>CM032455.1:40616510-40666510 GCA_019049505.1 Pachyrhynchus sulphureomaculatus | reverse complement strand
AACTGGAAAAGGAAATGCAGCAGTATGGGATTACCACTGGATGACAATACTACATTGTACACGCTGTCATTCGCAGAAAACCCGGTAGTAGTCGCTGAGGACATCGATGATATGGAATACATGACACGAAAACTTATGGAGGAATATGAAAAATGGGGCCTAGAAGTCAATATTAAAAAGACCGAGTACATGTGCGTCGGAGGACAACAGTAGGACTTGAAACTGGCCACAGGACACACCATCAAACACTGTGCCAGTTATAAGTATTTGGGAACGAGAATATCTAGGCACGGAACACTGGAAGAAGCAATATTCGAGAGGAATATCCAAGGAAGAAAAGCGATTGCAATGCTTAATAGTATACTATGGGACAAAAACATAACCACTGAAAATAAGAAGAGAATTTACAACTCAATAGTGAAAAGTATAATAACTTACAGCTCCCAGGTGTGGCCATTGAAGGTAAGAACAGAAAAAATACTAAAAACTATAGAAATGGATTTCTGGAGACGAGCAGCCGGAAAATCCAGAAAAGACCGCATACCAAATGACACGATAAGACGAGCTTTAGAAATAAAGCACGATATAGTGGACGAAATCAGAACCCAACAGTTGGTATGGTACGGACACGTACAGAGAATGTCACAAGACCGACTACCTAAAAAGATTTTTAATTGGAACCCTCATGGAAAAAGAAAGCGAGGAAGACCACGCCAAAGCTGGAGAGCAGGAATCAACAAGGAAGTACTAGAGAGAGATCTGGAGGAGGAGGGATGGAGAAACCGGAAGGAGTGGAAATTAGGCATCGGAAGACGTTATAAAACCGATTGATATATATTCTGCATTTGTCATACAAGCTTCCTGTGCAAAAGTGGCACTAAGATTGGACAGTGACAAAGAAATTGCCACGCAAAAAAAGGTAGAAAGGCAAGCAAAATTCTGAGAGCAAACGGGCTTAATCATAGATGTACCAAAAGCTGGATTTGGCAACGCCAATAATGGCAATACAACTAGGAGATTTGTTACCAATCCCAAGGTGGCCGCTGAAATTACCGGGGTCGACTTCAACCGCATAAATTCCTTGAAAGTGATTTTGGAAGTAATATGGAGTGGTCCTAAAGTCGACTTGAAAAAATTGTCAGACTATGGATATGGAGCTGTATCCTTAGCATCCCATGACTCCTACGATGCACAAAATATTAATTCACGGTACAACAGTAGTGAAAAAGGCACTTTTGAGCCTTGGATTACTATCTGAAGCAGTAACAGAGGCGCGAAACAAGCACTTTCGCCTGTACCGGCAAAATTTTGCTAAAAAATTCTCAAGAGAAGAATACAATTTAGATGTCTGCAACAGATTATTGCTCAGCCCAGATGCCTTAATATCTAATATAAGACCAAAACCAAAAAAAAAAGATCTATGTCCTTTAGCAAGGAAGCAGTACAAACGCTTCTTTCTGCTCAGTGTAATATTAACGACGCAAATTTCGAAGAAGAAGAGAAATTGTCGGAAGAAGCCGGGGAATGGAGCTCGGGAGCGGATGAAGAGACGTAGGATTTTTCATTGTAAATAATTTTTATAATTTTTGTTTAAGTCATCATATACTTATATATTAAAATGTATTCTTCTTCAAAATGTGCACTCTAAAAAACCCGATTTACAATATCTAAAAACAAAAAATAATTTTGGCCGCTTAAAACGCTGAAAAACTATATGAGGCGGAGATACATAGAAGAATCCAATTGAGCTGGACTACGTTAAGTAAAATGTCGTGGATCTTAAGAAATAAAGATGTCCCGAACTCCGTAAAAAGAAAAGCACTTGACAGTTGTATTCTGCCCCTTCTAACATACGGGATTGAAACGATCACTTTAACGGAAGAAAATATTAAAAAATTGAGAGTTGCACAACGGGGAATGGAACGAGCAACGTTGCGAGTGAGCATAGAGAAGAAAATCAGAAATGCTGACATATGATCCAGAAGGAGTTTTACAGGTATCATAAAAAGAACAGCATCCCTCAACTGGGAATGGGTTGGACATGTGGCCGGACAAAATCTAGACGAATGGCTTAACAGAACATCTCATTGGAGGCCAAGAACATCCAAGAGGAGTTAACGATCGCTCTTGATGAAGCTAACATGGTTAGCGAAACGCGCGTTGAGTGCAAAAATAAAGTGTTTGGTGTAGTGGTGATATATGCTGAGTAGTGTCATTGTGCCATAGATTCCACATTCTCAACTTAGTAAGAGGAGTGTTGGTAAGCCACAAAAACGATGGTTGGATGATATGAAAATGTAAGCTGGCAAGCGATGGTATAGGGCAGCACAGAACAAGAGAAGATGGAGGAACAAGAAGGAGGCTTATCTCCTGCAGTGGATGGAGAAAGGCTGTTAATGATGATGAACCTATAACATAATCCGGACTATTTCAAAATGTTTATAATTTTATTTCCATTTTCAATTCAATATGATAGGACGCGACACCTAGCGGACTTGGTAATAACTATTTATAGAAGTTAAAACCGGGGAAAACTATTCAGGAACCACTGGTATAATAAGAATTTTTCCATGTGACGTTGCGTAGTTCATAACTAAAAGCAATGGTCGGTAATTGTTTGTATCTCTGGCATCCCATGACTCCTACAATGCACAAAATATTAATTCATGGTACAACAGCAATGAAAAAGGCACTTTTGAGCATTGGATTACTATCTGAAGAAGTAGCAGAGGCGGGAAACAAGTACTTTCACCTGTACCTGCAAAATTTTGCTAAAAATTCTCAAGAGAAAAATACAATTTAGATGTCTGCAACAGATTATTGCTCAGCTCAGATGCCTTATTATCTAATATAAAACCAAAAAAAAAAAGATCTACGTCTTTTAGCAAGGAAACAGTACAAACGCTTGTTTCTGCTGAATATAATATTAACCACGCAAATTTCGAAGAAGAAGAGAAATTCGCGGAGGAATCTGTAGAGGAAGCCGGGGAATGGAGCTCGGGCGCGGGTGAAGAGACATAGGATTCTTCATCGTGAATAATTTTTGTTTAAGTCAACATGTTTTTTTTCTCAATATACTGTTTTTTATATTAATATGTATTGTTCTTCAAAATATGCACTTTAAAAAACCCGATTTAAAATATCTAAAAACAAAAAAATAATTTTGGCCGCTTAAAACGCTGAAAAACTCCTATATGAGGCGGAGATACATAGAAGAATCCAATTGGGTTGGATTGCGTTAAGTAAAATGTCGTGGACCTTAAAAAATAAAGACATCTCGAATTCCGTAAAGAGAAAAGCATTTCACAGTTATATTCTGCCCTTTCAAACATATGGGATCGAAACGATCACTTTAACGGAAGAAAGTATTAAAAAATTGAGAATAACACAACGGGGAATGGAACGAGCAATGTTGCGTGTGATCATAGAGGATAAAATCAGAAATGCTGACATAAGATTGAGAACGAGTTTTACAGATATCATAAAAAGAACAGCATCCCTCAAATGGGAATGGGTTGGACATGTGGCCGGACAAAACCTAGACGAATGGCTTAACAGAAAATCTTACTGGAGGCCAAGAACATCCAAGAGGTGCGTTGGTAGGCCGCAAAAACGATAGTTGGATGATATGAAAATATAAGCTGGCAAATGATAGTATAGGGCGGCACAGAACAGGAGAAGATGGAAGAACAAGAAGGAGGCTTATCTCCAGCAATGGGTGGAGAAAGGCTGTTAATGATGATGAACCTATAACATATTCCGGACTATTTTAAAATGTTTATAATTTTATTTCCTTTTTCAATTTAATATGTTTGGACGCGACACCTAACGGACTTGGTAATAACTATTTATAGAAGTTGAAATCGGGGATAACTATTCAGGAACCACTGGTACAATAAGACTTTTTCCTGGTTTTAGCACTACTCTTCCCATGTGACGTTGCGTAGTCCATAACTAAAAGCAATGAAATTGGTCGGTAATTGTTTGGCCAGGGCTTTCTGCCATTTTTAAGTCTTCATAGTCCTTTTGTAGGATAGGTTATAAAAATCTTTCAAATATTTATATTAGTTCGCTCGTGCATTTTTTGGCAGGTATTCCATTAACGCTAGAAGCTCGTTAATATATGCTTTATGTCAGGCCGTCTGATGACAACTTATACTGCACACTACAAATAGAAGGTTATAATTTTCTCTGGAAATCAACAGTAGTATATGAAGCAAAGAATTCAACGACAAGCTCGTTATTTCAAGAAGTCAATTGTCACAGACATGAAGTTTATCTTTAATTCTTTGATTGTGTGCCTCTTTAGTTTTGTTGATTATTTGTTTGCATCTGTTCCGAGCACTAACAAAGATATTATGATTTATACCATTAGGGTTTTACGCCATTGTCGGTACGCAAGATGTTTAGAAGCAACAGTTTCTTTACATTTTCGATCGGAGAAAGGCTTACCATGGGAAAGGCATATCATCAAAAAAAGAAATGTAGACTTACATGTCAGCCCAAATGGTATCGCAAACCTCCTAATCGCAATCAGATGGATCTTAGGATCTCAAACAAACGTATCACCAAGAAAAAATTCGAAAATGTTCGATAAGTTCTTCCCAGTTTTTAGAGTAGAGGAATTTTAAAATTATATTATTTTGTAAATGAAAATAATTCCCGTTTCTTTATTCTGTTTGACGATTTAAACGCCAGAAATGAAAATGGAAACAACAAACAAAATACCTAAAAATATTTTAAACAAAGTCAAATTATCCAAGTTAGCAAAATAATTTAAAATATTAAATTCATTCCTGCGAAAATAACTTTTTGTTCAATCCCATTTGCAAACGCTAAAAAATGTTTCTTTAGTATTATTTATTCAACCCACCTAATAGGACTAAATTAAATTTTATGCAAATTTCATTATTTATTTATATTATATATGTTACCGGCAAAGTGTTATAATTCTATAGAATGCCTAGGCATTCTACAGAATGCTGGTATGACGAAAAAACGTTAAATACAATAGTTTTAGGGAATGTTAAGGTGCACAGTTTAAAATTATTTTTGACTATATAGAGTACTTCAAAAAAGTGTGGCCGATATAACATATGTTTTTTTTTTAATGGGACATCCTATTGTCTAATTTATTTTTAAATTCTGCGTAAAATTTTATAACTTTTTTTATTAACAATGTTATATACCTAAACCTAGTAGTTTTTTCTGATATTAATACTAGTTTACAGTTTTGCAAGAAATTGCCAGTAGCACCAATGATACTAAAGGTGGAATACTCATAATTGGTACAAGCGTTCTATAGAGATGAAAAAAAAAGAGATTTGTAAAGAAATCTGAGTTAATGCTACAGGGTGTTAAAAATAAATTTATGCATTTCGACTATTTTAAATTGAAAAATCTCAAATTTTTTAAATGGAACTTCCTGTATATTATTATTTTTTCTGATAAATTTTACAAAACCCTCCAACTTTTATTAAGTATCTCATATACCTATTTCTAATAGTTTTCGATTTATTTTGAATTTTTCAATTTTTACCCTTGTTGGTTTCAATAACTAAAAATGGCAGATCCAATATGACGGCCCGAGAGTACGTAATTCATTTAATTTCTTCAAATAATTTATAATTTTTATGTTTTAAATAACAGTTTTCTTTGTAGCTGGATGTTTAAATGAAATATAAATACTTGACACTTAAAGTTTAGACTTTTATCCTTCATTTCTCACCTTCAATTCTTTTCAAGTTTAAATTGTATCTATAATATATATAAAATGCAACGTCTCACTGTCTGTCTATCTGTCTGTATGTCTGTCCATCTGTCCGTGAGTGTGCTTATCGATCGAGTACCACTTATCCGATTTACGTGCTTTTTTTTTAAACATATATATATTCTCTGGCCAAGTTATAGGATATATTTTATTACGTTAGGTAACATAAGGAATAAGCAGTAACGATAAGAGTGAATCAAGTCGGAAAAAAGTTTGCCGCCAGCGTGTTCTCTTGCAATACACTATCTAAACCATTAAATATGGAACAATATCATGTAGCAAAGAATATAATATATATAAAATGCAACGCCTCTCTGTCTGTCTGTCTGTTAGTGCGCTTATTACTCGAGAACCACTTATCCGATTTACGTGCTTTTTTTTAAAACATACATATGCTCTCTGGCCAGGTTATAGGATATATTTTATTACTTTAGGTAATATAAGGAATAAACAATGACGATAATAGTGAAACAAGTCGGAAAAAATTTGCCTCCAGCGCGCTCTCTTGCAATACCTAAAACCGTTAAATATGAAACAATATTATATAGCAAGAATTGTGTAGAAAAAAAAACCGCGGTAGGGTATAACAGACAAGTACTAATAAACGTTTTTACCATTTAATTTTTCAATAAATAAATACGTAGAATTCAAGCTGTTTTTTTCCCTATTAACAACTTAATATTCATCAAAGAAAATCTATAATATATATAAAACGCGATGTCTCTCTGTCTGTCCGTTAGTGCGCTTAGCACTCAAGAACCACTTATCCGATTTACATGTTTTTTTTTTAATTTATACATATGTTCCCTGGCCAGATTATAGGATATATTTTATTAGGTTAGGTAACATAAGAAATAAGCAGTGACGATAATAGTGAATCAAGTCGGAGAAAAATTTGCTCTTGCAATACACTGCCTAAACCGTTAAATATAGAACAATAACATGTAGCAAAGAATATAATCTATATAAAATGCAGCGTGTCTCTATCTGTCTGTTCGTTAGTGCTCTTATCACTCGAGAACCACTTATCCGATTTACGTGTTGTTTTTTAATTATTCAAATACTAATAAACGTTTTCACCATTTAATTTTTCAATAAATAAATACGTAAAATTCAAGCTGTTTTTTTCCCATTAACAGCTTAACATTTATCAAAAAAATCTATAACATATATAAAAACGTAGAGTTTCTGTGTCTGTCTATCTGTATGGCCGTTAATGCGCTTAGTACTCAAGAACCACTTATCCGATTTACGTGTTTTTTTTTAGAGTTATACATATGTTCTCTGGCCAAGTTATAGGATATATTTTATTGCGTTAGGTAACATAAGAGATAGACAGTGACGATAATAGTGAATCAAGTCTAAGCGAGCATAAGCAAAAAATACCTTTATCATAAACACTTTTTTAGAGCAAGATTTCAAAAAAGAGAAAGTTCTTATAGGTTTTTAATGATTTTGTAATATCAAGTATACTTTTAACTGTAACTAAAAAAAAAAAGTCCGACTTTGTAACCATTTCGTACCGCTTTGAACGTAAAATTACCGGCGGCACACTACAGCTGGCAAATTTTCATATTTTAAAACTCAACTTCTAAATAACATAGACAATGTGAGTATTTTTAATTATTCTTATATTGAAACCTAAGTTATAATCATGATATATGCACAAGAATTTTTTTTAAATATTTGTAATTTACTGTATGCCCGTTAAAATCATGCAAATAAAAATTTCGTTTTAAGTTTTACAAATTATAAAGCACCACAAATTATTATTAATATCATTGGAAAGCTGAAAGTCTCCTCTTCAAAAACCTATCTTTTAAATTTTTTACACTCTGAAAACAAGTAGTATCGATTAACCATCGAGCCGTGCGCGTAGACTTTTAAATTAATCTATTTGGTGCGCTACACTTTTTGAATCACCTATCCGAATTTTTAATAAATTATTACGATAATTAAAAAAATCCTGGAAAAAACTTATATACTATCTTTTTATAAAAGTTCACGGTCTTTCGCGTGATGCTATTAGTTTCTCTATTTTTTCGAGATATTACCGAAAAACCGAATTTATTATTTTATTTTTGATTTTGTGAGCTTAGCGTACATCAAACTTTACCAAACTTTTTTTTATCGTATTCTACTTCCAAAAAACTATCAGTGTGCCAAAATGCAGCCTGTTACCATTTAATGAGAGCTCAAAACCCCTGGCGATTGGGTAATATAAATTAAAACCTTTCTGTTTGGCCATAATTTTCAATTATCTTTATAATTATAATTTATTCAATATTAAAACACATTAATTATTCACATTTAAATTCGAAATTTATTTGTTACAATTAGGCCGATTCAGATAATTCGATATATCACACAATCAAATCATAAAATAGAATAAATTAAGAAAAAAAAAAAACCTTGCAATTAATATCTGAACCACTAGTTATTGAAATATTTATCCATTATTTTGGAACAGAATTGCGGAAACATTAAAAATGAAAGTTTTGATTCTCCATGAATTCACGACCGTAATAATGTGTTTAAGGTTTTGCATCGTCAATCTGCAAACCTCACCATTATTTGTCGACCCTTTTTCCATATATTTAGCAAGCACAATAGCTTCGCAGTCTCAAAAAAATAGTCGCCATCAATTTTCCAGACAAATAAGTTCTCGCCTGATTTCTGCTTCGTGGGACGATTCCAATAGAGCATCCAGACCTCGCTATGTATAACATTTCGCGAAAAATAAAATAAAATATAGGTGAAGTAATTTACCCAGTACTTTTCTTATAAACATGCAGTTCTAAAATGAGTAGCGAAATTGACTTTCTCAAGTGAAGGGACAGCACAGACTGACCGCAAAATTAGCCTGTTTTTGCAACCTCAATAACTATGAAATCTAGGACATATTTTTCAATTTTTTTATTTAGGGGTAGCTAACCCCTATTTTGAGGGTTAAGAATGTGAAAATAAATAAGTTTTTAACAGAAAAAAGAAATTATGATGTGAAATTCATGAAAATAGGTCACTTTAATTATTTACATATTCTCTACCTAATACCGTATAGTCAATCAAAAATCACCCCCTAAAAGGGTGTCGCAATTAATAGGGGATGCTACAATACTAACAAACATGACTCCTAAGACTAGGAAAAAATACAAAGGAATAAACAAAATACTGAGAATATAGCTCTGGACTTATACGTCTCCCAAACTTATCGCTAAGCGATAACCACCCCTTAAAAGGGAGTTGAAATTCATGTTGGTGCCATTTTAACCCAAAAAATAACTTTTATTTTTGGAAAAAAATTCTTATGCTGGATATATAAATAGCAGGATACTCTTCTTATTGCAATCCCCTTTTAGAGAGTCGTTTTTTAGTGTTCCGTACGGAACACTTATAAGATCACTTCGGTGTCTGTCTGTCTGTCTGTCTGTCTGTCTGTCTGTCTGTCTGTCTGTCTGTCTGTCACACCCGATTTTCTCCGAAACTATTTGACATAGAAAGGTGAAATTTGGTAATAATATAGGAATTGATGGCCTCATCAGAGCCATGTAGTTTTGAGAATAAAATTTTGACTTAAGGGGTTAGTTTTTAGGGTGAAGTCGGAAGTGAAAAAAAAATTTTTTTACTAGGTCATCGAGTGTGGTGTCAAATGAAAGCTTGTGAAAACACGAGTTAAAAATGTATATATATAATATTATACTTGCGCGCACTTTTCTTTGTATTATTCTTAAAAATTCGTGAAAAATCGCTGTCCCAGGCCTTATCTCGAAAAGTACTTATCAAAAAATTTCGAAAAAATTCTGGAATATTCTCCACGGGGTGTAGATTGAACGAAAATTATCACGAGTGCATTATCTTTAATAATTTATATGGTATATAAAAAAAACAAAAATTTCAAGGTCATCAGATTTCAGTAAAGATTGGAAATAAACTTTGTTGAAAACTCATTTGGGGTGTGTTTTGTGAAGTCACTAATTATTTTATACCACCGTAACATAAATTTTGACTTAACGGGTTCGTTTTGAGGGTGAAATCGGAAGTGAAAAAAAAAATTTTTTTTACTAGGTCATCGAGTGTGGTGTCAAATGAAAGCTTGTGAAAACACGAGTAAAAAATATATATATAATGTAATACTTGCGCACACTTTTCTTCGTATTACTTTTAAAAAATCGCTGTCCCCTACCTTATCTCGAAAAGTACTGATCAAAAAATTTTAAAAAAATTCTGGAATATTTTCCACGCGGTATAGATTGAACGAAAATTATCAGGAGTGCATTATCTTTAATAATTTATTGGTATATATAAAAAAAAACAAAATTTCAAAGTCACCAGTTTTTCAGTAAAGATTGGAAACAAACTTTGTTGAAAACTCATTTGGGGTGTGCTTTGTAAAGTCACTGATCATTTTATACCACCCTAACAAAAATTTTTATTTTAAAATCAATCAACGTACGGAACACTAATTGTGCAAGTTCAACTTGCACTTGACCGGTTTTTAATTTATTAAATCGTATTGGGTTGAAAATATGTAAATACTTAAAATTCTTAACCTATTTTCATAAATTACACATCATAAATATTTTTTTTATTTTCTATTAAAAACATATTTATTTTTACACTTTTAACCCCCAAAATAGGGGATAGTTACCCCTAAATAAAAAAACTGGAAAAATACGTCCTTCTAGATTTTTAATTAGCTTTAATTTAAGACCGTTTGTCTCCAAGTTATGAAGGTTGCAAAAACGGACTAAAATTCACACATCTTTGAGGTTATAGATCTTCATACTACCTAAACTGAAATACAGTGATTTTATATATGATTCAGCCAGAAAATCTTACAAAAGGGCACTGGACACTAAACAAAATTAATAGCTGCGTTTAGCTATGGGTGCCTTTCGAACTTCCCCTATCCCAGTCTACAGAGGGTGTCCTCTGCTCCCCACTATCCCTGGTAAGACAACGCTCACTGATGCTGTACTACGCCTCGGCAATCTTCAAACTTCATATCAAACGTGCCTTACATCTAAACCGCATAAATCCCAATGTGGACATCAATCAAGCCTAAAATTGATCTTACCCTCTTAAAATATGATAAAAAGTCACGCCCAGTTTCCTTGATAAGGACCTCTTTCCATCAACTACTAAATGGTAAATACTTAGATTTTATTCATATTTACACAAATGGGGCGAGGACACATTCTACAACAGGAGCCGCAGTGGTAGCAGGAATGACCATTAAGAAATTTAAACTAAGTCCGATTACATCAATATTTTCTGCAGAGCTAATGGCAATCAGAGAGTCTCTGAGATGGGCCCTGTCATCTAAGACTAGCAAAAAATATCTCATATACATGGACTCCTTAAGTTCTCTACAAACTCTAAATTCAGGCAATTTCTCAAACCCTATATGGTATTATTGAACAATACTGATTTACTACAAATGGGTTATAACAGAGGTATATAGTCATCCTTACTGTGGGTACCCACTCACATGTCTTTAGCCGGAAATGAAAAGCGGATCTAAATGCTAAATCTGCCATCGCAATAGGCCCTTTCTTAAACTTCATCATCTCGCTCAAGGGACTAGCTAATTACTTTAAGCATATCTTTAAATAATTATTTCAACTTGACTGGGATTTGCAAGAGGGTTCGAATAAATTGTGGGAAATCAAACCTTTGGTTTTTCCCCTTTACACTTCACCTCTCTGTCACTCAGAGAGAATGTAATAGGACATACTTACATTACCCATTCGCATTTATTAAAAAATGAACCCTCACCAATTTGCACAAATCGCAATTCCACCCTTACAATTAAAGACAACGCAACTTGGAATATAAAATCTATAAATGAGAGATACCAAGAAATAGAAAAGGAAATCAGAGAACACAAATTAGACATATGCGCCTTACAAGAAACAAAAAAGAAGGGAAAACGACAAATGATATTAGGAGAATATATCCTGCTTTACAGTGATGTGGCGAAAGACCAGCGGGCAAAGGAAGAAGTAGCCCTGATGATTAAGAAGTACATAAACTACATAATGAAGTGTCAGTACATATCAGAGAGAATAGTAATGGTTAAACTAAGAATAAACAACAAAAAGACAAATGTAGTGGGAATTTATGCACTAATTGTAAACCAGAAAAAGACAGGGAACAATTCTATGAAGAACTCCAGAAAATGAGAGATACCAATCAATGAAACAATAATAATAATGGGTGACTATAATGCAAGAGTTGAAAATGAGGTAATACCAGAACAGAGATTTAATGAAAACATAAAAAATGACAACGGGGAGCTTATAATAAATTTCTGCGCTACAAACGAGTTGAGAATAAATAATATATACTTTGACCATAAAGAGCAATATAAATATACATGCGAGAACACCAAAAGTAACAGATCAATGATAGATTATGTCCTAACAAACAGAGAAATACATCCACACCATGTATTAGCCGTAAGAAGCTTGACATCACCAAACGTAGGCAGTGATCATAATTTACTTATGTGTAAATAATAAACACAAAGCAACACCAAAATAAGGAACTGGAAACAAAGATGACATGATAACATAAATGACGGTTGGTTAAAAATAAAAACAAATGTATGTATATGAGGCATTAGGGACTAAAACTGTCGATAAAAATAAAAAATGGAGAACAAAACACCATGGTTCAGTGGAGAAATCAAAGAGAAATGCCGTGAAATGAAAGAAAGCTATCTAAAATAAAATATAAAAGAATTCGAACAGAAACCTACGAATTAATAAGAACAAAAAAAACGAAATACTGATAGAGATACACAAAAAAAATAGGATCAAACTTCTACGGTCAACAAAAACAAATTCGGAGATTCATAAGACAGCAGAGAACTAAAATGAAAGAATTAATAGAGTACACACACGAAAAGAAAGGAACGTAGGTAACATATCTTACACAAATATATAAATCACACTTCCACAAACACCAGAGATAACGACAAACGAAGAAACATATATAACAGAAGAAGACGTAATAGAAGCACTAAAAAAAAATAAAAAACCGTCCCACGGTGAAGACCAAATAGCTAATGAACTACTACAATATGGGGGACGCTTTCTGGTTAGGCAACTCCAGACACATAAAGAAGATTATAAGATCGAATAGAATTCCAGATAAATGGAGAACAGCGACAGTTATACTAATGTACAAGAAAGGAGAAAAAGAAGATCCAAATAACTATAGAATTATAAATCTACTAAACTGTACAGTGAAATTAACAACAAAGATTATTACAACAAAAATAAATGCGAGAATACAACTGGAAGAAGAGCAGCAAGGATTCAGAAGTGGGCGCTCACTTTAGTTCTGCCAAAAAAAGTTAATTTTGGTTTCATCACTAAAGATTACGGATTCCCAAAATTCAGGAGGTTAAATAACGTATTCCCTAACAAAAGCTAACCGCTTTTTTTCGATTAGCTTCCGAAATTAACGGCTGCTTCCTGGCTGCACATCCCTTATAGCCTGCCCTGCGTAAACAGTTTCTCACTGTTTGTGAACAAACATTTTTCGAAAATAGTTCCCTTACTTCTTGGGATCAATAATTATTTGTCTAAGAATACTGACCGGAGTATGAACAGTAGCATGCGGCTTTTTAACAGTTTTTTCTATATTTCTGTACGATTTTCCATCTTACCACAAATCAATTAAAATCTTTCGAACTTGAAATGAAATTTCACAATTTCTCTCGCTCATTTTTAATACTACTTTGAAAACTCGCTGCAAAATTACTAGCAACAAGCGACAGATTATAAAGTGTGGCCGAAAATTATTCATTCGTTTTCAGTTTAGCGAGCAATAGATAGCTTGATAAAATGCGGCTGATTATAACGTGTTTTTTTCAACGCAGTTCTTGGGTATATGCAGACTTTTTTGACATTAATTTGTTTGCATTTTTATAACAATGATGTAACTTCTAAATAAAATGTTCCGTAGTTGTTTTTTTAATACTAATCCTCATTGGTTAAGTTTCAAATATTAATTTAAACATATTTTCTCATAGTACCAATTACTTAGTTAAATATAACAGAAAAATAGTATAGAAAGCGTGCGGTGTATGGAGACTTTTTGGACTGACTGTATATTTTTGCACTTTCGATTTCACTCACCAAAACTAACCCCTTAAGTCAAAAATTAACTTTCAAAACTACACGACTCTGATGAGGGCCATGAATTTCTATATTAGGGCAAATTTCAACTTTCTATGTCACATAGTTTAGGAGAAAAACAGGTGTGACAGACGAACAGACAGACACGGAGTGATCTTATAAGTGTTCCGTACGGAACACTAAAAACATCCTCGGTGTCAAGATGGGTTGCACAAGGCTTCCACACATGGTCCTACAATTATGACGACTATCTTCCACTCATAACGTTCGTACCTACGTAATTTAGGTTTCTTTAAACACATTTTATTTTTACATCGTTTGTGTACTTACAGAATATTGTTTTTAATATACTTTAATCAATAAAATATCTTAGTTATTTTAAAAGTGGGCGATATTAGCGGATTTTCCCGTAATTCCTCACCGATTACTAACGTTTCTATAAGAAACTGGTTTTAGTTTCATTTTTAAATAATATATCAGGGTTTTAGATGAGTGGGCTAGCTATTATACAATTCAACACCAATATAAATAGGAGAAGATTGGTTTGGTATTTTTAAACATTAAAATTCTATTTAATGCGAGGGTGGTATGATAAGTGTGGCCTTGAGAAGAAAAAAATATTTTTATGTAGAAAATTTATTTTATTTTTCAACATAGTCTTCTTTAACTTTATACACTTAGTCCAAGGTTTTTCTGTCTTCTGTATCCCATCTAGAAAATACGATTTCTCTAACCCTTCAAAACAGATGTTTGATTCAGCAATCACCTCATCGTTTGGGCCAAATTTTTTTTACGCCGAGCCATTTTTCATATAACTTTGGCGAATATGGTGGATGCGGATGCAATTCGTATTCTAACTCATGGGATTTTGCCATGGCGATGACAGAAGTGTGCATGCGTGCATTGCCTTGATGAAAGAGAATTTTGCCATGGCGGTGACACAAGTGTGCACGGGTGCATTGCCTTGATGAAAGAGAATTTTTTCTTCGCTAAATGCGGACCGTTTTCCTTTGACAGCGTGGTTGAAACGATCCAAAAGTTGACATAATACTCCCCATTTTTTGCCCTTTTCTAGGTAATGCAGAGAAACTGTTGCTTCTTTGCATTACCTTGCAACTTTGCATCTCTTGCCTAACGACAATGGCGTGAAAATCCTAACGTTATAATGCGTAACATCTTTGTTCGTGCCTGGAACAGATGCAAAGAAATTATCGACGAAACCAAGGAGGCACACAATCAACGAATTAGAAGCAAACTTCTTGCTTGTCCCAACAATTCCCCCAAGTCCCTTTAGTTAGTCGCTAAGCCAGTTAATCAAAATTTCACCAAATCCACCATACCACCACTCACACTGCCAGATAATTCTATTGGAACAACACCTGTTGAAAAAGCGAACTTGTTGGCTGAACTCTTTGGTTCACATTCTATAGTCGATTTCCAAGGAAAAATACCACCTACTATCCCCATAGTATAGTCAAGGATGCTCGATATTGTCTTTAGAAAACGTATTTTAATAAAGCTAGACACCAAAAAAGCTTCTGGCGCTAACGAAATACCTGCCATAGTACTCGAAAACTCTACGAAGGAAGTAACACCAGTTTTCTGTAGACTTTTGAACCTATCCTTGAGAAAGGGAATATTTCCTACCTGCTGGAAATGCGCCAAAGTTCATCCGATACCTAAAAAAGGCAAGATGTCCTTGCCAAACAACTACCGACCAGTCACACTACTTTCAATAATATCAAAAGTTATGGAAAAGGCTATCACTTAGCATCTTCTAAAATATTTGGAAGTATTCAACATTATTAGTGACCATGAATATGGCTTTCGTAAACACAGATCAACAGGCGGTCTTCTAACACATGTTTGAAACAACGTAATTGAACACTTTGAAGAATCTCGAGCGGTTGCTCTTGATATATCCAAGGCATTTGACCGTGTTTGGCACGATGAATTGTTGGCTAAGCTATGCTCTTCCGGGATGTCTGAAAAATGAAATATTCGTTTGAGTAGCCGATGTCCGAGCGTTCAAAGTGAATGTAGAGATAAGCGTACTGTCATCTGCAAAGCACCGGCGTTGATAGTGAAGGTGTTAGAAAGAAATCCGTCGACTGCCACTCGTAAAGAACGCTCTCTCAGGAAATATGAGAGCCACAAACAGAACTTTTCAGACATCCCAGAAGGACGTAGCCTAGCCAACAATCCATCGTGCCAAACACAGTCGAGATTCTCCAAAGAGTTCACTTGCGTTATTCCAGACGTGTGTTACATAAGTCAGAAGATCTCCTGTTGATCTAGATATTTTGGAAGATGCTGTCTTTTCCATGACTTTCGATATTATTGAAAGCACTGCGACTGGTCGGTAGTCGATACTTAAAAAAGGTAAGGTCTTCTTGGCTGAACTGTGGTACATTTCCAGCAGGAAGGATATATTCCCTTTCTATAGGATAGGTTAAAAAGTCTACAGAAAACTGGTGTTAGTTTCCTCGCACAGTTTTTAAGAACTATGGCAGGTATTCCGTCAACGCCAGAAACTTTTTGGGCGTCTAGCTTCAATAAAATACGTTTTATGATACACTGTCTCAAGACAGTATCGGGCATCCTTGACTGCACTATGGGAATAGCAGGTGGTGTTTTTCCTTGGAAATCGACAGTAGAATGTAAAGCAAAGAGTTCAGCCAAAAAGTTGTGTGGTGGTATGGTGAATTTGGTTAAGTTTCTACAGTTTTACAGATAACAGTACGCTTAACTCCTTATTCACTTTGAACGCCCGAACTCAGACAAATATCCGCAAACAGCAGGAAGTCATTCAACTTAACAAAGACCTGGAAGAAATTCTATCTTGAGGTCACAGTAACCAAGTGGAATTTAACGCTACAAAAACCCAGGCGACAGTTTTTTCTAAAAGAGTTAATGTTGCTGAACCCGACATAGTTATTTCGGGGCACGTCATTCCTCTAGCATTGTCACTTAATTTGTTTGGGAGCAAATATATCTTGGCATGAGCATGTTGCATGCATAGCAAAGAGAACTTCTCGAAAGCTGGGAATATTATTTCGAACTAGAAAGCTTTACACTCCACAACAACTGGTAATTCTTTACAAAGCTCAAATTCGACCAACGATGGAATACTGCTCCCATGTATGGGGCTCTGCTCCCAAACATACACTGCATTTGTTGGATTCTATTCGCCTGATTGGAGACCCGGAATTGGCCGGCAGCCTTGATTCGTTGGAACGTCGAAGAACGGTTGGCGACTTGAGTCGTGAGTGTTCGATAGATGTAGCCAGATTAATTCCTTCCAGAGAGGTGCATGCACCAAATAATTTTTTTTGATTTTTTCCTCTATTTTTTTTTTAAATTTTGGGATTATTGTAGTGTTCTGATTTCGAATCCGATATTAGTTTTTCTCTGACAGCTCATGTTTTTTAATATTTTCGATCTACCCTAACTGAGACGACACCCGCAGTTTTTTAAGATCTACCCAACTCAGAATAATTATTTTTTTAATTTCAGATAGGGCTTCGACACGTAGATGTTGTTTACACAAGCCAGATTGTTTTTGCTATATTTGTGGCGAATATATCTTTAAAAAATATTGAAAACCGATCTCGGACTTCGTTAAAACTACGTATTTTAACCACTTTCAAATAACATTGTGCAATCAAGACAAACAAAGGGTACCTCATATTGTGTGCCAGAACTATATTGTGTGTCTGTGGCAATGGTCAAATGGAAAAAGAAGTGCTATCACCTTTAAAACACCGATGATTTGGCAGGAACCTCAAAATCACCATGACGACTGCTAGTTTTGCGTCTTAAATATTAACGGCATAAATTCTGGAAATAGAGATAAATGGTCATAATCTAACTTACCCTCCGCTCAACGACCTCTTCTGTACTCTGGTGAGATACAAGGAGCATCATCTAAATGCTATGAAGAAAGAGATCTTATGGAAATTGAAGACAACACAATGGGCAATACTGATTCGGATTTCACATATAGTCAGTCCTTTTAATCAAAAGAAATTGAATGACTTAGTAAGGGATCTAAATTTGTCAAAAGAAGCTTCTGAAACTTTGGCATCTCGTTTAAAAGAAAAAAATTTACTTGCACCAGGAACCAGAATTACTTTATATCGGACCCGAGAAAAGAGTTTGTTGTTTTCTAGAGAAAATGGTTTAGTTTTTTGTAATGATGTCAGAGATATTTTGGAGAAGATGAGTTCACAACGATACGAACCAAATGATTGGCGTCTTTTTATAGGCAGTAGCAAGAGAAGCTTAAAGTGTGTGCAATTTCATAACGGCAACAAGTATGGTTGTACACCTATTGCACGCTCTACTACTATGAAAGAAGAGTATACAGTAGAATCTCACAAATTCGAACCGTCACAAATTCGAACCGTCCAGAAATTAGAACCGGCCATTTCAATGTATTGGACGCTCTGAAATTAGAACCTGTGGTTCTAATTTTTGGTTTTTATTTCCACTAGAAAATATTTTTTTTCTATGATTTTGAACTAAATAGGCGAAAAACCAAATTAAACGCTTTAAAATTAGAACAGGGGGTTCTAATTTCTGGAAGTTTTTTTACTTTTTTTTTGTATTTTCACTACAATTTTTTTTTTTTTTTCGCTCATTAAAGTAAAAATAAAACGGGGAATCACCGAGTTATTCGTGGTGTGTACAATTCGGTCATATGCGTATGAAATTTGATATGCTTGTACAAATTTGGGTCAGTTGATGACTAAAGGTCAAAGTGAAGTGTTAATACGTGTGAAAGTTAAAAAAAAAAATGCCAAACAAACGTAAAATACCTTATCTTTGGATACTAAGGTTAAAATATTAAAAAGACTTAATGAAGGCGTGAGTGGAAATCGTTTAGCTCAAGATTTTGATGTGACAAAATCTTCCATCAGCTACATAAAATCAAAAAAACAAGAAATAATGGATGCAGTTACCAGCACCTATCAGGAAGCAAAAAAAAAAAAATCTTTACATAAGGCAGAATATGAGGAAATGGAAAAGCGCCTTTATAAGTGGTTTTTAAATCAACGTGCAAAAAAGGACACAGTGACAGGACCCGTATTAAAAGCAAAAGCTAAGTCAATTTTTAGTGAAGTGTACCCCGATAAAGATGAAAACGCATTTACTGCAAGTGGTGGATGGTTTTCCAAATTTAAAACCCGTCATGGAATACGGTTTTTAAAAATTGGTGGTGAAATACTTTCGAGTGATGTTGGTGAGGTCACTCCATTTCTACACAGATTTCGTGCAAAAGTCGCGGAAATGGGGTTATTGGAAACACAAATCTATAATGCTGATGAAAGCGGATTATTTTTCCATTGCTTTCCAGATAAAACATTTGTCGCTGCTTGTGAAAAAAGTGCCCAAGGATTTAAAATTCAAAAAGAACGCGTTTCAATTTTACTAGGCGCAAATTCTGATGGCTCACACAAATTAAAACCGTTGGTTATTGGAAAAGCTAAAAAGCCAAGAAGCTTCAGAGGATTTGATAACCCACTTCATTATGACTTTTCGAAAAATGCATGGATGACTTCCCGGATTTTTCATGATTGGTTTCACAAGATATTTATCAAAGAACCATTGCATATTTAAAGTTCCATATTTTTTATTTTTTTATTTTTTTTGTTCTACAGGTCATCCGATTTTCTGAAGACAATAATTTGGCCCCAAAAGCTCTTCTGCTTGTAGATAACTGTTCCGCTCATGCACCAATTGATAAACTTCAAAGTTTTCACATAATTGCATATTTCTTGCCGCCAAATGTAACAGCAGCTGTGCAGCCAATGGATCAAAATCCTATTAAAATGACAAAACTTATTTACAGAAGTAAGTTGCTATCTCAATTAATTGGTGATGGTGGTGATATTGATAAGCTTTTGAAACGGCATTCAATCCGAGATGCAATAATATTGTTGAAACAAGCATGGGATGAGGTACAACAGACAGTATTAAAAAATTCTTGGTCCAAATTATTAAATTGGGACTCGACAGCGATGATGATGATTTGCCACTAGCACAATTAGCTCAACGAAATCAGGATTGCAATGAAGTTCTTCAAATAAATCTTGATCTTTTGAATGAAATTATGCCAAACAATTCCGTAAATGTAAATTAAATCGAGGAATGGAATGAAGATGTGTTTACTGACGGATCTGATGCCGAGAATAGCGATGAGGAGGCTTCAGATAGCAGCGACGTCGACATAACGCCAGTTTAAATAAATCAAAAAAACAAACAAGTATTACTGATTTTATGTTAAAAACCAATTAAATACCTAATAATTAAAAAACTTTTTAAAAGTTTTTCTATGAATTTAATATCTTCAATTAATTAAATGTTAATAAACAAAAACTGTTTTGTGTTAAAATAAAGCTTACATAACTAGTTTTATTATAATTTTATCATTTTCTGTAAAAAAAAAAAATGTCCAGAAATTCGAACTTTTCAGAAATTCGAACTGCCCGGTGCACAAAGTGGTTCTAATTTGTGAGATTCTACTGTACAACTATTTCTTCAGTAATGGAAAAATTCAATATCGAGACCACAACAGGCTCATTTGTGTAGACTTAAAGATGGTTAACTTTCTTCTCGGACAACAGGGTAGATACACGTAATACCCATGTTTTATGTGTCTGTGGGATAGCTGCGACAAACCATGTCATTGTTCTCAAAAAAAAAGTGGCCAGTACGAGAGGAACTGATGGTTGGTACCAAAAATGTTATTAATTTGCCCTTAGTAAATTGAGATCGCATTATACTGCCACCCCTTCATATCAAACTGGGCATTATGAAACAGTTTGTAAAGGCCCTTGCAAAAACGGAGAATGTTTTGCTTTTCTTTCACGCAAGTTTCTAGAACTAAGCACAGAAAAATTTAAAGCGGGTATTTTTGATGGGCCACAAATCAGACAGTTTGTGAAAGACTCAAACTTTGTGAATTTAATGAATGAAGTCGAGTCTAAAGCTTGGAAGTCGTCTGTTGTGGTGATTAAAAATTTTCTCGCAAACAATAAGTCCGACAACTATTCTGAGCTAGTTGAGTGCATGTTATCCAATTTGAAAGATTTGGGCTGCAACATGAGTATTAAGATTCATTACTTACATTCTCATTTAGAGCGATTCCCAGAAAATCTTGGCGATTTCAGTCAAGAGCAGGGTGAAAGATTTCACCAAGATATACGCACAATGGAAGAGCGTTGTCAAGGAAGGATGTGTGGATATGGATACCCCATATGATGGTCGATTACTGTTGGAGTTTGCAAAGAGATGATCCTCAAGCTGTACATTCAAGAAAATCGTATAAAAGAACGTTTCATAATGTGTAATTATATCAAACATAGAAAAAATGTTTAAAGAAAATTGTAATTTTATATAAATAAAAAAGTAGGGCTGATAGCATTAAACCAGTATTTTTTCCATAATCAGTGCCTCCGGTATACCCTATAATACACATAAAATTTCAGGAAAAAATTTCAGTGTTGACCAATGTTATCAATGAAATAATCAGAAACATAAAACAAACAGTCACAAGAGTCCCATTATCTGCTGCACACTAAAACTAACCTTTAAATTCATCATATACGTATTTGTTATAAATTGCATAGGTAAGTTTTTACCACTACGTCAAAATTATGAGGTTAATAAGGAATAGAGTTAATGAATTTGACAGTTCGCCGTCTATATTATATCCCATTAATTATGTGCGGAATTTTGCTCACAGTTATTTGCATTTTCCTTTACCATTTTAGAAGTTGCTTTAGGTTTTGTTGCAAATATCATGCATTTATGTTAAATCAGTTTTAAAATAGCTTTATAGATGGTGCAGTGTAACTTCTAGAGAGAACTTTTATTTTTCTTATTAATGATTATTAGCGAGCATCAATATGCTATTCATTAACAAATATCAACAGGAGATCTTCTAACTTATGTCACACTTATTTGGAATAACGCAATTGAACATTTTGGAGAATCTCAAATGGTGGTACTTGATGTATCTAAGGCATTTGACCGTGTTTGACATGACGGATTTTTGGCCAAGCTATGCTCTCATGATATATCTGAAAAGTTTTATGCTCTTGTGCTTTCGAAGATAGTATTCTTGACGAGTTGCCTTTGATCGCTTTGACCTTTTGCAGACAGCAGTAAGTCGTTTAACTTAACAAAGACCAGGAAGAAATTTTATCTTAGAGAGACAGTAACCAAGTAGAATTTAACACTACATAATCCCAGGCGGCGGTTTTTTCTAAAAAAGTTAACGTTACTGAACTGGACATAGTTATGTCGGGGCACTCCATTCCTCTAGCATCGTCAATCAATTTGTTGGAGGTTAAGATGGGAGCAAATATATCTTGGCCTGAACATGTTGCAGTATCGCAGTGAGAGCTCCAAAGCTAGGAATTCTACAAGTATTTTCATGGAAAGTGCTCAACAGATTTCTCCCAGAGCGGTGCATGCTAGGAATACACCCAGCACTAGTGCTTCACATCCGTATGAAGTTAAGCTAGTTACTAGTGTTTTTTTTGAGGTGCTGAACACGAATTTCAAGTCAGAAAATTATTATTTTTTATTCCAAGATGGCGATCGTAAAGTCGAAAAATCAGATATACATGCAAAGTTCGGTATTCGGGGGTTTTTTGAGGTGCTGAACACGAATTTCTAGTTGAAAAACGATTATTTTTTATTCCAAGATGGCGGATCCAAGAAGGCGGACGAACAATGCTTAAATGTAAAATATTGGCACAAAACATGTTTCCCATTTTTTCAAGAAGGCACTGATACACTTTGAGTAATTTTTACTCAGTTCAAGTGAAAAACACAGTCTCGTGAAGCTAATCGAATGAAAATTTTATTCGAATACAATAGACATTTTCTCGTACTTTTGGTTCAAATATTAAAAAAAATTCAGTATAATAAATTTTTAGCAAATTTTCTTTTAGAAAAAAAATACAATAAAAATTTTCGAGCACATCTAGACCATTTTTCGAAGTTTAAAACTAGGATATTTTGAAAATGATTTACATTAAGTTCGAACATTCAAAATTTGTCTGAAATTTTTCACATACTTTTTAAAACATCTAAGAAGTGCTCCATAATATTTAGAGTATGTGACCTAGTGAAAACATCAATTTTGAACTTCGGATTCGTCATCGGTGCCTCCTTGAAAAAGTGGGAAACATGTTTTGTGCCAGTATTTTACATTTAAGCATTTTTCGTCCACCTGCTTGGCCCCGCCATTTTGGAATAAAAAATAATCGTTTTCTGACTTCAAATTCGTGTTTAGCACCTCAAAAAAAAGCCCTAGTATCGAGCTTTGCATGGATATCTGATTTTTCGAATCTTGGATCCACCATCTTGAAATAAAAAATAATCATTTTCTGACTTCAAATTCGTGTTCAACAAGTCAAAAAAATCCCTAGTTACGAGTTTCGCTCGAATATTTCGTTATTTAAATAACTTATCTTCATATTAAAAAAACTTTTGGCGTTATTTTTTTCGTTTTAACCTCCATATTGCAGCCGTCATTTTGAATTATTTAAGGGGACACACAGCATTTAAAAGTAGACATTCCAACGAAAATTTTGAACTGAAGAAAATCATTTTATATCTAACCCCAAAAAGGAAAGAGGGGATCCGGTTGACAGAGAATATATATATAATATATATATATATATATATATATATATATATATATATATATATATATATATTTCTTGAAATTTTCGGATTTGTATCTATTATTCTTGTAAAAAAATAAATAATATTAAAAAATAATATTTTCATAATTTTAATTGCCGTTTATTTCAATCCGTAAATATAATTCTCAAATACAATCCCACGTCAATTTTATTTTCCAGTTTTATCTTGAATTACTTGTTTAAAATCCAATTAAAATAATTATGTAAAATTATAAGTATACAAGCAAAATGGCATTCACGGAATAATAGCGGTAACAAGTGTAAAATTTATAATTGTACTTCTAGTAATTAAATTTTCTGATATACACTATACTGAGCACTGGGCCTTCATTTAAACGTCATTTAAAATGATAAATTCAAACAAAGAAATGATTATGGACTTATGGCTGTTGTCTACATAGTCTAGACATAATTTTAGTCAGTTTCACGTAAATATTAAAATAAAGGCTCGATGTAACAAAGTCAAAAAATATTTGCATACAAAGTACATTAAAAACGTTTCAAAACGATACAGAGTTTTTCAAAATGTCCGCCATCATTCTCGTAATAAATCGATATTGCCCAGTCGCCAGGGCATTTGAGCTCTTATTAAAGGTTAACAGGCTGCATTTTGGCATACAGATAGTTTTTTGGACGTAGAATACAATAAGAAAAAAAGTTTGTTAAAGTTTGATGTACGCTTAAGCCCACAAAATCCAAAATAAAATCAAAATTCGGTTTTTCGGTAATATCTCGAAAGATAAAAAAGATATCGAAAAACTAATAACGTCATGTGAAAGAGCGGGAAATTTTCCAAAAAAAGTAGTTTATAGATTTTTTTCCAGTTTTTTTTATGTTAGCGTGAGAATTTATTACAAATTAGGATAGATGACTCAAAAAGTATAGCGCGCCAAACAGGTTAATTTGAAAGTCAACGCGCGCCGCTCGAAAATTAATCGATAATACTGGTTTTCAGAGTACAAAAAAAAATTGAAGATAGCTTTTTGAAGAGGAGACTTTCAGCTTTCCGATGCCACTAATAGTTTTCATTTTTGTTGCTTTATAATTTGTAAAACTTAAAACGAAATTTTTGTTTGCATGATTTTAACCGTCATACAGTAAATTCCAAATATTTAATAAAACATAGTATTGAAAAAAAAAATTGTGATATATCGTTACTGTACCTTAAGTTTCAATATGAAAATAATTAAAAATATCCACATTTAAAAATTGAGTTTTAAAATATGAAAATCTGCCTGCTGTAGTAGGCCGTCGGCAATTTTACGTTCAAAGCACTACCAAATGGTCGAAAAAGTAGGACAATTATTTTTAGTTACAGTTAAACGTATACTTAATATTAGAAAATCATTAAAAACAACTTTCTTTTTTTTGTAATTTTGCTCTTAAAAAAGTGTTCATGATAAACCTATTTTTTGTTCATTATTAATCATACAACTTAAACTTAAAATAAAAAAATGTATTTAAAGATGGAAATGAAAGACAAAGTCTAAGCTTTAAGTATAAAGTATTTATACTTAAATATCTAAGTACAAAGAAAACGGTTTTTGAAAACACAAAAATTCTAAATTACTCAACGAAATTAAATGGATTACGTACTCTCTGGCCGTCATGTTGGATCCGCCATTTTGAATTCTTTAAATCTGTCATCGTATTCTTAATCAGCACCTCGAGAAACTTCTTAATAGCGACTTTCAAAATATTTAGCGGTATACAAAAACATTAATTTAATCATAAATGAGGTTGGAAGCATGATTCCCACTACAACTGAAGGAGTTAAACCAGCCATTTTATTTTAAATATTTTTTTAAATTACGGGAAACTTTAAAAAAAAATAATAATCGTCATGCTGTTTTTTCTAAAATTTCTCGTTCTTTGATGTGGTGCTATTAGTTTCTCGATATCTTTTTTATTTTTTCGAGATATTTTCAATTTTGTAGGCTAAGCGCACACTTTAGACCAGTAAACTTCGTAGTATTCTACATCCTAAAAACTACCTGTATGCCAAAATGCAGCCTGTTAACATTTAATGTGAGCTTTTCGTCAAAATTTGCCTCTGACGACTGGGCTAATAATGTAAGAGCATACGGTGTCAGCCTTGTTTTTAGACTGACCTTGTATACTTGTAGTAGCCGGTCAAGGAATTGAAAATTAAGGCGTTACATACCCCTGGGCGCTGAAAAAAGTATGTATATTTAAAAAAATATTTTAAATGGTTATTAAGAGAATAATACAAAAGAACGGCGATTATGTATTTTCATTGTATAGTATTTTTCACGATCTAAGAAAGTGACTTAGCTACATATACCCATTCAAAATTCAACAAGATTCGAAAATGATTAATTTATGGCTGTCTAATGACAAGGCATCGTGCAGGGCCGCACTATACCTGATTGTATAATTGGTGGGCTTAAAATTGATTGAAAAAAATGATAGGATGCATTATCCATCACAATACAGCTATTTGGTGGTATATTCGGCATTAATCTATTTTAAAGCCAATCGTCAAAAACTTTAGCGGTTGTATCACAATGATAATCCAAGCTGGAATCTGAAATATTCTTGGCTGCTAGATACATAATACACACTACTTCAGTATAATACTGCAGATAAAATGAAGAATATTCTTTATATTTATAAACACGAAGTAGCCAATAAAATTTTAGATTGAAAGGAAGGTATATATACCATATATATATATATATATATATATATATATATATATATATATATATATATATATATATATATATATATATATATACCATATATATATATATATATATATATATATATATATATATATATATATATATATATATATATATATATATATATATATATATGTATATACATATATATATAGATATATATATATATATATATATATATATATATATATATATATATATATGGTATATATACCTTCCTTTCAATCTAAAATTTTATTGGCTACTTCGTGTTTATAAATATAAAGAATATTCTTCATTTTATCTTTAACAAATACAGTGTATGTTTGGGAGCGGAGCTCCCAACATGGGAGCAGTATTCCATAGTTGGTCGAATTTGAGCTTTGTAAAGAATTAACAGTTGTTGAGGAGTGTAAATCTTTCTAGTTCGAAATAATATTCCCAACTTTTGAGAAGCTCTCCTTGCTATGCCTGCAACATGTTCATGCCAGGACATATTTGCTCCCAAATTAACGCCCAACAAATTGAGTGACGATGTTAGAGGAATGGAGTGCCCCGACATAACTATGTCGGGTTCAGCAACGTTAACTTTTTTAGAAAAAACTGCCACCTGGGTTTTTGTAGCGTTAAATTCCACTTGGTTACTGTCACCCCAAGATAGAATTTCTTCCAGGTCTTTGTTAAGTTGAACGACTTCCTGTTGTCTGCGGATATTCGTCTGAGTAGCCGATGTCCGAGAGTTCAAAGTGAATGAAGAGATAAGTGTACTGTCATCTGCAAAGCTGTAGATTGGATTCTCGGTCTTTTCCAGCAGATCGTTAATGTAAATGAGAAAAAGAGTAGGAGACAGTATGGAGCCTTGAGGTACACCGGCGTTGATAGTGAAGGTGTTAGAAAGAAATCCGTCGACTGCCACTCGTAAAGAACGCTCTCTGAGGAAACATGAGAGCCACAAACAGAACTTTTCCGACATACCATAAGAACGTAGCTTAGCCAACAGCCCATCGTGCCAAACACGGTCGAATGCCTTGGATATGTCAAGAGCAACCGCTCGAGATTCTCCAAAGTGTTCAATTGCATTGTTCCAAACATGTGTTACATAAGTCAGAAGATCTCCTGTTGATCTATTTTTACGAAAGCCATATTGGTGATCGCTAATAATGTTGAATCCTTCAAGATATTTTAGAAGATGCTGATTGATAGCCTTTTCCATGACTTTCGATATTATTGAAAGCAGTGCGATTGGTCGGTAGTTATTTGGCGAGGTCTTCTTGCCTTTTTTAGGTATCCGCTGAACTGTAGCGCATTTCCAGCAGGAAGGAAATATTCCCTTTCTGTAGGATAGGTTGAAAAGTCTACAGAAAACTGGTGTTAGTTCCCTCGCACAGATTTTAAGAACTATGGCAGGTATTCCGTCAGCGCCAGAAGCCTTTTTGGTGTCTAGCTTCATCAGAATACGCTTTATAATACGCTGTCTGAAGACAACTCTTTAAGCAGTGTAGTTCACTCGAATTTTTGAGCCGTTTATATTACAGTGTGCATTGCGGGTTATCTAATGGATTTATTTAATTCGTTTCTAATGCGTCGATTTGCTAGGTATTTGTATCCGGGAAGTAGCCATCTTGAAGACGTGATTTTTACGGAAGGAAGAAAAATATTTAAGGGTCCGGATGACATGGATCTTGGCTCTTTCCATCATGTAGCCGCAAGAAGTTTTTTCCATCATGTAGCGGTAGCGGGCCTTTTTTCCCCAGCCGAGATGAAGTAGGGCAGATATTTTGTGAAGCCAAAGTAAGGGCCTTTTCTTCAGAAAGCCGCCAAGTAGGCTTTTTTATCAAGTTGCCGTACTGATGTAGTAGTGCAAAAACGGTTTTAGTGTTCAAGTTCAAGGCCTTTTTTCTTGAAATATCCTGTTTATTCCCAGACCTTTAGGGGCCAAGAGAAGTTTAGTAGCCCAAAGGAAACTGGGGTAGCCAAGGTGCAGACATCAGTGTTATGAATATCTCACCAGGACAGGCCAAGAACTCATAAGAAAACAAACCGTAAGTCATCAGTATATCAATTCGTAGACCTAGTTTCCCGTTGACAAGTATATTTTACATCGTACCGAACTGGTAACTCGTGAAGTGAATCCCACGAACCTTCAACATCGTGTTTAACAAAGCTTTAATTAAAAATCCTGACTTAAAGACTCTATTTAATAATACCACCTACTAGGCTAAGAGATTTTTTAGTAATAATAGTAACAGTAGTGTAGCGAAGTTAGAACTTTTAATTTTGTCATTAATAAACCCTTTTCCTTAATTAAGGCTAGCGTTCCACTGAATCACCTGTTCTACTTTTCAGGACGCAACGGTTGTACCATAACAAAATTATTCTTAACAACTACATAACCACTCAGTATTTTTTTTGATTTTTTTAGCTGAAGTTAGATCCTTTTATTTCAAAATGAATGGTGCCAAAAATTTTAAAAACTATAGAGACTATTTTCAAAAGACGTACAAAAATTATCTCTTACCCATATTACTCTGCCAAGAAAAACTGAGCTAGTGTAGTTTCTTTAGTTCTTTTAGTAATAATATCCCCTCAATCCATTCTCAGAAATTATAAAAGGAGAACGCCACGAATTGCGCCGCAACGTACGGGCGTAATATTTAAAACGCTACAATATATCAATTACGACCCTGTTACAGCCAGGTACGTGCGAAGATCCTAACGATCGTTTAATGTTTTTCTTGCATCAATTTGCCAAATCTCTTTCTTAGATCTTGAAAAATACTATACTTTAAATTATAAGAATTTTTTTTTTAAATGTTTTGAATGTTAACATTATTTTTGTCGGGTTAAATGGACCATTGATGAAAACTATGGCACCTCCTTGTCTGCAGGATAACTTCACAAATACACACACAAATAATCCAGTCTGCAAAAATAAAAATACCGTAGTAGTTAAAAATTATCGAAGTTTTTTTTTCAAAAATAAAAAATTTATCGTGTCTCAAACTTTGGTATGCAATTTTTGCCCAAAAATGTATGTTTAATTATTTATAAGAAATAGTCTATTAGAAAAATTTTAAAAAAAACCTCTAGACAGTTTTTAGAATTATTAAAATTTAAAAAAAAAAAGTTAAAAAATATTAAGAATTGACTGAGTAATATTGCAGGCAGTGTCTGAAAACAGGTGGCAGTCCCAATACGACGCCAGGTCCTATTTAATGCTATAACTTTGTAATAGAATGGAATTTTCTTTAAAATTTGTTCTTTAAATAATTCTTAGAAGTATAGAGAATAAAAATCCAGAAAAAAAAAAACAAATCAAATTTTTGAAAATTCGAGGTGTATGTAACCTCTTAATAGTTAGTTAATTTACTGCACACTTATATTATTTACGTATTTTTATTATTGATACGAATCCAGAATAATAATTTAAGCCCTGAACCAAGCTGGCAAACATACAATTAGAAACTTCTTCTTAAACAGCGGCAATCTGGACAGGTATTGGACCTGAACAAGCTTTGTTTTTATCTGTTATCTGTCTTTTTTGTTCTATTAGCAGACAAACTGGACGTCGCGAAGCGTCGTTCTAAGAACGTTTTTCCACAACTACTACTGTAATAGTTGTCGACGATATAATAGTGAAAGGAAACACAAATCTATTAAAAAATTTAAAAGGAAAATACACTGTACAAAAAGAAACTTCAAATTAAATTGATTACACCAACAAAAAAAAAAGGAGAGTAAAAATGACCAATCATCTCCTCAATTTTAAAAAAAAATGGAATTTGAATCCCTAGACCTCCCCTACCCACAATACGTTTCAATTTAAAGTGGATTCTATTATCGGACATCCCCAGTGATTTAAAGGTGCCCTCTCAAAACAATCATATTTGTTACCACCCAAAACCGAATAACTCGGAAAACAATATTTCAACTTCGGGTAAAAAGCCACGTAGGAATTCTGCCAAATAAAAAAGTGGATCAAAAGATGCCACGGTTTCTGGGGATAGTATTCCTGGATGCAAGATTATAAAAGTTAAAACCGACAGAGACTGGAAAAAAAAAACTAGTAGAATCGACAACCGGCCAATTCCTCAAGGAAATATCTCCTCATATAAACAAAAAACCTTGGTTCTATAACCAACATAATAGAAATTTTATACAAGTAATAAGTGAAATACGGTATAATCATGCATTGCATCCGGTATATAGAGATAGGATAGGTCTACAGTGCCGTTTACGATTGCGAGGAAACAAGATATATGCAACATTGTATTTTAGATCATAGACTGAAATCAAATTATAATGTCGAACTTTTCAGAGAAATTAAATTACATTCACAATTGCCGATTAATCTGCAACGTCTATTAAGTTTAAGTTACATTGAACTCTATAGAAGTATCTAGGACTCTAGAATTAATGTTTGAAAAAGAAAAAAAAAAATAAAAGCTGAAGAAAAAAAAAAGAAAGAAAGGGAAGAAAGAAAAAAAATTAAAAAAAAAAAGAAAAAAGAAGGAAAAAAGAAAGAAAAAAAGAGGAGAAAAGAAAAAGGAGAAAGGTAAAAAAGAATTGGATAAACAAGAGACATTTGTATACAATGAAGGAACAACCGATTATTTTCTTTTGTGATTAGGGAAGAAAGAAAAGAAAGGAAAAAAGAGAAAATAAAAAAAACAGAAAATCTGGCTAATTGGTTATAGCCCGTGTCAAAACACATAAACACACTAAAAAAACTTCGTCTAAATCCTTTCAATTCCATTCGATATATCAAACTTTGGTTTTACGAACTGAATAGTGAGATTATATTTCGACTGCAACTGGTCTTGAGTATTGATTTTTTAAACTACTGAGATACCCTTTTTGAACACAGACAGCTAGGACCTTGAAAGGAAGGCAGTGTGAATATCGGCCAATGGATTGAGTCTCTAGGAATAACTTAAAATAACCTAGTGTTAGCAAACCCAATGTCAGAATAAAAATTTATGCATTTATCTATATTTAATTGACATTGGGAAACATTTGTTTAAAATTAGAAGCAAAGGATTTTTGAAATAAATGGCAAAAGAAAATATTTTGCTTTTTAATAAACTAAATTTTAAGAGATGAAACCCCCAAGTTCAAGATCCTTTACACAGTTAATATTGGAATAATTATAAGAATAAATTTTTGCTGGTTGTTCAAACGACAATTCACTTAATTTTACTTTCTTAAATAATTATTTTTAACAGTAAACCGTGAAAATCTACAAAGACTTCAAAATTCAAAACCTTTTTATATAAAATTCCCGACCACTGAGTGAAATTCACAAAATTTATGGCTACCTGGGTATATACAGTCTATCAAGTAAGAACGTGTCCGCTCTTATTCTTGAAAAAAATGTGTTTCAAGAACATTTTAGATAATGGTGTATTTTCTGATGTGCTAACAATAGCACAATTACCTTAGTAAGTTGTCCAATCGCCTCTTGCTTCAATAATCGCTTAGCATCTTCGAGGCATGCTGTCGACGAGATTTTCTGCATACTCTGCAAATTTTTCGAATCTCGCGGGACAACTGAGTCAAAAGCCTCTTTCTCCTGAGCTTTCCCTTACAAGGGACAAAACATTTTCAATAGGGTTAGCGTCCGGCGATTGTGAGGGCCACTCTAGTATCTTAAAGTGAGTTTTGTCCAGCAAAGGTTTCTTCAACGAGCTTCGGAATTTGACATCATGAGCATGAAGATGTTGTCGAATGGTCTCATGGGACACATTCAAATCTGATTTTCTTAATTTTGTTGCTCCTTGATGTAGCACCAATTTCGGGTCCCATGAAAACAAAAACACGATTCGTTTTACGACTTTCGCAGTGACTTTGCCTACCGCACGACATTTCTCGTCTCGTTAAAATAATTTAGCCACTTCTTTACAAACGATACCGACTTTTTGATACATTTAGCGACCGTAGAATATGTCATTTTAGGCCCCTTTGGATGGGAACAAAGAAAGACTATCTTGAACCGACGCGCAAACAGGTGATTCATTTTGGATTTTACGTGATTTCGACGAAATCGGCTGATACTTTTACTAAAATGCGCCGTAGACAAAGGTTTCCTCTACTGATTTTTTGTTGAATCGCTAGACTCGCATCTTAAAGCGTCATATTAAATACATGGAGGATGCACAGGCTTCTCTGGCACTGGATCCCCAACGCTTCTGGAGTTATGTTCATTCCAAAAGTAATTCTTCTAGGATTCCCAGTGTGATGATATATAGAAATGACATTCTGCCAGCAGCAGCGACTTGCCATTCGCTTAGTACGTCGTTGACAATTGTGGAATTCTCGCCCATTACTGGGAATGAAATATTGATGGCCACGAAAAAATTAAAAAATAAGATGACCTCTGGCCCTGATAATATTCCCTCATTTCTCATTAGGGACTGTGCGACTGTCCTTGTAAGACCTTTAAAGTATATTTTTAGTTTATCAATTAAACAGGGTGTTTATCCAAAACGATGGAAAGAAGGTAGATTATGTCCTATTTTTAAGAATGGAGACAGGGGAAATGTTGAAAATTACAGGGGTGTCGTTCTACTTTGTAACTTCTCAAAGGTCTTTGAGTCAGTCTTGTATGCACGTATCTATAGCCAAATTAAAAATCAAATTCCTGATCAGCACAGATTTGTTAGTAAGAGATCTACGGTAACAAATCTTACTGTTATGACACAGTTCATTTCGGAAATATTAGATGATGGTGGGCAGGTTGATGTTATTTATACAGATTTCTCGAAGGCCTTTGATAGGATTGACCATCATGTTCTCATCAATAAGTTGTATTTCTTTGGTTTTACTAATGGTGCGAGGGCTCTTATAAGTTCTTACTTGTTTAATCGAACTCAGTTTGTAGCCTACAACGGATTGAAATCAGAAAGATTTGTGGCTACCTCAGGCGTTGCACAAGGTTCAAATTTGGGACCCTTGCTCTTCATTATGTTCATAAATGACCTTTGTGAGGATTTAAAATGTAACAGACTAATTTATGCTGATGATCTAAAAATGTTTATGCCAATAGAAAAAACTGAGGATTGTTCCTATCTACAGAGCCAGTTGAATTTCGTACATTCTTGGTGTTGTGACAACAAACTACATCTAAATGCTCAAAAATGCAAAGTTCTAACATATACTAGGAGAGTAGCGTCAACAGAGTTTCAATATAGAATTCAAAACCATAATTTAAGTAGGTGTAGCACAGCTAAGGATTTGGGAGTTGTTTTTTATGCAAAAACTAACATTTGCTCAGCATACAGCATTGAAAGTGTCTGAAGCAATGAAGTTTTACGGGTTCATCATTAGGAATTGTAAGGGTTTCACTAATATTGCATCACTGAAGGTTCTGTATTTCTGCTTTGTTCGCTCGAAACTAGAATATGCAAGTATTGTCTGGAGTCCAATGTACGAGATGCATAGAGTTTCACTTGAAAAAGTGCAGAGGAGATTTCTGAAATGTCTGTTGTTTAAGATTAATGGAATTTATCCTGAACGGGGAATCAACAGCGATTATTTGTGTGAACAGACAAATATTGTTAGCCTGGGAATCAGGAGAGTTTGTGCCTCAATATTATTCCTATATAGAGTATTGCACAATATGATTGATTGCAGGGATATACTGTCTCGTATTAATATCAATGTGCCACGGATACACTCACGATCAAATATGTTTTTTTAGATGTAACAGACCTAATACTAATTTGTTATTGAATTCACCTATTCATGTAATGTGTACTAATTTTAATCATATTTGTAATGTTTGTGACATATGTTATACTGTTGTACTATGAAGCAATTACTACAGACTGTCATTGAATATGTAAATGTCTAAATATTTACCCTATTAATGGGAAAACTGTTAGGTAATAATAGCTGAATCATTCTCAATCAGTTGTGGCTTAACTCAGTTTATTGACGAACCAACACGGATCCCTGATCGAGTCGGGGAGTTCGCCAGTCTTCTTGATCTGTTTTTAACCACCAATCCGGAGATTTACACGGTCACCGTAAATCCGCCGTTAGGTTCTTCCGACCATAAACTGCTTTCGACATTGAGTATCCTGCCAATCAGTGACAGAAAGGCGCCTAGGCCGCGCAAGATTTGGCACTACAAATCTGCTAAATGGGAAGATCTCATGGAATACTTTCGAACTTTCCCTTAGATGGACGTTTGTTTTCGATTCGATAACCCATCTGACTGCGCCAGGGAGGTCTCCGATATTATTTTGGCTGGTATGGAAGCTTACATCCCTTTTTCGAAGAAATGCTCCTCCAATGGCAAGCCTTGGTTCGACCGAAAATGCAAAGAAGCTGTTGCTTCTAAACATATTGCCTACCGACAATGGCGTGAAAATCCTAACACCGTAAATCGAAACGTCTTTGTTCATGCCCGGAACAGATGCAAGGGAATTATCGACGAAACCAAGGAGGCACACAATCAACGAATTAGAAACAAACTTCTCGCTTGTCCCAACAATTCCAGGTCCTTTTGGGCAGTCGCTAAGGCAGTTAGTCAAAATTTTACCAAATCAACCATACCACCACTCACACGGCCAGATAATTCCATTGCAACCACACCTGTTGAGAGAGCGAACTTTTTGGCTGAACTTTTTGCTTCACATTCTACTGTCGATTTCCAAGGAAAAACACTACCTACTATTCCCATATTGCAGTCAAGGATGCCCGATGTTGTCTTCAGACAGCGCATCATAAAGCGTATTTTAATGAAGCTAGACATCAAGAAGGCTTCTGGCGCTGACGGAATACCTGCCATAGTTCTCAAAAACTGTGCAAGAGAACTAACACCAGTTTTCTGTAGACTTTTTAACCTATCCTACAGAAAGGGAATATTTCCGTCCTGCTGGAAATGCGCCACGGTTCAGCTGATACCTAAAAAAGGTAAGAAGACCTTGCCAAATAACTACCGACCAGTTGCACTGCTTTCAATAATATCGAAAGTCATGGAAAAGGTTATCAATATTCTAAAATATCTTGAACGATTCAATATTATTAGCGATCACCAATATGGTTTTCGTAAACATAGATCAACAGGAGATCTTCTGACTTATGTAACACATGTTTGGAACAACGCAATTGAACACTTTGGAGAATCTCGAGCGGTTGCTCTTGACATATCCAAGGCATTCGACCGTGTTTGGCACGATGGACTGTTGGCTAAGTTGCGCTCTTATGGTATGTCTGAAAGGTTCTGTTTGTGGCTCTCATGTTTCCTCAGAGAGCGTTCTATACGAGTGGCGGTCGACGGATTTCTTTCTAACACCCTCACTATCAACGCTGGTGTGCCCCAGGGCTCCATACTGTCTCCTACTCTCTTTCTCATTTACATTAACGATGTGCTGGAAAAGACCGGGAATCCAATCTATAGCTTTGCAGATGACAGTACGCTTGTCTCTTCATTTACCTTGAACGCTCGGACATCGGCTGCTCAGGCGAATATCCGCAGACAGCAGGAGGTCGTTCAACTCAACAAAGACCTGGAAGAAATTCTATCTTGGGGTGACAGTAACCAAGTGGAATTTAACGCTACAAAAACCCAAGCGGCAGTTTTTTCTAAAAAAGTTAACGTTGCTGAACCCGACATAGTTATGTCAGGGCACTCCATTCCCCTAGCATCGTCACTCAATTTGTTGGGCGTTAGTTTGGGAGCAAATATGTCTTGGCATGAACATGTTGCAGGCATAGCAAGGAGAGCTTCTCAAAAGTTGGGAATATTATTTAGAACCAGAAAGCTTTACACCCCACAACAACTGTTAATTCTTTACAAAGCCCAAATTCGACCAACTATGGAATACTGCTCCCACGTTTGGGGCTCCGCTTCCAAACATACACTGCATTTGTTGGATTCTGTTCAGAGAAGAGCGGTCCGTCTGATTGGGGACCCGGAATTGACCGGCGGCCTTGATTCGCTGGAACATCGAAGAACGGTTGGCGACTTGAGTCTGTTCTACAAGTATTTTCATGGAAAGTGTTCGAAGGATGTAGCCCGCTTAATTCCTCCCAAAGCGGTGCATGTTAGAAATACACGTCGCGCTGGTGCTTCGCATCCGTATGAGGTTCAGCTTGTTACTCCGCGTACAACGCTTTTCAAGCAATCTTTTATATGGAGAACGTCATCCCTTTGGAATAATTTGCCCAGCGCTGTGTTTCCCACCGAGTACAATTTACAGCGATTCAAGAACAACGTGAATCGCTTTTTCCGCACTCGTGCCGCTCCTGGAGCGCTTTAGGGACTTCCCTGCAGCACGTGTGCTAGACCAATAAAAAAAAAATAAAAAAAATAAAGCTATTATTATTGTTTTATAGTAAAAAGCGTCTTATATGAAAAATTTCGTTTTATGTCAGTTTCAATATAACAGCTGTATAAACTTTAAATTGTAGCTACACATAAATACAGGACAAAGTATAATAATACAATTCCCTAGAACCGTGAAAGATTTTCTGTCTAAAAAGTTTTTTAATACTCTGAAAAAAACCGCTGAAACTGAATAAAGTACATCTTAAATTTTGGCAAATTATCTCAATAAACTTTGCTTAACGATACTAAAAAAAAGTTTTCTTAAAAGTGCTTTGAACACGAAATATCTCGAGTTTAAGTTACCCGCTGAAGTTGGTGATTTATAACTTTACATTTATTCGCTGTGCTTAGCGATTTATAGTTTAGAAATTTATATTGGTTTGCAACATTCACGGCTCATCCCCCAGGCGATCCATTCATTAGCCAGTATTTTACTAGATTAATTTTAGTTAGCGACAAGATAACATTTACAAGGAATTGAATAAACAATTTCCGAAATATTTACTCTCCTTGTTGTTCTTTGATTAAATTTTCAACATATTTCGGATATTATTAACCGCATACTTACATGCTACGATAAAGCTAACCGAAATTAATAAATATATTCATTAATATCTTTTCGGTTTTCGGCGAGTATCATTTTAAGGTACTTCTGTGCGTTTTCATTGATGATTTCGATCGATTCGAAACATGGTAGTGGCCAATTGGGTTGCGAAAACCAAGGTAAAAATCCTACGGGACCATACATGGCCAATGTAATGCTTAGTTGGTGATATATGTTCAGTCTTTAGCCAAAACTTTGCCCACAAGGGTTGATGTATGCAAACAAACGCATCCCTCACAGTACTGGCTGACCTAAGTTACCTACATAACAGTTATTAGTACTACACCTAGACCAGCGTTTCGCTGACCGAGTTAGCATCATTAGAAATAATGATTGACTAAATCTAAGAATAAGAACTGGAATATTTACTGAAGTGGAACCGACTACTTTCGAACGGAGCATTAGTTTAGGTTAGTTCAGTTCAGTTCCTGTGAAAAAACTATGCAAATATTAGAACGATCAACCATAAACAAGACGGCTATCGTCGCAGTAAAATAGCTGTACGACCAGTCACGTTCCCGAATAAAGTTGGGAAACATTCTCTCCGAAAGTTTTTTGGTAACAAAGGGTGTCAGACAGGGATGCGGTCTGTTTCTTACATCACTCAAAATTTATCTGAATGAAGCATTAGAGAGATGGCGAAAACCATGTGGAGGAATGGAAATACAGCTACTGACGCACTGCAAACTCTTGGCATATTGTGCTCCCCTTTCTTGGTTACATGAGGTTTATTAGAATAAAATTTTATGAATAACAAAAACAACTCCAAACATTTCTATATTTGTTCTACATTCTGTGTTAATGTCATGTATGATTTTTATTAGCTCCTGGTTTATCTGCTCTTCCTGTAATAATTCTATAATATCTGTTAATTGCACTCTATCGAAGGCTTGAATCATGTCGACTAAAACACGTATACGCAGGTTTGTTAAATTCTTTAGCTTTTTCCATTATCTGCCTCACTATAAATATGGCATCCATGGTCGATCGATTTTCGCCGAATCCCTGTTGTTCTCTTATTTGAATATCCTTGCTCATTTCTTTCAGTATGATTTTTGTTAATACTTTTTTGAATATTAAAATTATTAGGCTAGTTTTCCCATCTGTAGGTATTTGTCCATGTTTTACTATGTTTGTAAAGAACTATGCTAGTTGTTGATATAGGTTTCTCCTCCATATTTTAACATCTCATTTGTAATATCCTCTGATCCTGAGGCTTTTCTATTTTTAAGACTTCTTATAATTCTTTCTGTCTATTCTAAAGTTACTTTTAGATTTACTTCTCCCAGTTCTTCAAGTATGGTTTCATTATTTTCTTCGTTTTTATATAATTTCTCAAAGTATGTTTGCCATTCTTAAATCGTAATTTTATTAGTTTGTACCGTGTATTTTATTCATTAAGTTTCTTTCTGCGATATATGCGTTCCAGTTGTTTTGGCTTTTGTTGTGTATGTAATGTATATATACCTCCTTTTTCTTCTTTGCCAGCTTCTTTATTTCTGGCATGAACCAAGGTGTTTTATTTGTTTTGTTGATGTTTACTCGCCTCTGGCCTAAGGTTTCCTTTGGCGCGTTAATAATGTTTTATTTTATGCGTGTCCACTGTTGGTCTATGCTTTATTGTTCGTTGATTGGGTGTAGAGTTATTTTTTGTCTCAAGGGGTTCTCATATAATTTTTTTGTGCTTTCAAAGGATTCGATGTTATATTTGTTAACGTATATAGGTTTTAGTTTCGGTGGGGTTTTTATTTTAAGTCTAAGTTTACATAGGAGCAATTTGTGATCTCTACCTACATTCGCCGTATTCAGCGTTCGTACATCCACTAATGTTTCTGGCATAAATTTTATATTGGTTATAATATAATCTCTTACTGATTGTTGGCCTCTAGAATTTTACCAAGTATATTTGTATTTCATATCATGTTTGAAAAAAGTATTATTTATTTTTAAGGTATTTAGAGCACAGCAGAATTTCAACATATCGGCGTTATCATTGGTCTCTTCGTCGTTAAATCTTTGTGTTATGTTTGTCAGTTCTTTGTTGCCTATTCTATCATTGAGATCGCCCATTATCATTAGTTTTTCCTGTGTGTCAATGTGTGCCTACAAGTCTGGGTAAAACTGTTCTCGCTCATCTCTATCTTTAGTGATAACTGGTGCGTATCACTTATCAGGTGTATTTTTTCTATATATATCAATCGGTTTTATAACGTCTTCCGTCTTCCGATGCCTAATTTCCACTCCTCCCGGTTTCTCCATCCCTCCTCCTCCAGATCTCTCTCTAGTACTTCCTTGTTGATTCCTGCTCTCCAGCTTTGGCGTGGTCTTCCTCGCTTTCTTTTTCCATGAGGGTTCCAATTTAAAATCTTTTTAGGTAGTCGGTCTTGTGTCATTCTCTGTACATGTCCGTACCATACCAACTGTTGGGTTCTAATTTCGTCCACTATATCGTGCTTTATTTCTAAAGCTCGCCTTATCGTGTCATTTGGTATGCGGTCTTTTCTGGATTTTCTGGCTACTCGTCTCCAGAAATCCATTTCTGTAGCTTTTAGTATTTTTTCTGTTCTTTCCTTTAATGGCCACATCTGGGAGCTGTAAGTTATTATACTTTTCACTATTGAGTTGTAAATTCTCTTCTTATATTCAATGGTTATGTTTTTGTCCCATAGTATACTATTAAGCATTGCAATCGCTTTTCTTCCTTGGATATTCCTCTCGAATATTGCTTCTTCCAGTGTTCCGTCCCTAGATATTCTCGTTCCCAAATACTTATAACTGGCACAGTGTTTGATGGTGTGTCCGGTGGCCAGTTTCAAGTCCTGCTGTTGTCCTCCGACGCACATGTACTCGGTCTTTTTAATATTGACTTCTAGGCCCCATTTTTAATATTCCTCCATAAGTTTTCGTGTCATGTATTCCATATCATCGATGTCCTGAGCGACTACTACCTGGTCATCTGCGAATGATAGCGTGTACAATGTAGTATCGTCATCCAGTGGTAATCCCATACTGCTGCATTTCCTTTTCCAGTTCTTCAGTGCACTCTCCAAATAGATTTTAAATAGCGTTGGGGATATATAGCAGCCCTGTTTGAGACCCTTTGTGACCGGGAACCCTGTTGTTATACCATATTTGGTTTTCACACTACTTCTTGCGTCTTGGTATAAGGATTTTACGGCTTTAATTATTTCGGTGCTTACATTACTCTGTTGTAGTGTTTCCCACAATCTAATTTTTTCTTCTTTTATATTTAATGTCACTTGTAATATTCTGTCACTTACATACTTTTCCTCCTCAACACTCTGTCTAAATTTTTTGTGCATAAGCCATTATTAAGGGTAAAAAAATCATATTTATTGTTTATTTTAGAGCTTCGTGTTTACAATAACCTTAGAGTTTTTTTCTAACTTTTAGAAGCCGTCCTTTTTTTTACTTCCAACTCATCATAAATTGGGGAAAACGCTGAGATATAATGCTTGGATTAACTTATTTTTTTAGTGTGAGAAAATCAAAATCAATGTTTATTTTAGAGATGAGTGTTTGCAAGGAAAATATTGCGTAAATTACTTTACCTTTTTTTTTCATTTGTAAAGGGTTTTTGAATATCAGTATGGAAAATATCTTTATGTTTTAAAATTAAAAAGAAAAATTAATGTGAACAAAAGTTTTATGAAGATAAATTCATCAGGCACTCAGCGTTTACGAGAGAAGTAGGTTGTATAAATAACTACATCAATTTTTCTCATTATTTCTAAACAGCAACATTTGTTAGATGATCTCTTCTCTCGCAAACTTTATTGAAATACGTGTGAAATTACACCTGCTGTAATCATAAATAATTCTAAAATATTATATCAGAGACTTTTATTTAAAAATAACTCATGTCACATACGGCTGTTGAAAATGGTATTTTCTCGTCTCATTTTTGTGTTTTTTTTTCTTTTTTTCGACAGAAGTAAAACTGAAATAAATTATGTTATTAAATCAAAAAAAAAACGTGGAAGCAAAATAATATGAAAATAAGGCAACGGTTTTTTCTACTTTATAACGAAATTATTTTACTCTGCAGTATTGACAGAAACCCACTTTACACATCTAAAGCGCAATATCTCGTTTACTGTACACCTTCTGACGAAAAAGAAACCCCACTTCTTGAACTATGAAAGGAAACAATATCTCCAGCCCTTCAATTAGATCTCCGGTTATAGTGGTAAAAGAAGAATAATTTTTTTGATGAAACCCTAAACAATGTACTGAATTCGTCAAAAATCACTCTCGGAGATTCTTTCGAGTCCCTAGATCACGAAAAACATAGTTACCGATTTCTTTCTGTCTGTCGATGTCTTGGCAGGATAACTCTAAAAGAAAATGAGATATCAACTTCAAATTTAGTATGCATATAAAGTTGTTCACGTTGACTCTAGAACACATATTCAAATCGTTAAAGTGGGAAAATAAAGGAATATTAATGGACGGTGAACGATTAAATCACTTAAGGTTCGCAGATGATATCACTCGGTTCGTCAACACAAAAACCGAATTACAAAAAATGCTGATGAAATTAAATATCAAGTCTCGAAAAATAGGTCTAAAAATAAACTTCACCAAAACCAAATATTTGAACAACGAAAGTGAAGATAACAGAGGACAGGAACTATTAATAGAAGGTAAGAGAATAGAAAAGGTACAAACATTCATATATTTGGGACAAAAAAATCGAAATATCAAAAAATAATTTATAAGCCGACTTGGATAGAAGAGTCTGGTTTGCTTGGTCTGCGTTCGGAAGGTTACAATCTACATTTAAATTGGACATCCCAAATACAATAAAATCCAAAGTATTCGATAAATATGTAATGTCGGTATTAACATATGGCACTGAAGCGTGGGCTTTAAATAAAAGCATAATAAATAAACTCCAGGTAACCCAAAGAGCAACGGAGAGGAGAATGCTAATTATTAGACTCCAAGATCGTATTCCTAGTATCGTGATTCTAAGAATATCAAAAGTGACAGACGTAATACAACGAATATGTACAGGGTGAGTCAACGACAGAGTAAAATTCATTATCTCATTTGTTTCGGAAATGACGAAAAAAATGTTAAATACAATAGTTAGGGAGAGTTAGGGAATGTTAAGGTGCACAGTTTAAAATTATTTTTGAGTATACTCTGTTATACTTCAAAAAAGTGTGACCGATATGTTTTTTTAATCTTATTTTCTAATATATTTTTAAATTCTGTGAAATTTTTTTTATTAATAATGTTATTATAAACCTAGTAGTTTTTCTAATATTTCAATTTTTTTTTTAAATATTAGTTTTCGGTTTTGTAAAAAATTACCAATAGCGCCATTGCTTCTGAAGATGGAATACTTATAATTGGTACGAGCGTTCTATTAACATTAAAAAAAAAGAGATATGTAAAGAAATTTGAATTAGATACTACAGAGTGTTCAAAATAAATTTATACATTTCGACTATTTTAAATTGAAAAATCTCAAATTTTTTAAATGGCACCCCTGTATCAGTATTATTTTTTCTCATAGATTTTACAAAACCCTTCAACTTTTATTAGGTATGTCATACTTATTTCTAATAGTTTTCGATTTATTTTGAATTTTTCAATTTTTACCCTTGTTTTTAATACACTTACGCTATAACATCATAGTTGCCAAGACAAAACAAAAATGTAGGCATTGTCAAATTTTGACTTGTCTATTAAGCAAGTAAAAATAGTTTTAATTTGTTGTAGTAAGTGACGTATTAAGGATTTTCCTAAAAATGAATTAATTGATATGGTTTATATACTCGACGAGGCGGGAAAAAAATTACTTTTGGTTTGGAGATTTTACTTCATGTTGAAGATAATCCCCAGGTCAGCAGCTGTCAACTAGCTAACTTATCTGACACATCCCAATACCAATCGCACCACGAGGACATACAAGTATCATCCCTTTCATATGGAACTACACCAAGAACTTCAAGACCGTGATTTTGAACGACGAGTAAACTTTTGTATCACCAGGCCGATCCAAATTTTTTATCCAAAATAATGTTTTCTGATGAAGCTACTTTTCGCAGTAATGGAGCAGTTAATAGCCATAACATGCATTATTATTCAACAGTTAATCCATTTTGGGTCCGAGAAGTTCAAAACCAAAACCATTGGTCGCTTAATATATGGTGTGGAATATTAAATTTTCGAATTATTGGTCCATATTTTTCCCGCGAACCGCTTAACGGGCCTAGATACCTAAATTTTTTGCAATACGAATTACCCCAACTTCTTGAAGAAGTTGATAACCTTGAAAGGGAACAAATGTGGATTCAACAAGACGGAGCTCCTGCTCATTACCACCGGGATGTTCGGGAATTTTTAACCGATCGTTACCCACAAAAATGGATCGGTAGGGATGGATTCATTCAGTGGCCCCCTCGATTATGTGACTTAACACCTTTAGACTTCTTTTTGTGGGGCTAGATTTAAGATCGAAGAGACTACATTAAAGATATGGAAAATAGGATACGGGATGCGTGAAGGACAATAACGGCCTTTATGCTAAGGAAAGTGAAGGAAAATATACGACTAAACATGTGTATTCAAGTAGACGGGCATGTTTTTGAACATTTATTACGTCATTAGATAAGTTAAACTATATTAAGTAAGTGTATTAAAAACAAGGGTAAAAATTAAATAGTTGGAGAGTTTTGTAAAATCTATCAGAAAAAATAATAATATACAGGGTGTGCCAAAAATTTGAGATTTTTCAATTTAAAATAGTCGAAATGTATAAATTTATTTTGAACACCCTGTAGCATCTAACTCAACTTTCTTTACATATATCTTTTTTTTCATTTCTATAGAACGCTCGTACCAATTATGAGTATTTCACCTTCACAAACAAAGGCGCTACTGGCAATTTCTTACAAAACTGAAAACTAGTATTTTTTTTTAAATTGAAATATTAGAAAAACTACTAGGTTTAGGTATATAATATTATTAATAAAAAAGTTATAATATTTTACGCAGAATTTAAAAATAAATTAGAAAATAGGATGTTCCGTTTAAAAAAACATATATTATATCGGCCACACTTTTTTGAAGTACCCTCAAAAATAATTTTAAACTGTGCAACTTAACATTTCCTAAAACTATTTTATTTAACATTTTTTCGTCATTCCCGAAACAAATGAGATAATAAACTTTACTCTATCGTTGACTCACCCTGTACAATAAAGTAAAACTGGGCGGAGCATTTCGCAAGGATGAATGATAACAGATGGACACGCTATATAGTTGAATTGAGGACTAGAGAAGACCAAAGATGCTGATGTAGACTACAGACAAGATGGGCGGACAACATTAAAAGATTAGCAGGACACAATTGGATGTAAAAAGAAAACAATTGGAGACAACTTGGGGAGGCTTACATCCGACTATGGATGGAATAACCTAATGATGTTGATGATGATGATGATACAAATAATACCTGTTAAGGAGATGAAGTCTATAGTTTTTGAGCAATATCGCTTCGGGTGATAATTTGATTGAAAATGATAATTTTATTAGGGTGTTAATAGTAATTTGGTCATTTTTCCTGTCGTTTTGGTCAAAAATTTTCTGTATAATTATTTATAGTTTCTACATGGGGTGAAAATTTCCGCAACATGAAGAAAAAAAACAATGTTTTTACCAAAAATAGACTTTATTCTTCAACATACTTTCCTTCAAGGGCAATACACTTATTCCAGCGATCTTCCAGCATTTAAATACCTTTCATAGAGTACGAGTTGTCGAGTTCTCTAAAATAAGTCTTAGTTTTCCATTTGACTTCTTCATTTGAGTCAAATATCTTCCTTCCAAGAGTTAAGCACCTTAATATGTAAAGACATGGAAAAGTAAGGATTCCTTGTTTTATAAACGTATCTCTGCAGCTTTCACGAAACTTTAGATTAAAAATCAAATGGATTATTTTCTTTTTTGGTTCACAAATATACGTTTAGCAGCACCCCAGGATACAACATTGTGAGACATGTGACTAAAAACTAATGAATAATATACAGCCAAGAGACCGTCACTATCAACAGTACTTTTTAAGCTTAAAATTGCAAAGTAAGCTGAGTTTAATTTAGCACATATGTGATCTATATGGCGCCTAAAAGAAAACCTATGATCCACAAACGTACCGAGGAACTTAGCTTTCTCCTCAAAGTTTACACCAAGGGAATTGGCAAACATCGACGCTAATGGTTTGTTATTAAATATATTCATATAGATAGTTTTCTCAACATTCAGTACAAGGCCATTTCTTCTGCACCATGATTCCATATCCCTGCATACACATGAAACATCATCATAAAGACCATCTACACTCTACAGTGTCCGAGGCTGTCACAATGGTGGTATGGTCTGCATACATAATCACTTGCCCTGTTCTAATATTTAATGGCAGGTCATTTACATATAGTATAAATAACAAGGGTCCCAAGACAGATCCCTATGGGACACCAAGATCGACCGCTCTCTTTTCAGAAACAATGCCATCATATTTCACCACCATCCCCCTGTCGGTCATATATGACCCTACCCAGTCCAGCAGGCTGCCTTTTCTTCAAATTTGTAAGGAGGTAATAACCAATGGGGGCCATCGATTGTACGAAGATGTGACCTGGTGCATTATCTTGGTGAAACAACACTGTTTTCTCCGCTAAATGCGGCCGTTTTTCTTGATTTCACCTTTCACACGGGACAATAAACCAACCTAATAGTCTCCCTCTCCCGAGATAGCGTATCAGTATTAATATTTGCCAAAACCTTTCTAGCTGATATTTGTGTTTATGGACGCTTCGGTCTGCTTTCATGCTATTCCAACCACTCTTCCGACTGCATGTTGGACTCAGACGTGTAGTGGTGGATCCATGGTTCGTCCATTGTTACAAATTGACGCAGAAACTCCTTTGGCTTACCCTGAAACAGTTCCAAACAGCGTTCTAAATCTCCGACACGTTAGTGTTTTTGTTCAATCGTGAGAGTACGCGGCACCCATCGGGCACATAGCTTTTTCATATGCAAATATTTATTCAAAATATGTCTCACGCATTCCGTTGATATCTTCACGATGTCAGCTATCTCTCTCACTTCTCATGAAACAGGAAGCGAATGCCAATTGGTTTCTGTGTCTGCTCTAACTATACCACTATAGTAAATTTCAATTTGGTATGTAAAATAGTTTAACTGTAAAGGCGTGAACGGAAACTGCAGAGCCACACGGTATATATGCTTTTTCTAAGGCAGTCTCCATTGAAGATGACCAGGCACACATTTTGTATACACTGATAAGGCCTAATCCAATTTATTTAATAACATTATTAAAATTAAAACAATTAAAAACATAATTGTAGATGGCAGTTAAAAAAGCAGGCAATATGTAGTTTTGATGAAAACAATTATTATAAACTACAAATACGGTTCATGTGAGAAAGGTTTAGAGAACTGAAATACTGGTAATAAATATATTTATTTTAATTTATTTGTCAGAGTATTTTAGGGATTATGAGAAAATAAGAAGGGATCTTTTATCATCTTGACGGCATGATTATTATTTATTTGTTATTTATTATATATATTTAAAAATCCAGCTTGAAACAGGGAAACTGGTTAAAGAGAACTAGACTGTTTTTTTCTACACTGGTGAGCAAAAAAATCAACTCAAACTATATAGCTTCATTTAGCACGGATCCTAGAATTTAGTGTTCATATATTTTTACGGATTTTAGTATCATTTGAAAGCTCATTTTATTCTCTTTAGCATACCTTATGCTTTTTACTGATTAAAATGATTGAAAGGGGAAACCATGAGAACAAGGATTGAAAATAGGGGGTAAGAGAAAGGAAAAATTAAACAAATTTTAAGTTTAAGAAACCAAAATCAATATTTTGTATTACCGCCCCTAGTCCTTATTACTACTTCCAGCCGATTTTTCACGGAGCTGGTGAGCTTTTTCACCACTATCTGTGGCATTCTTCCTCATTCTTTCGCCACCGCAACCTTTAAGTCCCTCAGCGATGCAGGGGCTGGATTTCTGGCTCGAGTCCTTCTTCTGAGTTCATCCTACATGGCCAGTCTAATGTGGGCATTCCCAGTTCCGCAAGGTATTGCCGCACCAATGCAGCAGCATGTAGCCTGGCATTGTCGTGCATTAGCAAGAAGCTATCGCCAACAACCTAGCCTACGGAACAGGCCTCCTATAGACTCGTCTTCTTCCATCATTGCCATGTAGGCGCAATCGGGACTCGTCGAAGAATAAAACGAAGCGCCATTGCTCTAAGATCCAGTCGCCATGTTGTCGGGCAAATCTGAGTCGCGCATGTAGGTCCGTTATCTGGTCTCAACCACGAACTTATCGAAGCTCCTGCTGGACCTCAACGCCGGTCAAGTGACAATTTCTTAGATTTGTGTTGAGAATGAAGCGGTCGTCTCGCTCAGAGGTACATCTTCTTCTTCCTGATCTTAGTCTCCATGTCAAGGCGCCAGTCTCTTGGTAATATCTGTAGGCTCTAGAGACAGCTGACTAGTTCAGGTGCATTTGCGCAGCGACTACACGTTGGCTATGCCCTTCTTGCAATAGGGTAATGACTTGTGCTGTTTCTTCCGGGGTGGTATCCATTCTCCGATGACGTAATTAGTGAGCAGGTATTGCAGAGATGTTGACGGTTCAAGTTCTGAAAAAGGAATGATGTTAAATGTGTTTTATAGGGATGAATAGCGCGCAACGAGTATGTAGCTGAGAGAAATTAATGTGCATTACATTGGTCAACACAAGTCTTGTTTCCTTTATTTTTTTTTCTGTTATTGGGTACTCCTATGGCCCTGACTATGAAAAAAATACTGGGAGATTGCTAACAGCTTTACTCTTTGAAATATACAGTTTTATTATTTTGCCAAAAAAATACAAAAAAATAATACATTATGTTAACAAAATTTCTATTGAACACTAGCAAATGATCTTTTATAAGATTTCCTTGAATGAACGACTTTAGGTAGATCTCGTTGCAACCTCCAGCAGTAGTCTGCCATCATATGTGAGTCCCACCGCCCCTGATAACACTCTTCCATTGTCCGAAGATCCTGATGAAATCTTTCACCCTGCTCCTCACTAAATCACCCAGATTTTTGTGGAAATCGGTCTAAATGCGAGTGCAGGAAGTGGATTTTTATGCTCATGTTGCACCCTAGCTCTTGCAAATTCGATAGCATGCACTCAACAAGCTCGACATGGTCGTCAGATTTCTTTTTGCCTAGGAAGCTACTCATAACCAAAACAAATGAATTCCAAGCTTTGGATTCGACTTTAGTCATTGATTTGACAAAAATTAGGATCTTTCACGAGTTGCCTAATCTGTGGCCCTTTCAATTTTTCTGAACTTAATCCTGGAAACTTGCGTGAAAGAAAATTAAAACATTCGCCACTTTTGTCAAGCGCCTTCACAAACTGTTTCATTATGCCGAGTTTAATATGAAGTGGTGGAAGTATGATGCGGTCTCGGCTAACTAAAGGCACGTTTATAACATTTTTTGTACCAACTTTTAGCTCTTCCCGCACTGGCCAAACTTTTTGTGACCAATGGTGTTGTTTTGTCACGACTATCCCAGAGACACATGAAAACAAGGGAACTTTGTGTACCCCCCTTGTTGACCTAAAAGAAAGTTAACCATTTTCAGATCAACACAAATGACCCATTTGTGGTCTTGATACTTAATTTTTTCCATAACCTAAGAAACATTTACGTATTCTTCTTTTAAAGTCGTCAAATGTGCAATAGGTATAGATCCGTACTTGTTACCGTTATGAAGCAAAACACACTTTAAACTTCTTTTGCTCCTGTCTATGAAAAGACGCCAATCACTAGATTGGTACTGTTTTAATCCCATCTGCTGCAAAATACCACCAACATCGTTACAAAAAAACTAAATCCTTCTCTTGAGAAAAATACGGTAACAGATTTTTTTCTCGGGTACGATAAAATGTAATGTTGGTTTCCGGAGTAAGCAAATTTTTTTCTTTTAAACGAGATGCTAAAATTTCAGAAGCTTCTTTTGGTAAGTTCAGATCTCTTACTAAGTCATTTAGTTCTTTCTGATTAAATGGTTGAGGTTCTGAAAGGCTACATTTGTAGTCTGAATCAGAGTCTTCACTTGATATATTTCGTTCGGGTTCACAGAGATTTGAATCATCAGAATTGTGATTTTAATTGAGGTCGTTGAGCAGAAGATAAGTTAGGATAGATAGATAGATACTTCGATTTCCAGGGTTAATTCCGTTTATTTTTCACAACGCAGAAGTAGCAATCGTCATGATGGTTTCGAGGTCTCGTCAAATCATGGGTGTTACGTACATTATTGCATCTCTTTTTCACTGGACCATAACCGTAGACATACCACACATTTCTGGCATACAATATGAGGAACCCATGGCTTGTTCTGATTACACAATTTTATTTTAAAGTATTGATGATACGCAGTTTTCCACAAAGTCCGATATAGGTTTTCGATATTTTGCAAATATATATTCACCACAAATATAGCAAAAAACAATCGGGATTAAGCACACAACATTTTCTTGACGAAGCCATATCTAAAACAACAACAAAATATATTTTAGTGTCAATAAAAACGAAAATCTAAGTAAAAAATAGTAAATGATGGTAGTTAGCTATAACTCAAA
>CM032455.1:40408476-40616410 GCA_019049505.1 Pachyrhynchus sulphureomaculatus | reverse complement strand
TTTCAACTCATAACCCAGTTGGTCTAATTTCACCATCGATTTTATGGAGTTGTGAGCCGGTTAATAATCTTGGTGAAAAAACTATGTTGAAAATGTAGAATCTCTGACACAATGACACTATTCAGTACATATCACCACTACACCAAACACTTTATTTTTGCGCTCGACGCGCGTTTGGCTAACCATGTTAGCTTCATCAGGAGCGATGATTGACTAAAGCTATACTACAAATCTACCCTATTTATAGTAAGCCTAACACCTGAATTACTAAGGAGGAACTAATGGCATAGGCATGGCCATCAGTCCCGGTCAAGTAACCAGTACATATGAAGCAAATAAGACCAGGTATGTCTCCATATCATATAATCCGAAATATAGCGGGTGACCCACCTTAGTCTGAAAGTCATCAAACAATTTTAGGAATATCTTAGGAAATCCCATAGACAAGATTCCTAATTATTTGAAAAGTGGCATTTATGAAATTAACACGTAGGCTGAAAAGTTTTTGATCTGGCACATAGATGTTGCCCTTTTCAAAAAATCCAAATGATTTTAGGAAGTACCAACCTTCAAATGATAATTGTCAAAATTTCATGACATTTCGACGGTTAGTTTACAAGTTATAGTGGTTTTAGTGACATCTTTTGCAAAATAAAAGTGTTTGGTGTATATATATATATATATATATATATATATATATATATATATATATATATATATATATATATATATATATTTATATGTATATATATATATATATATATATATATATATATATATATATATATACATACATATATATATATATATATATATATATATATATTATATATATATATATATATATATATATATATACATATATATATATATATATATATATATATATATATATATATATATATATATATATATATATATACGTATATATATATATATATATATATATATATATATATATATATATATATATACATATATAAATATATACTTGCCGGGCCCGCGGCTCCGCTCACGTGGACTTAATTCACCACTATCGTCACTGCTTACTCCTTATGTTACCCAACGTAATAAAATATCTCCCATTATCTCTCAGTATTTCTCCTTATCTCCCATTATCTCTACATAATTTCCATTATCTAGGCTTACCTCTGCTCATATCCCATTATTTCTGCTTATCTCCCATTATTTCTCCTTATTTCCCATTATCTCATCTTATCTCCCATTATCTAGGCTTATCTCGGCTTATCTCTCAATATTTCTCCTTATTTCCCATTATTTCTCCTTATCTCCCATTATCTCACCATAACTCCCATTATCTAGACTTATCTCCCAGTATTTCTCCTTATCTCCCATTATTTCTCCTTATCTCCCATTATTTATATTTATCTCCCATTATCTCACCTTATCTCCTATTATCGAGGGTTATCTCGACTTATCTCCCATTATTTCTCCTTATCTCCCATTATCTCACCTTATCTCCCATTATTCAGGCTTATCTCGGCTTATCTCTCAATATTTCTCCTTATTTCCCATTATTTCTCCTTATCTTCGATTATCTCACCATAACTCCCATTATCTAGACTTATCTCTGCTTAGCTCCCATTATTTCTCCTTATCTCCCATTATTTCTCCTTATCTTTCATTATTTATATTTATCTCCCATTATCTCAACTTATCTCCCATTATCAAGAGTTATCTCGACTTATCTCCCATTATTTCTCCTTATCTCCCATTATCTCACCTTATCTCCCATTATCTAGGCTTATATCGAATTATATAGAACATATGTATAAATTTATAAAAAAACACGTAAATCGGATAAGTGGTTCTCAAGTGATAAGCGCACTAATGGACAGACAGACACACGGAGAGTCGTTGCATCTTATATATATTCTAGATCAGTGATTCCCAAAGTGGTTCAGGTGGACCCCCAGGGAGACTCGACGGGGGTCTACGTTGACGTGAAAAAAAAATGGTGGTTCACAAGTTGTAAGTGGGGGGTCTACGAAAATTTATCTGGTTTTGATAGTAAAGAACTTGGCTTGGCTTTACCTATCAATGTAGGCAGATAATACACTACTCAAAAAAATTAAGGGAGCAAAAAAAATTCCAAATTTTTCGGTGATTTTCGACAGGCTGTATTTCGGTGAAAAATGGTCTTATTGAGAAAAAGCATTTTGAAGCTTTAAGATTCAGATTCAGATTTTTTGTTCAAAATTTTTTAGAAGCTACGGTTCTCATGCAATCCTAATATATATATATATATATATATATATATATATATATATATATATATATATATATATATATATATATATATATTATATATATATATATATATATATATATATATATATATATATATATATATATATATATATATATATATATATTATATATATATATATATATATATATATATATATATATATATATATATATATATATATATATATATATATATATTGTAACATTCATTTTTTCCTGGATTTTAAGACCATGCAATGTTACTGATTCTTCACTTCAAATTGTATTTATTTTTATTTTAAAATATCGACCGGTATATTAAACAAAAGTTTCAGGACATTCAGTATATACTGTGTGGTGCGGGTTGCTGATCGAACCTACCGCCAGGCCGCGATTGGCGAAATGTTTGACCCGGAGTTTTGATTGGAGCGTCCGGATATTACCGGTAAAAAATCGCACGATTATTTAAGGGCCTGAGAAACTACCAGAAAGGCTTTTTTCGATCGAGCCGCAGACCAGGCAGTACCGTCTAGCCGAGAGGCTATTTTCCATCTAGCCGAAGTAGGCTAATTTTCTTCAGAAGCCGCTAAGTAAAAGTACCAGTTTCGACCATAAAAGCTGTAGTGAGCTTTCTAAGTGTTAAGAAAAAGTGTGAAATCGGGCGAAGTCCATCACAGCAGGACTGAAAAACAGTAAGTCAACAAAACTCCCTCCAATAGACTTATTTAAGAGCAGTGCATTAACAGCAATGAATAACAGACAAAAAAGTGAAGTGTAAAACACGATGTCTCGCCTTCGGGGGTTGTAAAAGTTTAAAGTTTAAATGTAACAACTACTATTTAGGCTAGAATTTTTTGGTATAACTGTAAAGGTTAGAACTTTTTATTTTCATTTTAAAAATATGAATAAATTCTTTTTTTTGTTGATTAAAGCTAGTGTCTCACTGAATAGTTATTTTTCTTTTCAGGATCAGTTGTGCTAGACTAATTTCTTTTTAGTAATATCCATAAAACACTTCAGTTTTTTCTCATTTTTCTTAGCTGAAGTTAAATCCTTTCTATTTTAAAATGAGTGGTGCCCAAAAAAAAAAAGTCGTACAACTGAGGTTTCTTTAGAAATAGAATTAAATTCCAAAAAGACGTACAAAAATTATCTCTTACCCATATCTCTCCACCAAGGAAAACTGAGCTAGTATTTCTTTAATTTCTTTAGTTCTTTTAAAATCAGGTTTCACTCAATTCATTATCAGAAATTAAAGCGGGGCTGCAAGAAAATTGTGCTCAAGCTTGGGGCGTCCAGTATTTAAAAATGTTACAAAATGACGCAGTCTACATGGGGCGAAAAATAAAGCAAAATTAGCACACCTTACAAAATTGCGCTCAAGCGTGGGACAAACAACTTCTCACAGGGTACGGAAAAAGATGCCTCAAACTGAGGACAGTTTAGCATGTCATAAAAAGACGTCACATAAAAATAGCGCTGTCAACGCGGGGCTTTTGGAATTTTATTTTTTAAAAAAAGGGTTCAGTGTACTAGCTTTCGAACAAAATAAAAGCTCTAACTTTGCAGATATTTTTATTTCATAATATTTATTAAACGAAATTACACTATAGCAATAAGACAAAAGCAGGAAATTTGTAGAATTTTTTATTTCAATTTATCTGATATAGATATTTGAATTTTGTTGTTGACTCTAAGATAAGAGATTCCTACTTTTTTCTTAAAAGCTACCTTTATAGTTCAGATTAGCAGATGTGTTGGTCGACTTTAATTTTTTGCAGTTGTTGATTTATTTTGCGGTTAACCGAACAAAAAACTATACGTTTTTTTTCTCACCGATATATTTTGCATGAATATTAAAAATACTTTGCTGATAGACGAAACGATATTTGGAGATTTTTTTATAGGAAATTCTTAAGATATTAGTAAAAGGAATTTTAATAGAAGGCAATACTTAGAAATTTTTTTTGAAATTGTCGAAGATTTTTTAAATGTTTGATAAAGAAGTTTACATATTTTAAGTGCCTTACGTATTTTTTATTTAGACTATTGGGAGCACAGGAGAAATATTTTTATGATTTTTTAAACAATTCTTTTAAATTGTATTCATTTATCATGGAAGCTTTAAATTTTAAAGTCAATCACTTACTGGAAAATGAATTCGACTATGAACTGAAAATCCGTCGTACTTTCTCAGAACGTCCGGTCGCGGATAAAAGAAAGATTCTAACGAGGATCTTAAGTAAAGAAATACTCCAATAAATCAGATTGGACTAAATAGTTACAAAAAGTTTCTGATTTTTTTAAAAGTCTAATAAAAATTCTCCTTCTCAAGTTAAAACTCCTGCTTCTCCAAATGGTCACATGTCTCCTTTATTCGTGCATAAATATTCAGATAACAGACCGCATATCGAGATAAATTTAATAGGTGCCCATTTCTCGGCTCTATTTGACTCTGGTGCAAATGCCTCCGTTGTAGGTCAGAATGGTATTAAGATTTTAAGTCGTTTAAGTATAAAAATATGCCACGTCAAAAATAGAAGTGTTACCACTGCAGATGGCAGCCGTCTAAAAGTTTTAGGTACGGTTGAGTTGCCGCTAGTCTGCAATGGTCATTGTTTAGTAATTTCTGCTTTAGTAGTACCTTCTCTATCACATACTTTGGTTTTAGGATGTGATTTTGCACAAAAATTCGGAATTTAGTAAATTTTAAAAATAATTCGTGGTATCCACAGTCCCTAGAAGTCAATTCTCAGACAAGTTTTAAAGATTGTTATTCAGAAAGTTCTTTTGAAAACCTTTTCTCGCGTCTATGTACCCTAGATGATCTCTCGCGGACGGAACGCTTAAAAGCAGAAAAAGTAATAAGCTCTTTCAATGAAATAAGTAGTAAAGATAGGTTAGGCCGAACGAATAAAATCAAGATGTCTATAGATACGGCTGATGCCAGTCCTGTAAAGACAAGGCCCTTCGCCATGTCTCCTTATATGTCAAAGTATTAAATAAAGAGTTAGACGAAATGTTGAAACTCGGAGTGATTGAAGAATCAAACAGTCTTGGTGTTCTCCAATCTTATTGGTGAAAAAGGCCGATGGACAGTATCGTCTGTGCTTTGACGGAAGAAAGCTCAACGAGGTCAGCAAATTTGATAACTACCCATTACCGAACATCGACAGAATTTTGACATCACTCAGGAATGCTAAGTATGTATCTTCGATAGACCTTAGAAAGGCTTTCTGGCAAATTCCTTTAGACAAATCCTCTAAGGAAAAGACCGCTTTTGCAGTAGTAGGCCGAGGTCTATTTCAGTTCGTCACTATGCCGTTTGGTCTAAAGAACGCTGCTCAAACTCAGCAACGTTTAGTGGACGCTATATTTGGTCCGAAATATGAGCCACATATTTTTACCTATCTCGATGATATTTTAGTAACATCGGAAGACTTCGAATCGCATATTCGCTTACTTAAGGAAGTAAAAGATAAATTGAAAGAGGCCGGACTGACGATAAATTTGAGCAAATGTGATTTTTTCAAAACTTCTCTAAAGTTTTTAGGCTATATTGTAGGCTCAAATTCCTTGCGTACCGATCCGGATAAAGTAGCAAGCATGGTTAATTATGCGAGACCTACTAATACTACGGAAGTTAAGCGTTTCGTAGGAATGTGTTCATGGTATAGACGTTTTATCGAGAATTTTTCTACCTGTTGTCGCCTATTAATGATCTTTTGAAAGGACGAAAAAAAGGACAATCGATAGATTGGACAAAGGCAGCCGAAGAATCTTTTATAAAGATTAAAGAACTATTGGTTTCAGCTCCCATTTTATCCCAACCAGACTTTTCCCAACAGTTTTATATTTCTAGTGATGCTTCTAATACTGGTTTAGGGGGCGTCCTAACACAGAAAATCAATGGTGAGGAAAGGGTGATAGCGTATGCCAGTAGAACTTTATCAAGGCTGAACGTAACTATTCGGTTGTTGAAAAAGAATGTTTAGCAGTACTCTTTAACATCGAAAAGTTTCGACCTTACATAGAAGGTGTTCCTTTCACGGTCATAACAGATCATTATAGCTTATTGTGGCTTAATTCTATTAAAAACCCTAGTGGCAAACTAGCGCGTTGGGCGATTAGGCTGAGACAACACACGTTTACTTTAATTCATAGAAAAGGAGTCCACAATGTTATTCCTGACGCTTTGTCAAGAATCCCAGATCATACAGCGGACGAAAACAGTCTTAATGCACAGTTTGGCGTAAGAATTGATACAGTAGATGTAGATCGCATTGACCCATGGTACGACAATTTACGGCAGCAAATTAAAGAATCTCCTCAAAATTTTCCACAGTGGAAGGTGGAAAATGATTTCGTGTACAAATTTATCCCAAACCAGTTGCCTTTAAAAATTAATGTACCCGAGTGGAAAATACTAGTTCCTAAACCACAGAGAGAGGAAGTTATAGACATGTGTCACACTCCTCCTACTTCTGGTCATTTTGGCTTTTATAAAACTCTTCACAGGGTTCAGGAACAGTATTATTGGCCAAAAATGCGTTTTGACATCGTAAAGTTTGTGAGGACTTGTGAAGTATGTGGAGCGCAGAAATCTCCAAATGCACTACCTATGGGACTGATGGGAAAAGAGAAAACGGTTAATTACCCTTTTCAAGTCATAGCAGCTGATCTAGTAGGCCCATTCCCACGTTCAAAAAAGGGAAATAAATGGCTTCTCGTGGTTTCTTGCTGGTTTACAAAGTATACCATGCTATTTCCTTTGAAAAGCTCTAAAGCTGGATATATAGAGAGAATTTTGGAAAATAATGTCTTTCTAATCCACGGTGTTCCATCGCTCTTAATATGCGATAACGGTACTCAGTTTACCTCTAAGAGTTTTAAGAGCTTAAGTGAAACTTATGGTTTTAACATCCGTTTTAATCCCGTGTACTCTCCCCAATGTAATTTTGTGGAACGTAATAACCGAACAGTCGGGACCGCTTTAAGAAGTTACGTGGATTCACATGACACTTGGGATAGCAATATTTCCAAAATCCAACAAGCGATAAATACCGCGAGACACGAAGTAACAGGGTTCACACCGTCTTTCTTAGTTTACGGCAGACATATACCTCTATCTGGATCATATTATAAAAACTTAGACTTGGATGTCAATGCTGACAGCGAAATAATTCCGGGTAACAGGGGCGCGTACGCCGAAAATTTAAAGGGTTTAAAAGATATTTTCACCGACGTGCGTAGTAGGATACATAAGGCTTATGAGCGGAACAGTAAGTCTTACAACCTTAGAAAAAGGGATTTTTCCTTTAAGATAGGTGATCACGTTTGGCGAAAAAATAAAATTCTTTCCAGTGCAGCTGATAAATTCACATCTAAGTTGGTACCTAAGTATGTGCATTGCGTGATTAGAGAAAAGATTTCGGATTTAGTTTATGGTTTAGTTAATTTAGATGGGACTAAAGTAGGACGATGGCATATTAAAGACTTAAAACCATTCAATGAACCTAACCCTAATGAAAGTTTGTCAGAAGAAGAATAATTTATATTTACACTATCTTAATTGCTTTAGTTTATTTTTTTTGATGTTGCTCTGTAGAGGTGACGACCTCGTTTTTTTGACTGTTATAAAAGTTGAGCTGAGGATAGCTTACTTTTATAGTTTTTGCTAAGGTTTTGGGTATTGGCCATATCCCAAACTTAGGTTGATTGTAGTTGATGTTTAGCATCGACTCAGCTGTTGCGAGCTTGCGAAAGAGTCACACTCAGGATATATCATAAGACTGGTATGTCGGTGGTCGCGGGATTTGATTTGCTTATGACCCCAAATAATATCCAGTTCTTGACACTTGGAAGCGAAATTTTGATTAGAGGCAATCCAAGGTGATCTTGAGTTAGGACAAGCGCAGGATGAAGCTCGTGTTGTATGATGTAGAGTCAAAATGTATAAGAGCAATTTCAAAGTTTGCTACCCGAGAGGGTGTATTTTTATTACCTTAGTGGTATATTTTGGGTGCAATTAAGAGTAAATTGATTTTGGTTTATCCAGTAAGTCTAAGACTTGGATTATTTTGATTTAGATCTTCTTCTGAATTGACAAACTAAGGGTATTTTCCTATTTTTTTTTTCAGAGCCGTTTAAACGTTACCTTTGAGTCACAAATTTTTTTAAAATTTTTTTTGCATAGGCTCATAGGCGTCTGATGAGTTTTTTCGGTTTACTATCAGATTGATAGAAAATTGAAGTTCTGCAGGAGAACTAAAGGCTGATCATTTACAGGAGATGAGAGCAGAGTAAGACAGTCGTTTCACAAAGAAATGATCAAAATCTGATACCGAGATGAGAACCTTGTCAAGAGAGGCTAAGCGCAGTGAAGGAAGATTCCTAACCGAATTTTTAGATTTCCAAGAGGTAATCTAGAAGTTTGGGCTGACAGAAAACGGTTATGCCTGATACCTGTAGCAGTTTCTTCTAGAGGCTATTGTTTAGGGAGACGATTAACACCATGATCGAATATTTTAGCTGTCAACGATGTTTTCTTCTTGTTTCTGATTAAGCTGGGAAAGCTCTTGTCGTCTTCAAAAGTTTTGTTGCGTTGCCACCGGAAAATTGAGCAATTTTTGTTTCATGTAGCCTTTTTAAGCTCATTTTCGTTTTTTAAAATTTCGTTAGAAGCTTGGTTAAGTCAACCTTGTAAACCTTTTAGGTTGTATCCCATGAGTTATTTGTTTTTACAGGCTGTGATGCACCGGGTGCTAACAGATGCCGTTACGACGTTTGGCAGGGAGTTAGTCTTCCTGAGGAACAGACTGATTGGAAGGGTAGTCTATGGGGGGTGAACGTTTGACCTTTGGGACCTTTAAAGGTTTTGTTACCCAATGGTTATTTCTATTTGAACCAAAGGAGAGCCTAACTACTGTAGTCGACCTCAGCTCCAATTAGCCTATTAGTGGTGACAGGCTGTTGGCAGTAGTGTATTTCGGAACACCCTATTGATTAATTTTTTTTGACTTATGGTGGTGTGGTAGACACCGTTTTAGTTTAGTGGATGCTATAATCTACTCCCTTTTGTTGGTGGACTCCAGGGTCACCAATTCTGTATTTTTTTTGTCTCCACCTTTCAGTATATCGTGGTGAAGTGTTTGTCTCCTGTTATGTGGGATGGATTGAATGTTTTTCGTTGTTGTTCTAGGGCGAGACCAGTACACGAGGGTTCTTCATGCAACTTGAAGAGGCGCAATGCTGGTTAAGTTTTATTTCTCTGTGTAGCCACCCTGAAGAATGACGGAGAGCGTTTTTTTTTCTGGCTCATGTTTCTAGGCAGATTTGTCACTTTGGTGCGATGTGCCGAAGATTTGTTTAGCTTTTGCTAAGAGCTTTCACCAAGCTCAGTATGGAGTTATCATAACCAAGAGTTAGGGATTTGAACTCCTGTATATATTGCTGTATATATTACTGTACATATTTCTGTATATATTTCGGTGTATGTTGGTTGCCTGAGGGCATGTGCTCAAAATGCGAGATTTTGAGTCGTTTTGCTTATGGACTCCTATATAGGATTATGACTTTAGGGAGGTCCTATTTCGAGACTTGCTGTCTCATATAGTTATGTTGGGAATGTTTCCTAGAATGTTAGTTGCGCGCGGACTAATCATTCTGTTCTTAGTGAACATTGCTTTTTGAAGCAGGATCATTCAGTTTAGTGAATTTTAGCTTTTATAGCTATTCACGGTGTTTAGAGTGAATTTTAGCTTTTGTAGCTATTCACTGCGCTTATAGTGATTTAGTTAGCTTTTATAGCTGCTCACTATGATCATGGCGAGTTTGTTCTTTTAGAACGCAGACTTTGTGTAGTCGAGGACTATTTACAGAGTGTTTTCTTGGCGAGGAGCCGAGCTTTTTCTGGTGATATACCAGAGTGTTTTCTTGGCGAGGAGCCGAGTTTTTTTTCTGGCGATATACCAGAGTGTTTTGTTGGCGATAAGCTGACGTGTTTTCTGGCGATCAACCAGAGCGTTTTCCCTAGCGATTTTAGCATGTCTAGATGTCTTAGGACGTCGACATTGCGATATAGAGTGCGATTATTTTCTGAGTGCGACTAGTAGTGATACTAGATTTAGAATGTTCTCTTAGCGATGAGCTAGAGCATGGATAGCGATTTTTCCCGAGCGTTTGTCTGGATATTTATCCAGATATTTTTTTTTTTTGGCCTAGTGCTAAATGGTCTGACAAGACTTTTTCTTTTTAGTGTAAGTGTTTGCACTAGAATCATTTTTTTTATTTTTTTTCTTTATTTAAGAATTTTATAAATTTCTTTTGCTGAAAAAAAAAAATTTTCAGACAATCCTTAAAAGATTTTAAGGGGGGTGTTCATATTTTATTTCAGTTCACTTTTTTTTTTGATTTAGACAAGAGTCTAGACAGTTATTTTTTTGTTTTGGTAACAATAACAGAGCTGATTCTTTTATATAAGAAGACCGCGATTGTTACTTTGAACAGGTATTTCTTATGTTCATGCAAGGATTTTTATTTGCTTTTTGATGTACTTAACCTTAGTGCTTAATTAAGTTAAGTCTAGTTATAAGATTCTTGTGTACATGCAAAAATTTTCATTTGGTTGTCATTGTACTTAATATTAGTGCTTAATAGAATTAAGTCTAGTAGTAAGGACCGAAGTTTGTAATTTTGTTTTAAGTTCTGACCTTAGTATTAAGTGATAGTGTACCACTTTGTACCTTTTCATCAGTAGCCTTAGTTTAATAGACTAGTGTAGTCTATTTCTTTTTGGAAGGGGGTAAATGTAACATTCATTTTTTCCTGGATTTTAAGACCATGCAATGTTACTGATTCTTCACTTCAAATTGTATTTATTTTTATTTTAAAATATCGACCGGTATATTAAACAAAAGTTTCAGGACATTCAGTATATACTGTGTGGTGCGGGTTGCTGATCGAACCTACCGCCAGGCCGCGATTGGCGAAATGTTTGACCCGGAGTTTTGATTGGAGCGTCCGGATATTACCGGTAAAAATCGCACGATTATTTAAGGGCCTGAGAAACTACCAGAAAGGCTTTTTTCGATCGAGCCGCAGACCAGGCAGTACCGTCTAGCCGAGAGGCTATTTTCCATCTAGCCGAAGTAGGCTAATTTTCTTCAGAAGCCGCTAAGTAAAAGTACCAGTTTCGACCATAAAAGCTGTAGTGAGCTTTCTAAGTGTTAAGAAAAAGTGTGAAATCGGGCGAAGTCCATCACAGCAGGACTGAAAAACAGTAAGTCAACAAAACTCCCTCCAATAGACTTATTTAAGAGCAGTGCATTAACAGCAATGAATAACAGACAAAAAAGTGAAGTGTAAAACACGATGTCTCGCCTTCGGGGGTTGTAAAAGTTTAAAGTTTAAATGTAACAACTACTATTTAGGCTAGAATTTTTTGGTATAACTGTAAAGGTTAGAACTTTTTATTTTCATTTTAAAAATATGAATAAATTCTTTTTTTTGTTGATTAAAGCTAGTGTCTCACTGAATAGTTATTTTTCTTTTCAGGATCAGTTGTGCTAGACTAATTTCTTTTTAGTAATATCCATAAAACACTTCAGTTTTTTCTCATTTTTCTTAGCTGAAGTTAAATCCTTTCTATTTTAAAATGAGTGGTGCCCAAAAAAAAAGTCGTACAACTGAGGTTTCTTTAAAAATAGAATTAAATTCCAAAAAGACGTACAAAAATTATCTCTTACCCATATCTCTCCACCAAGGAAAACTGAGCTAGTATTTCTTTAATTTCTTTAGTTCTTTTAAAATCAGGTTTCACTCAATTCATTATCAGAAATTAAAGCGGGGCTGCAAGAAAATTGTGCTCAAGCTTGGGGCGTCCAGTATTTAAAAATGTTACAAAATGACGCAGTCTACATGGGGCGAAAAATAAAGCAAAATTAGCACACCTTACAAAATTGCGCTCAAGCGTGGGACAAACAACTTCTCACAGGGTACGGAAAAAGATGCCTCAAACTGAGGACAGTTTAGCATGTCATAAAAAGACGTCACAATATATATATATATATATATATATATATATATATATATATATATATATATATATATATATATATATATATATATATATATATATATATATATATATATATATATATATATATATATATATATATATATATATATATATATATATATATATATATATATATATATATATATAAATAAATAATATTGCATATATTTTAAAAAAATTTTTCAGTTAGACCGGCATATGGATCAGATAGCCTGTTTATTTAGCATTAATTTCCTTGTTTTAAAACCTTGGAGACGGGCACTAAAGGCGAATCAATATTTAATGTCCTGAGTGATTTTTTTAAGGAAAAATCGATTCCATTTACAAACATTACTTCGGTGGCAGCAGATGGATCTCCTGCCATCTTCGGGCGATATCGTGGTTTTATAAGCCATCTTAAAAGAATTATACCAGGAGTAACTGCAATTCACTGTGTCATCCACCGACAACACCTGGTAGCGAAAAATTTGAGTCATAGATTGCACAAATCGCTTCAATTTGTGATTAAAGCAGTTAACAAAATAAGAAGCAATGCGTTGAATACCCGTTTATTTGCACAATTGTGCGACGAAAATGATGAAGACTTCCCACGGTTGCTCTTACATACTGAAGTACGCTGGTTGTCGAAAGGTGCATGTTTAACAAAATTTTACTCACTTTTTGAATCAGTTTTAGAGTTTCTGGAAAGTAAAGATCCAGATTTAAAAGAAAACCTGATCAAATTGAAAGCAGACATCGCGTATTTGACAGATTTGTTCAAAAATTTAATGACATTAACTTGCAGTTACAAGGGGACAGCCTAAATTTAATAAAAACAAAGGGTGTAATTTCGGCTTTTCTTGGAAAATTGAAATTTATGAAGCAAAATATTAGTCGACGCGAATTCTCCCAGTTTCCAAACTTGTCACAGGCAGAATGTCTTGATGATTATATTCAGACATACGTTCAACATTTTAAATGCCCTGCATGACGACTTCAAAAATAGATTTGAAGATATTCTGACGATGGAAATACCACCATGGATCATAAATCCATATGATGAAACGTAAGTGGCGAATGTGGTATTACAAGAGGAGCTACTCGAGCTTAGCACCAATGAGGAGCTGAAGGTGAAATTTAAAAAAGGCTATCAAACATTTTCGCTGCAGGCAGAAATACCCGAAAAATATCCTGGGCTGTGGGAAATTGCGAGAAAACTTTTGATAGCGTTTCCCACGTCATACCTTGTCGAAAAAAGTTTTAGTGTCGTTATAAACCTATTAACAAAAAAAAAGGAGCAGATTGGACATCACAGAATGGGGAGATTTGTGGTTATTCCTTACAAAACTGAAGCCAAATATTGATAATTTGCTATCAATCCATCAAGTACATCCCTCCCATTAAAATTATGACTACTTTTTTTTAATTGTTGATTTGCATTGTTGAAGTTACGGTACGTTATTAATGTTTAATTTTAATTCTATTAAGTCTGTAAGCACATTATTTTAATAAATAGAACACAAGAAAATATATTATTTTTCTTTTTATTTTTACCACTCCGAATTTAGGGTTGGAACTCTAATGTTCACATTTTTTGACGAGTTTTGGGAATATGGTAGAAATGTAGCAGCAGGGGGTCCACCGAAACCAGTAAAATTTTGAAAGTGGTCTACGAGAAAAAAAAGTTTGGGATCCTCTGTTCTAGATAGAAGATTTTAGATAACCTGACCAGAGAACATGTATGAATTAAAAAAAAAACACGTAAATCGGATAAGAGGTTCTCGAGTGATAAGCGCACTAACGGACAGACACACAGACAGAGAGACGTTGCATTTTATATATATTATATTTTATGCTACATGATATTGTTCCATATTTAATGCTTTAGGTAGTGTATTGCAAGAGAACGTGCTAGCGGCAAACTTTTCTCCGACTTGATTCACTATTATCGTCACTGCTTATTCCTTATGTCACCTAACGTAATAAAATATATCCTATAACCTGGCCAGAGAACATATGTATGTTTAACAAAAAAGCACGTAAATCGGATAAGTGGTTCTCCAGTGATAAGCGCACTAACGGACAGACAGACAGGCAGAGAGACGTTACATTTTATATATATTATAGATATTCTTTGCTACATGATATTGTTCCATATTTAATGGTTTAGCATGTTTAAAAAAAAAGCACACAAATCGGATAAGTGGTTCTCTAGTGATAAGCGCACAAACGGACAAACAGACAGAGATACGTTGCATTTTATATATATTATAGATGTAGTAAAATATATATCTATAACTTGATCAGAGAACATATGCATGAATTTAAAAAATCACGTAAATCGGATAGGTGGATCTCGAGGAATAAGCGCACTAACGAGCAGACAGACAGACGGAGAGACGTTGCATTTTATATATATTATAGATATAGATTATTATTATTATTATATAACTTGGCTAAAGAATATATGTATGAATTTAAAAAAAGACACATAAGTGGTTTTCGCGTGATAAACGACTTCATTCACTATTTTACGTCACTACTCATTCCTTATGCTACCTATCGTAATAAAATATAGCCTATAATCTGGCCAGAAAACATATGTATGTCTAAAAAAAAAGTACATAAATCGGACGAGTGGTTCTCCAGTGATAAGCGCACTAATGGACAGACAGACAGACAGACAGAGAGACGTTACATTTTATATATATTATAGATATACTGAGTAGTGTCATCGAGCCAAAAATTTGCTCAAGACTTATGGTCTCAACAGACGAAAATGGGAGACGAGATGAGGAGAGTAGAGCCATTTTTTCACCAATACAATATTTTCTTTTAGCAAGGGATGTAAAGGCGTTTAATAAAAAAAAAAAAAAAAAAATTTTCACTAGTAATATTCAACTCCTAATAACATTAAGGAAAAACTGGAGAATTCCCAAAAAATCTTTATTGTCGTGATTTATATCTATTAAGACAAGATATCTTAAAGTGACTGTCTACTATAACTTTCGAAAGATCTGAAGAATTGCTTTTTAAAACTTTCTAAAAAGTTTTATAGCGTAATCTCCTAAATTAGGGTATTAGTTCTGGATAAAACTGTGCTTAAAACAACCAGGGGTAAAGCTCAATATTATATTAATGAAAATCTCCTGTAATTTTTAATAAATATCATTAATATTCATTTTACATAATGGTATTTTATTTCAAATTTACATTGGCCAGTTATTTTTACATGATCTTTCCATGACATCTGGTTATTTTCTTATGAGCCTAGCACATATGCTGCAGGGAAATTCCTACCAGAGCGACCAGTGTGCGGAAAAAAAAAAAGCGATTCACGTTGGCCTTGAACCGCTAGAAATTGGGAAATAAAATCCTGAGCAAATCATTCCACAGGTTCTCAATATAAAATACTGCTTGAAAAGGGTTTTTACGAGAGGTGGCAAGCTGAACTTCACACGAATGTGAAGTATTAGCGCGACGTGTATTCCCAGCATGCACCGCTTTGGAAGGAAATCAGCGGGCTACATCCATTGAATACTTTCCTTGATAATTCTTGTAGAATAAACTTAACTCTTTTTTTTTTTATATGGGTCTAGCGCACGTACTGCAGGGAAGCCCCTAAAGCGCTCCAGGAGCGACTGTGTGCGGAAGAAAAAAAAAGCGATTCACGTTGGTCTTGAATCGCTGTAAATTGTACTCGGTGGGATACACAGCCCTAGGCAAATTATTCCAAAGGGATGATGTTTCTCCATATAAAAGACTGTTTGAAAAGCATTTTATGCGCATACGGATGTGAAGTATTAGTGCGACGTGTATTTCTAGCATGCACCGCTCTGGGAGGAACTAAGCGGGTTACATTCTTCGAACACTTTCCATGAATATACATGTAGAACAGACTCAAGTCGCCAACCGTTCTTCGATGTTCCAGCGAATCAAGGCCGCCGGTCAGTTCCGGGTCTCCAATCAAACGAACAGCTCTTCTCTGAACAGAATCCAACAAATGCAGTTTATGTTTGAGGGCGGAGCCCCAAACATGGGAGCAGTATTCCATAGTTTGAACTTTGTAAAGAATTAACGGTTGTTGTGGAGTGTAAAGCTTTCTGGTTCGAAATAATATTCCCAACTTTTGAGAAGCTCTCCTTGCTATGCCTGTAACATGTTCATGCCAGGACATATTTGCTCCCAAATTAACGCTCAACAAATTGAGCGACGATGCTAAGGGAATGGAGTGCCTCGAAAAAAAACTATGTCAGGTTCAGCAAGGTTAACTTTTTTAGAAAAAACTGTCGCCTGGGTTTTGTAGCGTTAGATTCCACTTGGTTACTGTCACCCTAAGATAGAATTTCTTCCAGATCTTTATTAAGTTGAACGACCTCCTGCTGTCCACGGATATTCGCCTGAGTAGCCGATGTCCGAGCATTCAAAGAGAATGGGGACAGTATAAAGCCTTGGGGCACACCGGCGTTGATAGTGAAGGTGTTAGAAAGAAATCCGTCGACCGCCACTCGTAAAGAACGCTCTCTGAGGAAACATGAGAGCCATAAATATAACTTTTCAGACATACCACAAGAGCGTAGCTTAGCCAACAGTCCAGCGTGCCAAACACGGTCGAATGCCTTGGATATGTCGAGAGCAACCGCTCGAAATTCTCCAGAGTGTTCAATTGCGCTGTTCCAAACATGTGTTACATAAGTCAGAAGATCTCCTGTTGATCTATGTTTACGAAAACCATATTGGTGATCGCTAATAATATTGAATCCTTCAAGATATTTTAGAAGATGCTGATGGATAGCCTTTTCCATCACTTTCGATATTATTGGAAGCAGTGCGATTGGTCGGTAGTTATTTGGCAAGGTCTTCTTGCCTTTTTTAGATATCGGCTGAACTGTGGCACATTTCCAGCAGGAAGAAAATATTCCCTTTCTGTAGGATAGGTTGAAAAGTCTACAGAAAACTGGTGTTAGTTCCCTCGCATAGTTTTTGAGAACTATGGCAGGTATTCCGTCAGCGCCAGAAGCCTTTTTGGTGTCTAGCTTCATCAAAATACGGTTTATGATACGCTGTCTGAAGACGATATCGGGCATCCTTGACTGCACTATGGGAATACTAGGTGGCATTTTTCCTTGAAAATCGACAGTAGAATGTGAAGCAAAGAGTTCAGCCAACAAGTTCGCTTTCTCAACAGGTGTCGTTGCAATAGAATTATCTGGCCGTGTGAGTGGTGGATTTAGTGAAATTTTGACTAACTGCGTTAGCGACTGACCAAAAAGACCTGGAATTATTGGGACAAGCGAGAAGTTTGTTTCTAATCCGTTGATTGTGTGCCTCCTTGGTTCCGTCGATTATTTCTTTGCATCTGTTCCTGGCACGAACAAAGGTGTTACGATTTGTGGTTTTAGGATTTTCACGCCATTGTCGGTATGCAAGATGTTTAGAAGCAACGTCTTCTTTGCACTTTCGGTCAAACCAAGGCATGCCGTTGGAAGGGCATTTCTTCGAAAAAGGGATGTAAGCCTCCATACCGGCCAAAATAACATCGGAAACCTCCCTGTTGTCTATGCAGTGCTCAGCAAAGCTTGTTAATTTTTGTTTATTTAAAATAGAGTGTCTGTGTTCTTTTACTCCTTGTCGTAGGCTCCGTCCCTTTGTCCCACATAGACAGCATCACAGTCATCACAATTAAGTTCATATATACCAAATTTTCTATATTTGTTAGATCTTTCTTTGTTACTAACTAGATATCGAGCGATATTGTTTTTATTAACACTTATACAGTTTATTTGTAACTTATTAAGGCTATTGTTGATTTTGTTACTAATACCACCGACATAGTTGATAGCAAACCATTTTCTGCTTTCGTGTTTTACGTCTGGTGCGTAAAATTGCTTAAGTATATTTTTATGTTTTTTGTTTTTTTCCAGTTTATCTATAATAATTGATTTATATCCATTGTTTTTGGGTTTTCTTTTGATTATATTTAGTTATTTTAGATAATTGTCCGTATTTAGTGGAATGTGGTTTTTTATATTGAGAAAAACATCCCTTTAGACGATTTTCCCAGGAGTGTGTTCACACTGGGTACAACTCAACATGAATCGCTCTTTCCGCATACGCGTCGCTCCTGCAGCGCTTTAGGGATTTCCCTGGAGCACGTGTGCTCCGTCCAAAAAATATTACTATCCACCGGTTGTCATCACTACACCAGACTCCCTGTTAGCATCATTTGAAGCGAAGATTGTCAGTCAATCATCACTTTTGATGATTCTAATATTAGTAAGCCAAACGCGCGCCGAGAGCAAAAATAAATCGTTTGGTGTATTGGTGATAACTGCTGTATAGTATCATGATGTTAAAGAGTCAAAAATCACAACGAAGAAAAGAATTAATAAATCAATCAAAATCATACTTATAAACCAAATAAATCAAAAATCTAACTAATTAAACTATAAATAATGATTTGTATTCGTTACCGATATAAATTATTATTTATATTTTAATTAGTTAATAATTGGGAAAATATTACGCTTCAACGCGGTGAAATATATTTTAAAGCTTTTATTTATATTCTGCTATTTATGGGTTATTACCATAAATTTATTTGGTTAATAAAATCCGTGACTTATTTTTGATGAAACTTGTTTTTTTTTTATCATTGCTATAGCGTAGTGGGTAAGTTGTCTGCGCCGGAGACCCGAGTTCGAACCTCGACTCGGAAAATAATAAAATTTAAAAAAAAACTTTACAACGTGACGGTCGCCTCTGTCAGGAAGGCAATGGCAAACCACCAATAGTATCATGTATAAGAATTAGAGACTTACATCATATGACAAACAAGCAAACAATAAGATAATACGACGAAACAGCAGAGAAATTTTACAGACATAAAACACAAATATCGACTCTGACACAAGATCTGACACAATCCAGAATAGAACATATCTCGACACACAAACTAATGTATCATAGTTCATTAATTTACTTCGCGACGAGTGCAAATTGGAAGCATTCATAGAAGCCAAAAAGAAAAAAAACTTACTCGCAGGAATTCGAGGCCCAGCTGATATAGTATCGAAAGCGCGCCTTAAGCGTGTTAAAACCACGCAACGGTACGCTGACCTAAAGCTGGTGAGCGTCGGGTGCTTGTGCGGAAGTAAAGTAAAAAAACTTAAAAATACATCACAAAGCAAAAAAGGAGCAATTAATTGAACATTCAGTCAATATAAACTATTGTGTAAATAATGTAATTCTTGTAAAAGTGTAAAAAGGTTTAAACAAAGTGGTATAGTGCATTGAAACATGCTAAAAAAAATCATAACCGTGTAATATATATATATATATATATATATATATATATATATATATATATATATATATATATATATATATAAATTAGGTTAAGATCTATAAACATGTATATACTAAGTTGTAAATAAACAAATGTAATTAGTATAAATAATGTAAAAAGGGGGAAAAGAACATACAGGTGTGAAAAAGAGTATGAAAGAGCAAAACATGAAAGAAAGAAGACTAAGTGAGACTAGAATAGAAATGTGAAAACTTGAACATGTATATAGAACCTGTAATAATTAATCACTAATAATAAAGAGATTCTTGAATTTGAATACTGTGAATGTCGAAGCATTTTGAAGCGAAGGACATGCAATTTTGCAGCAATAATCCGAAACCTGTGTGAAGGTTCATTATCGTGACGAAAAAGCACTTTTATTTTTGCAAGATGTGTCTGTTTTACCTGAATAGCACCCTTCAATTGCTCCAGTAGTGAAGCATAATACTCTTCTATCTTTCTTCAGGTAGTCTATGAACGCAACACCATGAAAATTTCTTGGGCCCACTTTCACCTGCTCCCACCCACTGTTTAGACGAGACGACCTATCGAGATATTTACTATGGCAGCACGATTGCGTCCCTTCAGCCGACGATTATTTAGTACGTTATTGTAAATTTTTATCACACTCTCGTTGCTCGTAAAGGTTTTGGGGCACCCTCTTCCATGGATCTTGAATGGATGTACGACGACATTTAAATTCAGCAGCCCGCTTTCTCAACATCAAAAACTAAGGGAAAGACTCATGCTATTTACCTCTTTTTGAATAACTATAGTAGTTTTTAACATATATAGTGAACATATAATGAAGTCTGTTTTGGATGGCTGGAGTGGGAATGTGACAATCGATGGAAAAAAGCTAAGCATCCTTAGATATGTGGATGATACTGTTATACTTGCAACGTCCATTTATGCAGCGCCTGGAAATCACTAACAAAAATTATGGAATGACAATTAATAGAGCGAAAACCAAAGTAATAATTGTTAGTTTTAATGAAGACCTGTCAACAAATGAAATTGCTGGTGTCACTGTTGTAGACCATTGCAACTATTTGGGATCTCTCACAACTAACAATGGTGGCTGTGAAGCGGAAGTAAGAAGTCGTTTGGCTATGGCTAGAAACTCGACGATCAAACTCACTAAAGTCTGCAAAATTCCAGCTGTGACGAAAAAACACACAGTTAATATTTCTATCCAACCTTATATTTCCCATAGCAACTTACGCACCTGAAACATGGACCAATAAACACGCGATGCGTTTGTGATGTGGGCATATCGAAGAATCCTCAGAGTATCATATATCGAACACCGTACTAATGTACTAATGTAGTATGTAGTACTAGAATTAATAGACAGTGTCTGAAATATGTTGGTCACATTATGAGGAAAGTGGATGCCGTGGAAAAGCTTGTAGTAACGAGGAAGTCAGACCAAATCAGATCTCTTCTTGGTATGAGTATGCACAAGTCAGGTCGAACAGGATCGAGATGCCTGGAGAATGACTGTTGAGGCAGCAACTGAATAGTGTCACCGATACTCCTATTGGTATGAAAGGATTGAGAGAGAGAGAGAGAGAGAGAGAGAGTAGTTAAACCTTTTAAAACGCATTATTTTATAGCAACTTGCACTTCAATTTTATTCATTTTTTAGAAAATAATAAATTTTTTTATTTACACGATCGCTACAAAAAGGTAACTAAACGCACGTGTCACCTAGCCAACTAGTTTATCACACTTACCAAATATCATAATAATTTGGTCATCTTTACGCCATATCTGTATCAGACCTAGAACTTTTGGAACGACCCTCGTAGTCCTTGTTAACACCTAAGCCCCTCCGAAGGACTGTTTTGTGCACAAAACCACAACAATTAACATGACCTTGATTTCTGACCTACTTTTTCGATTTTGATTATCCAGAACAAGATTCGCCTTCAACTGCTTCGCTACCCTCCTAAAATGATTTGTACCACTTGGAAACTTGTGACCTTGCTAAAGCTTAACGACCGTAATACTTTTTTAAGATTTTTAAAGTGTCAATACAAGACATTTTGGTTTTAAGACAAAATTTAATGCAACAAAAATATTTATAATTAAAAGATGTACACTTATTTTTAAGGTAAAGAAGCAAACATCATAAAATTTTTAGTCAGTTATTATTAGCAGTTCTACCAATCACGAAAACAAATACTTTAATAGCAATAGCCTGCGTATTTAAATTTGTCTCCTTAATTTTTAAACGGACTAATACAAAGTAATTTTTTCCCTCGCCTTAGTAGGGATTTTACTCTTTTTCATATCCTGAGGATATCAGCAGAGATGTCGTAATAATAATAATGTTTGCCAAAAATCGATTTTACTCTTCAATTTAGTTTCCTTCAAGAGCGATTCACTTATTCCAGCGATCTTCCAACATTTGGATAGCTTTCATATAGTGCTATTTGTCTATCTTTCTAAAATAAAGCTCGGCTTCCCATTCGACTTATTCATTTAAGGCATACTTCTTTCCCTGGAGCTGCCTTTTCAAATTTGGAAAGAGATAATAATAACTAGGGGTCAGATCTGGTAGATATGGTGGATGAGGAAGCAATTCATAGCCCAATTGGTCCAATATCCCCATCGAGTTTGTGAAATTTTGAGTTGGTGCATTATCTTGGTGATACAACACTTTTTTACTGATTGAAACGGTTTTACTCGAAAGAACCGTTTTTACTCGCTCAGCAACGTAGTCGTTGCGTGCTTTTTATCCCTATAAAAACACATGCAACTGCATTTTCCTATTATTCCTTTATCGGAACTTGAACCGTCAACATCTCTGCTATACCTGTTGACTAATTACGTCATCGTTAAATGGAAACCACCCTGGAAGAAACGGCACAAGTCATTGCCTCCTATTACAAGAAGGGCATAGCAAACGTGTAGTCGCTGCGCAACTGCACCTGAGCCAGTCAGCTGTCTTCAGAGTCTATAGATGTTACCAAGAGACTGACATCTTTACACGGAGACCAGGATCAGTAAGAAGAGGATGTACCTCGGAACGAGGCGACCACTTCATTGTCAACACAACTCTAAAACAAGTTCGTCGTCGGGCTGTTAGTCATTGGACAGTCAGAAGAAGACTTAAAGAAGCTAACCAAACTTCAAAGAGACCAGCTAACGGACCCAAATTGACAGCAGCCCATCGACAAATGCGACTCAGATTTGCCCAAGAATATGTCGACTGGACCTTAGAGTAATGGCGCTCCTTTTTATTCTCCGACGAGTCCCGAATGTGCCTACATGACAATGATGGAAGAAGACAAGTTTATAGGAGGCCTGGGGAGTAGTTATACTGCATTACTGAAACGGTCGCCTACGGAGGAGGTTTAGTTATGGTGTGGGGAGGCATCACGCTGGATGCGAAAACCGATTTAGTTTTTCGTGATTAATGAGACTCGTAGCAGTGGATTTACTGCTCACTGCTCACCGGTACATCGAGGAGATCCTGCATGAACACATCGTTCCTTCCACTGTTTGTTAACGATAGCTTCGTGCTAATGCATGACTATGCTAGCCACATGCTACCTGGCGGAAGTGGAAATACCCACATTAGACTGGCCTGCGAGGAGTTCCGACCTCAATCCAATTGAGCACATGTGGGATGAACTTAAAAGAAGGGTTCGACCCAGAAATCCAGGCCTTGCATAGCTGACGGACTTAAAGATTGTCATGGCAGAAGAGTGGGGAAGAATCCCACAGACAGTAGTTAAAAAGTTCACCCGTTAAGTGAAAAACCTGCTGGAAGCGATAATAAGGGCTGGGGGAGTAATACAAAATATTGATTCTGGTTTTTAACAATAAATTTAATTGTTAAAAACTTAAAATTTGGTTAATTTTTTCTTTCTCTTACCCCTATTTTCAATCCTTGTTTCCCCTCTAAATCATTTTAATCAGTAAAAAGCATGAGGTATGTTATGTAATTTGGTAGCATTAAAAAGATAATAGAATGGGCTATCAAATGATAGTAAAATCCGTAAATATATATAAACGCTAAATTCTAGGATCCGTGTTAAATGAAGCCAAATAGTATGAGTCGATTTTTTTGCTCACCAGTGTCTTTGCTTTTGACGGAGCAGATGTGCCATAATACTTCTCAATCCGTTCTTTAGTTCTGGCTGTATTTTTCCTATCAAAGAGCAATGCCTAATCAACATACGAAATTTTTTTTGTTCTATAGTTTGGCAAAAATGAAAAGTAGCGTCACACGCAGCTGTAATTTGCAAACTAATAGACAAAATATCATAAAAATTTTACACGAATCTTCTAACAGCTGCTGCCAGCTCTCGGAAAGTCCCGTGACTTTTCACCACATGTAAGTACAACATCGTTATACTAAAAATTACAAAAGTCATACCAGGTAAATTCCTACTTGTTTATTCGACTAAGTGAACCAAGAATTCTGGAATAAATTACATAAACTCGTAAAAAATAAACATTTAATTTAAAACCTAATTTTTTCTCGTCGCCGTCTTTTCGAACGTAATGAAAGTAAACAAGGAAATTACGAAAATATAATTATAGTCACATAAAAGGTTTTTAAAAGGTTTTAGGGTAAATATCCAAAAATAACACTTCTTAATTATGAATTAGAGTTTCAAACACCTGCTACTAAATATAATGACAAATTAGTTGGGATGGGCTTAATAGATTTAGCGTTTAATGTTTTGTACAGACTATCCGTTTCAAAATATACCTGGAAGTACGAGTATAGTCCGATGACTTGTTCATTAAAATAACCAGCCAAGTGCAAGTCGGACTTACATAAACCTTAAATTTTCAAAAATTCGTTTTTTAGGGATTTTTTATTTTCTATTTAATAAAATTTTTTAAAGAAAATTCCATTGCATTAGAAAGTTACAGCAGTAAATGTGACCTGACGTCGTATACGGACCGCTGCCTGTCGCAATGCACTGTCTGCAATATTACTCAATCAATTTTTAATCTGTTTTAATTTTTTTTTTAAATCTTAATAATTACTTTTTCTACAAAATGTCGAGAGATTTTGGTAAATTATTCTAATAGATAACCTTTTATAAATAACACAGACCAGCGATGAAAAAACTTTTTTAAAATTTTACCTGATTCCTATGTTTTTTGGTGTGCTAAGTCCGAAAATAATAATAAAAAAGTCGTATCACCCACCAATTTTTCACGTTTTAATATTCAAAATATGATAAGTTTATTTTTTATCATTCGAATGTTATTAGGTTGGCAATAAAATCAGAATTTTATAAGGTTAGCAGTAAAATCAAATGTTATTAGGTTGGCAGTTCCCATAAATGTCACAGCTGTTTATTTTCTTCCAGTTAATATAATCTCGCATTGCAGTGTTTAACCCATGCGCAAATCACACTCAAAGTATGGCTAATCGTGGTTGTAAAAACTCTCCCAACACTTTGCATATTTTGGTGTACAAATCGATAATCAAGAAAAATGTTGGGCTCCTCACAAAGTATGTTATGTTTGTGTCAAGGATCTTAGGAAATGGTATAAGAAAAAAAAGAAAGCTTTTAGATTTGCAGTACCCATGGTATGGAGAGAGCAAGAAAATCATTCAAATGATTGTTATTTTTGCAGCGTTGATGTAATTGTCTATCCTAACTTTACTTCAGCTAATCGACCGGTAGGACATGGACCGGGACTTCCTGTCCCTAAGCCGTTTCAGTCTATTGATGACGTTTTACAGTCCAGTCCCGAATTTAATGAAAGTCGACCGGATGATGATGAGTTTCAATGTTCTCTAGAAAATTTAAAACCACAGTTGTTTACACATGTTGAGTTAAATGATTTAGTGAGAGATTTAGGTTTGACTAAGGAAAAAGCAGAATTGTTTGGTTCTAGGAAAGAAAAACATTTATCGGAATCTGGAACATCAAAAGTGTAGCCTAATCAAATGTACGGTTTAAGTTTTTATTTTTTATGTATCAAATTTTCCCCATTTTGAAATTTAATCGATGTCATATTGTGAGAGAACTGTGGGCGATATAAAAACAACCGATTCTAGATACGGTTTCAGCAGCCAAAAATACATAACAATTTTTTTTTGTTCACGTTTTGCTCGGATCAAAGTCCATTTGTCAGACCTATTTCTATTTTACTATTTGAAAATTTATTCAAGTGACGACACAATACCTAGGCAGACAGGAGGAATCGAACCTCCGACCCTCTGATCAACAGTAAGTTCCCCTACCTAGTGCGCCAGTGGTTCTCCCTACATAACATTTAGATGTACTGGTTTAAAGAGTTTTTACAAATATTTTTTTTTGTTGGCCTGTGTAATTAAACATAAATTTTTTGGTCGAAAATTGCATGCTAAAGTTTGAAACGTAGTAAATTTTTTAATTAAAAAAAAACCCTTCCACAATTTTTAACTACTTCATTATTTTACAAGATTAATTTTTATTTTTGCAGATTGGATTATTTTTTGTAAAGTTATCCTGCAGACAATGAGGCGCCATAGTTTTTTTCAGTGGTCCATTTAACGCGATAAAAAATAATGTTAGCATTTAAAACATATTTAAAAAAAAATTCTTACAATTTAAGGTACAATGAAAATCGTCATTCTTTTGTATTATTCCCTTTATAACTTTTAAAATACATGTTTTTTTTTTAATATATATTCTTTCTGCAGTACCCAGGTAGCACCTTAAAATAAAAATTTTTGTTACGGAGGTATAAAATGATCAATGACTTAGCAAAACACACCCCAAATGAGTTTTCAACAATTTTTTCTTCCGATCTTTACTGAAAACTGATGACCTTAAAATTTTTGTTTTTTTTTATATATATTAAAGATAATGCACTCGTGATAATTTCCGTTCAATCTACACGATATGGAGAATATTTTAGAGTTTTTTTAAAATTTTTGATCAGTATTTTTCGATATACTGCTGATATGATGCTAGCGAGTTTTTCAAATATCCAAATTCCTTCTTTCGAGAAAATTAACTCCTTTGGAGATACCACATATATTTTTACAAGTACTAACCGCACAACAGTCTCTCTCAATCAGTTGTGGCTTAACTCAGCTTATGGACGACCCAACATGGATCCCTGATCGAGACGGGGAGTTCGCCAGTTTTCTTGATCTGCTTTTAACCATCAATCCGGAGATTTACACGGTCACCGTAAACCGCCGTTAGGTTCTTCCGACCATAAACTGCTTTCGACATCGAGTATCCTACCAATCAGTGACAGAGAGGCGCCTAAGCCGCGTAAAATTTGGCACTACAAATCTGCTAAATGGGACGATCTCATGGAATATTTTCGAACTTTCCCTTCGATAGACTTTTGTTTTCGATCCGACAACACATCTCACTGCGCCAGGGAGGTCTCCCATGTTATTTTGGCTGGTATGAAAGCTTACATCCCTTTTTCGAAGAAACGCACCTCCAACGGCAAGCCTTGGTTTGATCAAAAATGCAAAATGCAAACCTCTTGCCTACCGACAATGGCGTGAAAATCCTAACACCATAAATCGTAACATCTTTGTTCGTTCTCGAAACAGATGCAAAGGAATTTTCGATGAAACCAAGGAGGCACACAATCAACGAATTAGAAATAAACTTCTCACTTGTCCCAACAATTCCAGGTCCTTTTGGGCAGTCGCTAAGTATACCTTTATTTAAGTGCGGTATGGAAAAAAAAAAAAAGCCCTTAAGGCCCTCAAAATGTATGTTTGTTATTATTTACTGAGACGGGACACATAAAAGAGAGGTAAAGTCAAGGACAGTTCGAACGCTACAAGCTGTCAGAGCTGTAAAAGCGCGAATTGACCAAAATCCTCTTTGCAGACAAAAAATTTTATCTTATGAGATAAAAATATCGAAAAATTCTGTCTGATAATATTGAAAAGGATCGAAGATTTGGCGCTTATAAGAGACACACATTTGCTAACGGAAGATTTAAAGCGAAAACGGTGGCAAAAATCTAAAAGTATGTTGAAGAAATACGTTAATGACAACCATAGGAAAATTTTGTTTATCGCTGTGGAACAATCTTTCAATAACCAAATGATGAATTTATGCCAGATCTTCTAAGGAGGCGTCTAACCTTGTTCCAAAAGTTCAAAAACGAAGATTGCTATCAAATTCTCTGAACTGTACGTGGTAAAGAATGCTCTTTTTTATAATCCTGCCAAGGCATGATGTCGGTATCTGCTAAGGAAAATTTTTTACATGATAAAAACCATCGCATTATAGCTGAGAACGTCGAGATTTTAAAATAAATAAAAATTGAAACACTGTTATTCAAAAACGAAGAATGATATCAAATTCTCTGAACTGCAAGTGGTAAAGAATACTTTTTTTATAATCCTGTCAAGGCCTGATGTCGGTATCTGCTAAGGAAAATTTTTTTAAATTATAAAAATCATCGCATTATAGCCGAGACTGTCGAAATTTTGAAATAAATAAAAATTGAAACACTGTTATTCAAAAACGAAGATTGCTATCAAATTCTCTGAACTAAACGAGGTAAAGAATGCTCTTTTTTATAATTCTGTCAAGGCCTGATGTCGGTATCTGCTAAGGAAAATTTTTTATATGATAAAAACCATCGCATTATAGCAGAGAACGTCGAAATTTTAAAATAAATAAAAATTGAAACACTCTTATTCAAAAACGAAGATTGCTATCAAATTCTCTGAACTGCACGTGGTAAAGAATGCTCTTTTTATAATCCTGTCAAGGCCTGATGTCGGTGATCATCCAACATCAGTTATGATTTGGCGGAGAGTCAGTTGTGATGGAGATATCAGTATTTATTTTTGTGATAAACTTCCGCAAAAATATATCAGGACACTATTTTAAAGGACGTTGTGAAACCTCTAAATCATACTCTTTTCAAAAATAAGCGTTGGGTCTTCCAGCAAGATTCTGCACCAGGGCACAACGCTAAAACAACACAAGCATGGCTTCAACAAAATGTGCCTTTATCTATTACTACAGAAGTTTGTCCTTCTGGTCCTGATCTAAATCCTTTAGATCATAAACTATGATATCTCTTAGAGGGTATGGTTTGCTAATCTTTTTCTACATATTTACCTCACTTACCTTTGATCTTCCTCCCTTTGCAGCGCTAAGAAATTCTTAAAAATAATTAAAATTAAAATTTCAATAAAAAACTTTCTCATCCCCTAAATGTTCATTATTTTTTCTTTATAACTTCTTAATTATTGAAGTATCAATAAAAAGTTATTAAGACACACATGACAAAAAAATAAAATCGCATCCTACCCGCACGGTTGAATGTTCAATTGATTGGCTTAATATTAGTACCGACACTACAAAGGGATAAGTGACTTTCAGCAAAACTCGTAATTATTTTTTTTTTTGGCCAAGCCCGGATTAAAATTACAGTTGAAGGATTTTCTTTTATTAATTTAAAACAAGCGTAAACACGTGACATATTTATCCTGTGTCACATGTTTTTTTGATGCCGGTGAACAGATATTAAATTTTCTATTTTCAATTTTGTTATGTATATTTAAATATAACAGTCTACACTATAAAATCAAAATAAATTGTTTTGAAAAAGAAAATTGGAAAAAACAAGAACAGACAACAGTAACCATTAAGCAGAGCCCTTAAAAGATATAGCTAATAGCAAGGAAATAGTCATTCCCAGATTCCAGCATTCATTTACTCTCATTGCGTACTTAAAATGATAGTATAACAACTTTAAAAATAGATTAAGTTCTAGAAAGTCTTAAAAGAGACAATCCCGGTTTAAGCACGCTTCAAGAGAAAGAAATCAAATAAACTAAGCAAAAGTTCATCGACCTATGACGTGCTAATTCTGTCACTAAATTTTGAAGTCCTTTTTAAACAGAAATTACTAAGTTTTTTTTATTATACGTATTTTTACTTATGAGAAACTTATAGATTAGGGCTCTTAAAAGTGAATAGATGACATTCCACAATAAAGAGACATAATTTTTAATCTACGATAATATCTATTTATGTATTAGGATTAAAGTAAATTTCTTAAATTTTATGCAGATAGTGCTTAGTTCACAGTAGAGAAACAAAATATTCCGAATGGGTTTCTCTTTCATAAAACACTATATTACTCAGTATATATAATCACTATACCAAACACTTTATTTTTTCGGTCGACGCGCATGTTAGCTTCACCAGGAGCGATGATTGTCAATCATCGCTCCGGATGAAACTATCATGGTTCGCGAAACGCGAGTCTAATGCCAAACTAAAGTGCTTGATATAGTAGTGATATATACTGAGTAGTGTCATTGTGCTAAAGATTCCAAATTCGCAACATAGAACACTATATATTGTATTTTTTAGTTACATATACATAGACATTGTTTAAGTCTAATTCACTATTTTCTTATTCTATATACCAAGAAAATTCTTTCAGTACTAAGCTTAGTTTTTTATGAGGAAGCCAAATATGATAACGAAAAAATTGCCAATTTGAGAGATTACAAAGCCAACTACCATCTTTGCTGATGACACCACAATTTTGTGGCACAATAAGGATGTGGGGAGGATTCGGGCCGATGTTCAGGCATATTTGTCTAGGATGAAGGCTTGGTGTGATAATAACAAACGGTCCTTCAATATAGCCAAGACAAGGATTTTGAGCTTTAGATGCAATATAGAGAATGTTAATATTGAGAATGAGATCATCTCTGCAGCTGATAAGAATTCATTTCTCGGTCTAATAATTGACTCATCGCTGCGGTTTGAGGATCACACTGGCAACATCTGCAGCAAAATTTTTTCAGGCTGCTATGCCCTTAGGGTTATTCCAAGTAGCCTGGGGCTCGATGTGGCTAGAACCTCTTATTTTTCACTAGTTAAGGCTCATTTGAGATATGGGATCTGTTTCTGGGCTTACTGCTCTCGAGTTCACTTTAATTCTGTTTTTGTATTGCAAAAGAAAGCTATTAGATATATTTCAGGAGCTGGGTTGCGAGAGTCATGTCGACCATTGTTTCCGAGGTTGGGGATTCTTACTCTTTGTGCCCTATTTATCATGATGTTTAAAAAACATCGTCTTGAGGCAATGCCAGTCAGCCGGCATGGCAGTAGGCGGGCGTTCGTCCTGCCATTACCGGCCCCGAAATCGGAGCTGATCAAATCTGCGATTGTTTATAATGGCAAAAAAATATACAATCATCTGCCTCTCAAATTGAGAAGACTGAATTGCGAGAAGGTCTTTAGATGAAAGACTAGGGCCCTACTTATAAAAAAGGCGTACTATGCACTGGAGGAATTCTATAATGATAGACTGGAATAGGCATATAAAAGTAGTTGAGTGGTTGGCATTTGGGTTGACTTAGGTGTAAATTTTATTTCTTTTATTTTGCATTTACTGCATTGACTATTAAGTTTGCTCTTTTTTTTTATTTTTTCTTTTTTTTGCAGTTTGTGTTTGTATTTATTAATATAATAATAATTTAAGTTAAACTTGCTTTGTCAACAAATACGTTGTATTTTAGAACAATAAAGCATATTTCCATTTCTAACTAGGATTTTTTTAAATGGCACCAAACCAATTTACAAAAATATATAACCCTTGATATTTATTTTAGTTATTATCGATATACAGGGCATTGAAGTTATTGAACTGAATTTTAACTTTTAAGGGACTCACTCAATTTACTCCTTTCCTGTTTACTTTTACTATTAAACTTATATTAGGCTTTTGCAAGGATGTCAAATATGAAAATAAAAAAATAGTGACTTGCCAAATTTGACATATTACGATGCCAACTAGGATTTTTTAAAATGGAAAGCTCTACATATGAGAACACTATTAAATAGTATTGTTTCAGTCCGTTTGCAAAAATATTGATATGTATTTTCAGTCGTTATCAATATACAGGGAATTTACGTTATTAAACCCATTTTAAACTTTGAAGTAGCTCACGTGATTTACTATTTTCTTATTTAGGATATCAAAAAATTTCTTCAACTGCTAAACTTAATTAGTGTTGCGTACGGAAGACTTATAAGATCACTTCGGTGTCTGTCCGTCTGTCTGTCCGTCTGTTTGTACGTCTGTCACACCCGATTTTCTCCGAAACTATTTGTCATAGAAAGTTGAAATTTGGCACTAATATAGGAATTGATGGCCTCATCAGAGCCGTGTAGTTTTGAAAGTTAAATTTTTACTTAAGGTGTTAGTTTTTGGAGGTTAAATCGGAAGTGAAAAACAAATTTTTTACTAGGTTATCGAGTGTGGTGTCAAATGGAAACTTGTGAAAACACGAGTAATATATATATATATATATATATATATATATATATATATATATATATATATATATATATATATATATATATATATATATTATATATATATATATATATATATATATATATATATATATATATATATATATATGTATATATATATATATATATATATATATATATATATATATATATATATAATGTAATAGTTGCGCACACTGTTCTTTGTATTATTTTTAAAAAATCGCGAAAAACCGCTGTCCCCCCCTTTATCTCGAAAGGTACTGGTCACAAAATTTTGAAAAAATTCTGGAATATTCTCCACGGGGTGTAAATTGAACGAAAATTATCACAAGTGCATTACCTTTAATAATTTATCTGGTAAATAAAAAAAAAACAAAAATTTCAAGGTGCTCAGTTTTCAGTAAAGATTGGGAACAAGCCTTGTTGAAAACTCATTTGGGGTGTTTTTGTGAAGTTACTTTATACCTCCGTAACAAAATTTTTTATTTTGAAAGCAATCAATCAATTATTCTGAGGAAGTCAAATATTCTAACAAAATATTTATCACTTGTCAAATTTGACAGATAACAAAGTCAACTAAATTTTTTAAAATGTCATCCTCTACATATGATTGGAAAAGTGACAAAGTTTGCTAGTAAAATAATTTCTTGTTGTACCAACTAGGAGGATACATTAAGTTCTTCTTCTTCCGACTTATAGCTAAGCACTATTACCTGTATCTCTTTTTTGGACGTCTCACTGATCTTTTTCCATTCGGCTACTTGTCCCTTGCTATCCGTACAATTCTGTTGTTTGCCATTCTTCCTATGTTTGATTCCATTCCATTTTTCTTTCTCTTATCCACGGGTTGATATTTTCTATATTACCTGTGCGTCTTATGTCTTCACTTCTTTCTCTATCCCTCAATGTCTTGTACAACTCCTAAGTATTCTCATTTCAGTTAATTCCAGCATCCTCTGTGTTATACTTGTATCGGGTTTTTTCCAGATGTGTAAGTCATTACTACGTATTAGGCTCTTGTATATTCTTGTTTTGATCTCAATGGACAGCAATTTATTACTAAATATGTTATCGTTGAGGCATCCTGCTATCCTATTAGTCTTGTTGACTTGATGTTTTACTTACTATTTTTCCGATACTAGATATTTTGGGGCCCAGGTAATCGACCTCCATCATCTGTTCTATTCCATTCCTTCCACCACCAACTTGCACCTGATCGGCCCTTTTGCTATTACTATTCTCTTGGCTTTTTCAGTTGAGGTTGACATATTATATTGTTTTGCTGCTATAAAGAATTCGTATAGCCGCCTTTGCAGATCGTTCTCAGTCTCAGCTATTTTTATCGCGTCATCTGCACGACATATAATTCTAAGTTCTCTGTTACCCATCCTATATCCCTGCTTCCTTTTGTCATTCTTTATAATTTCATCCATGACAATATTAAACAGAAGAGGGCTTAAAGAGTCTCCCTGCCTAATTTCAGATTCATAATTGATTGGTTCTGTAATTCCTTCTGCTAATCTTGTGACTTGTCTTTATATATATTTTCGATATTTTTGATTAGGTCTAATGGGATGGTCCTATTATGCAATAGCGTCTTATATTTGTACATCGTCGAAAGCTTTTATTAAGTCTATCAGGCACAAGTACGCAGAAAAGTTGTATTCTATGGATTTTTCTTTTATCTGTCTCACAATGAATACGGCATCGGTGCATGATTCTTTCCGTTTCCAGTGGTATTCTCGTGTTTATTTTTGTTGTAATAATTTTTGTTGTTAATTTTATTAATTTAATTTAGATCTTCTTTTTCTCCCTTCTTGTGCATCAGTATAACTATCGCTGTTCTGCATTCGTCTGGGATTATATTCGATCTTATAATCCTCTGTATAAGTGCTTGAAGTTGCGTAACCAGAGAGTATCCCCCATATTTTAGTAACACATTCGCTATTTGATCTTGGTCGGGAAATTTACAGTTTTTTTATTTTTTCCAGGTCTTCTATTACGTCTTTTTCCGTTATATATGTTTCATCGTGTTTATGGTAGTATAATAGTGTGTAAGATATGTTACCCACGTTCCTTTCTTCACGTGTGTATACTCTATTAGTTCTTCCATCTCAGTTCTCTGCTATCTTATGAATCTCCATATTTGTTTTTGTTTACAATAGAAGTCTGATTCTAATTTTTTTGTATATCTCTCATAGTATTCCGTTTTTGTTCTTCTTACTAATTCGTGGGTTTCTGTTCGTACTCTTTTATATCTTTGGTACGCTTCATCTGTCCTGATTGACCTATACTCTAGATAGCTTTGTTTCTTTTCACAGCATTTATCTTTGATTTATTCATTGAACCATGGTATGTTCTCCATTTTTTATTTTTATAGGTAGCTTTAGTCTCTGATGCCCCAGCTTAAAAAATTTGTTTTTATTTTCAACCAACCGTCATCTCTGTTATCATTGTCGTTTATTTGACTTATTCTGATTTGATGAAGAAGCTTGGCATAATCAAATGTAGAAAGTAATCATAACTTAGTTACGTATGTGTAAGATGAAACATAAAAAACTTAAAGAAACACCAAAATAAGGAACTGGAAACAAAGATAAGGATAGAAAATCTACAGGACAAATCGACGTGCAACCTGTACCAGAGAAGACTGAGAAAAAAGGCGGAAAATCGAGTTTTTAGCGGTCAAAATCCCGTTCAATAGCTTGAACGCCTTGTTAACGGTCGAAATGAATCTCAAGTGTTACATATATTCGTAAACAGACTGAAAAATGCTATTTAATGGTGTACTTATTTGTGGAGGGTGTCATTTAAAAAAATTGTAGTTGGCTTCGTAAACCGTCAAATCTGACAAGTGAAAAATTTTGTGTTATCATATTTGACTTCCTCAAAAAAAATCTAAGTATATTAGTAAAAGATTTTTTAATACCCCAAATAGGAGAAAAGTAAATCCGGCGAGCCACTTAAAAGTTAAAATTCAGTTCAGTAACTTGAATGCCCTGGAGATCGGTAACGACTGAAAATAAGTATCAAGAGTAACATATTTTTGTAAAGGGACTGAAAAATGCTATTTAATGGTGTGCTTAACTATAGAGGGTGCCATTTAAAAAATCCTAGGTGGATTTGTAATCTGCGAAAATCGGTATGTAACAAATTTTCTGTTATGATATTTGGCTTCCTTATAAAAAGTTAAGTTTATTTAGTACTGAAAGAATTTTCTTGGCATTAAGAAAAGAAGAATACTGAATGAGGTGAGAAACTAATATATACATATATATATATATATATATATATATATATATATATATATATATATATATATATATATATATATAATCATTAGCTTATTCCATCTATAGACAGATGTAAGCCTCCCCACGTTGTCCCCAAAGAGCTTTGTTGTCTGCTTTTTGAATTCAATCGTGTCCTGCTAATCCTTTTATGTCGTCCGTCTATCTTGTTTGTGGTCTATCCGTGCATCTTTTGTGTTCCCTAGGCCTCCACTCAACTATACGGCGTGTCCATCTGTTATCTTTCATCCTTGCGATATGCCCCGGCCAATTCCACCTTAATATACATATTATCACTTTTGATCTTCTTTGAATCTCGAAGTTAGGAAAACGATCTTAAAGAATAATATTTAGCATTTTCCTCTCCATTGCTCTTTGAATTATCTGTAGTTTATTTATTATACTTTTATTTCAAGCCCACGTTTCAATGCCATATAAGCCCACCTTCAGTACATATTGATCGAATACTCTAGCTTTTATTGTATTTGGGATGTCCAATTTAAATGTAGATTGTAACCTTCCGAACGCAGACCAGGCTAACGAGAGATTTCTAGGCTTTAAATTATTTTCTGATATGATTTTTTGTCCTAAATATATGAATTTTCGTACCTATCCTATTCTTTCACCTCCTATTAATAGTTCCTGGCTGTTATCTTCACTTTCGTTGTTCAAGTTTTTGGTTTCAGTGAAGTTTATTTTTAGACCTACTTCTCGAGATTTGTTTTTTAATTCCATCAGCATTTCTTGTTATTCTTCTTTTGTGTTGGCCATCATCTGCGAAACTTAAGTGATTTAATCGTTCTCCGTCCTTTCCTATATTTTTCCACTTTAACGATTTGAATATGTCTTCTAAAGTCAGCGTGAATAGTAGTGGGAATATTGAGTCACCTTGTCTAATTCTGATTTTATTTGTTTTGTATTATTTGTGAAGTGGCATTTTTGTATATGTATTCAAGAAGAGTTGTGTATTTTTCATCGACTCTGCTGTTACTTAAGGCGTTAAGGACTACCCGTATCTCTACCGAATCAAATGCTTTTTCGTAGTCAACCATTGCTATCCACAAGGTGACCCACTAGCAATCTAATTGTTGGAAGATGATCCAAAATGCTGTATCCCCGCCTAAATCCCGCTTGTTCACGTGGTTGATAACTGTCTAATTTGTTTTCTAATCTATATGTCCATATTCTAGTGAGTATCTTGTATAGTACCGATAACAGGCTGATGGCTCTGTAATTCCCCAGTTTAAATTTGTTTCCCTTTTTAAAAATAAGCACAATCAATGCGTTGACCCTAGGTATTGATATTTTACTTTCTATAAGGCAGCTGTTAAATAGAATTTGAAGAGATTGTATTATCTATGTTATTCCATACTTTATCATTTCTATAATTTGTTTTATGGGTCTAGCACACGTGCTGCAGGGAAGTCCCTGAAGCGCTCCAGGAGCGGCATGTGTGCGGAAAAAGCTATTCACGTTGTTCTTGAATCGTACTAAATATTTTATTATAGCAACGTAAGGGGTCTTCGTTGATTCCTGTAGTGCAACTCCGAATTTCCTTATCGGTTTTAAGGTCGTTTAATTTCTTCTTCTCTTTATTTGACCATTTATATATTTTTCTATGGACCGTTCTCCTTCCGGTTGTTTACAATTTCGGTTTTTAGGTTTTCAAAAAAGTCCCTTATCTCTTTCAAGTAACTGTCTTTTGTCAGTGGTATGTCAATCATTTTGTACATGGCGCCGGCTACAGGTGATTGGTTCGGGTGAATTAATTAATAATTAATAATTAAAATTGTTTTCAGCATCCAGGGTTTTCAAACACATCCCTGTTATAAATTTGATCTTGATGTATTAGTTTATAGTGTTTATTTTAATGGATTGTTAGTCGTTTCTGTGTTACAAGCTAATTATGGCCATTCATGTTAACTCTACTTCTCACTATTCATGTGAGTGTTTTTCTTTTATATTATATCTTATATTTCACTGTACTTCTACATAAGTTTAATAATAATAATAATGATAGTAATAATTTGAGTAATTTAATTTTTTGCCCAAGTTTTCTCAGTTAGTAGACTATTTCTCCTTTCCAGTTGTTGCCCTGAAGAAGGTCCCAACCAAGGACCGAAATATTGGCTTAACTGTTGTGTGAACTTTTATCACGCCCTTTGCCGAGTTCCCCAACAAATTTTATATTTATATATATATATATATATATATATATATATATATATATATATATATATATATATACATATATATATATATATACATATATATATATATATATATATATATATATATATATATATATATATATATATATATATATATACATATATATACATACATATATATATATATATATATATATATATATATATATATATATATATATATACATATATATATATATATATATATATATATATATATATATATATATATATATATATATATATATATACATATATATATACATATATATATATATATATATATATATATATATATATATATATACATATATATATACATATATATATATATATATATATATATATATATATATATATATATATATATATATATATATATATATATATATATATATTAGGGTGACCACAAAAAATCGATGTCGGAATTTTCTTCGTCTGGACCCCACAAAACGATTCCCCTTTCCAGATATTGAGATAGCCGAAATTTGAGCTCGATTAAACGACGTTAACCCGTGCCGCTCGTCGCTCAAAGTTTGAAAAAATCCAAATTTTTGGCCAAAAAGCTGACATATGGAGCCATAACTCCAGAAAGGTAAATAATAGAAACACGCTTAATATCTCAAAAGAAAGCTAATGTTGTTCTTCAAAATTTATATTCTATACATAATTGTTGTTATTTTAAGTCAAACCGAGTTAGAACAGCCTTTAGCCCTAAAAACGTGACCTGGTACCAGTAGGAGCCAGTTTGGGAGTATTCTAAGAATTTTACGGGTTTTTTTACATAATGTGTCTCGGAATTAACATTTTTTTGTTAAAAAGTATTTTGGAACTCAATTTTCAAACATAAAGAGCCTTTTGTTCAAATTTAATCTTTTATTATATGGGGATTACCTGACTAGTTTACCAAAGAAAGACCCGTTTGACAGGTAAAAAGGAGGGTGAATCTAATTTCTATTTTAGGGATGGTGATTTTACTTCAGCGTACAACCGACCTTTTATTTATTCAGTTTAGTTTCTAAAGTGCCTTTGAGCTGGTTAGATCGAACAATTATCTAGTGAAGATATATTTTAAGACACTTGAGAGCTTGGAGGAAATGGACATCCCTGAACAAGCTGCAGAAGATCCAGGACCATCTGAGAGCAAGAGGATGAAAGTTTCATTTGCAAGGGGCGTTAAAGAGATTTAAAACATGAAATTGTCCATTTTATTAGAACGATGTAAGGTATCCGACAGAAATGCCACGAGAATTTTAATAGCTACTCTAGAAGCACTAAACCTTGACCCTCTTGAGTACAAAGTCTCGAAAACTTTATTACATGATAGAAGGCAAATGTTCAGAGAACAATATAATAAAAAATTTTTGATAAAGTAAACATTCCTGAAAAAGATCCCGTTGTTGTCCATTGGGACGGTAAACTTTTACCGGGTGTTTTAAAATATGAACAATGTGAGCGAATAGCTATAGCTATTTCATATGGCGAAAAGGAACAGCTGCTGGGAGTTCCTGTAACAGCAAACAGCTCTGGAGAGGAGCAAGCCGTAGCCGTATATAAATGCCTACATGAATGGGGTCTTCTCAACACCGTCAAGGCGATGTGCTTCGACACTACAGCATCCAACACGGGAAGACTCAAAGGAGCATGCGTCATATTGGAGCAAATGTTAGGAAAAGAATTGTTTATACCTAGCTTGCCGTCACCATATCTTGGAAATTCTGTTAAGAGGCGTATTCGACACAAAAATGGGATCAACCACTGGACCTCATCCAGACATTTTCAAGAGATTCCTCACTGCGTGGCCCAAAATAGACAAAGGAAAATACGACACAGGTATCAGTGACAATCTAATACAAAAGCAGCTAACTCCAGAAGTAATTGCAAATGTTACTGCTGAATTCGAGACCAAATTAACTGAGAGCCACCCCAGAGATGACTACAAAGAGCTATTGCAGTTGGTTCTCGTATTTGTTGGATCACTAGACGGCAATGTTGTGGGTTTTAGAACTCCAGGAGCCATTCATCACGCTAGGTGGATGGCAAAGGCTATATACTGCTTAAAAATGTTCATTTTTCGTCGTCGATTTAAGATGTCTAAAGAAGAAGAAAGTTCTGTGCATGCCATTTCTGTTTTCCTAGTTAAAATTTATTGTAAAGCTTGGTTCAATGCCCCAAAAGCTCATCTTGCACCAAAGCAAGATTTAGGTATTTTGCATAGTCTGTTAGACTATAAAGAATGTGACAATGACATTGCAGAAATAGCCCTGACCAAATTTTCGAACCATTTGTGGTATTTGAATGCAAAGTTGGTGGGATTATCGTTTTTTGATCCTACCATTACAGACGATAAAAAGTTGTTAATGGCTAATAAATTGCTCATTAGCACAGATGAACCAACACAGCACGCTAGGGTTGTAAATCCAAAAGTTAGGAAAGAAAACTTAAAAGAGGTAGTTGATGGAGGATTGGTAAATTTACTTACCAAAGAAACGTTTACATTCTTTGACCAATTTAATATAAAAACAGATTTCCTAAGACAACATCCAAACACCTGGCCTCAAAATAATGACTTCCAAGAAGGATTGAAAATTGTCAAAACATTAAAAGTAGTTAATGATATGGCTAAGCGTGGTGTTAAATTAATAACCGACTTTAACGACCTTCTGACAAAAGATGAAGACCAAAAGCAATATGTCCTGCAAGTTGTAAGTAAATGCCGAGCATTATATCCTGACGTTTCAAAAACTACTTTAACAAAAGCTCTAGAATAGATTAGATAACTATGTAAAATTATCAACTCATGTAGGTACTACGTCTGTATCTTTTCTGTATCTGTTTTGTATGTATTATATACCTAATTTTTTATATTTTAAAATAAAAAATGTCATTAGACTTATCAGTATTACTTGTTTTTTTATTATATTTCTACTTTAAACTCAAAAATATACCAAAAAAAAGCAAAATTTATCACTTAATAACAAAATATACGAAGTATGCTCCTAGTGGTACTAGGTCACGTTTTTGGGGCTAAAGGCTGTTGTAACTCGGTTTGAATTAAAATAACAACAATTATGTATAGAATATAAATTTTGAAGAACAACATTAGCTTTCTTTTGAGATATTAAGCGTGTTTCTATTATTTACCGTTCTGGAGTTATGGCTCCATATGTCAGCTTTTTGGCCAAAAAATTGGATTTTTTCAAACTTTGAGCGACGAGCGGCACGGGTTAACGTCGTTTTTAATCGAGCTCAAATTTCGGCTATCTCAATATCTGGAAAGGGGAATCGTTTTGTCGGGTCCAGACGAACAAGATTCCGACATTTTTTTTCCCCCTCTATGAGATCCGGTCACTCTAATATATATATATATATATATATATATATATATATATATATATATATGTATATATATATATATATATATATATATATACTAGCCGTGCCCGCTCGCGTAGACTTCATTCACTATTATCGTCACTGCTCATTCCTTATATTACCTGACGTAATAAAATATATCGTATAATTTGGCCAGAGAACATATGTATTAACTTAAAAAAAACTTAAATCGGATAAGTGGTTCTCGAATAATAAGCGCACTAACGGACAAACAGGCAGAAAGAGAGATGTTGCATTTTATATATATTATATTCTTTGTCACATGATATTGTTCCATATCTAATGGTTTAGGCAGTGTATTGCAAGAGAACGCGCTAGCGACAAACTTTTTTCCGACTTGATTCACCGTTATCGTCACTGCTTATTCCTTATGTTACCTAACATAATAAAATATATCCTATAACCTGGCCAGAGAACATATGTATATTTAAATAAAAAAAAGGCTCATAAATCGGATAAGTGGTTCTCCAGTGATAAGCGCACTAGCGAACAGACAGAGAGACGTTTATATATATATATATATATATATATATATATATATATATATATATATATATATATATATATATATATAACGTAATAAAAAATGTTTCTATAAGACGCGATCTGAAAAGTTCTCAGCCTAACAATGAAAGATTTTTTTTTTAACGTGAAATATGTTTTATTTTTAAATATAATCTCCTGAAACTTCAATACATTTATTCCAACGTTTTTCCAATAATTCAATATCATCGTTAAAGTGTCATTCCGGAACGACTGCAAAATATTCATCCACGGCTGCAATTGCTTCATTATTTGATATAAAGAGTTGTAACATTCATTTTTTCCTAGACTTTAAGATCATGTTACGACACTGTTTTTGTTCCTATAATTTAAATTTTATTACATTTTTATATTTATTGCAGTGATTGCAATTTTTTAACAGTTTAGCTTAAAACAGTGTTTTAAATTTTTAAGCAGTTTAATTTAAACCGGCAGTGTGTAACGCGTGTTGCCGACTTGACTTATTTAGTTCACACTGAATGCGTCGAGATTTGCATGCCGGGAAGTAGACCCAAGGAGAAGGGACAAAGATATTTAAGCAGCTAGATGGAATTTTTAAGGGCTTTTTCCACCATGAAGCAGTAGCGGTTTTTTCCAGCATGAAGCAGTAGTGGCTTTTTCCCCCATGAAGCAGTAGCGGGTTTTTCCACCATGAAGAAGTAGTGGTTTTTTCCACCATGAAGCAGTAGTGGCTTTTTCCACCATGAAGCAGTAGCGGTTTTTTTCCACCATGAAGCAGTAGTGGCTTTTTCCCCCATGAAGCAGTAGCGGGTTTTTCCACCTTGAAGCAGTAGTGGTTTTTTCCACCGTGAAGCAGTAGTGGCTTTTTCCATCATGAAGCAGTAGTGGCTTTTTCCACCATGAAGCAGTAGTGGTTTTTTCCACCATGAAGCAGTAGGGACTTTTTCCACCATGAAGCACTAGTGGCTTTTTCCACCATAAAGCAGTAACGGCTTTGTTCCGCCAGTAGGCCGAAGTGGCTTTCTTCTCCAGCACGCCAAAGTGTTTCTTTTCTTAGTGATGTAGTAGTGCAGTAACGGTTTCTAGCTCTCAAGTTTAAGGCATTTTTTCCTTTCTTGAAATATCCTGATCATCCTCAGGCATTTCGGGTCAAAAAGTGTTTAGCAACCCAAATGAAACTAGGATGGTAATGGCTAAGACAATATTTTTATGAAAGTCTCACCAGGAGAGGCCAAGTAACTTATGGAAAACCCACGAGGAGAAACCTATCAGTAAGTCATAAGCACACCAGTCTAAATATCTCACTTCCTGTCTACAAGTGTGTTTCCAACGACTACTCAACACGTGTAACTCGCGGAGTTAATTTCACAAACTTTTAATATCGTGTTTTATCAAGCCTTTTGTTAAAAACTTAGTAATCCGGATTTAAAGACTCTATGTAATAGTGTACACTCTTCTAGCTTAAGGGGTTTTTATTTACTAGAAGTAATTTTTAAGAGTTTAATAAAGTTAGGAATTTTTATTTTGTTAATAATATGCCCTTCTTTATTTAAATGTGTAGCGTTTCACTGGACTACCCGCTTTATCTTTCAGGACGCAACGGTTGTACCATATTAAAATTTCTTTCAACAACTACATAACTCTTTAGTATTATTTACTTTTTAGAGCTGAACTTAGAATCATTTATTCTAAAATGAATGGTGATAAAAAATAGTACAACCAAATTTTGAACAACTATAGAGACTATTTCAAAAGGCGTACAAAAATTACCACACAAAACGAGCTAGCTGATATTTTAATTCTGTCCTCTATGAGTATTATTATTCACTCAATCCATTCTCAAAATTAAGATATACATAAGGGGCAAATAACTGATTCTATTCAATAAATAAAATATTTATTAAAAATAAAGAAAGTTGGGGCTATACAAAATAACGCTGCAACAAGAGGCTATAAAATTGCGCCTCAACGTGCGGACATTATAAAATAGCGCTCCAACGTGAGACTGTAAAAACGGCCCCGCTGCTAGACGTCATAAAGTAAAAAAATATTTACTTGTTTTTCAATAGCTATGAATTTTCTTTTATTTAAGCTGGTTTTAAATACGAAAATAGATTTGATAGTATGATAATGTCTGCTTTTTTTGTTTGTCAAATAGGCGATCGAAATATTAAATAAACAGCGTCAAAAACTTTGTATATATCTTTAACTTCTATTCTATTTCCTGTAATTATTTTCAATATATTATAACCCGTTATCGTATTTTCCTATTTTACGAGTATCTTATCATGCACAAACTGCCGTGGAATTGTTGACAATATCGACTGTTCAGCTTATCATCACACTGGCCAGTTTGGACAGTGAAGTATGAAATCAACTTTTAAAGTAATATAGATAGGGATATTTTATTGTTGGCGATTTATTCTGCTCTAGCACACAAACTTATTTAGAGATTTAATTTATATTTTCAATTCATATTATATCCAATTACATAAGGCTGTATCTAACTTTAACATTTTTCTTTGTAAAATAATTTTTTCTGAGTTTATCTCTATGTTGAATAAATAATCTGAATAATGGAACAGTCGCAAAACATTAAAACCTTCTACATTCCTTTAACCTTTATACAATATCTTCCAATTATTTTCAATATTTCTTGATTCGTTATAGTATTTTCCTGTTTTGCCTTATCAAGCACAAACTGCTTATAAATTGTTGACATTGTAGACTTTCTCCATTTAACATTCTTAATCTGATAGTTGTTCGAAGTTTGAAACTTGGGCAATTTAAATTTGGAAATTGTTGTTAAAAATATTTTGATTACATTATTAGACAGCATATTAACACGTAAGTTGAAATATTTTTAGGCAAATATCTTTCCCACGAGCATTTTTTTGAGGTCTGCGAATAGATAATAGTCGCTAGGAGCCGAATCTGGCGAATACAGTGGAGATGAGGAAGCAATTCATACAATTTTGCCATCGTAACCATTGACTGGTGAGACAGTGCATTGTCTTGATGAAAGAGCACTTTTTCTTCTTCATTTGGGGCCGTTTCTTGCGTTTTCTGCCTTCAAACGCATCAATAACTTTATATAATATTCGCTATTGATGGTTTTCCCTTCTCAGCATAGTCGATGAAAATTATTCCATGCGCATCCCAAAATACGGATGCCAAAACCTTCCCAGCCGACTGTTGGGTCTTTGGTTGCTTCGGACGGCGTTCACCGGCTGCTGTCCACTCAGTTGACTGCCGATTTGATTCTGGTGTGTAGTGGTGGATCTATGTTTCATCCATTGTCACATGTAGCATGAAAAATTCCTTTTTATTGCACTTTAACAGGTCCAAACAGCGCTCAAAATCATCAACACGTTGTTGTTTTTGGTCCACTGTGAGCAAACGCAGTACCCATTTCGAACAGAGCTTTCTCACGCCCAAATGTCCATGCAAAATATGACCAACACGTTATTTTGATGTCTTTAGGGTGTCAGCTATATCACGAAATTTCACTTTATGGTCATCCAAAACAATTTTGTGAATTTTTTTTTATGTTTTCCGGTGTAACTACCTCATTTGTACGACCGCGTTTAAATTTAGCATACCAATAAATGATGAGTGATTTTCCAGGGGTCCCCGTAACATTATCAAGACATTGCTTCGCTTGAACGGAATTTTTTCCCATCAAGAAACAATGCCAACAAACCAACACATGAAATTTGATTTTTTCCATTGTTTTGAAAATATCAAAAGTAGAGTCACTAAAACCATTGTAACTTGTAAACTAAACGTCGGAATGTCGCAAATTTAAACACGTAGCGTTTGAAGGATGGTACTTCCTAAAAATCATATGGATTTTTTGAAAACGGTGACATCTATGTGACTGACCAAAAACTTTTCAGCCTATGTGCTCTAACATATCAAAAAGTCGATAAAATACTTTACCCAGTACCCAGCAAACAGAATGGTTTATTGTTTATAGGTTGTCAAAGTTTAGTCACAGATTTTATTGCAGTTTGCTTAATTAAACTAAAGGAGTGATATTATGTTTTATGTGTCATATCTCATTAACTTTTCTTACTAAAGGAAATGCATTCACGAAAAAAAATCTCCCTCTCACATTTTTGCATTTTACCAAGAATCCCTAAATTCTTAAATAATGAAAAGCATAGTCACTGATTTCGGTCATCCCGTTTGTCAAGTTTCAAGGTTCTTAGAGTTGAGGAAAGTGAAAATTCACTATAGGCGCGCTTTAGATACTTTATTAGCTAGGCCTCGAAGCCCTGTGCATAAGTTTTTTATTTGGCTTATCCGAATACTTCCAATTTACACTTCGAAGTAAATTAATAATCTATGATACAACGGTTTGTGTGTCAGGTTATGTTTTATTCTGGTTTGTGTCAGGTTTTGCGTCAGAGTCGATGCCTGTGTTTCATGTCTGTAAAATTTCTCTGCTGTTTCGTCTATGTATTGTCTTACTGTTGGAATGTTTGTCATGTGATGTAAGTCTCTAATTCTTATGTACCTGTCGCTCGATGTCACGCGTCTTAGTATTTTGTTTTGAATTCGCTGCAGTCTGTATGTCTGTGTGTCCGATATACCACACCAAACTGGTGCATCATACATTACTACTAGTCTAATGCCCTGTTTATAGATCATTAATTTATTTTTTGGCTCCATATGTGAATTTGGACCTAATAATGCATAAAAATTCTGTGTCGAGGCGAATGCCTTTTGAAGCACGTGCGATTTATGTAAGTATGAGTTAGAAGTGGGGCTTCTTATATATCGTATTATATGTCCCTTTCGTACTTTTTGAAATTGATAAATTTGAAAATTGTATTAAGGGATGGGGTTAAACAGGTTCGCTTCGTATGTATCGTCTTAGACCTCATTTTCAGGACTTTTCAGTCAAAGAATCAGAATGTTAATTATATGTGCATTATTTTTTAAAATATTTTCAGTCCTACCAAATGTTATTTAGAGGGAGTGTCAGATTTTAGTTGTAAATATCACTGAAACTCTCCCTACTACCTATGATTTAAAAATCAACTTCTTATTTATTAGTGTAAGAAAACCAAATTCAGTATTTATTTGAGAACCACGGGTTGCAAGGGATGTACTGGGCAAATTACTTTGATTTTTTAATTTTTTTATTTGTTTGGATTTACTGACCTAATCACCTGATATTTATGTCATTTTTGATACTAGTCGAGTTAGTAAACTTGAAATACACCGAAAGTTACAAACTACGCAATATCAACTGGATATAATTATTTGATGAAGATACGGAATTTTATGTCATTAATATTTTAATGTTTATGTCAGGCTTCAAGGGAGTGCGTGATCAAGTAAAATGGCAAAATACGATTACGGGTTATAAAATATTTAAAATTATAGAGGAAACGGGATAAAGGTGAAACGAGTATCCGAATTTAGTAGATTCTGATTTTTTTTCTGCCTGTCTATTATTCAGATTGTCTGTTTTTAATAAAGCAATTAATTATAAAAAAACAAAAACTTAAAATTTTTGAAACAAATTTTGAAATTTAGCTACAGCCTGCATATGCAATCGGCTGGGTGCTTGTGGGTATTTTTAGGTAAGGTGCAATAACATCCGTGGTAGTACTACCGCGTTGTCTTAAGGGGTTACGGACACCTGGAAAGTTCAAAAATTCGATTTTTTGCGGATTTTTATTCTCTATGCTTCTAAGAATTATTCAAAAAGAAAATTTTAAGAAAATTCCGTTCCATTACAAAGTTATAACATTAAATGTAACCTGCCTCCGATTGGGACCGCTACCTGTTTTCAGACACTGTCTGCAATATTACTCAATCATTTTTTAATATTTTTTTAACTTTTTTTTTTAAATCCTAATAATCACTTTTTCTATAAAATGTCAAGACATTTTTTAAATTTTTCTAATAGACAATTTTTTATAAATAATACTAGTTTACAAAAAAAAATACATATTTTTGTTCATCGAACGAAACATATATTTTTTAAATAAGCTAAGTAGGGTAGTTAATAAAGCATTTTTGTTTTTCGCTAGTACGTCATAATTCTCAGATAAAACCGTTTCTGCTTCCCATCTACCCGCAATAGTTGTAATGATTTCTTTGTTTGATTCTGCAAACAACGAAGTGAAGTAAATACGAAAGATTAGCCTAAACTGTCATCTAGAATTTGTAAAATTAAACCAAACCGTTTTTGCTACATTTGCGGCAAAATTGTTCAGTTAAATCGAGACTATCCTATAACAAACTCACTGTAAAACGCCAATTTATATTATTTTAGATTTCCGGTATCACATCAAGAAAAATACTGGGTTCCTCATGTGGTTTGCATAAACTGCAGACTGGTCCCAACTACTGGTATTCAAGTAAAAACAGATTTTTTGAACTTCGCTAAACCAATGATCTGAAAAGAGCCAACTTTCCACGAAACCGACTGTGATGTTTGCTTGACTAAAATTTTTGGTTTCAACTCGAGAGACAAAGATAAAATAGAGTATGCAGGTGTTCCATCAGTGTCTAAGCCTGTGCCTTACTCAAAGGATTTGCCAGTTCCTACACCACCCGGCAGAAGTGACCAAATCCTAAATGTCACAGCTACATCGAGCAGTATTCCACTGCACCAGAGTAGTGACAGTGAACAGTCCAGCTCGGATAAGTTTGTAACGATTTTATTAGAGATTTGCAGTTGTCTAAGTCTAAAAGTGAATTACATGCCTCAAGGTTGCAGCAGTGGAAGTTCCTTAATCCTGACACAAAAGTATTTATCGCCCCAGGAGTAAGACCTATGCTGCTTTTTTTTACAAAAGAAATTGTGTTGTTGTCATGATGTTAATGGACTGTTCGAAGAAATGAAACGCCCATACAACCCAGAAGAATGGCGCCTTTTTAGCGATTCCTCGAAGACAAGCCTCAAAGCTGTTCTTTTGCACAACGCCTTCTATCCCAATAGGTCATGCAGTGATTTGTAAAGAAAGCTATGAAACAATGTTTATATTAATTAAATTAATGAAATATGAATGTCAATTGGTATATCTGTGGTGACCTAAAAGTCATCTGTATGCTCTTGGGTTTGCAAGGCGGCTACATAAAGTACTGTTGCTTCTTGTGCTTATGGGACTCAAGGGCAAAGGAGGATCACTATAAAAAGAAATTTTGGCCTATTAGAACCAATATGTTCCAGGTAAAATGAACATTAAAAATACATGTTTGGCTAACCCAAAAAAATTATATTACCACCGCTTCACATTAAGTTAAGCTTAATGAAAAATTATGTCCAAGCTTTGAATAAGACAGGGCCAGCGTTTCTGTACTTATGCAGTGTATTCACGAATCTTTCTGAGGCTAAACTAAAAGAAGGAATATTTATAGATCCTCAAGTCAGGAAAATTTTGGATGATAAAATATTTGAGGGCCATTTGACGGACGTTGAAAAGGCTGCCTGGAATTCCTTCAAACTTGTTCGGGATTTTTTAGGTAATAGAAAAAATGACAATTATCAAGAGATTGTTGCAAATTTATTGCAGAATTACGAACTGATAGGTGTTAATACGGCCCTCTAAATTTATTTTTTGCTTTCCTATCTGGTTTTCATTCTGGAAAACCTTGGAAGTATGAGGATGAGCATGGCGAGCGGTTTCAGGATCTAAAATTATTTGAGCAAAATTATCAAGGTTTTTGGGACCAAAACACGCTAGAAGACTACTGTTGGTCTGTTATAAGAGATACAGGTACAAGTGTTTACAAAAAAAGAGCTTAACTGATCATGGTTAATTGTTTATTCGGACTTTAAATGTTTTTTTTCGTAAAATATTTCTTATTAAATATCTTAAAAGTGACGACCTGAATATTTTTAAATATTTATATATAAATTGAAGACACTTAAACAAAACATATATGTTTTATTTCATGAACACAAACCTTGTAAACTAGTGTAATTAAACAAAAAAATTTTGGTCGAAAATTGCATTTTTTTTTGTAGAATGGATTAATTTTTGTGAAGTTATCCTGCAGACAAGGAGGCGCCATATTTTACATCAGTGATCCGTTTAACACGATTAAAAATAATGTTAAAATTTACATATTATATATTTAAAAAAAAAAATAATTTGTAGTACAATACAAATATATAATCGCCATTCTCTCTAAGCGTTTCCGCTTTGCACCTTGTCCGGAAATACACGATTTCTTTCACAACTCGATTGTCTAAAAATTATTCTGTAGATTATAATTTTTTTTGTTTGAATCATTGTATTTTAAGCTTTGATTTAACTGCAGTCTCATCAAAAAATTTCAAGCACCTGGTAACATAGGAAACATGACTGTAAAAGGGATGTGAAAATCTGTGTTTTTTGCACATAATGTTCCTTTTCTATAACTCTGCTGCTCCGATTTTCAACTTCTTCTTTGCTAGCTATTTCTCGATTATTAGGAAACAACTTGAGTGTGGTTAAAATTTTGCTCTGTCTAATTACAGCTCCAGAAAAACTAAAGTAGCAAAATGCGTCTCAATTTTTTTTTACAGAATATTTTGACTTTCGGAAAACTCTGTGCCATTCTAAATGTTCACCGCCACGTCCTTAATTACAGCTGTAGATCGCAAACTACTAGGTGAAATGTCATCAAAATTTTACATGCATCTTCTGAGGGTTGACACTAACTGAAGATCATATGGGTTTTCTTATTTGTGCTGCCATCTCAGGAATTTTTTTCCACGTTAGTAGGTTAAAATTTCATCTCATGAATCACATCACTGTGTTTGTTTAAGGGATAGTGCCACTCCAGAGCTAAACAAAAAGCCTGAATTTGACAATTTTTTTTGAAATATGGAGAACGCAATCCAAAATTTACTTAAATGCTTTTATTATACAAACTTTAAAGTACATTTACAAATTTCTAAACAATTTTTTTTACAAAATGGCGGTACCAGTACTCAGTAAAAGAAAATACATCTTATAAATAGTACTTTGCAGCCGGAAAGATTTTTCTCCTCCAATTTTTTTACTTGGAACAAAGTTTTTTGAGTTCTACATAAGATTTTCTCCGGAAGTACATAGAAAAATTTAAAAAATTGATTTTTTTATGAATGGTACATGTTCGAAGGAAGTGTTTCATTTTTCGATAAGAAAATCGTTTAAAAAAAAAGTTCAAAACGAATTATAAAATCTGTACGTACTTCGCTAGATAATGTAATTTTGAAGGTACAGTGAAAAATTGGAAATAAATCGATGATAATTTGAAGAAGTTATGTTTTTAGCCAGTTTGAAAAATGTAGTTTTGAGAAAAACTTGTTTTAAAGTTATATAAATTTTCTAGATAACTCTAATCTGCGATGCCTACGTTGCATAATTGGCTTTCTAAATTGATGTTTTGTTGATAGACTCTAGATGAACTTAAATTCTGTAGAATCGACTCATACTATTTAGCACGGATCCTAGAATTTAGTATTCATATATTTTTACGGATTTTAGTATCATTTGAAAGCCCATTCTATTCTCTTTCTAATGATACCAAATTCCATAGCATATCTCATGCTTTTTACTGATTAAAATGATCGAAAGGGGAAACAAGGATTGAAAATAGGGGTAAGAGAAAGGGAAAATTAAACAAATTCTAAGTTCGACAATTAAATTTATTGATAAAAACCAAAATCAATATTTTGTATTACCCTCCCTAGCCCTTATTATTGCTTCTAGCCGGTTTTTCATGGAGCGAGTGAGCTTTTTCACCATTGTCTGTGGGATTCTTCTCCACTCTTCAGCCATCGAAACCTTTAAATCCCTCGGCGATGCATGGATTGGTTTCTGGGTCAAACCCTTTTTTGAGCTCATCCTGCATGTGCTCCACTGAATTGAGGTCAGGACTCCGCGCAGGCTAGTCTAATGTGGGTATTCCCACTTCTACCAGATATTGCCGCACCGATGCAGCAGCATGTAGCCTTGCATCGTCGCGCATTAGTATGAAGCTATCACTAACAAACCCAGCGTAAGGAACGAAGTATTCATGCAAGATCATCTCGATGTATCGATGAGCAGTTAATCCACCGCTACGAGTCTCATCAGTCATCAGTGAGATGCCTCCCCACACCATGACAGAACCTCCTCCGTAGGCGACTATTTTAGTAGTGCTGCACTGCGCAGGCTTCCTATACACTCATCTTTTTCCATCATTGCCATGTAGACACATTCAGGACTTCTCGGAAAATAAAACGCAGCCTTGCTCTAAGGTTCCAGTCGACAAGTTCTCGGGCAAATCTGAGACGCCTCTCTGTCACTGATCGGTAGGATACTCGATGTGGGAAGCTGTTTATGGGTGTAAGAACCTAACGGCGGATTTACGGTGACAGCGTAAATCTCTGGATTGGTGATTGAAAACAGATCAAGAAGATTGGCGAATTCTCCGTTTTGATCACGGATCCGTGTTGGTTTATCGATAAGCTGAGTAGAGCCACAACTCATTCAGAATGATTTAGCTTCACAACTTTGTTCGTCAATCGTATTTGATCGCTTAAACTAGTTGATGTTGTAGGCATTAAAGTCTCCCAGGATGGTAATTTTGGCACTTGGATAATTATTCTGTAAGTGATCGATGTCTATAAAAGAAGCGAAAAGTGTCCTAAAATTAGTATCGCTATATATTAAAAACAAAGGGAAAAGACTTAACTCCTTAGAACAGCTGGAAATGAAAAAATGTTTGAAATATAATCAACCAAGGAATAAAAAAATTCTTCAAGAGCCCAATAATTTATTCTTTTAAATTTATGACCTTTAGATAACATTTGCTCTAAACATTTTTTAAATTTTTTTCGGCCGTCAGTCATGGGTGTGTTCGTAGGATTAGGACTTTAATATAGCCCTGAAAATCCCTAAACCAGGCCGAATAAATACCGGCATACTCTGGAATAAAATACAGAAATATTAAAAAGTAAATTAGTTTAATTCATACTTTTAAATTACTTTCTTCACTACTGTTTCTTTGAAATAGATCTATTTTATATTAGTCTAGAAAACTTTCTTGAAATTAGATTGGTTTTAAATTAAAGTTCTTCAAAAGAACTTATATTATTAAAGTTCTAAAATTTGATACATGATTTCGAAGATTTTAAATATATTTTGCTTAATTTTAACCAATAGGAGCACTTAAAGATCTTCATGTAGTCGGATGAAAGATAAATAAGAACCCACCTTTTGCTTCTTTAACTCTTCTTCTAACTGTCTAATGACTGACAGCTCTACCACAAACTTATCGAAGCGCCTGCTGGAGCTTAACGCCAGTCAATTTCTTAGAGTTGTGTTGACAAAGAAGCTGTCGACTCGCTTCGAGGTATACTTTCTTCTTCATAATCCTGGTCTCCGTGTAAAGGCGCCAGTCTCTTAGTAACGTCTGTAGACTCTGGAGACAGCTGACTGGCTCAGGTGCAGTTGTGCAGCGACTACACGTTTGCTATGTCCTTCATGCGATACGACAATGACTTGTGTCGTCGTTTTCTACCGGGGTGGTCTCCATTTTCCGATGACGTAAATAGTGAGCAAGTAGAAATGTCGATGATTCAAGTTCCCATAAAGGAATGATAGGAAAATGCAGTTGCATGTGTTTTTATAGGGATGAATAGCGCGTAACGAGTACGTTGCTGAGAGAGCAAAAACGGTCCTACTAAGTAAAACCGTTTTAATCACTAAAACTTTTTGAAAATTCAAATGTTTTTGGTATTATTGTCAATTCAATCATGTAGATTTCTTCAATGTTCAGAAAGGTAGAGTCATTTAGGCAGCGCGGAGCATGAAGACTCTCGCAGAGTTAGGAGAGCGCTTCTTACCCTTATAAAATCCTTTGTACCTTATTTCTAAGTCCCTAAAGCATAAATTGGTCCAAAAAAATGATTTTTTTTTTTTTTCAAATTTCTAGAGAGTGGCATTACCCCTTAATTAAACAAACTGTGAGAAATACTTTGTTATTAGTGTTTAGCAATATCAATAAAGTTTTGCAAAAAGTAAAACACTACTTAAATTTCCACTGAATTTTTTATTTTTAACACTATGACATGTTTCGCTGTACGACAGCTTCTTCAGATGGTTTGTTACAAAGTGAGGGTAAAATTACTATAATAAATGGCAGGTATGGCAGGTAATAAAACACTTTAATTAAAACAGATTTAGTAATGGTGAATTATTTAAGTCTAAAGTTTTATTAGTGAATATAGTTTAGGTGTTTGTGGGTTCATAAGAGTAAGAATTCTAGAATCTTTATCATGAAACAAACTTTTACAATTAGAGATCGTTGATTTAATAATTTTCTGAAAAATTTCAGTTGGGTTACATTTTAAAACTGAGTATTTATCTGGGTTTAAGAAATCTATTGTTCTTTGGATATAATCTACCTTGTCAATCGTTACTTCACAAAACGGGTTACCCTATAAGGCCAGTAGTATCTTTCGTGTCAGCCCCATCTTTTAAACTATCAAAACGTCTTGTTCAAATACTCATAGAAAACACTAAATTCAAAGCTCAATTTGCGATAAAAAATTTACAACAACTAGTTGAACATATCAAACATTTAAAGTTACCTGACAATTCAAAATTAATCTCTTTCGATGTTCAAAATCTTTTTCCAAGCATACCAAGTAGGGAAACTATATTACTAATTGAAAAACCTCTTTCTGAAATCAATGTTAACCCAATAATAAAACAAGACATCTTAAAGTGCTTAAAGGTTTGCCTTGAAAAAAATTATTTTGAATTTAATAACGACCTATACCACAGCCTAGACGGTCTCATAATGGGCAGTCTTTTTAGTCTTCTTTTGGCCGAAATATTTATAAATAACATAGAAAATCAAATAAGCAAACACCCACTGTTTAAAAAATGTGTATACTGGCATAGATATGTTGATGATATCTTATGTTGTTTTACAGGAAGTGATAGACAATTTGCCACATTTAAAAATTTTTTGAATAATAGACATAAAAATATAAAATTCACCAGTGAAATTGAAATCAATAATAACTTAAACTTCCTTGACCTAACAATAAAAAGACATAATAACAAACACATTTTTTTCTATTTACCATAAACTGTCACATACTGACATAATTATCCATAATACCTCATGTCATCCATCAAGTCACAAACTTGCAGTTTTCCATAATATGATTCACAGACTAATAAATATTCCTCTGAACCAAGACGATTTTCAAAAAGAACTTAATATTATAAAACAATTAGAGGTAAATAATGACTATTCACCATCCATAAGAGATAATATTCTCAAGAAAAAACTTTACAAAAAAGCCATTAGTACAGTTTTTCCGAGTAATAAAGAACCTTATAAAAACGTAAAGCCAATAACGTACTATGGTAGATGCAGCACTAAATTAAATAGATTCTCAAGAAAATTAAATATTAACACAGCATTTAAAACATCCAAAACACTTGGCAAATTTATAAAAAATAACAAAACTAAAACAGATAGAGACAACAGATCCGGAGTATACAATTGCTCAAAAACATATATAGGTCAAACAGGAAGAAGTTTTTCAAAAAGAATAAAATAACATGTTTCATCATACATTAATGGAAAAAATAACTCAAATTACGCAAATCATTTAATTGAAAATAACCACCAATTCAACCCAAACTTTGAAATATTACATACTTGTACAAAGACCCTGAAACTTAATTACCTAGAATCTTTAGAAATAAACAAATTGAAATATTCAGATTCCTTAATAAATGAACAATTAGACTTAAATAATTCACCATTACTAAATCTGTTTTAAATAAATTATTTTATTATCTGCCATAAATTGTGAACCAACCATTTATTATAGTAATTTTGCCCTAATTTTGTAACAAACCATCTGGAGAAGCCGTCATACAGCGAAACATGTCATGGTATTAAAAATAAAAAAATTAGTGGAAATTTAAGTAGTGTTTTACTTCTTGCAAAACTTCTAGTTATGGATCTCCACCAAGTATCGGCTGAATCAATCCACAACATCAATGAAATTGATTTTACAGTATCAATTTACAATATTTCACGAAAACAACATTTATTTTTGTGTATTTCCAGACGTAAACATGGAAAATGTCTTTGCCATTTCACCGATGTGGTCTCTCATTAATTCATTTTTAAAACTCCATCTCTTTTATTCTAGTATTGGTTATCTTAGATATGCCATTGGCGGCGCTTTTTAAAATTCCGCAACATTGTTCAACTTTAATAAAAATAAATATTAGTTGTGAGGGATCTCTAGATGTTCCCGTGCAAGTGGTTGGTTTTTCACCAAAGAATCTGACCCTTTTTATTTGTCGATTGACGCCCTTCCTGTATGTTTAGCTCCGCTTCTAGTGTTTTCTTTTTTTAAGAAATTTTAAAGAACTTGGTTACGCCAGTGACCTGACCCAATAGAATACACTCTCAATTAGTTTGTTACTTGCTTTAAAAATACCGTTAGGTTAGTTGAACAACATCAAAAAAAGTTAATTAAAAAGAAAGGTATACTTCTTATAAATTATTTCCTCTCTTTTGTTACGCTCTTTTCTCGAATTTACGTTCGAGCATTATAAGGGTCGGTTAATCTGCTATACGTTACTAAAATTAATAATACACCAAGCGATTAGATCCGGGTGGATAAAACAACAATGAGGTTTGTTGATATGATTGGTCGATTTTAATAATTTATTCATGTTATCTTAATTAAGATACATGTATAAGAGAGAGTTTTAGCGGTTTTATAAGTAAGTAAGCTTATCTGTAGCTTTGTTCTTTAGTAAAATGACGCAGCATTTGCCTAATGCTAATAACAAATTCAAATGTAAATGTCTATGTATCTCATGTATCGTTTTAGTTTATTATTAATTTACATATGGGTAGTAGTTTAAAATGAATAACAGATTACTATAAACAACTGATGAAGACTAGAATGCATAGTCGAAACCTATATATTATGATATAAAACAAGTATTTTAATTTCATGAATATTAAGCCCAAGAAAATTAAAAAAAAAGTGTATGTATATATATATATATATATATATATATATATATATATATATATATATATGTATATATACAGGGTGCCCCATATGTATGGAATAATGATTCCACAGCATTTATTAATCAGTGTATCAAGAAAATGTTTAAATAAAAGTTATAGGGTGTTATATGGCACACATGCTGAAGTTAACAATAAAATGTTTTAAACTGTCAGTTCGAAGAAATTACGCCATCTTAATTTTTTTTTAAATACTCGTAGAAAGCCCTGTATATTATTTGATTTTTGAGTCCTACTAAAAATTCTAATTTGTCTAACATACCATATGTCTAAAATGAACTGTTTTGGAATTATTAATATTTAAATTAAGGAGATCAAATTATTTTTTTTTTAAGCTGGCTTGTGTCAAACATTTACTGTCAGGTAACGACTTAACGCGTCAAAAAATGATTTATTGGCGAAAACGTTTATTGCTGCATTTTGTGAAACTGCAATTTAAGTGTAATATCATAATGGTACATTTAACAGAAACTTAAAGAATCACTTTGTTAATGATAGTTGGTTACGGAGACCGTAGGAGAACACCAAAGTAGGTGTGTGATCTTTTTAAAGTAGAATATCCGAATCGAGTACCTATAACCCAATCCGTAGTTATCAAAACATTACACATTATTACGATTTAGACAATCAGGTCATGTTAAGGATCGTTCTAAATATGGACCTCCAAAAGTTAAAATAAGCGATAATAAAAAGTTAGATATTTTATTGGAAATTACAGAAAATCTCCATACAGCCACTCGTCAGCTTTGCCTAGACCACAACATAAGTAAAGGTACCTTAAGTTGTATACTGAGTGAAGAAAATTTACATCCATACAAACCCATACTATTGCAAGAATTATGTGAAGATGAATGCGATAGACGCGTTCAATTTTGCGGGGTCATGATGAAACGAATCAATAATGATCCTAACCTAATTCATAATATTGTTTTTCCTGACGAGGCCACATTTTGTCTTAACGGAAGCGTTAACAGGCATAACTCCCGGTGCTAGTCTACTGAGAATCCCCACTGAATAATCGACAGTCATTCTCAAAGACCACAAAAGATAAACGTGTGGGCAGGGATTTGTAGACGTCATATCATTGATCTCTTTTTTATCGATTGAATCTTACAGGACAGCGGTATTTACAGTTACTCTAAGAGCAAGTTATTCCAACTTGTGCGGGTTTTTTTCCCTATGAAAATAATTTGGATACCCCTAACAGGAACCTGTCATATCAGCAGGGCGGAGCACCTCCTCACTGTGAAATCAATGTTCGTAGATATTTGAATGCGATTTTTCTTAATCGATGGAGAGGCAGAAAAGGTGCTGTAGAATGGCTGCACTTACGCCACTCGATTTTTTTTATGGAGTCATTTGAAAACCAAAGTTTACCGAAGTCGACCTAAAACTGTAGAAGATTTACAACAAAGAATTCAATATGAAGTAGCACAGATCACCCGGATTCTCTGCAAAACTTTGTTCAGGCTGTTTATGACAGCCAGGACCATTGTCTCGCTGTTAACGGTAGACATTTTGAGCAATTGTTACCTTAAAAATAATAATATTTATTAATAGTTTTTTGTCTTTTTTTTATTTTAAATTTCAAATGACAATAACTCCAAAACAGTTCAATTTAGAATGTTAGTAGTTAGACAAATAATATCTAGAATTTTTAGTAGGAGTCAAAAATAAAATAATATACAGGGCTTTCCATTTAAAAAAAAAAACAAAATTGCATTCAACGTTATCATGTGCATGTAACACCCTATAACTTTTATTTAAATATACACTGATTAATAAATGCTGTGGAATCATTATTTCATACATATAGAGCACCTTGTATATATACGCTGGTGAGCAAAAAAATCGACTCAATCAATTTTGCTTCATTTACCACGGATCCTGGAATTTAATTTTCAAACAGTGGTATTATTTTTGGTATCATTAGAATGTCGATTTTCTACTCTTTTAAATAATACCAGAAATATTTGGATTTCTAAAAATTTTTAATGTTTAAAAAGGTTTTACTCAATAGAATCGTTTTTGCTCGCACAGCAACGTACTCGTTGCGCGCTATTCATCCCTATAAAAACACATTCAACTGCATTTTCCTATCATTCCGTCAACATTTCCGCTATATCTGCTCACTAATTACGTCATCGGAAAATGGATACCACCCCGGAAGAAACGACACAAGTCATTGCTCTGTTGTAAGAAGGGCATAGCCAACGTGTAGTTGCTGCGGAACTGCACCTGAGCCAGTTAGCTATCTCTACAGACCTTATCAAGCCATATATATATATATATATATATATATATATATATATATATATATATATATATATATATATATATATATATATATATATATATATACAGTCCCTGGCCAAATTATTAGACGCACTGTATTTTTTTTAGTAATTTTATGTTTCTTAAGAGTTTTTATGCAATAATGGTATATTTGAACTACAATATTATTGATTTTTATTTAAAAGAATTGTTGTAGACTACATATTTGTATTTATTTTTAACATATGGCAACACTGTGTTGACAAAGTGATACATGAACGTAAAGAAGTACAAACCTGTATCAGTCGCGATCGGAATCGAGTCAGGTACGGACGTGTTTCTGTGGCTTTATGGACTGTGATTGTTTGTTTAACAGTTTTATACTACTCAGTTATTAGTTTATTTTGTATGCAGTGTTTTAAAAAAGTAATTGGACTATTTTCATTATGGGTAGAAAAGGCGATCTTTCACCATGTAAAAAAGCTGAAGTGAAGGCCCTTGTGATTGCGAAAACATTTACAAACCGAGAAATATCACGAAGATTGGAGGTTTCTGAAGCTAGTGTACGACGCATAAAAAAATAAAATTGAGTCAGGGAAGGAATTAAGCCCGAAAAGAAAGAAAAGATGCGGTAGAAAACCAATTTTCACTCCACGGTCAGAGAGATGTTTGAAGAAAATTTGTGTAGAAAACAGATTTGCTACCACAAAAGTAATAAAATCACAACTCCAGGATGCTAGCGTAAATGCTTCTGAGCGCACTGTTCGAAGAAAATTGAGAGAATTAGATTTTAAGGCCTGTCGCCCCGCCAGGAAGCCCAAGTTAACAGCTGCAATGAAAGCAAAGCGCCTGAAGTGGGCCAAACAATGGCAAGACAAAGATGTGGACTTCTGGAGATCGGTAAGATACAATTTAATCAATAATTGATACATTATTATCATTTTCAGTTAAATAAAGCAAATAAACATGGAAGTTTATATATTTTTCCTATTTTTGACAGGTCTGCTTCAGTGACGAAAGCACATTCGAAATTTTGCAGAATAAAGCTCAGTATGTGCGTCGTCGTCATGGAGAAAAGTTTCATCCTGATTGTGTCGTCCCGACGGTTAAACATCCCACCAAAGTGATGATTTGGTCAGTCATCAGCGGCAAGGGCACTGGACGTCTGTACGTCGTCAAAGGAATAATGAGGCAAGATCAGTACAAAGAAGTATTACAAAATCGGTTGATTCCGCAGCTCAGAGAATGGTTTCCAAATGGGGAACCATTCACTTTCATGTAAGATGGAGCTTCCTGCCACACTGCTCGGTCTGTTAAAGCTTTTTTGGCAGAAATAAATATCCCTCTGTTGGATTGGCCCCATTGAAAATGTGTGGGAGCTGATGAAAAGAGAAGTGGCTAAAGATGTGATTACCAACAAAACCCAGCTCCTAGAAAAGATTATTCATGTGTGGAATCATCATCCTCAAATGCAGGAGACAGTACAATCTTGCATTGATAGCATGCCGCGAAGAATTAAAGCTTTGATAGCGGCTAAAGGTGGCTCAACTAAATATTGACTTTTACTAACATTAATTTCACTTTTCTTTAAAACTTAATAAACTTATGCTTTTCTAAATTAATGCTGTTTTATTTATGTCAAATAAATAGGTAATTGATTGGATAATATAAAAATAAAAAAACAAATCAATTTAAAATAATAAAACGGTACAATATCACTCGGTAATTAATATTTTACATGAAATCTTGCAGTGCGTCTAATAATTTGACTAGGGACTATATATATATATATATATATATATATATATATATATATATATATATATATATATATATATATATATATATATATATATATATAGTATTACGAGGATCTACTAAATAAAGGAAGTCTGAAAATGACCTTACATTTTAATTTATTAATAAACGTATGAACGTATTATTTATTTGAAAAGTACGAATGTTTTTATTTTAATATAAGGTACAAACATGGATGGTCTGTGAATCATTGGCATACACTTTTCCTTTCAGAAAACCCTAAAGAAAGAAGTCCAATGGCGTCGAATTGCACGATCTTGGTGACCAAACTACATGTGAGACAACACGACCATGAAATTTCGATTGCCATAACTGCATTATTTCGCCCGCAATGTGGCAGGTTGCGTCATCTTGTTGAAAGAATATGTCTTATATATGTCAAGTCCATGCCGTTCAATTTATTCCATAAAGAGTTGGTTATCATGTCACGATAACGAACACGATTGACGATAGCCGCCTTTCCAGCAGTAATCTCGAAAAAGTACGGACCAATCACTCCTCCAACCCAAAGTCCGCACCAAACGGTGATTCGTGGTGGATGCATGGGAAGCTGTTAAATCATTTGTGGATTCTCGGTCCCCCAAATTCAGAGCCATGAAGTTGAAAATACGCCTCATCGCTGGAAATGATTTTCTTCGAAAAATCATCATCGATTTGTTGATGCTCCAATATCCAATTGGCGAATCTACGGCGCTATGCATGGTCTGCTGAATGCAGTTCTTGTGTTAATTGGATCTTATAAGCATGCAAATGCATATCTTTCGTCAAAATTCGCTGCACAAAGCATCTTGAAATGTTCAATTGCTGAGCACGATGGAGAATCAAGGGGGAAGGACTTTCGTCAACCTCACTGCGGCTATGTTTTCATTTGACCGGCTGATACGAGGATGGCCACTGCTTTTCGCAGTCAGAATGGAACCACTAACTTCAAATTTTTTGATTAACTGCACCACAGTGGTGCGAAATGGTGCGTTGTGATGACTAAAAGACGTGCGGACTTTTCGAACCGTCTCTGCAAAATTTTCACCATTTTTGTAGCGAATTTTCACCATTTCTACGCGTTGCTCGATCGTGAAATTCTCCATGACTAAACCTCAATACTTCCTGATGCCAGTTGTCAAAGATTAGTACCCTATGTTCACCATAAAAAAAATGGCGAGCAATTTAAAATGTTAGGTCATTTTGAGACATCCTTTATATGTTCGGTACAGCAAGGATTGTATTTATTTAACAACATTGCCGCGCTATTATGATCTTATTTTAACCTTTTTTATATGTAGTTTTTCTTGGTCCTATAATTGAAAGGTGGCATTAACGGTAATTATTTTGGAGAATATAAAAAAATGAAATAGAATAATCACTTTCTCATTACATGCTGTAAACCACTGTTCATTATACTACTGACATGTCCTGACGCCATAAAAATTATACTTTTTAAAATGTTCCCAAAGTAAAAAAAAAATCAAAATTTGAGTAATATCTGTCTGTGGCTCTTATAATCTACTAAAGTTAAAATTATTAAGCACAATTTTTTTGCTAAAAACTGAAATAAATTTATGGGAATTTCTAAAATTTTCTTTGAACTCATTTTGTATTCATAGTTTTTATCGAAACATATAATTTATGGTTTTAACTTCAGTGAATTAAATCAATGTTCCGAAGCTTGTGCCTGGGATTTTTGCTAGTTAGGTTTTTTCGAAGTAATAGGGAGCAGGCCTATTGCCTCAACCCCCAACCTGGAGGACCTGATAATTTATCGTCAAGATTTTCTTCCCCTAGCTTTTAATGTGCCAGCATCCGTCTGCAAGGCAGCAGTGAATGTGATTTTATACTAGTCCTAAAATCAGGGATGCCACTTCCGCCGGATCCATTATATTCGAAACATATCTCTTCTTCACCTTCTCCGCCGTGGTTTTCATCCGTAACCGCAGATAAAGGGCCGTAAACACGTGCTAGCTTCCCGGGCGAAGAAACTCCTGGAATCTGCGGTAGGTGGTGGTTGATTCAACTCCCCTGACAGAACTATCCCTAAGGAGCTCCTACCGCTACCCACAGAACGGAAAAAAGAGTAGAGAGTAGAATAAGTAAAAGAAAGGAGGTCGTAAGACAACTAAACTATATTCTGTGGTCGAAAAACATAACATTACAGGGAAAGCACCTTATTTATAATGCAGTATTTAAGAGCATCCTCTTAAACGGTTGTGAAATGAAACTGACGAAACGACTGGAACAGAAACTAATCACACTCGAGATGGATTACTGGCGAAGATCGGCTCGAGTGTCAAACATGGATAAAAACCACGATTATTGAAGAAATTCAACAACGGCAACTTATATGGTACGGATACGTGAAAAGAATGGAAAAACACCGAATACCAAAGATGGTTCTAAAGTGGGTACGAAGCGAAAGGAGGAGAAGAGGGAGATCAGGAACGACATGGTTTGGAGGTGTTCAGAGAGCAATGTTAGAGGGAAATCTAAGACCCGGAGTCGATGGAAACTGAAAATCGGAAGGCGAAGAACGCTATAAAAGATTGGATTGATGATGAACTCCAGTCAACTGCTTCACATTCTACTGTCGATTTCCAAGAAAAAACACCACCTACTATTCCCATAGTGCAGTCAAGGATGCCCGATGTTGTCTTCAGACAGCGTATTATAAAGCGTATTCTGATGAAGCTAGACACCAAGAAGGCTTCTGGCGCTGACGGAATACCTACCATAGTTCTTAAAATCTGTGCGAGGGAACTAACACCAGTTTTCTGTAGACTTTTCAACCTATCCTACAGAAAGGGAATATTTCCTTCCTGCTGGAAATGCGCTACAGTTCAGCCGATACCTAAAAAAGGCAAGAAGACCTTGCCAAATAACTACCGACCAATCGCACTGCTTTCAATAATATCAAAAGTCATGGAAAAGGCCATCAATCAGCATCTTCTAGAATATCTTGAAGGATTCAATATTATTAGCGATCACCAATATGGCTTTCGTAAAAATAGATCAACAGATCTTCTGACTTATGTAACACATGTTTGGAACAATGCAATTGAACGCTTTGGAGAATCTCGAGCGGTTGCTCTGGACATATCCAAGGCGTTCGATCGTGTTTGGCACGATGGGCTGTTGGCTAAGCTACGTTCTTATGGTATGTCTGAAAAGTTCTGTTTGTGGCTCTCATGTTTCCTCAGAGAGCGTTCTTTACGAGTGGCAGTCGACGGATTTCTTTCTAACACCTTCACTATCAACGCCGGTGTACCTCAAGGCTCCATATTGTCTCCTACTCTTTTTCTCATTTACATTAACGATCTGCTGGAAAAGACCGAGAATCCAATCTACAGCTTTGCAGATGACAGTACACTTATCTCTTCATTCACTTTGAACGCAGACAGCAGGAAGTCGTTCAACTTAACAAAGACCTGGAAGAAATTCTATCTTGGGGTGACAGTAACCAAGTGGAATTTAACGCTACAAAAACCCAGGCGGCAGTTTTTTCTAAAAAAGTTAACGTTGCTGAACCCGACATAGTTATGTCGGGGCACTCCATTCCTCTAACATCGTCACTCAATTTGTTGGGCGTTAATTTGGGAGCAAATATGTCCTGGCATGAACATGTTGCAGGCATAGCAAGGAGAGCTTCTCAAAAGTTGGGAATATTATTTCGAACCAGAAAGCTTTACACTCCACAACAACTGTTAATTCTTTACAAAGCTCAAATTCGACCAACTATGGAATACTGCTCCCATGTTTGGAGCTCCGCTCCCAAACATACACTGCATTTGTTGGATTCTATTCAGAGAAGAGCTGTTCGTCTGATTGGAGACCCGGAACTGACCGTCGGCCTTGATTCGCTGGAACATCGAAGAACGGTTGGCGACTTGAGCCTATTCTACAAGTACTTTCATGGAAAGTGTTCGAAGGATGTGGCCCGCTTAATTCCTCCCAGAGCGGTGCATGTTAGAAGTACACGTCGCGCTAATTCTTCACATCCGTATGAGGTTCAGCTTGTTACTCCCCGTAGAACACTTTTCAAAGCAGTCTTTTATATGGAGAACATCATCCCTTTGGAATAATTTGCCCAGGACTGTGTTTCCCACCGAGTACAATCTACAGCGATTCAAGAACAACGTGAATCGCCTTCTCCGCACACGTGTCGCTCCTGTAGCGCTTTAGGGACTTCCCTGTAGCACGTGTGCTAGACCCATAAAAAAAAAAAAAAAAAAAAAAAAAAAAGCTCCACAAATTGATGCAAGTGAAGCTTTGATTTGTCTTATGCTTAGCAAATATTTTAAAAGAAAATAATTTTTATAATATCAGAGCCTGCAAGTGGTAAAGTTCCCTTAATATGAACATTTTTAACTAGAATATTTAATTAAAATATACTCGTTTATGCAATTTTCTTTTACTCTTTCGTTTGGCAAATAACTTATTTTTTTTTATGACGGTTTAAAGTCAATGTCAAACGGAAAGCACGTCTCCTGATCTCATCATAGGCACCGTTATTAAAATGATTAGGGGTTCTTCATGTAAAGAAGATTCTTTTTTTTTCCTATTTTCATTTTAATATCAACTGTATACTAAATTATATATCTTAAAAGGTTTACGTGTGGCCAGGGTGCTATTCACCTAATTTATTTTTAAATTTCGTATTAACGGAAATTTTTCCCTCTCTTTTTGGATTGTTTCATTTTAAGCTCTGATCTGTAAAAAGCTCCCTGCATGATAAGATTTTATGCCTCATAAAAGGAAAACGATTCCCAAACTCTTATCAGGCTCGAAAGAAAAATGACCTTGGAATTTTAGCTTTCTCTTTCAGATATGGCGTGTCAATAATAAAATCTGTGAATCATACTTTTAAAACGAAAGATGGGAGAAAACCATAATGGAAAATACGAGGAGAACTAGATAAGTTGAGGTCAAAAGCAGTAGCATAGCCAGGAGCGTCAGGAAGACATATGTCTCCTCACAACTATAGGTTGTTATGGTTCAAATTGACCGTCAAAAAAAGGCTTCTATACGGTCGTCACTTAAATGTCTAAAAAATGTAGGGACACCCGTTAAAATAGTTATACTGTTTGTTAATCAATTTCACAAAATTGACAAAAGTGTAATAAAGATAAATGGTCATTTACTTAAGTTAAATATACTTAATTATTTAAATTGATATTATAAATGTAAATACCTGGTTCATTTGAAACGATTTTTCAAATGGAAATTAATTCAATTCTCAGTTATTCTTTGTTATTCATTTGCTAAATACAATTCAATTCTTACCATTAAATGGCCATTTTTTCAATTGAATTAATTAGGAAAATTTCAATTTCTTAAATAAAAATTTTGCATATTATTCTGTTTGAATTAACAAAGGTAACTTAACATACTGAAGGCAGAGAAAAGTCAAACGTCTGACAGTTTTGGAAGTGCCTATTGTATTCAGGCGCTTCTTCAGCCAATTTGGGTGTCAGCGTAGTAAGGTGTTCAGTTTATCACAGTCATACCCATTGGTAGGTATGGAATGGAGTGAAACTCTCGAATTATTTTTCTTACCTTGTAATTTTCGACGCAAGTTAGCGTTCGCAATCCAGTAATTTTTTGATTATTAGTTCAAAGGTGCACATGTTTTGTCTCCAAAAAGTGAAAATAAACTTCTGTAGTGGAGCAATTGTAATTAATTTTATTTAAGGAAAAAACGACGTTAGTTGTTTCTCTATCTGCTATTAGACTTTCGGTGAACTACTCAGTATTTCCGATAAAGTTTTTAAAAGGGCAAAGTGCCGATTGATGGAAGACTGAAGTTCCGGTTACGGTATCATTGGTAAATTTTGGATAAGATAACGCGAGCCAGCCATTTAGAGGCGATAGATTTTCTTCCCAAAGTTGCAGGAGAGCATTGTAAATACTCGAGAGTTTTTTTTCATCCTAGTTCACATTTTGTGTATTTTGGTTTTTTTCCTTCTGGGTACCTTAATATCTGAAGGTAATTCTGGACTTACTACTAGAAAACTTTAGTTTCGTGCAATCCACGTACTAACCGAGAATTCCGGTCTCTACAGGAAAACTCACCACATGCTGCAATCAAGTTAGAGTCATCAGTCTTTACACCACTTATTTATCTAGACATAGCCTTATTCGAGCCAACGTCTTTGGTGTTTCCATCAATACTTCCACCTGTACCATCCGCTTAGGGACAGACGGAAATAATCTCAGATAAGTTATACAATAATTTATTGTTTTCGTATTCGCAAAGCTATGAACTACAAGGGAGAATTTTATGCCCGTAACTTGTGTCGGTAGTAACCGATTACCTGTGGTTCGCAGTCTTTGCAAGTTTAACTTTCAACACCATGTTGATCATTTGTATATTACCTATATATCTAGTTATAAGAACGTTACCTTTGTTAACATTACAACTTTAAGTTTTGGAATTTAGTATCGTTAGAAAATTTGTGGTTGAGTCATCAATAATTCAATTCAATAATTTAATAAATTTTCATTTTGTAAGGGATACATCGTTTTGTACTCTATTAAAATGTCTTTCTTTTCAATTAGCTACTTTGTATTGTCTTATAATAAATTTCCTTTTATTTGAAATACACTCCTGGACAAAATTAACGCAACAATCTGAAAATTAATTAATCTTTTTCTTATGTCAGTTTTAAAGTTTATCGAGTATTTGAATAGTAGGCTATGCATATTTTGTTTCGTTGTTCATGACAGAAGTCAAAACAAATTCGTTTAGATTTACAGTTACAGAATTTTTTTAGAAGATAAACAATCTTCTGTAATAATGCGATATAGATTTTCTTTAAAAGTAAGCTTATAAATTGTTCCCTTTTTCAAAGTAATACATTTTTGTGGTAGACTGTTTTATTTTTGACCCCGAAGAATTAGAAAAATGAATCGAACAAGGAATTTAACTTAACACGAGGTAGTGCGAGCCTCAGTTTTATTGGACGAGGGATATTGTCAGAGTTATGTTGCCAATTTGTTAGGCAAACATCGTTCCACAATAAGTCGTATGGTAAGATGCTTGAATGAAGTAGGAACTTATTCTAGAAGGCTAGGGAAAGGGCGAAAACGATGCACTAGCGACCTAGATGAACGTTTTATAAGACAATATGCTTTAAGAAACAGGACTGTCACTAGTTCTATAATAAGAAACGAACTCAAAGCTGTTCGCAATATCACAATTTCTTCTAAAACAGTTAGAAGACGGTTAAATGAAGCTGGATTAAACAGTAGGAGACCAGCCACTGCGCCCTTGCTTACTAGAGAGAACAGAGTTGCCAGGTTACGTTTTGCTCGAAATCACGAAAACTGGTCTGTGGATGATTGGAAACAAGTTTTCTTCACAGATGAAACTAGGGTTAGTCTAAAACATCCAGATGGTCGTGAGCGAGTATGGCGAAGAGCAGGAGAGAGGTTTGCTCCTTGCAATATCTCTGCAAGGATTCCATTCGGCGGTGACTCTGTTATGTTCTGGGGTGGCATCTGCTTTGATGCCCACACAGAATTAGTTCCTGTCCGTATGAGATTCATGAATGCTAACTACTATCTTGAGAATATTGTAATAGAACATGTGATGCCTTTCGGTCATTTTATGGGGCCCAATTTCCTGTTTATGCAAGACAACGCTCGACCTCACGTGGCTAGGGAGTTACTCGATTATCTTAATCAAGTTGATATACCGATTATGAAATCGCCACCAAAAAGCCCGGATCTGAATTCGATAGAACATGTATGGGATCACCTTAAAAAAATGTGAAACGTCATATACCTGCACCTAGAAACCTGAGGGAACTTGAAAATGCAGTTATCACAGAATGGGAGCAAATTCCTCAAGATTTTATCCAGAATTTAATTAGAAGCATGCCTAGGCGCATAAACGCTGTCATCCGAAGTAGAGGAGGCAACACACGCTACTAGTGTCCCAATTATACCATTAATTTTGCTACTAGTGTCCCAGTTTATTTTTTCATTATTACATCATTTCAACGATTTTGTTATTAGGTCTTAAGAATAATTTTAATTTGAATCTTATAGAGAAATTTGGTAGCTAATTCACTTTTAAAGTATCCGAATAAGTTTTTTCTAACTTTTAGTGTAATCAATGTTCATAAAAAAATTATTAAAATTAATTCATTATAGAGATTTGTATGATTTAATATATTGTTGCGTTAATTTTGTCCAGGAGTGTAGATACTTTGTCTTATACTAAATGTTCCATTTTCTTTATTATAAAATAATCTTATCAGTTAATAAACGTTTCCATTTTTTTTTCAAGTTTTTTTTATCTCTGGCCACATAACACATCTACCGGGCCGCTTTCATTAGAAATAACACTTAGGTTTTTAAAAAAAATGTATATCAAATTAACAAGGAAAGCAAAAGATCGAACCTTAAACCTGAGGCCGAGCTAGTATTTTCAGGTCGTAGGTATTTGAGCAATATTCTCCATCCACGTTCTGATTGAAAGATGTAGGGATGTTAACTCTGATATTTATTTATGCTACATATATTTCCAAAAAGCCTTTGATATGGTAGATCATGAGAAAGTGATGGAAATACAACAATCGTGTAACATTGATGACAAAGACTTACAAATAATATCAAGTTTATACTGGAACCAGGCTGCCAAGATAAAAGTTGAGAATCGCATGTCCAAAGAAATAAAAATAAAGAAAGGCGTACGTCAGGGTTGTATTTTGTCAATCCTGTTATTCAATGTCTAATCTTCAATAAAGCGCTTTCTGATAAAAAAAGATGAAATTACAATTAATAGTGTGTGTGTGTAAATAGCCTCCGCTACGTTGATGATACTGTCATTCTAGCGGACAGTGAAGGGGGACCTACAGAGACTCATGGATGATGTTTGTTGATGCATGATGATTGTTGATGCATGTGAGGATTATGGAATAAAACTGAATACGAACGAAACAAAAACAATGGTGGTCAGTAAGAATCCTAATACAAACATAAATATTAAAGTACATCAACAAGCACTTGAAGGGCTAACAAATATAACGTAGTTAGGAAGCTTAATTAGTGAAGACTGGGACCACTCTATTGAAATACGCTCAAGAACTGAGAAAGTATGAAGCTCCTTTTATAAAATACGCAACATACTCTGTAACTGCCAACTAAACTTAAAAACAAGACAAGAATGGTAAGACGCTTCGTGTCATGTATAGAAGCTGCAACAATCACAGAGACAACACAACAAAGAATGAAGTCATTCGAGATGTGGTGCTTGTTCCTTGGACAGCGCATACCACAAACGCGGAAATACTTTATTGGATGGGAAAAAGAACGAGAGTTGATTCCAGGTGTTGAAGAAAGAAAAAAACACTTACTTTGGCCATATTATGATAAGCCAAAAGTATGGCTCCTGCAACTTATAATTGAAAGAAAAATAGGTGGTAAGCGAGGACCAGGAAGGCGCCGCAACTCCTGGTTGAAAAACTTACGACAGTGGACAAACATGACATCTACTGAACTGTTTAGAGCAGCAATAGATAAAATCAGATGGGCAAATGTGATCGCCAACGTCCTTAGAAGATAAGGCACACTAAGGAGAAGACATTTGAGGCCAAACACAGTGAGGGGTTGATTCCTATCCTGACAAAAATTTAGGTTAGTTAAGGTCTGACTGCTACAGAATATATCTGTAGCAGTCAGAAGACTGCTACAGGTATATCCAATACCTGTAGCAGTCTTCTGACAAGCCACTAGCGAGGAATTTTAGGTACACTAGCCAACCGTTGTTAGTAAGGAAAAATGGTATTGAGAGTTTAGGCTGTCGGTTTTACTAGAAGCTCTTTGGCACGGAACAGTTCGGTAACATTATTTATTTTCGTGGTTATATAAATTGACGCCCAAACTGGTAAAATATATATCATACTAAAAAATTCCATAATAAGGTCGAGAAAAATCAGCATCTGCCTATAAGTCGCTCTGCTTTATTATACATTTTCTTCTTTCATTTTTCCCCTATGTGTTTTAACTTTTTAAATTTTATTAGTAGGTTATAATCAAAAATCAAAAATTTTAATATAGACTAAGTTTATTGTAAAATATAATAAAATACCTGCCAAGTGTAAGTCAAACTTGCGCAATTAGTGTCCAATACGTTGATTGCTTTTAAAATAAAATGATCAATGACTTCAAAACACACACAAATGAATTTTGAACAAAGTTTTTTTCCGATCTTTACTGAAAACTGTTGACCTTGAATTTTTTTTATATATACAAGATAAATTATTAAAAGTAATGCACTCGTGATAATTTTTGTTCAATCTACACCCTGTGGAAAATATTCCAGAATTTTTCCAAGATTTTTTTATCAGGACTTTTTGAGATAAAGGTGGAAATAGCGATTTTTCGCAATTTTTTAAAAATATTACAAAGAAAGGTGTGCACAAGTATTACATTATATATATTTTTGAACTCGTGTTTTTACAAGCTTTCATTTGGTCTGGTAAAAAAAAAATTTTTCTCGCTTCCGATTTCACCCTCCCAAAACAAACCCCTTAAATCAAAATTTAATTTTCAAAACTATACGACTCTGATGAGGCTATCAATTCCTATATTAGTGCCAAATTTCAACTTTCTATGTCAAATAGTTTCGGAGAAAATCAGGTGTAACAGACGGAGAAAGAGACGAATAGACAGAGACCGAAGTAAGCTTGAAAGTGTTTCTGTACGGACCACTACAAAATTGCCTTATTTTATTTCTATTGTATGTTTAAGTATTTTACCCAATTTTTTTTTAGATACTGTAAAAACACATACTCGTTTTTAAATATTACCTTCTTTTTTCTCTTGTTGTTTAGCTTCTTTTCCTAAGGAATTGATTATCCATATCTGAAACAATAAAAAAATACTGAAAAAATATGAATTGTCAAGATTCGGGCTAAACTAACTTCAAGTATTTGATACCTCGAATTTTTAAAAATTGGTTCTTTTTACGGATTTTTATTCTCTATACTTCTAAGAATTATTCAAACAAAAAATTTAAGATAATTCCATTCCATTACAAAGTTATATCATTAAATGTGACCTAGCGTCAGATTGGGACCACTATCTGTCTGCGTTTCGGATTTCTTTTGTCAACGGGTTTCTTTTGAAAATAAAGTCATTAGAATTTTGCATTCATAAATGGAGTTTTACTAAGTTGCAGGAGGAAGAAGACATACAATACGAAGCTAGAATGGAAGACTAGCTCACTCTTTATCTACCCGAAACTTTGAATGCGTATTTCTCGAAACTATGTTTTCAGACACTGTCTGCAATATTACTCAGTCAATTTTTAATATTTTTTAACTTTTTTTTTAAATCTTAATATTTACTTTTTCTACAAAAGGTCGAGAGGTTTTTTTTTTTAATTTTTCAATTTTCATAAATAATTAAACATAAATTTTTTTGCCGAAAATTGCATACTAAAGAAACTTCGACAATTTTTAATTACTGCATTATAGGCGCAATAGTTCTTATCATTGGCCCGATAAAAAATAATGCTAACATTTTAAAACATATTAAAAAAAAATTCTTATAAGTGAAAGTACAATAAAAAAACATAATCGCCATTCTTTTGTATTATTCACTTAATAACCTTTAAAAATATTTTTTTAAATATACGGTCAGTCCAAAAAGTCTCCATACCCTTTCTATACTATTTTTCTGTTATGTTTAACTAATTAATTGGACAATAAAATAACTTAATTACTTTATTAACTGACACTAAATATATTCTTAGTAACGATTTATAAATGCGTTATCGCGATTTAGTAGTATAACTATATTTTCAAATGCTTAACTAAGACTGTTTGAAAATATAGCCGTACTACGAAATCGCGATAACCCATTTGTAAATCTTTACAAAAAATATATTTAGTGTCATTTAACAAAGTAATTAAGTAATTTTATTGTTAAAATGTAAGTAACAAAGTAACGGACCAATCAATCAACTCTTTAATTAATTGGAACTATGACAAAACATGTTTTAAATTAATATTTGAAACTTAACGAACAAGGATTAGCATTTTATTTAGAAGTTACATCATTGTTATAAATATGTAAACAAAATTAATGTCAAAGAAGTCTCCATACACTCAAGAACTACACTGAAAAAAAACACGTTATACTCAGCCGCATTTTGTCAAGCTATCTATGGCTCGCTAAACTGAAAACAAATGAATAATTTTCGACCAGACTATATAATCTGTCACTTGTTGCTAGTAATTTTACAGTGGGTTTTCAAAGTAGTATTAAAAATGAGCAAGAGACATTGTGTAATTCCATTTCAAGTTCGAAAGATCATAATTGATTTGTAGAAAGATGAAAAATCGTACGGAAATATAGGAAATATTGTTAAAAAATCGCATGCTTCTGTTCAGTACGTTGTAAACCAGTATAATTCAACGTGTTCCTATAAAATTCCACCACGCTTCGGTCGTCCCAAGAAACTGACTTTACGTGAAGACGCCAGTATTGTTAGACAAATAGTTATAGATTCCAAGAAAAGTGCACCAAAATTAAAAGAAGAAGTAAACAAAAAATGTTTGTTCACAAACAGTGAGAAATGGTTTACACAGAGCAGGCTATAAGGGGTGTAGAGCCAGGAAGAAGCTGTTAATTTTGGAAGCTAATCGCAAAAAGCGGCTAAATCTGGGAATCCGTAATCTATAGTGATGAAACTAAAATTAACCTTTTTAGGTCTGATGGCAGAACTACAGTTTGGCGAAAGAAGAATACCGCATTCGATATTAAAAACATTTTTTCCACGGTGAGACAAGGGGGTGGCAGTGATCTACTTTGGGGATGCATGTCCGCTGGAGGGGTTGGAAATTTATATTTTATTAATGGTACCATTGATCAGCATGTTTATCTGACATTCTAAGAGACAATGTAAAAAAAATGTATACGAAAATTAGTACTCGAAAAAAGATACATTTTCCATCAGGACAATGATCCGAACGTACGACAAAACTTGGTGCGAGAATGAATGATCCATAATGTGCGACAACAGCTTCATACACATCCGCAATCACCCTATCGAGCATTTATGGGAGGAACTTAAACGTCGAGTTCGCAAACATAATGTTTCAAATAGAGAAGAATTAAAAAACTGGATATTGAACGATAACATGCCAGCAGAAGTTACTAGAAAGCTGGTTGCAAGCATGACAAAAAGGTTACAGATTATCACGGCCAACGGCGGTCCCATTAAATATTAGTTCGAACCAAGATGTTATTTTCCGTTAAACTCCGTCAAACTATTATTGGTAATTGTTAAGTGTATGAACAATGATATAACTTCTAAATAAAATGGTCGGTAGTTGTTTTTAATACTAATCCTCGTTGGTTGAGTTTCAAATATTAATTTAAACATGTTTTCTCATAGTTCCAATTAATTAGTTAAACATAACAGAAAAATAGTATAGAAAGCAGGTGGTGTATGGAGACTTTTTGGACTGACTGTATACGCTTTTTGCAGCGCCGAGATGTATGTAACCCCTTAAATATATTTTTAGGACTGCCGTCTTATGTTACAACATTTATAATAATAACAAAGATTCTCCTGCTTGAAGATGTCAGATATGGAACCGCAGCAGCTAATTACGACAGTACGACCAGAAGTATTTAAGAGACTACGAATAACATTAGTATTTCATATGAGCATAAAATCGTTCCGGCAACCCATTTATTATCGGTAATGACAAATGACAATGGGGTAACATCCCCCTGTTTAACATACAAAACACTTTCTTATGAAGAACAGTGAGGTCGATACTTCTGCCAATCAGACTCAATCATTTAAAGACGATAGACAAGGTGAAATAAGTGCAGAACAGATTTCTTAATTCACTTTGAAATACTTTATATGACGGTTAACAAGAGACCCGACTACTACTATGGTGTGTAAAATAACCAAACTATCAAAATAACTCCAATCAAAAATGATCAGACATCCAAACATATCTTTGCGCAACTCCGGCAATTTTCGAACACCTCAAGAACAATCTGAGGCGATGGCTCTGAAAATTTCGACAAAGTTATTCCCTTAAGTACTTCATGAGCGCGGCACATAAATCCTTAAAAAAAACTTTACATAAAGCCATAACACCCAGTAAATACTAATGGGCATTTTAGAAGTAAACTTCCAAAAAATGTATCAATCGAGACCTTAGAGGATGATATCTACCGCTTTCCATCGAAGCTAGAACCACCTCATCACAACAGTAATGCTGATAATATATTAAAAAAAAACATAAAACATTTAAAGATGTCATTGAACGTTAAAATAATGATAAACTTACACATATCACACAATAATAACAATTTTATTGACAGCATGAAGAAGAACCTTAGCATGGAGGTTTCTGTAGAAACACCAAATGTGCAACTGTCAAGAAACAAGCATTTAGTTTTCTATGACCTGCAAATCTTATATCATCATCTTCACCTTCATCGGCTTACACCGTCCACTGCTGGATGGTAGCCTCCCTAAAGTCTTGCCACCTTTTTCTGTTACGAACCACTTGTACTCAATTTTCAGCCACTCTCTTTAAATCATCAGTCCACCGACTTGGCGGTCTATCTTTACTTCAATAGGCTTTCGATCTTGGTCGCCACTCCATAAAGCTAGCAACATATCCAGCACATTTAAGATATAAAATGAATTTGACTGCGTCTTGTATCCTCGTTCTTTTCCTAATAATGTGATTTCTAAGAGTAACGCTTAACATTTAACTCTTCATTTTTCTTTGCATGACACATATTTTGTTGATATTTTTCTTCGTCGTTCCGTACGTATCCGAGTAGTAAGCATCTGTCAAAAACTTTTCTTTTTAAACACATCAGAAGATTATATTTAAATATATAGCCCAGTTTGCCATATGTCGTCCAGGAGAGACATATTCTAAATTTTATAAACAGAGGGTGAAAGGTCCCTAGACTTGTAAAGAAAGAACAATATTTTTGCCAAAAATCGATTTTATTCTTTAATATAGTTTTCTTCAAGAGAGATATACTTATTCCAACGATCTTCTAACATTTGGATACTACTATTTGTCGAGTTCTTTAAAATAAGCCTCAATTTCCCTTTCGACTTCTTGATTTGGGACAAATCTCTTTCCTTGGAGCCATCTTTTCAATTTTGGAAAGAGATAATAATCGCTGAGAGCCAGATCTGCTGAATACGATGGATGAGGAAGCAATTCATAACCTAATTGGTCCAATTTCACCATCGATTTTATGGAATTGTGAGCTGGTGCATTATTTGTCTGAAACATCACTTTTTTCACTAAATGCGGCTCTTTTTGTTGATTTCACTATTCAAATGGTCCAATAAACTAACGTAATAGCCTCCGTTATTATTCCATGCACATCCCAAAAATACTTGCCAAACCCTTTCCAGCTAACGTTTGTGTTTTTGAACGCCTCCAGCCACTCTGTGGACTGCTTGTTAGACTCAAGCATGTAGTGGTGGATCTATGTTTCGTCCATTGTTACGAATTGAAACAAAAACTCCTTTGGATTGCGCCGAAATAATGCCAAACAACGTTCTAAATGTTTGACACGTTGCTGTTTATAATTAATCGTGAGAGTAAGCGGCACCCATCGGACACACAACTTTTTCATATGTAAATATTATTGCAAAATATTCCTGACGCGTTCTGTTAATATCATCACAATGTCAGCTATCTCCTTCACTTTCATCTTGTGGTCATTTACAACACTGTCTCATTTGTACGTCCGGAATGTGATGCATCATCGATGCTTGTCTGACCGCATTTAAGTTTACTAAACCATCGGCATATAGTTGCTTTTGACAAAGCACATGTGCCATAACACTTCTCAAGCCATTCTTGGATTCTACCTGCATTTTTTCTCCCTAAAAAGCAATGTCTAATCAACACACAAAATTCTCTCAGTCAAGCAGATGTAACTCGCAAACTAATAGACAATATGAAAATTTTACGGCCCCCCCCCCCCCCCCCCCCCCCCCCCACGAATCTTCTGAGAGTTGATACTAACTGAAAATTAAATGATTTTTTTGTTTGTACTGCAATCGCTCGGAAAGTCTCAAAACTTTTCACCCCATACCTTATTAATAAGGACACTCAAATATGCAAAGCACATATATTGCATATTTTGCATATTATATGCATTTTTCTAAATATTTGCATAAATGCTTTTAAAATAGCATATATGTGCATATTTGAAGGAATTTATAATAATGTAGGTCTTTGGCAGGCGTTTTCATTCATTTTTCGGAATAAGGGTCAATGTTTAGGCTGCCGCCGCCGCGCCGGTGGTTTTCCCCAAATAAATTTTATTATTTTATGCTCAGTAAAAACCAGTCAGTAATCCCCAGACGGCCATCAGAGCATACTTGTATTATTAATTTATTAGATTTCATTTTTGGTTGTGCTTTTAAAGTGGTTACGTCGATTGGTGCTTTTTATCTTCGTCGTATTTTACTACAGTGAAATGCCCAAAGCCAGTAGGGTGTCAGTGTGGATTAAACCATACAAAGAACTAAGAATAGATATGAGAAAAATCGACTATTCTGCATGTGTTAAAATTGTAAGTATAATTTTTGAATACCTATTGAATATACAGGGTATTTCATTTTCGTTTAATATTTAAATGTAACGAAATTTTTGTCAGGATTTTGCCGTTGATGCTATTTTCAATGTTATTTAAGTTATTTTTGTTCCATTTAACGTAAAAAAAAATTTCTATTTAACGAAACCACGAAATAGAAATACATACGTAAAAGTATGTATTTCTAGGTAATCTAATAAAAAAGGTACAAAGCAGAATTTTAATTTTTGCCTGCCCTAAGCACCTAGTAGTGAAAACTGCTTGCCATATTGCCAAATTGAGTAAGACGAAACCTGGAGATATGCCACAACACACATTAATGCAATGTTTCCAACCAACGTACAAAAATAAAGATATCTTTAACCGAGATCTATGCCTTGCAATGATGACATCAAACTTTCCGTTATCGAAGCTACGTAATCAAAACTTTACTTGTTTCCTCCAGAAGTATTGCAAATTTAATATCCCAGGTGAAACAACAATACGGAGAAACGACGTAAGCTCCTTGTATTCACAGGTAATTGAGGAAATTAAAGGTAAAATTCGCAACGAACATTTTTACATATGTATTGATGAAACCACAGATTCAAGAGGACGGTATATTGCGCATTTATTGATTGGAGTTCTTAGCGACGATATTTTTCCAAAATCTTATCTGATTGCTTCCAAACAGTTAGAAAAAACAAATGCATTGACAGTGGCCAGATTTGTTCAAGAGGAACTATCGAAATTTTTTCTTCCTACGCCTGTTCCAGGAGATAATTTTTTGCTTATTTTGTCAGATGCAGCACCGTACATGATAAAGGCCGGGCAAAATTTGAAAATTTTTTATCCAAACTTAATACATGTAACATGTCTCGCTCATGCTTTAAATAGGGTTGCTGAGGAAATTAGGAATCATTTTCCGCTTGTGAATAGCTTAATTTCTAACATGAAGAAAATCTTCCTTAAAACGCCTTTAAGGATTCAGTTCTACAAAGAAAAAACTACCAAACACTCCTCTTCCACCTCAGCCTGTTATTACAAGATGGGGCACTTGGTTGGAAGCAACATTTTTTTATTGCGACAACTTCTGTCAACCAGATGGTCTAATTACAGAATTATCAGACGAATCTTCCCTTACAGAACTTAAACGATTATTCAAAAACAACCGAAGTGTTCAACTAATAAAACAATGTGAAGTCGCTTTTGAAAATGTCGCAGGTAAAATTGGGAGCAAAATTTTTAAAAAATTTCGGAGTGTTATGGAAAAAAATAGTGGGTTTCAATTTGTTCAATGTTTTAAAGGGGGATTTTACTGATTCCATTGATTTAGATCCTATGCTATTAAATAATTTTAAAAACGCCCCTATTACATCAGTCGATGTGGAAAGGAGTTTCTCATTTTATAAATTTTTATACAACGATAGAAGACAAAACTTTTATTAGTTTATTGTTTTTTATAACTAACGGCGACCCTGTCTTTTGCAATATTTGCATATTTCCGCTTACTTAGTTGCATCGCCCTTTATGTATCAAATTTAAAATGTATGTTTTATTATGCTGTTTACTACGTATATAAATTTTTATAATATGTACCTACATTATTATTATTATTATTATATGTTCATCTTTAAGTACAGTAATAAAATACATTATTATTTATATTTATTTTTTTACTTTGTATAATATTATATTTAGATTTAGTTCATTCGCCCTGTATGTTGAAAATTTAAAATGGGTTTTTTCTTGCTACATTTGTATAGTACTCGTATCATGTAATGTGAAACAATAAATTTACATTTTTCAAGTCTATTTCGATTTTTTTTACTACATATTTTGAAAAAAAATTTTTCACTTGCATATTTGGGTTTCCTTACTTATTAAACAATAGTCAATTTACTGACTTGGTTGACATTAAGAGTAAGGTATGACGCAAAAAGCCAAAACCACGTACGTGTTCACATTCTACATGCTCATTCATAGTCAAAGTTCACATTTCGTGTCCTATATTACCATCATACTACAAATATAGACAACTAGTCTAACGTAGAACACTTCTTATTGCAAAAAACAAATACAGTTATTATGGATAGTAGTTTGGCATTTAGTAACACAAAGTTTGATGGTCCAGATTTTATTGCGCTACTTAAAGTGAAAGAAGATATGACAGATAAAAATTGTGACTTTAATAAAATCGAATATCAGTCGGTGGTTACGTAACTCTTTTTAAGACAACTGTCCGCTAAAGAAATTTACGACGGCTCAAGAAATAATGTTCTCCGTCGCTTCTTAGTGGAGGCAAATTCTTTAAAACTTTTATAATTTTTGGAAATGTTTGGGTATAGCTTGGAAATCGATTTAACTACTTTGAAACAGTGCCTAAATAACGTAAACGAGTTTTTGCAGCCTAATTTTGACCGCAAGTAGACTTTTCTTCTATTTTAGTGCATTTTTTCACATTTTAACGCTTTCGGCTCACTATTTCTTGAATATCTCAGCTTCTGTTCGTTGTTATGAGACAAAAAAAAAATTTTTAATCGTCATAAAATTGCCTAAAAACTCAGTTGCCTTAAAAAATATATACAAGGTGAGTCAACGATATAGTAAAGTTCATTACCTCATTTGTTTCGGGAATGACAAAAAATGCTAAATACAATAGTTTTAGGGAATATTAAGGTTCACAGTTTAAAACTATTTTTGGATATACAGGGCACTTTAAAAAAGTGTGGCCGATATAACATACGTTTTTTTAAATAAAAGATCCTATTTTCTAATTTATTTTTAAATTCTGCGTGAAATTTTATAACTTTTTTATTAATAATGTTATATACTCAAAACTAGTCGTTTTTCTAATATTTTAATTTTTAAAAAAAAATTCTAGTTTTCAGTTTTGTAAAAAATTGCCAGTGGCGCCATTGTTTCTGAAGGTGGAATACTCATAATTGATACGAGCGTTTTATAGAGATGAAAAAAAGGAAATATATAAAGAAATTTGAGTTAGATGCTGCAAAATAAATTTATACATTTCGACTACTTTAAATTGAAAAATCTCAAATTTTTTAAACGGCACACCCTGTATATTATTATTTTTTCTGATAGATTTTACAAAACCTTCCAACTTTTATTAACTATGTTATATACATATTCCTAATAGTTTTCGATTTATTTTGCATTTTTCAATTTTTACCCTTGTTTTTAATACACTTACGCTATTGTGAAAACATAAACAAATAGTTAATAATAATTTTAATATAGTTTAACTTATCTAATGATTAATTGTTTTGACGTAATAAATGTAATGTAAAATATGCCCGTCTACTTGAATACACATGTTTAGTCGTTTTACTATATTTTCCTTCACTTTCCGTAGCATAAAGTGCGTTATTGTCCTGCACGCATCCCGTATCCTATTTTCCATATCTACTGGTGTTAAAGGGGGATTCACATAAACACGATCTTTAATGTAGCTCCACAAAAAGAAGTCTAAAGGTGTTAAGTCACATGATCGAAGGGGCCACCGAATGAATCCATCACTACCGATCCATTTTTGTGGGTAACGATCGCTTAAAAATTCCCGAACTTCCCGGTGGTAATGAGCAGGAACTCCGTCTTGTTGAAACCGCATTTGTTCCCTTTCGAAGTTATCAACCTCTTCAAGAAGCTAGGCTAATTCATTTTGCAAAAAATATAGATATCTACTCCCGTTAAGCCGTTCGTGGGGAAAAATATGGAACAATAATTCGAAAATTTAATATACCACACCATACATTAAGCGACCAATGGTTTTGGTTTTGAACTTCCCGGACCCAAAATGGATTAACTGTTGAATAGTAATGCATGTTATGGCTGTTACTTACTGCGAAAAGTAACTTCATCAAGAAACATTATTTTGGATAAAAAGTTTGGATCGGCCTCCATTGCCCAGTTTACTCGTCGTTCAAAATCACAGTCTTGAAGTTCTTGGTGTAGTTCCATATGAAAGGGATAATACTTGTATTTTCTCGTGGTGAGATTACCCGTAGATTGGGATGTGTCAGATAAGTCAACTAGTTGACGGCTGCTGACCTGGGGATTATCTTTAACATGAAGTAAAATCTCCATTTCTTTTTCCTCACTGGTAGCATTCTGGTTTACTACTTTCCGTTTCGTATATTCAAGGCTACCACTACCATCAAACCGTTCCATTATGCACTAAAAAGATTTTCTAGATGGTATACGTCTATTAAGATACTTCGCTCCGTAAAGCCTTTATGCCAAAAGACAATTTTTTCCCGCCTCGCCCAGTATATAAACCATATCAATTAATTCATTTTTAGGAAAATCCATAACTATTACTTTTATACGTCACTTACGACAACAAATTAAACTATTTTTACTTGCTTAATAGACATGTCAAAATTTGACAATGCATACATTTTTGTTTTGTCTTGGCAACTATGATGTTATAGCGTAAGTGTATTAAAAATAAGGGTAAAAATTGAAAAATTCAAAATAAATTGAAAACTATTAGAAATAGGTATATGATATATTTAATAAAAGTTAAAGCGTTTTGTAAAACCTATCAGAAAAAATAATAATATACAGGATGTACCATTAAAAAATTTGAAATATTTCAATTTAAAATAGTCGAAATACATTTTGAACACCCTGTAGCATCTAACTCCAATTTCTTTACATATATCTTTTTTTTCATCTCTATAGAACGCTCGTACCAATTATGAGTATTCCACCTTCAGAAACAATGACACTACTCGCAATTTTTTACAAAACTGAAAACTAGTATTTTAAAAAAAAAAATGAAATATTAGAAAAACTACCAGGTTTAGGTATATAACATTATTAATAAAAAAAAATTATAAAATTTTACGCAGAATTTAAAAATAAATTAGAAAATAGGATGTTCCATTTAAAGAAACATACGTTATATCGGCCACACTTTTTTCAAGAACCCTGTATACTCAAAAATAATTTTAAATTGTGCACCTTAACATTCCCTAAAACTATTGTATTTAATATTTTTTTGCCATTCCCGAAACAAATGAGATAATGAATTTTAATCTATCGTCGACTCACCGTGTACATAACCTAAAAAAAGTATTAACTATGGAAAATTTAAAAATGATTTCTTACAGGCAACTTCTGTTCAATTCAAATTATAGGAAAATATAGCTTTTATATTAACAAAAAGTGTGCCAAATTTTATTAAAATAGCATTGGTCAAAATTCGCATTTTAATCCTAATCTTATTATGAATTTTTCTTGTAGGCAAAAGGTCGTAGAAAGTTTTTTTTTTAAAAATTTATACTCTTCAAGATGGTAAGAAGGAAAAATAAGGAATGTACAAAAACTATCTTATTTTTCAATTTTTTCGTTACGATTTTTTTTTTTTTTTTTTCGTTTTTGCTCTAGAAGGTCTGGTTCATGCTTTTTATTTCTATTCAATATTTTATCTTAAATATAACACGAAAAAGTAATTTTAAAACAAATACTACCTATTTTATAATAAAATTATGATTTAGATAACAGAAATATATTAATTATTACTATAATTAAATTTTTTTCCCAGTATACTGTAACATTAAATAATCTAAGATTAATTAAAAATGTATCAGATAGAAAATTGTTGAACGCATCCGAAAGTATGGAAATTATAAAATGTAAAAGTAGTTTAAGAAAAGATAGAGGGCCTATTCCTTATATTCCCCTCTACTGGTTACTTGACTAAAACTGATGGCCTCACTTATGCTATTAGTTCCCCTTGAGTATTTCAGGTATAAAAAAGGCAGATTTTTAGTTTAGCTTTAGTCAATCATTGCTCCTGATGAAACTAACATGATTAGCAAAACGCGCGTCGAGTACAAAAAGATTTGGGTGTAGTGGCGATATATACTGAGTAGGGTTTGTGCTGACATGGCTTAAGCCCGTCAGTCAAAAATGGAACCACATTGACCAAATGTGAGAAAAAATAGTTATGATAATAATAATGCCTAAATTGTATTGTCATAAGGATGAATGTACATATACCAAATAAATAAATACAAAATATCACATTGGTAAGTCGAAATTTGCCTGTATACGTTTATGAGACACTTTAGAGTTGTAGTTGTCTAAGATGGTAAGTCAATATAAAGTTTAATATTTTGCATGAAATTAGTAATTTTTAAACATACTTCATATGCATATTTATACTTATTAAGACAGTGGTAAGGTAAAGTGTTTTCAGTTTACCCTCAGAAATGCAAAACTAACAAGTATATGCATATTTAATACGAGTTCTAGGTGATTCTATTTTACGGAACGAGTCGACAAAGATGTTAAATTTATGTACGTAAGTCGGGATTCCCTTAATATAAACTTGTAGGTAGAAAGTAGGTTAAACTGGAAGGGTCTAAGACAATTTTATGCTTAATAAACCTAAAACTATCAAAAAAATTGTTTTTTATGAGATACAACAAAAAATAACAATTCAACAAATCATTTGTTTAATCTGCTACCCCTATCTACCACTAAGTGATACCAACTTTAGAACATTTTTCACTTTTCTTGCACACACCATTATTTATAGACTGATTATCTAAATAATGAAATTACGATCCTGGGCGCCTTTAATATCCCCAGCATCAACGGGCTTAAGCATTCGAATATCATCAACGAACATTGCCGTACAGCTAAATCTATTTCGCTCAGCTTATCGATGAATTAACATGGATTCCTAACCGTTACGAAAAACTGCCAAGTCTTCTTGACCTGCTGACCTGCTTTTAACCACTAATCTAAAGATTTACGCTGTCACCGTAAATCTGCCGTTAGATTTCTCAGACCTATATATATATATATATATATATATATATATATATATATATATATATATATATATATAATATATATATATATATATATATATATATATATATAATATATATATATATATATATATATAAAATGCAACGTCTCTTTGTCTGTCTGTCTGTCTGTCCGTTAGTGCGCTTATCACTGGAGAACCACTTATCCGATTTACGTACTTTTTTTTTAAAACATACATGTTCTCTGACCAGGTTATAGGCTATATTTTATTACGATAGGCAGCATAAGGAATAAGCAGTGACGATAATAGTGAATGAAGTCGCAAAAAAGGTTACCGCTCGCGTGTTCTCTTGCAATACACAGTATTATGTAGCAGAAAATATCTATAATCTATAATATATATAAAATGCAATGTCTCTCTGTCGTCTGTCTGTCCATTATTGCGTTTATCACGCGATTTACGTGTTTTTTTTTTATTCATACATTTGTTCTCTGGCCAGATTATCCATAATCTTCTGTATATAATATATATAAAATGCAACATCTCTCTGTCTGTCTATCTGCCTGTCTCTCTGCCTATCTATCTGTTTGTTCGTTAGTGCGCTTATCAATGGAGAACCACTTATCCGATTTACGTGCTTTTTTTTTAAACATACATATGTTCTCTGGCCAGATTATCTATCTACAATATATATAAAATGCAACGTCTCTCTGTCTGTCCGTTAGTGCGTTACGTGCTTTTTTTTAAAAAACGTATATATGTTCTCTGTCCAGGTTATAGGATATATTTTATTGCGTTAGGTACCATAAAGAATAAGCAGTGACGATAATAGTGAGTCAAGTCGAAAAAAAGGTTACCGTTAGCGCGTTCTCTTGCAATACACTGCATAAACCATTACATATGGAACAATATCAAGCATAGATTCAAAAATTCCGATTTAGAGGGAGCTGTTGTGCACTGGGATGTAAAATTGCTTGCAGATATTTTTGAGTAAAAAAATTTAGAAAGGGTAGCGGTTTTCATTAGTTGTGAGGATGAAGAACAGTTGACAGGAGTTCCTCCTTGAAAAGAGTATGGGTATTTCTCAGGCAAAAGCTGTATTTTCAGCACTTGAACAGTGGGGGGCAGTTGAGAAAATCCAGGCAATGTGTTTTGATACCACTGCAGTAAATACTGGCCGCCTCCGAGGAACCTTCGTTTTGCTAGAGCAATTAGTAGAGAAAAATCTTCTGTATTTAGCATGTCGCCACCATATTTTAGAAGTTATTCTCAGATCAGTTTTTGATTTAAAAATGGACACAACCACTGGCCCTCAGCCAGATATTTTAAAAAGTTTCAGATTGGGTAGTCGAAGCTAGACAAGACGAAATACAAAACTGCTATTGAAGATTAAATTATCAGATATAGAATAGATAATTCAGACCAAATATCAACTTTTCTTATCGAACAATCAAAAAATCAACAGCCAAGAGCTAATTATAAAGGGGTTTTATCCAAATTTGTTTAATTTTTTTAGGACATACTCCTCCAAAAGATTTTTTTTAGAGTTCCTGGTGGAATTCATCACGCCAGATGGATAGCAAGGGCCATTTTTTTCATTAACAGATTTAGAAAAAAAAAGGAATCAGAGACATTTGTTTATTTATAATCAATATTTATGTTAAAGCGTGGTTCAACCCCCCCAAACCCACTTTGGTCCCCAACCAAGACCTACAATTGTTAAAATCTTTTGTGAAATATAGTCAAATTGATAAAGAACTTGCAGAAAAGGTACTGTCTAAAATGATAAATCATCTTTGGTATCTCCATATGGAGCTAGTCGCATTTTCATTTTTTGATGAAACTTTAGAAAAAAATGTCAAAACAAGCATGGCTGCAAAATGTCTAAAATTAATTTTCGTTGAAGAAAAAAATTACAGTGATAGGAATGTAAAAGCAAGGCTCAATCTCGAACAAGTGAATGATTTATTGGAGAAAAAAATTGACTATTTTATTTCTTATCAAACTCTAAATTTTTTCAAGCGATTTGAAATTGATACAAACTTTTTAAATACTGATCCCGATGAATAGTGTGACAATTCACACTATTTAAAAGCTAACAAAATAGTAAACAGTTTTAAGGTTGTCAATGACACAGCTGAAAGAGGTAAAATAATTCTAGGCCTGTTTGACGAAAGATGAAGAGCAACGGCAGTTTCTGTTACAAGTTCCTGACGCTTCAAAGGCCAGTTTAGCTAGACCATTACCACCTTGATCTGATAATAAATGGTAAATGTAAATAATAATAACTTCTTTCCTTTATATAGCTTCCTTATTTATAACTAAACTTCAAATAATAAAATGCATTTGAACATTATTTCTTCTCATTTTAATACCTTTTTGCTTTTCTTTTCTCCTAAATCAATTTTCAATTTGGATTTTGCCCTATTTACTTTTAAAAACAGTTTTAACTAAACCCCTTTTTATGTACGTGTTGAAAAAATCAATACAGTAAAATATAGAGAGCCAACGTAATTGAATCTTGCAATGTTTTTAGACATTTTCATAAAAAATCAATTTTCATAAAAAGGCAAAACTTCAACCTTGATTAGGCACGGTTTAACGTTATCGAATTGAGCTAAAACTTTACCAGTCTCATTTCCTAGTCAATTGGCAACTTTTAGGAGGGTCCCTCCAAAAAAAATACGAACATTGATTTTTTGTGACCACGCTAGTGGATATATAGCAATTTTTCCATACCAGATATTCTCGATGCTTTATTTATATTGTTTTATCCCTTTTTAGTTATCTAACAACGCCATAGAATTTTTAGAGAAAAATTAGTCACATAATTAAAACTGGAAAACAACATTCTGGAATATTTTTACAAAATCAATAATTTCTGGTGTATATTTTTGAAAAAATTATTCAGTCCTGACTTGAATAAAATAAATGATCGTATATTTTCTCAGCGGCTTGTTTAATAACTTCAATAACAATATATCCACCTCTATATAAGTTACTAGGTCTTAATGAAATTCATTATCGTTGGGCAGTACTTATGAAATATTTATGAATTTGTCAATAATTCAAAAGATTTTTTCCTCTTTTATTTTGGTTTATTAAGCATTAAATCCTCTTCTTAAACTCTCCCCGTTTAACCTACTTTCTATCTATTATAGTAAGTAAGATCGTAAAATGGAGACCGAATTACTGTCATAAACTTTTAAGATATTAGGTGCTTTAAGGATATTTTCCGTAAGATAAAAACCATTTAAATGATGCTGACTTATTTATATATAATTTCGTATTTCTAATGATTAAATATGAAATCACTTATATATATATATATATATATATATATATATATATATATATATATATATATATACAGTAGAATCTCGATTAACCGAAATAATATGAACCAAAGTGAATTCAGATAATCGAAATTTCGGTTAATCCGAATTTTTTTTAAAAAAATAGAAGTTTAGGATGAATACAACATTGCAGATTGACTTAAAAGCATTTATACGATATGCTATTACGTACATAGGTATTTATTAAAATAAAGAATAGAACAATTAGTTTACTTATTTTATGTATATGTACGGAAAATCGAAAATAAAACAGTTACATTCTTAATTTAATGTCTTAAAAATGAGGTAATTTTTAACTGCACTCGTTTTGGGTTAATTCAGGTTTTGGCTGCAATGTCTCTCCAACGTTTGATAAGAAAAACGTCCGCGGCGGTTGCATTTTCTTGTTCTACATAAGTTAACGCTTTTTCTAGGGAGTCCTTCTGAATATGACATTTTTACTGGAATATTGTCAGTGGCTTCTACTTCGTTATCATCTTCGTGATCACTGTCTATTTTATTACCATTTTTGCATACACTTTTAATTAATTCTTGGTCAGTCATTTCATCTTCCACACTATGACTGTTTAACCATTCACAAACATCGGTCTCCGTAACACTTTCACATCCTGATATTATTTTAATAATTTGATGTAAACTTTAATTATCTTCTATTTCTGCCTGAGTAATGTCTCTCCTCTTATGGAATCAATTTTGACCAAGATTTTTCCAGAGTACTACTCTTTACTTGATTCCAGGCTGAAGCTATCCAATGTATAACATTTTTCAAATTTATCTTTTTAGACAATCAGTAAGATTGCCACCTTCATTTACTTCTTCTAAAATACGCTCCAATAACAAACGCCTGTAATTGCGGTTTAAATTTTCCTGTACACCCTGATCCATAGGCTAAATGAGAGAAGTTACAGCAGGCAAAAACATTGCTTTTATTTCCCCACTTTCAAGTTGCTCCGCACTTGGGTGATTGAGAGCGTTATCTAGTAACAGAATACATTTTCTAGAATATCCATGTTCTTTTAAAAAAAGTGCCACTTTTGGAACAAAATCTCCAAAAAAAACCAGTCTTTAAATAGAGTCGCGTTTATCCAGGCATTGCTTTGATTTTTATACAAAACAGGAAAAGCATTGCGACGAATATTCTTAAAGGTTCGTGGATTTGCTGACTTATCAATACATAATAATGAGACTTTGTGTCTTCCAGAAGCATTACTGCATGCAAAAAAACAGTAATACGTTCTTTGCTACGTTTGTAACCAGGTGCTCCAGCTTCCGTTTTTGAAGCTAAAGTATTTGACTGCAACATTTTTTAGTTCAAGCCTGTTTCATCACAATTATAGATTTGGTCTGGTTGTAAACCATGTTCTTTCATACGCTGCTCAAAATTCTCTGCAAATTTTAATGCAGCAGGTACATCAGCCGACAATCTTTCTCCACAAACTTTCAGTTGACGTACACCATGTCTTTTTTTCCACCTGTCTAGCCATCCATCACTTGCAGAAGAATTTACGGGCGCTTCAATACCCGGCAACTCTTCGCTTAAACTCACTGATGTATGTTTTAAATTGTTCCTGAAATTGGTATTCCACGTTCTGGATTCTGTGTAAACCATAAAAATAAAGAATCATCCACATTTTGGTATTCACCGCTTTTCATACTTTTTCGTGCCTGTGTGGACGATGACAAAACACTACACCATTTTTCAAGTTTTTTCGCGATTTTTTTTCCACTCTGAAACATTACTCACGTCTACACCTAAATTCTTCGCTATATTTTTCAGAAGTTCACCATTATCTAAACGTTGAATTGCTTCAGGTTTTTCTTTTAAGGTAATAACAACACGTTTACGCTTATTATTATATAGGCTCCATTTTGTAAAATATCTATTAAAACGAAACTATTACCTCTGCGATAATAATAGATGTAATGAGTAACTTATAATCCTCGTCGACTAACCAAAACATAGACAGCGGTGAAGACGTGGGGGAGACCCCGACGCGTTAAGAAAACCAGTCATAGTCTGTTTCGAATAATGAGGATTTTTTCGTTTAGGCTTTTTAACAGTTTGTTTCGGATAAGCCGAATTTCAGATAATCGCGATTCGGATAATCGGGATTGTACTGTATATTTTATATATATATATATATATATATATATATATATATATATATATATATATATATATATATATAGAGAGAGAGAGAGAGAGAGAGAGAGAGAGAGAGAGAGGGTATAAATATAGGAGGAGAGCAACTCAATCATTTGTAATTCGCTGATGATATTATGCTTATATCTAACAACAAAGAAGAATTGGAACAAATGTTGAACGAAATTCAGAGAGATTGGTCTGAAGATAAACATCGCCAAAACCATGTTCAGACATCACAGGTGAAGATTCAATAATAGTCACTGCCTATAGGTCCTTCTGAAAGACGGATTCGGCTGTTTGGATCTTTTCACCGAGATCTAAACCCCGAAAAAGATAGTCAGGATTTATAAAAGTGGCATCCATAGATCACTCACCAAGATGTTTGGACCCAATATAAAAAATTGAGTCTTAGAAGAGAACAACGATCCAAAATACCTCAGCAAATTTTGCAGAGAGTGGAAGGAGCAATATGGCATCGATACGATGGATTAGTCCTCTCAAACTCCCTCTACCATTCTTAGCAAAAATGCGTGCAGGAAGGTCAAGCTCACAGAGAAACCCGTTTACAATACGAAGCAGCTTTTAAGAATTATTCGGAAGATATGGCGTTTTCTTTAAACAAATTATGCTAAAAAATAAATCGAAAGTATTCCCAGGAGTCGCCAGGGGAATTGCGACAACGGTGACGATTTTACCATCTACTAATAAAAAACTCCTTCGCATTTTCAGTGTGCTTTCAAAAAGAAATAAATATGTACTTTTCAAAAAATAACAATTTTTCCGTCGTAGAACAAAATATAGGGATCCTTGGAGAAGGAGGTTAAATAGATAACTTTTTTGTATATTGTATTGTATAATTATATATATATATATATATATATATATATATATATATATATATATATATATATATATATATATATATATATATATATATATACAGTGGCGTGCAAAAGTTTCCGGCCAGTGACATTTCGTACTCTAATTTATTAAAAAAAAGACTAATGATTTTTAATCATTATGAGATATAGGATCACATGACGACTGTGATAAACAAACAATACTGAACAATGAAAACGCGAAAACCACAAGAACAGATTCATACGTATATGTTGGACAAAAAATAATACTCTCCAAAGAAAACTTGAAAGCGGATTTATCAAGGAGAACATCATTGGTTTGGTCGGCCTTTGGCAGATTCCACAATACCTTCCTTTCCAATGACTCAAATACATTAAAAACGAACACATTTGATCAATGCATGTTGATAGTATTGACATACGGAACCGAAACGTGGGCTTTGAATCAAGAGATTATAAATCGCCTACAAGTAGCTCAACGAGCGATGGAAAAGAGGATGTTGGGAATAGCGTTGAGGGATAGGCTGACTAATGAAGCAATTCGTGAAGGTCCAAGATAACTGATGTAAGCAGAATAAAGTGGAGATGGGCGGGTCATATCGCAAGACTCTCTAATAATCGATGGACCCATAAAGTAATCAACTGGAGGCCCAGAATGAGAAAAGAAATAGAGGACGCCCGCAAACCCGATGGTATGACGACGTCAAAAGACTAGTGGGATACAACTAGATAAAGGCCCTAAACTGAAAAAGATTAATGTACTTAGGGGAGACTTATGTCCGACGATAGACTACATAGCTGATTATGATGATGATGATTACATCATCCGAGCACTTTCTACGATACAATTGAATATTGAATGGGCTCAAGTCGCCAACCCTTCTTCGATGCGTCATGAAATCAAGGTTGTTGGTGAATTTTGACTCTCCAATCAGGCGAATACGTGTCCTTTGAATAGAATCCACAAATGTTTTTAAGCATAGCCCCAAACATGGGAGTAGTTCAATCGTTTGACCAGTTTGAGCTTTGTAAAGGATTAAAAGTTATTGAATATAAAGCTTTCTAATAGAAAACAACATTCTTAATCTTTGGGAAGCTATCTCTTCTATGCACGTAACAAGCTCATGCTAAGACATATTTGTTAGCAAGGTAACGCCTCGCAAGTTGAACAATGATGCTACGGGATTTCAGTGTCCGACAGATCGTTAATGTAAAGGAGAAAGAGAGTAGAAGACAGTATGGCACAATCTGCTCTCCCAGAAACACTTCAGAGCCATAAATAGAACCCTTCAGACATATAAAAAGAGCGTAACTTAACAATTCGCCATACCAAATATGGTCTAGTGCCTCGGATATATCAAGTGCAACCGCAAAAAATACTCCAAAATGTTCAATTACGTCATTGTTACAAAGTTAGAAGCCCTCCTCTTAATCTTTGTTTACGAAAGCCATATTGATGATCACTAATAATATTAAATTCTTCCGGATATTTTAAAAGATGCTGATTGATAGCCTTTTCCATAACTTTCAATACTGCTGAGAGCAATGCGTCTGGTCGGTACTTATCTGGCTTATCTGGAAGGCTCTTTTTACCATTTTTGGATATCGGCTGATGTTCGACAAACTTTTGACAGGAAGAAAATACTCTTTTTCTGTAGGATATGTTGAAAAGTCTATAAAGGACTGGTGTTAATTCGCTGAAGCATTTTTTCAGTACAGCGGTAGGTATTCCATCAGCGACAGAAACTTCATTAAAGTACGTTTTTTGACATGTTATCTATTGACTATACATTCATTCGATATAGTAAGCGGTGTTTTCCTTTAGGAATTAAGTACAGAGTGTGAAGCAGAGTTCAGCTGACAAGTTGGCTTTCTCCACTGGTGATGTTGCAGTAGTATTACCTGGCCGTGTGAATAGTGGCATAGTGCGTTTAGTAAAATTTTGACTAATGGCCTTAGCGACTGACCAAAAGGACCTTGTATTGTTGGAACAGGCACGGAGTTTGTTGATTGTATGCTTCCTTGGTTTCATCGATTTGTTGTTTGCAACTGTTCCGGATACAAACAAAAATGTTATAATTTACGACGTTAGGGTTTAAACGCCTTTGGTGGTGGGCAAGATGTTTAGAAGCAACAGCTTTTTTACATTTTCCGTCAAACCAAGATTTGCTATTGACATCGAAAACCTTCTTGGTGCAGTCAAGATGGTCATCAAATCTGTAGCAAACCTAGGGAATGTTCAAAAATTTCCATTTAGTAGATTTATAGTGCCAAATTTTATGAAATTTAGGCGCTCCATGACGTTGATTGGTACAATGCTCGATATCCAAAATAATTTGTCAACTGATTCACGGTGGATTTATGGTGACAGCATTATTCCCTGGGTTAGTGTATAAACAAGTATGAAATGCGGATTTTTTTTCTAAAAAAACATGTTAAATTCAGAAGAATGATAAAAAAGCGCTTTATTCAAAATATGCTCCATCGCTTGTTATACATTTTTCCTATCTTTCGGGCAATTTGTGAATACCACGCCAGTAAAAATCTTCCCCTTTTGCTGCGAACCATTCATCGAGCCATTTTTTCACATCTTCGTATGAACCAAAGCGCTGCTCAGCAAGTGCACGACCCATCGATGCAAATAAGTGGTAATCGGAAGGAGCCAAGTCTGGTGAGTAAGCCGCATGGGGCAGAACTCCCCAGCTGAGTGCTTCCAACGTGTCGCGAACTGGTTTTAAACCGTATTTGATGGAGCATCGTCATGAAGAAAAATGACTTTGTGCTTGGGATTCTCAAAATAAATCCACTTTTCACCCCCTGTGACTATACGATACAAAAACGACTTCCTTTTGTACCGAGCAAGCAAAATGTCACACATGCTTTTGCGCTTGCCCTTTGCCTGTCGTTAAACTCATGTGGTACCCATCTACCGGTCTTCTGAATCTTTCCCAACTCTCGTAGCCGATTGGAAACAGCTTGTTTACTAACGCCCAATTGCTCGGCGAGTTCTTTTTGTGTTTGCGAATCATCTTCGTCCAAGTTCCTTGTCTGCAACATCGAAGTCCCCACTTTTGAAACGCCGAAACCATCGTTCACATGTATCTTGCGACGGAGCATGTTCACCATAAGCTTCTTGAAGTAATCGGTATAATTCAACAGCAGTTTTCTTCAAATGAAAACAAAAAATTAATGCTGTCCGCGAATGCTCTTTGTTCGGTATAAATTTCGACATATTGAAACACAACAACACAACACTATGCACTTTTCCAATTTATCACTCGTGCGAGTCTGACACTATATATATATATATATATATATATATATATATATATATATATATATATATATATAAGCATCGTTTAAATGCTTATATTAACTTAATATCCTAAGAGTTTATAACAATCCATTCTGTTTTTACTCTTACAATCTTACTATAACAGATAGAAAGTGGGTTAAACGGTTAAAGTATTTAAGAGGATTTGATGCCAAATAAACCAAAAATAAAAGAAGGGAAAACCTGAATTATTGACGAATTCATTAATATTTCATAAGCACTACCGAACGATAATGAATTTCATTACGACCTAGTAACTTATATAGAGGTGGATATATGTTATTGTTATTGAAGTTAATAAATAAGCCGCTTTGAAAAAATACGACTATTTATTTTATACATGTCAGGACTTTTATAAAAAATATTGGTATTAAAGTGATCTTGTGCTCCAGAATAGGTTAATTATTTTCCAATATTAGCAATAACTGATTAAATTTTTTCTAAAAATTCTAGTGTGTTGCTAGTTAACTAAAAGGGATAAAACAAGATAGTAGTTCTATAACAAATAATTAGTGTAATAATTATGCACAGCAGTCGGAAGCCTTTTATTTTTTTCGAATTTTTATATTGCATAATTCCTTTTAGAGTGGTGCATAGTATACTTACTGCTACCTTCTCCATATCGCTTCTTTATTTTATTTCTTCTTCTCTTGTGCCAGTTTTTGTTATCAGTGATCCAAGATGCTCAAAAACTGCGCGAAAGAACTAATACCAGTTTTTTGTAGACTTGTCAACCTATCCTACAAAAAGGGAATATTTCCTTCCTGCTGGAAATACGCCACAGTTCAGCCGATACCCAAAAAAGGCAAGAAGACCTTGCCAAACAACTACCGACCAGTAGCACTGCTTCCAATAATATCGAAGAATTCAATATTATTAGCGACCATCAACATGGCTTTCGTAAACATAAATCAACAGGGGATCTTCTACCATAACTTATGTAACACATGTTGGGAACAACGCAATTGAACACTGTGGAGAATTTGGAGTGCTTGCTTTTGATATATCCAAGGCATTCGATCGTGTTTGGCACGATGGATTGTTAGCTAAGCGACGCTCTTCTCGTATGTCTGAAAAGTTCTGTTTATGGCTCTCGAGTTTCCTCAAAGTTTCTTTCTAACATCTTCAATATCAACGCCAATGTGTACCAGGGCTCCATACTGTCTCTGACTCTCTTTCTTATTTACAGTAACGATCTGCTGGAAAAGACCAGGAATTCAATCTACAGCTTTACAGATGACAGAACGCTTATCTCATCATTCACTTTGAACGCTCGAACATCGGCTACTCATGCAAATATCCGCAGACAACGGGGGGGTCATTCAACTTAACAAACACTTGGAAGAAATTCTATATTGGGGTGACAGTAACCAAGTAGAATTTAATGCTACAAAAACCCAGGCGGCAGTTTTTTTCTAAAAAAGTTAACGTTGCTGAACCCGACATAGTCATGTTGGGCCACTCTAATTCTCTAGCATCGTCATTCAATTTGCTGGGCGTTATTTGGGAACAAATATGTCTGGACATAAACAAGTTGCATGCATAACAGTGAGAGATTCTCTAAAGCTGGGACTATTATTTCGAACTAGAAAGTTTTACACTCCACAACAACTGTTAATTCTGTACAAAGCCCAAATTCGCCCAACGATGGAATACTGCTCCCATGTTTGGGGTTTTGCTTCCAAACATACACTGCATTTGTTGGATTCTATTCAGAGGAGAGCTGTTCGCCTGATAGGAGACCCGTAACTGGCCAGCGACTTTGATTCGTTGGAACGTCGAAGAACGGTTGGCGACTTGAGCCTATTCTATAAGTATTTTCATGGAAAGTGTTCGATGGATGTAGCCCGCTGAAGTCCTCCCAGAGCAGCGCATGCTAGAAATACACGTCGCGCTAATACTTCACATCCGTATGAGGTTGAGCTTGTTACTTACTCGTACAACCCTTTTCAAGCAGTCTTTTATATAGACAACCTCATCCCTTTGGAATAATTTGCCCAGGACTGTGTTTCTGAATGAGTACAATTTACAACGATTCAAGACCAACGTGAAACGCTTTTTCCGCACATTTGTCGCTCGCGTAGCGCGTTAGGGATTTCCCTGTAGCACGTGTGAGAAACCCATAAAAAAAAAAAATGGAGAGCATTAGGATTCAAACTTGCAGCATATGTGCTATACTCACAAAAAAAATACCAATCCAACATATTGATAGAATTTGCTTCGCGTTTATTTTTCGTGTTTTTTTATGTCATATAGGTTAAAAGTCAATTATCTTGACGTAATTGCCAGAAAATGAGTCAGATTTTCAGTAATTTTACTGCAATTTGCAACATCTGTTTGCATCTTTTTGTCGCTACTAATAAATTTAAATCCACCATAAAGTACAGACAGTAGCATTCTAAGCAGCAGCGATCGCTTTTAATGCAAATTTATAGATGTAGGATTTGTCTCGTTAAACACAATAGTTGAACGTTATTTATTGTGATGTGTTCTTTACTAATATTGTTTTAATATTAGACAAGCCTTGTTATATTTTTAAAACAACGAGTTTTATTATGTTTATCTACTATAGTATACACTCTACTTTACCTACAATAACGTTTATCCTTAAAGTTAAAATAATTCTACGGGGCCATCAAAACCTAAATCAATGTTTATGAAAGTTTTTTTATTTTAACAATGTCTTTTATATATCATACTTATGTACAGGGTGAGTCAACGACAGAGTAAAGTTCATTATCTCATTTGTTTCGGGAATGACGAAAAAATGTTAAATACAATAGTTTTAGGGAATGTTAAGGTGCACAGTTTAAAATTATTTTTAAGTATATAGGGTATTTCAAAAAAGTATGGCCGATATAACATGTTTTTTTATTATTTACTAATTTATTTTTAATTTCTGCGTAAAATTTTATAACTTTTTTATTAATAATGTTATATACCTAAACCTAGTGGTTTTCCTAATATTTCAATTTTTTTTTTAAATACTAGTTTTGTAAATAATTACCAGTAGCGCCATTGTTTCTGAAGGTGGAATACTCATAATTGGTACGAGCGTTCTATAGAGATAAAAAAAAACATGTATGTAAAGAAATTTGAGTTAGATGCTACAGGATGTTCAAAATAAATTTATGCATTTCGAACATTTTAAATTTAAAAATCTCAAATTTTTTTGTGATAGTTTTCGATTTATTTTGAATTTTTCAATTTTTACCCATGTTTTTAATACATTTACGCTATAACATCATAGTTGCCAAGACAAAAAATAAATGTAGGCATTGTCAAATTTTGACATGTCTATTAAGCAAGTAAAAAAAGTGTAATATGTTATAGTAAGTGACGTATAAAGGTAATAGTTATGGATTTTCCTAAAAACGAATTAATTGATATGGTTTATATACTGGGCGAGGCGGAAAAAAAATGATCTTTTGGCAGTAAGGCTTTACGGAGTGAAGTACCCTAATAGACGTATACCATCTGGAAAATCTTTTCAGTGTTTAATGGGACGGTTTTATGGTAGTGATAGCGTTGAGTATACGAAACAGAAAGTAGTAAACTAGAATGCTACCAATGAGAAAAAAGAAATGAAGATTTTACTTCATGTTAAAGATAATCCCCAGGTCAGCAGCCGTGAACCAGCTGACTTATCTGACACATCTCAATCTACGGCTAATCGCACCACGAGAAAATACAAGTATCATCCCTTTCATATGGAGATACACCAAGAACTTCAAGACAGTGATTTTGAACGAGGAGTAAACATTCGTACCACCAAGAATGGAGCAGTAGAGGCCAATCCAAATTTTGTATCCAAAGTAATGTATTCTGATGAAGCTACTTTTCGCAGTAATGGAGCAGTTAACAGCCATTCAACAGTTAATCCATTTTGGGTCCGGAAAGTTCAAAACCAAAACCATTGGTCGCTTAATGCATGGTGTGGAATATTAAATTTTCGAATTATTGGTCCATATTTTTTCCGCGAACCGCTTAAAGGACCTAGATATCTAAATTTTTTGCAAAACGAGTTACCCCAGTTTCTTGAAGAAGTTGATAACATTTAAAGGGAACAAATGCTCCTGCTCATTACCATTGGGAAGTTCGGGAATTTTTTAAACGATCGTTACCCATAAAAATGGATCGGTAGGGATGGATTCATTCAGTGGCCCCCTCGATCATGTGACTTAACACCTTTAGATTTCTTTTTGTGGGGCTACATTAAAGATCGTGTTTATGTGAATTCCCCTACAACACCAGTAGATATGGAAAATAGGATGCGGGATGCGTGCAGGACAGTAACGCCCTTTATGCTAAGGAAAGTGAAGGAAAATATAGTAAAACGGCTAAACATGTATATTCAAGTAGACGGGCATATTTTTGAACATTTATTACGTTATAATAATTAATCATTAGATAAGTTAAACTATATTAAAATTATTATTAACTATTTATTTATGTTTTCACAATAGCGTAAATGTATAAAAAACAAGGGTAAAAATTGAAAAATTCAAAATAAATCGAAAACTATTAGAAATAGGTATATGACATACTTAATAAAAGTTGCAGGGGTTTTGTAAAATCTATCAGAAAAAATAATACTATACAGGGTGTGCCATTTAAAAAATTTAAGATTTTTCAATCTAAAATAGTCGAAATGTATAAATTTATTTTGATCACCCTGTAGCATCTAACTCAAAATGCCTTTACATTTATTTTTTTTATCTCTATAGAACGCTCTTACTAATTATGAGTATTTCACCTTCAGAAACAAAGGCGCTACTGGCAATTTTTTTACAAAACTGAAAAACAGTATTTTTTTTTTAATTGAAATATTAGAAAAAGTACTAGGTTTAGGTATATAACATTATTAATAGAAAAAATTATAAAATTTTACGCAGAAATTAAAAATAAATTAGTGTTACATTTAAAAAAAACATCTGTTATATCGGCCACACTTTCTTGAAGTACCCCCGTATACTCAAAAATAACTTTAAACTGTGCACCTTAACATTCCCTAAAATTATTGTACTTAACATTTTTTTCGTGAGTCCCGAAACAAATGAGATAATGAACTTTACCCTATCGTTGATTCACCCTGTACAGGGTTATTGATTATAAATTGATCACTCCTCCCACACACTTATTTGAAAAATTAGAATTATTAATCGGTTAGAATAAGGACCAGGAAACCAACCAACAGATGACAATAAGCTTATTTCTTTATTTACTTTGAATGCTCGAACATCGGCTATTCATCCAAGTATCCGCAGACAGCAGGAATTCGTTCAACTTCACAAAGACCTGGAAGAAATTCTATCTTGGGATGATAGTAACCAAGTCGATTTTAAAGCTACAAATACCAAGGCCGCAGTTTTTCTAAAAAGTTAACATTGCGGAAGAGTTATATCGGGTCATTCCATTCCAATAACATCGTCACTCAATTTGCTGAGTCTTAACTTGGGAGCAAATGTGTCTTGGCATGAGCATGTTGCTTGTATAGCAAAGAGAACTTTTAGAAAGCTGGGAATATTATTTTAAACTATAAAGGTTTACACTTCACAACTGCTAATGCTATGGTACCAAACATACACTGCTATTCAGAAGAGCCTAATTAGAGAACTCACCAGCAACCTTAATTCGTTGGTACCTCGAAAAAGAGTTGACGACTTGAGTCTATTCTAGAAGTATTTTTATGAAACGTGTTCGACTGATATAGCATGCTTAAATCCTCACACAAGGATACACGTCGCGCGGATGAATCATACTCTCACAGCCCTTTTTAAGCAATCTTTTATCAGGTCAGTTAATACATTTTGAAGCAACACCTATGGAGCATCACTTCAACCAAATATTGAATACCATTTTAAAGTTTTATCTGTCCTATGAACACATCCTAAATTTCAAGTCGATCTTTCAAGTCATTCATTGTTTATCAGCTGGTTGAAGTAGATGTGTTTAAATATTTTTTAAAAATGGAAAAAATCGAATATCGTGCAGTGATAAAAATCCTTTGTTTTGGAGGCTTTATCGGCAACTGAAATCCATACAAAGTTAGTGAAACTGTTAAAGGAGTATTCTTCTTCATTTTCAACCGTGCATAGATGGACTTTAGAGTTTAAACGTAGTCGTGCGATGCGTCAATGATGATCCACGTTTAGGACGTCTAAAAACTGCAACTACTGAATAAACTGTTGTGCATGTACAAGATATGGTAATGGAAGACCGTCGATTAACCGTGGATAATTTAGCTAAGCCTATAGGCATCTCACATAGATCAGTACATGAGATTATAACTAATGTTTTGGATATGAGAAAGCTATTCACAAGATGGGTGCCGCATTTACTATCATCAGAACAAAAACCCACTCGAGAGAAACCTTCTAAACAAGATTTAGCTCATTTTAGAAGGAATAAAACTGATTGGGTTGATTTGTAACTATAGATGAGACTGAACTTTTCCAGTATGATCCTGAACTGCGGCAATAAACCGCACAATGGGCTGAGTCTGGTTATTCAGCTCCAAAGCAGCCAAACTGGTCAAAGTCGTTCAAAAAAATTACAAGATCATTTTTCTGGGATCCAAAAGGATTTTTGTTAATTGATTACCTTTAAACCGATAAAAACAATCACAGGAGAGCATTATTGCAACCTTTCGGACGAGCTGGATGAGAAAATTCGTAAAAAAAGACCCGATTTGCGGAAGAAAAAATCATGTTTCATCATGACAATGCACCTGCTCACAGAGGTGCTTTGGCAACGGCAAAACTAATCGGATTAAGGTACGAATTATTGGAACAGCCACCCTATTCGCCAAATCTGGCTCCATCTGACTTCCATCTGTTCCCCACCCTCAAAAGATTTCCACGTGGGAAGCATTTTTCGACAAATGGTGAGGTGATAGCATCCGTAGATGAGTATTTTGAAAGTCTTCCCGAAAACCACTTCAGAGATGGGGTAAATAAATTGGAAAATCACTGGGAAAAATGTATTGAGCTTAAGGGAGATTATACTAAAGAATAAATGTATTTCGACTCATTAATTCATCTTGTTTCATTTCCGCTTTCAAAACAGACCTATCATGACTCGACAATCATGACTCATGTCTTTGAAATAAATTGCCCAGGACTATGTTCCTCACCAAGTACAATTTACAGTGGTCCAAGACCAACGCGAATCGCTATTTCTGCACACGCATCCTGTAATGCTTTAGGGACCTTCCTGCAGCACGTCTACTAGGTCTATAAAAAAATAGTCAAAAATGTGAAATATATAAATAATAAAAATAAAATAATAAATAAACAAATGTCATGTTTTTTAAACAGAAACATAACTACAAAATGAAGACAGAAACAATCGCGTTTTTGACTTTTGACAAAAAAAAATTATATTTTTAAAAGAAAACACCTTGTAGAATATTTTTCAGTTTGATAGAACTTTTAATCCTAGAAAAGCCAATATATAAGGAATAAAAAAAACACGTTTGACAGTAACGTTCGTCTTTGTTAAGAATCTTCATAGTAGTAAATTAATACTAAGCGTACAAGAATTGTTTTTTCGGACAGTGAAAATCAGGATAATTACAAAATATTAATTAAACATAGTTAAAACAAAAGGCAATTACAACGAGAGTACACAAGGCTCTATGAAAATAAATTCCCAAGAATATATAACTACATATTATTTGAAATAATGTTTACAACAACAAAAGAAAAGAACTACACAAAGAGGAGAAAAAATACGAAAATGAGGAATTAGAAATTCTTTTCCATTTAATTTTAAAAGTACCTTAACATTATAAAAACTAAACGAAAACAAAAATTACTATTTCTTTGACTTTAGAAAAAGAAAAATATTCTATGGCAGATACTGTTGGATAGCTTGACAAAACCTATTCAGGATTCAAAATACTTGCATACAGTGGAATAGTTAATTCTGGAAAATAAAAAAAGTATAGTAAATCACAAGATATAAGATCCCGCCTTTTTGCTTTTTCAATGGGGCAATAAACGACCCTATTAAGGTTTTGTGCATAATTGCCAGGTATTACGATAAACGTATTTTTATTTTACCTGCACCGCCCTCACTTGCACCTGCAATCATATTGGATCTGTTTTTACCTATATATTTACTATCTGGCAACCCGGTTTAGAGCCCTTTAAGTATTTGATAATATAGGCCTAATGACCACAGGTCCCCATTAAGATTCGAAAGATACTTTTTATTATTTTTATTTTTAGTTTTACTTACAACTTACAACGTAACGGTTCTATTTTAATTATGTGGCGTCCATGGGAAAATTGCAATAGTGGCTATCGCAAAAGAAAACATTTATCACTTGAAGCTAAACAAATAGTGAAAAATGTTTACGGCAGTTGGTAAAAAGAAATTTGAAAAAAAAAAAAGTGCTTTGCAAGAAACCATCACTCAGGAACAGGAAAAAACGGAAAGATTTTCAAATGCATCATGTAGACGATTGTGAAAAAGATGTCATCAGGAAAAAAATATATTCTATGTATGAAGAGCAGTTGGTGCCGACACTAGACAAAATAAAATTAAGACCGGTGCAGGACGGGACCAATATACATTGTGACCGATCAACCCTTCACAGAATTCTCTTAAGAATAGGATTCACGTTCCGAAAAATCAACAAAAGGCAAGTAGTGATGGAGTCACAAAGATTACGAATTTTGCGACATATTTATTTACAAGAAATTAAAAAGTATCGATCAGAGACTTGGATTAATTCAGCCGATACTTGGTGGAGATACATAACTAGAAGTTTTGCAAGAAGTAAAACACTACTTAAATTTCCACTAAATTTTTTATTCTTAACACCATGACTTGTTTCGCTGTACGACAGCTTCTTCAGATGGTTTGTTACAAAAATTTTTATAACAAACCATCTGAAGAAGCTGTCGTACAGCGAAACATGTCATGGTGTTAAAAATAAAAAATTTAGTGGAAATCGATCAGAGAATTGGCCAATAATTTACCTTGACGAAACATGGTTCGATACTCATGATACTGTGCAAAAAGAGTGGATTGACAGCAGTATAAAATGTCAGAAAAACGCCCCTTCAAATAAAGGTAAATCAATAACCATTTTGCATGCTGGGTCTGAAAAGAGATGGGTTTCAAATTGTCTATTATCATCTGCAAAAAACATAAAAGATTCTAGTTTGGACTATCACGAGACACGACCGCAGAACCTTTTGAAAATTGGTTTCAAAATTCCCTTTTGCCAAATGTTTCCGAACAGAGTGTTATAGTTTTGGACAATGCAAGTTACCATTGTCGCCTACTACACGTAAATAAGATTCCTAACGCAGCCAACACCAAATCGGAAATACAGTTAGAAAATGACATTTATTTTGACTTTAGTTATAAAAAAGTGAGCTTTTGGATGTTTTGAAAGACTATAAATTGAAAAAAGAAATATGTTTGCGATAGTATGGCTGAGAAAATGGGCCACACTGTTTTGCGGCTTCCTCCGTATTTACTGTGTTTTTAATCCAATTGAATATATTTGGCATTAAGTTAAATCAAAAATAAGGGCACAAAATGTTTCTCCTACTTTAAGCGTGTCAGTGGTTGAATTAGTAAAAAAAAAAGTTCTAAATGATATACCTTGTGAAAGCTGGAAGAATTCCATTCAGCACGTTGTTAAAGTTGAAGATTCAGATATTTATGTAAATAATATAAAACCACTGATAACTACCTCAGCTGATGACAGTGATAGTGAAACTGAATTAGGCTTAAGTTAAAATATTTTTTTTATACAGTACGTCCCCTCTTGTAAACCCCATTCATTCAAACTGCATATTTCTACTTCTCTCTAAAAGCACTTATAATTTTATTTATTTGCATTAATGAATAAAATTCTTAAGTCCATCTCTGCAACCTATCATAAACAATGGCTCAGAATTTTTATATTGCCCACTTTAAAACGGTAGGATCTTATATTTTGAGACAGACTTTACGTTAAGGTGTCATCGGGAGACAACACAACTTGTGGAACAAGATACGCAACTGCTTAATACAATTGTTTGGACAGATAAGTCAATTTTCTCAAAAGCTAAACTCATTGATAAAAGAAATGTTCATTCTTCGGCTAACGGGAATCCTTAAGCATCACTAAAACTAAAACTCTATAACAATCAATCAGCTTTGGTAAGGTATATTGAGCAACAAAGTAATGGCAACCAATATTTTTTAAGAGAAATATAAATAGAGCAACATACTTAACAACAATACCAAAGTCTGAAAATTTATTACCTCGTATATAATCTGGCAGCAGGTGGGGCACCACATAACATTCTCTCAGTAACTGTTCTGTAATAAGTTAAATGAAACTTTCTCTCATTGAATTAGTATATTTGGAAGATTAATGATACAAGGAAGACGCTTTAATAAATATGTTGTAGAGAAGAAGGAGATACTTTGCATATTACGTACTTAGAAATCAAACCAATACTCAAACGATGAATAGTGAAATGGACAATAGAAGAACGGTAAACGATAAGGTAAGAAGTAATACTAGTTGATGACGAAAAACTTTAATACTAAGAGACTACAAAAACACTAACAGTAACTAACGACAGTACACGGTGACAGTAACTAACAGGAGGCAACGATGACGCTAGCTGATGACGGTAGATGGTAACATTCAGTAATAATAGTAAAAGGAAATGTAACTGAAGGATACAAAAGAAGGTTAACGGTATCAATATACGACTCTAACTCTATCAAGAAGCTCTGTTTTTAAGCTTTTGAAACACTATTTCTTCATCTTTCTCTTATTAAATCTGTATCATCCATTAGTACACGGTGATCATTTTTAGACGCCCGACCCCGATTTATGGAAAATTGTTGAATTGTTGAATATTCACGCTGGGCGCCGCGACACCAAACAACTTTTTTTTTTTTCCATCAACATACCTTTTTTCAATATTTTCTCCTTAAACTATTTTTTTCTAATTTGTTTTGCAAAAAACTTATACAACAAAAAACCGTCCAAAATATTATTTTTTGGTCATCGCGGTCCATGGATCGTATGCGACGTTTGGCAGTTTTCAAAGAATTTGTCTGGTAGGCGGCTGTTATACTTTAATCTGACAGCTCTTGTTTGTACACCTGTTCAATTCAGTTGCATTAAACTCAGTAAACAGTGTTAATAGCTTCTGGTTGAAGTGGTTTCCCACGCTGAAAAAGTAGATATGATTCTTATTTATGGAGAGGCAAGAAGAAATTCTCGGGAAGCCGTTAGACTATATCGAGAACGTTACCCGGACAGGTATATCCGGGATCACACTACGTTTTATAATTAGAACGAAATTTGAGAAGTAATATGTTTGCATTTTCTGGACAGAAAGTTATTTCTAAACAAAAAACTGTTTTAACAGATGAAGAAGCAGCCAAAATTATGCAATATTTTCAAAACCGTCCATATAATGTAATCGGATAAGCAAGAAGGCAATTAAATATATCTCATGGGGCTATTCAAAAATCTCTTAAAGCTAACAAATACCATGACTATAAAATGCATAATCTTCAGTTATTAACGCTTAACGCAATTTGATTCGGAACGACGACTAAGTTTTGTAGCAGAAGTAATAATTAAAGATGACGAAGATCGTGATTTCTGAATGAAATATTATGGACAGATGAAAGTCATTTGTTAGCAATGGGAAACCTAACAGAATAAATCGTCATTATTGGGCTGACGAAAATCCATACAACGTTAATCAGTTTCAGAATCAAGGCCATTATGGCGTTAATGTATGATGTGGGATAATTGGAAGACATTTGATTGGATCATACTTTTTTGAGGGAACACTAACTAGAAAGAGATAGAATTTCTTAGTTAATACTCTTCCAGTTTTATTAAAAAATATTCCCCTTATTTTAAGAAGGCATATGTGGTATCAACATGACGAAGCACAACTTCATACAAATGCTGCTGTTAGAGAGTATTGGAATGAACAGTTTCAACGAAGATGGATAGGGGTTCGGAGCCCAGTTATTCAATGGGCACCTAAGTTATCAGACCTCATGGCATAAGATTTTTTCTTGTGGGGGATTGTTAAAGATAATGTATACAAAACTGCGACAAATGATATTGAGCACTTAAAAGCAAAAATATCAGCCAATCATCAATCATTTATGAAAAAAAATGGCAAAATGCATGATAGGAGAAGGAAGGCATATAGAAAATTCCTTTTGATGTGTTTTTTTGTTATTTTTTAAGTTTAATTAATTTAATTTTATAAATATGTAGTAATTTATGTAATGTTAAAAGTTATATACGAGTAGTTTTTGTGGTTTTAATAAAAATAATGTATTCTTGTTTTTTGTTGTTCAAAGATATTTTACTAAAGGAAAAACCTCAACACCACAGTAACTCATATTATTATAATGGCTGTTAGATTAAAGTATGGCAGCTGCCTACTATATAAATTGTTTGAAAAATCACCAAACGTGGTATACGATCCATGACACTTCCAAAAAATAATATTTTAGAGAGTTTTTGCAAAACAAATTAGAAAAAAGCAGGTTAAGGAAAAATTATAGTTTTCCAATGCCGTTTTACAAAAGGTATATCGATAAAAAAAAATTTGTTTGGCGTCGCTTCACTACCAAATGTCAAATACGTCAGTATAGTTTTTGATATGCACTATACCATTCTACATTTTAAAAAAAAAATAATAAATATCCAACAAGTTTCCATAAATCGGGGCCGGGGCGTCTGAAAGTGATTACCCTGTACCTCTTGTATTTTAGTTCCTGTCCCTTTCTCTTACAAAGTTTTGTGAATTGTTTTGGTCATATTTCTTTCACTATAGAAGAAATTCTATCTCGGGTGACAATAACCAAGTAAAATTTATCCCTACAAAAATCCAGGCAGCAGTTTTTTCTAAAAAAGTTAAAGTTACTGAACTCGACATAGTTTTGTCGGGGCACTCCGTCTCCTCTAGCATCGTCACTCAATTCGTTGGACATTAATTTTTGGAGCTAATATGTCTTAGCATGAACAAAGAGAGCTTCTCAAAAGCTGGGACTATTATTTCGGACTAAAAAGTTTTAGAGTCCACAACAATTAATTCTGTACAAACCTCAAATTCGACCAATGATGGAATACGGCTCCCATGTTTGGGGCTCTGCTCCCAAACATACACTGCATTTGTTAAAGTCTTTCATATGGACAACCTCATTGCTTTAGAATGAATTTCCCAGGACTATCTTGTTACTTTAACTTTTAATTTGGATAAATATTTTACAGTTGGGCGTCAATTTTCTTATTTATTTTTGGTTCGCCAATTTGTTATCAATTAATTATTTCTTAATTGGCGATCAAATTTTAAAAAACTACCGAATTGCTCTGTGCCGAAAAGCTTCTTATAAAACTGAAAGTCTAAAACCTCGAATACAATTTTCCCTTACTAACAACGGTTGGCTAGTTTATCTAAAATTCCTCGCTAGTGGCCTATCAGAAGAGTGCTACATGTATTGGGTATAACCAATTGCTCTCAGGATAAGAGTCAACCCCTCACTGCGTTTGGCCTCCCTGTCAGCTAATAACTAGTCCAAAACCCCAATTTAGAAAATTGTCCAAAATACAAGAACTATCAGTACTGACCAATGCCCAGGCACCCCGTTAGGTCCCGTAAGGTATCTTAGTCAAATGCCTACGACCTAAAATTGCTAGCTCTATCTCAGGTTTAAGGTTCGGTATTTTATTTACCCTGTTGATCTATATTTTTGCATAAGCGGCCCTCTCAGTGTCTTATGTGACCAGAGATAAAAAAAAAAACCTTGGAAAAAAATGAAAACATTTATTAACTGATAGATTATTTTAAAAGAAAAGAAATTGAAAATTTGGTACAAGGCAAAGTACCTTTTGAAATGAAAAGAAATCTCAATATTATACAATACAAAGTAGCTAAGTAAAAAGAAGGAAATTTTAATGGAGTACAAAAACAATGTATTCTTTACTAAACAAAAATTGATTAAATTATGGAATGGAATAGTGGAATAGTTGAACTAAATAGTTGATTTGAATAATTGAACTGAATAGTTGGTGACTCAACCACAAGTTTTCTAACGATACTAAATCTTATAATTTTAAAGCCTCTAGTTGTACTTTTAACAAAGGTAAGGTTCTTAAAACTAAATATAAAAGTAATACATAAACGATCAAAATGGTGTTGAAAATTAAATTTGCACTGACTGCGAACCACGGGTAATCTGGTACTTCTGACGCAAGTAGTAGTAGTAGTAAAGTGAGTGGGTAGTACATTAAGTCCCTGGTGTCACCTAGACCTAAAAGTTCTTCTGTGACTCCTCACTAAGTCAAGTCAGGGTCGCAGCCCTAGTCCGACATTTTCTGCCAACTCACCCTGACCTCTTGTAGAACTTTGGGTTCACAGAATAGTTAACCCCAGTATCTGTATCTCTTGACCATTAGTGCAGGACATTCGCACAGAATGTTTATACTCTCCTCGCTTTCTGTAGTGCCACATATCCCGTAAGGAGTCCTATGCTCAGACGTAACCTTTGTTTTGACATCGACAAGAGTCCCTTTGTTCTGCCTGTCGTAGTTTGTTTCATTAGGAGTTTGGCTTGACGATGCCCCTCTCCTGTACTCCAAGAGAGTTGGTGTTCTTTATCCAACCATTCCCTGATTTTGTTTTTACTGAAAGTGAACGGAACTACTACAACTGTTCAGGTGGGTCCTCCAAGGTGTCTCTTTTGACGAGTTCATCCGCTATTTCATTCCCAGATATGCCTTGGTGGCCTGGTACCCACATTAGGGTAACTTCCTTGTTACCTCCTGATGTGTTTAATTCTTGTACACATTCCCTGATCAGCAAGCTGTCTGTGGTGGATTTGGCAAGAGCTTGTATAGCTGCTTTACTGTCGCAGCAGATTAAAAATTTTCATATTACTTGTCCCTTTCAACATTTGTATTTTTACGCATCTGAGGATGGCTAACACATCAGTTTAAAAACCGTAGCCATATTGCCCATGGGTATACTTTCCCTGTGGTTTAATTTATGGCAAAAGATTCCCGCCCCAAAACGGCCATTAGCACCCGACCCGGCAGTATAACAAATATCGGTATTCGGCCGGTTCAGGAGCTTTTGCATGTCCTTCCTCTTAAGGATATGGACAGAAAAAGACTTAATCACTTGTCTTGTTTTCGTGATTTTATCTTGTTTTAGGACGAATGGGCGTTCATGAAGGAATTTCAGACCTGAGTCTCCCCGGTCCCCATTTCTCCATTTGCCTTGACATTTTAGTCTATACCCTGTTAATCTCGCCCTGTAGATGACGAACTGGTTCAGTGGTGGGACACAGAGTGCTACATCTAGCGCCCCGTTAGTGTCGTTCTCATAGCTCCACTACCACCCTAAGGTAATTCCCCTGTAGGCTGTGCAATAGGTTCTTTGACTCCACCGTACCCACTCTGGGCCACCAAATCACTGCTGCGTACCTTAATCGAGGCAATAGCATCGCCCTGTATATCCACAGTGCGACCTTGGGTTGCATACCCCAAGTTTTGCCCAGAGCCATCCTACAGGCCCAAAGGGACGTGTAGAATTAGTTCCTCATTTTGTTGAGGTGTTGTTTCCAGTTTAGTTTTGGGTTCATACAAACTCCAAGGTATTTCACCGAGCTCATGTAAACCAGTTCATTGCCCCAGAAACGAAGTGGTGCAATTTCTTGGGGTTTGTATTTCCTGGTAAAGATCATGGCATTAATTTTTGATGGATTGACCGTTAGTCCCTTTGCCATGCACCATCTTTGAGTAATCCTAAGGGCCCTCTGCATGATCTCCTTGAGAGGTTGTAGAAAGTTGCCTCTAACCACTATTGCCACATCACCGGCTCAAGTTAGGGGTATAAAATTTCCCCTTCTAGTTCGTAGCTTTTACGAATACTAAAACAATAAATTTTACTGTATAAATTATCTGAGATTATTGGTACAGGTAGAAGTACTCAGGGAAACACCACAAACATTGGCTCTGATAAGGCTATGTCCTGCTGAGTAGACGGTGCAGGGACGGATGACTCTAATCTGACTCCAGCATGGGGGTGAGTTTCCCTGTAGAGACCGGAATGCTCGGTTGGCACGCGGATTGCACGAAATCAAAGTTCTCTGGTAGTAAGTCCAGAATTATCTGCAGACCATAAGGTAACCAGAAGGAAAAGTCAAAATAGATGAAACCTGAACTAAGGAAAAAAATTGAATATTTACCACCTTATTTGCCGAGCTATTTACAGTGCTATTTACAGTGCTATTTACAGTGCTCTCCTGAAACTTTGGGAAGAAATTACATCGCCTCTAAATGGCTGATTCGCGGTATCTTATCCAAAAGTTACCAGTGATACAGTAACCGGAACTTCAGTCTCCCATCAATCGGCACTTCGCCTTTTAAAAAAAAAAAACTTTATCAGAAATACTGAACACCTTACCGAAAGTCTAATAGCAGAGAGAGAAACAACTAACGTCCTTTTCCTCTTAAATACAATTGACCAAACATGTGCACTTTTAAAACTAATAATCAAAAATTACGAAATTTCGAACGCTAGCCTGCGTCGAAAATTACAAGGTAAGAAAAATAAGTCGAGGGCTATATATCCTTATTCATCTCGCGTCGCAAGATGAAAGGAGATCAGACGAATCTACTATCGTCGGTCCTTTAGAATTACATCAATTTAACAACGTGGATAAAGAAATCCTTAGGCAACCCAGTATTTCTATTTATAATTAATTTAAAATCAATTAATATATAATTTAATTGATATTAATTTATCTCTATCAGAGATGTTAAAAATCCAAAAGAAAGAAGGATTTTCACAACGGCCAATTTGGACCGTAACAATCTTTCCCATCGAGTACAATTTACAGCAATTCAAAACCAACGTAAATCGCACGTTTGCTGTGCCCATAAAAAATATATAAATTTGTATATGGTGCCTGTAAATTCATTAGCTACTCTATTATTTTGTCAAAATGTCAGAGTGGTCGTTTTTGATTTGCCTTATTTAAAGATCTGCTCTACCTTAGAAACGTTGATGATTCTCCAGTACTATCACATCAACCGTTACTAAGTAAGTTAACAGAAGTTTATTTGCCAAGTCTATTACAAAGAAAAAATCCTTCCATTATCCCTTGCTTCTTTCATAAATCAGACCTTACTTGGAAATAAATATTTGTTACCTTTCACACCTTATTAAGAGGATTTGGGTTGAAGGAAATTTATAAACGTAATTCCTTGTCGGTTGTTTGCTTAAAATATTTAGTAAACATATTTCAGAAACATTTATTTGAGGAGGATTGAGACGATTTATGTTTTTCTAAGTGTTTTGGTGAAAAGAAAATTAAAGTGAATAATTAACTGTCTCGAATGGAATAAAAATTTTTATTTTCTTCATAATAAGTAGTTGTTTTATATACGACGATTTAAACTTGTATTTTTAAAGCGGAGACCTGAGCGGAAATTGAGACATTTACAAGAACACGCCGCCGCAGTTGCATGTAAATCACGAGTTCGCGATAGCAAAGATTGTCACATTGAAACTTAGTTCTAAGTAGTAACATTGCAAAAATAACGCAATAGTGGCTTTCAACTCATCATTTAAGAAAAATTTTCTACCCCTACTTGAAACATTCGAAGAAAAGGAAGTTGCAGGTCGTTAAATCAGAACTCTAGGGTGGATGTTACAAGTCACTGAATCTAGAGCTGTCTATAATGGTTTTGGACGTTTTTTCCCTACTAGCCTGCTGCAGGTTTTGATGGTACTTCCATAAACTTCTACATTGCTATATATTCAGTAAACAAAATTCTTTCGCGATCTCAAAAAATCGGTTTAAAGTGTAAATTTTATTTTCTCAAGTGAAGGGAAAACGTAAATTACCATAATACAATTAAAACCATACAACATATCGATACCCACTCCTTTCACTTCCTTTCCTTAAAACGATATCGCTCAAAAGCTATAGGTTGTGCGCATAGCGCTCTCCAGGCCTCCTGTAGGCTCATCTTCTTCCATCATTACTATGTAGGCACATTCGAGACTCGTCGGAAAATAAAACGGAGCGCTATTGCTCGAAAGTCCAGTCGACATGGTCTCGAGCAAATCTCGCGCTTGTCGATGGGCTGCTGTCAATTTGAGTCCGGTAGCTGGTCTCTTCGGAGTTAGGTTAGCTTCTTTAAGTCTTCTTCTGACTGTCCAATTACTAACAGCCCGACCACGAACCTATCGGAACTCCTGCCGGACCTCAACGCCGGTCAAGTGACGATTTCTTAGAGTAGTGTTGACAATGAAGCGGTCGTCTTGCTTCGAGGTACACCTTCTTCTTCCTAATCTTGGTCTCAACGTAAAGGCGTTGTAAAGGCGCTAGTCTTTTGGTAACGTATACCAAAAATAATATGAGTTTGAAAATTAAATTCAAGGATCGGTGTTAAATGAAGCAAAATCATTTGACTTGAATTTTTTGCTCACCAGTATATTTCAAGTATTATAACATCATTTTGTTTGAGAACTATGGTGCCAGCAGATCGACAGACCGACATTCAGACAGACAGAAATGGAAAAATATGTTTTTCGTGATCTAAGAACCCTAAAACGTAAAGAAAAGCAGAAATCACGGAGCGTATTTTTTACGAGTACAATGCTTTCGTTTAGTAAGATAAGTAAAACAATAATTTAGTTACTGTTTCAAGTTAACTGTTTGTATTTCTATGATAAATTTAACATTTTTTGGGTCACTCTATAACTAGATTTCAATCCCTTCAACATGCTATTTCTGTTAAAATTGGAAATAATGAACACGTACACTGAAATAAAAGTATATTATGATACGTACACAACCACCCTTTTAACCCCCTACCGCATTCCTTTCACCTCATATATCTTTTACTATAATTAATTACAGTCTGTCAAGTAAGAATGTGATCCCTCGTATTATTGAAAAAATGTGTTTCGTCAACAATTTTTGCCATCAATGTATATTTGTTGGTGTGCTAACAACGGCGTAATTACCTTAGTAAGTTCTTCAATCGATTCCTGCATCAATAATTATTGATTATATTGTATTGATTATAATCGTCTGACATCTTCGAGGCACGCTGTCGACGAGATTTTCTGCATACTCGGGCAGTGATCTCAAAATTTTTCGAATCTCGGGAGACAACTAAGTCAAAGTCCTCAGAGTCTTTCCTCTGAACTTTCTTTTTACAAAGGTTCAAAACGTTTTCAATAGGATTGGCATCCGGCGATTATGATGGCCTTTCTACTATCTTATCGTGGGCCGAAGCGAGTCATTTCGAGACGTGAACACGGAAGATATTGTCGAATATTCAACCCGATTTTCTTAATTCCGCTCCTGGATACAGTGCCAATTTTGGGTCCCGTAAAAACAAAGACACGATTCGTTTTTCGGCTTTCAAAATAACTTTGCCTACCGGGCCACGTTTCAGCAAGTCGTCGACATTCTTCGTCTCGTTAAAATGATTTACCCACTTCTTCACAAACGATGTCGACTTTTTAATATATTTAACGGCACCGGAATATGTTATTTTAGCCCTCTTTAAATGGGAACAAAGAAAGACGGCCTTGAACTGACATGCAAACAAGTAACTCATTTTGGATTTTACGTGATTTTGTCGAAAGTTCGGATTCGATTGATACTTTTACTAAAATGTGCCGTATTTTTTTGTTGAATCGCTTAAATCGCATGTACCAAAAATGAATTATCGCGGACACGTTCTTGATTGACAGATTGTAGCTAAAATTTTATAAAATATTCTAACGAAAAACCAGTAAAAAATAATATTTTTAAAACTATACAATATTTAATAATCCCCACCCTTTTCACCCTCTTCCCCTATTAAATTAAAAGTAACGAAAAAATATAATCTAATTTTTCGACCCTTTGACTCAAAGAACCCGGAAAAAGATCCATAACACAATACATATGAAATTATCCTCCGTTCCCCACTATAGTATTATAGTAAATAAATAATTATACCTAAAATTTGTTCATTATCGCAGTCAAAAACCTAGAAAAATTCCCATAATATTATTAAAACTATACCATATAACAATTACGTAAATTATCATAAATATTTATATATGATATTAAGCGATATGAAATTTGAGATTTATAATATCTCACAGCACTAGAACCGATATTGACTAAAAGGTTTCTCGCCGAAAGGAATAAAGTTATAAAGAAATAAAAGGTTTGTGAAGAGAAAAATTAATCCGAATTTGTGTCTATATACCTTGAATTTAAGAAAAATAAGCATATTGGATACACAACTAAAATATTTTTATTTGAAGAGTGGCTTTTCACGTCATCATTCATCATTATTGTATTTTTGAGATTTAAACTTCAACCTACAGTATAAAATCTTCAACAATGATTTTATGGCCTATTCACTATGTGATATAAATAGTATTGTTCTGATTAGAAGTTTTTAATAAATAAATGGCCTGGAAACACCCCTCTTAGGGTAGGGCCACCCTTTGGGTTCTCTAGATCTAGTTTTTATGGGTTGATCAGACGTTTTCCTTGTTGTTATTTTCTCTGCTTAGATATTTCCAAAGTTTTCTGTTAGGCGTCTTCTCCTTCCAGTTCGTAATCCCTGCCGCCTCCATATCTTCCTTAACTTGCTGCAGCCATCCTATTCTCGGTCTACTTCTCCTTCTACGTCCCGGTTCCCATTGAAGTATTTCATATATTGGTGCAAGTGTGGCCCTCCAAGTGTGCCCTACCCAATTAAATCTCTTCTCTTTTATTTTTTTGACTATGTCCTCCTCCACTTCTTCCAAAATTTCGTGATTAGTCCTCCTTCTGTAGACTCCTTCACATATTCTTATTGGCCCTAGGATCGCTCTTAATATCTTTCGTTCAATTCTTCTCATGTCTTCCTCTTGTTTCTTTGTCATGCTTATAACTTCGGTAGCGTACCTTAGTTTTAGGAGTATTATTGTCTTGTATATCCTCATCTTACTGTGTCTTCCTATTATCTTACTACTTAACAATTTCTTATTGCTATGGAACAACTTGTTTTCTATTATTAATCTTTCCTTTACTTCCATTTCCTTGTTCCCATCCCAATACAGCGTCACTCCCAAATATTAGAAGATTAGAAGTTTTTAGGATCCCAAAATACAGTTTAAATACTTATTAACAAAAATTATGTTGGCTGTGACCCATCACGATAAATTATAGAAGATTTATAAAACAGAATCCGTTTCTTTTAGGTACTTCTTAGGGTGTTAAAGGCACGTAAGCTCTAACTTCTAACTTCGCGCGTTATGACCTCTGATTTTATATTAATTATACACTCATTCTTACATCGAAATCGTAAGAAAGACCACTTTCAATCTCCCCATTAAAATTGATAGTAATGTAATAATAACTTAATTTTCAGATTACTCGACTCCAAAAACTCTTAAAAAGATTACACGATATAGAAAAAGCAACCCTTTTCACCCCATCTCATTCCCTTTTACTCCTTACATATTTTACTATATACGTTAAAAACAATCCCCTATCCTTTCCGCTCCTATCTGGGTGAAAATTGAAAGCAATGATTTTTGGATTTCTCGACTTCAAAATCTTCTCCCCTCCACTTTCATTCCTTATATGTTTTACTATAAATATCTAGGTAGAAAATTTATTTATTAATTCAATAAAAATAACCAGCCAAGTGCAAGGAGAATTTGCTCAATTAGTGTTCCATATGTTGATTGCTTAATAAAAAATTTGGTCATGGAGATATAAAATGATCAATGACTTCATAAAACACCCCAAATGAGTTTTCAAAAAAGGTTTGTTTCCGATCTTCGTTGAAAACTGCTAACCTTGAAATTTTTGTTTTTTTTTAATATACCAGATAAACTATTAAACAACTCCGCCTGCAGTGTTGATGGATGGATTGAGTAGTTCATCAACACTGTTGCCGGTCCCAAACCCGGATAAAGGAGGAGGGTTATGGCGTTAGGAGTTAGCACCCTAACACACGTAAAAGCTAAACACAGCAGCACACCTTCGAAGAAGGGAGCCCCATCGGATACGGGGGGGGGGGCAATTCTACTTCAAAGCGAATAGTAAACCCAAGCTTAAAACTCAGCCAAACCAAGAAATCCCGAAACAGAATAGCTGCTCTCGGCACCTAGAATATACAGGGATGGAGAGAATATCGAAGTCATACAAGTGTTTAAGAAGATGAACATAGACATTTTAGTAATAAGCGAGACGAAGAAAAAGGGAAGTGGAATAGAAAAAATAGATGAAGTGATGCATTGTTGGAGTGGAGTAAAGAAGGAAGAAAGAGCAAAGGCAGGAGTTGGAATATTAGTAAAAAGAAATGGAAAAAGAAAATAACATCTTGGGAACCCATTAATGAAAGAATCATAAAACTAAATATAACAATGCTAGGAAAAGACATGGTAATATTAGGAGTATATGGCCCAACAGAAGACAGCACTATAAGAGAAAAAGATAATTTCATGGAAACACTAGAAATAGAAACACAAAAAGTAAAGAAAAACCAAGAATTAATAATAATGGGAGATCTGAATGGGAGAACAGGAAGGAAAACAAAGGACAGTACCGTAGGACCATTCGGAGAAGACATTACTAACGACAACGGAGAGAGACTAATAGAGCTGTGGGAACTAAACGGCCTCAAAATAACAAACGGATTCTACAAACACAAAGACATCCACAAATATACGTGGATGCAAGAAACACGAAACTTAAAATCAATAACAGACTACATAATTAAAAACGATACCACTATCAAAATAAAAGACGTAAGAGTAAAGAGAGGGGCAGAATGTGGAACAGATAGACTATTAATAGCAAATATGAAAGTATCGTGGTACAAGACAATAAGGCAAAAAGGAACAATAGATAAAGAAAACAGAAATACTAATGAGATAACAGAAAAAGCAGACAAAGAAATAAAATACAAAATACATTTACTGCAAGACGAAACGATAAGAGACCTATATAGACGACGATTAGATCAAAAATTAAATGAATTTAACTACGGCAACCTCCAACAGTGTATGACCACATAAAAGAATGCATTAAACAGGCAGCCCTAGAAGCATTAGGTAAAGAAGACAACGAGAATGAGAAACATAAAATTAGAATCTGTGAAAAAACCAAAAAATCTATAAAGGAGAAAAAAAGACTATACGAAAAATGGCTAAATACTAAATCAGAAGAAGACCTACAGAAATATAAAGAGAAAAGTGCAGAAACGAGGAGGATGATAAACAAATAAAAGAACGAGAGATGGGAAAAATCGTGCGAACATGTAGAACAATGTATAGAAGGAACTAGAAGCACAGAGTCATGAAGAATAATTAAAGCATTAAGGACTAACAATAGAGAGAAGACGTATATAGAGTACATCCCAGAAAGCGAGTGGGAAGAATATTATAAGAAGCTGCTAACAGAAGACAGACAAGAATTCCAAGAAGAGGACCCTGAAGAAGAACAGAATAAGGAAATAAAAGAGATAGAACTAAGCTATGAAGAAGTAAAGAAGACAATAAAAACACTCAAAAATAGTAAATCTGCAGGGCCTAGGGGTGTGGTAAATGAAATGATTAAGTACGACTCTAATAAATTTCATCGAATGCTGAGAAACATGTTCCACAAAGCGATAAATGGAGAAAAAATACCAGAGGAATGGTCAAAAGCTTATATAGTATCTATATTTAAAAAGGGAGACCGCAGAAAATGCACAAACTATAGAGGCCTAAGCATAATATCGAGTATGGGACGTTTGTATGGAAAAATTATTAAAAATATCATGGAGGAAAATATAAAAAGAAAAATTGGAGAAGACCAAGCAGGCTTTACGGCCGGAAAATCATGTATAGACCACATATACACTATAAAACAAACAATGGAAAAAAAACTGGCAAAGAATAGAGAAGTTAATCTAGCCTTCATAGACATAAGAAAGGCCTATGACTCAGTACCAAGACAAAGATTATGGAACGCAATGAAAGAAATAGGCATTGACAAAGAACTAATATACGCAATAAAAGCTATCTACGAAAACAACACAGTGAACATAAAAATAGGACATAAAATAGGGAAGAGACTCCAAACATCAAAAGGCCTATTACAAGGATGCTCTACATCCCCAACACTATTCAAAATATACCTCGAACAAACATTAAAAAAATGGAAACGAAAATGTAGTGGAATGGGAGTCCCAATACGAGAAGATTACTTATATACTCTAAGTTTCGCAGACGACCAAGTAATCATAGCGCAAGATGAGGAAGACCTCAAATATATGGTAAGAAAACTGCAAGAAGAATACACTAAAGCAGGATTAGCAATAAACTTTGATAAAACGGAATATCTAACAACAAAGGAGGGAAACGTGGAGAATCTAGAAGTCGATAACGAAACAATAATCAAAGGAACCGATGGATTTAAATATTTAGGAACCATCATTTCAAAAAACGCAACATCAGAAGAAGAGATTAAAGCTAGATTAGGACAAACGCGGACATGCATAAGACAATTAAATTCGATACCGTGGGACAAACACATTACAAAAGAAACAAAACACAGCATATACAAATCAATAATACAAAGCATAATGACATACGGGTCAGAAACATGGACGATCAACAAAAGAAATAAATCTAAAATTAACGCGGTAGAGATGGAGTATTGGAGAAGATGTTGTAGAGTAACACGTATGGAGAGAATAACAAATGTAGAAATAAGACGCAGAATGAACATCAAAGAGAACGCAATAAACACCATTGCAGAAAAGCGATTAAAATGGTATGGACACATAAGACGGAACGAACATAATAGGTGGATAAAAAAAAATAACGGAGTGCAGCCCTATAGGGAGAAGAAAAAGAGGAAGACCCAGACGATCGTGGAGAGACGATGTAGACGAGGCTATGGAGGACAGGGTTCTAACAGATGGAGACTGGGAAGACAGAAACAGATGGAATCAAAGGCTGAGAGAAGGAAGACAGCGTCAGCTGTAGAAAATCCTTGATAATAAATATATATATATATATATATATATATATATATATATATATATATATATATATATATATATAAACTATTAAACACTCGTGATAATTTTTGTTCAATCTACAACCTGACGAGAATATTCCCGAATTTTTTCAAAATTTTTTGATCAGTAATTTTCGAGATAAGGGTGTGCACAAGTATTAAATTATATATATTTATATAATATATATATATATATATATATATATATATATATATATATATATATATATATACATATATATATATATATATATATATATATATATATATATATATATATATATATATATATATATATATATATAATATATATATATATATATATATATATATATATATATATACACATATATATATATATATATATATATATATATATATATATATATATATATATATAATATATATATTTTTGAACTCGTGTTTTTTACAAACTTTTATTTGACTCACTCACCCCACTCAATGACTTGTAAAAAAATTTTCTTTTTCAGTGCCGATTTCACCCCCTAAAACTAACTCTTCAAGTCAAAATGTAGCTTTCAAAACTACACGTCTCTGATGTGGCCATCAATTCCTATAGTAGTGACAAATTTCAACTTTCCATTTCAAATAGTCTCGAAGAAAATCGGGTGTAACAGACGGACAGACAGACAGACAGACGGACAGATAGACAGATGGGCAGGCAGACGGACGGGCAGATACCGAAGTGCGGAACACTAAAAATAATAATCTAGCTGCATATCACGAATTTTATTTTTATTTACATATCGAGAGATATTTTTAGCAAACCTGATAATTTTTGATGTCAGTTTATTAACATTAAACAGGAAAGAAACAACATGGTTCTTAAAAGAAACCATAAGAAATGGACAACCCCGAAGGTTGTGGATTCCTATAGAAGAGAGATCGAAAGCCCCTTGGAACACAATGAAGATACAGCAGTTGAAGACATATTTAAAAACAACAAAAATAGTATAGAAAATGCCATTGACAAAATTATTTTATCTACAATTAACCTTACAAGATAGAAGAACAGAAATCAAAATACCAAAAATTCTAAATCAGGGGTCGGAGGATATCCCACACAGCCTTGAAGGACATGAAAAATAACAAAACTCCGACTGAAGACAATATTATAGTAAAGAAAATTAAACAAATAAATGCCTCCTGGAAGGAATAACTCCATCGCAATGGAATAATGCAACTATTGTCATTATGCAAAAAAAGATACTTCAGACCTTACAAACTATCGACCCATTAACCTCCTGAGCCATGCATACAAGTTATTCACGAAAATACTTACCACACGTCTAGCAAATAAATTCGAGTTTTTCCTTTTAAAAGAACAGGCAGGTTTCCGCTCGGGGTATGGAACCAACCACCATCTGTTTATAGTTAAGATTCTCATTGAAAAATATAGCCCCTCTCGCTCATATTTGTGGACTTCGAAAAGGCTTTTGATTCTGTAAATCGGCAGAGACTTTTGGAAGCGCTTGCTGAGTGTCGTATTGATCATCGATATTCAAATGTAATTAAATACAAATATAAAAATACCACCACTTATGTTAAAACACAAACTAATCAATCCACCAGCAAACTTCGAATCAGAGGAGGAGTGCGGCAGGGTGACATTGTTTTAACAACAAACAAAATACAAGAAGGACAAACTATGCTAGATATGCTTCAGGAAAGGTTGATCTAAAAATCAATCTATCCAAGACCCTGTTTATGGCAAATCTTGTATTAAGCGATACTATAAAATCACATGAAATCAGCATAGGACGAGATAACCAAACACATGAAACTCAGCGGCGAATAGGTCTTTCCTGGGATGCATATGGCAAAGTGGCCTATGTATTCAAATCTAACCTTCCCATGTGTTTAAAAAGAAAAGTATTTGACATATGCATACTCCCCGTTCTTACGGAGCCAACACTCTCACAATGACGAAGAAAAACATCAATAAAATCTTTGTCATGCAACGAATGATGGAGAGGTCAATGTTAAGCGTTACTCTTAGAGATCACATCCCAAATCACATTATCTGGAAGAGAACGGGGGAAAAAACGCAGTCAAATTCATTCTACAACCTAAATGAAACTAGGCTGGGCATGTTGCTAGGTTTAAGGATGGACGATGGACAAGGAGAATTATAGAGTGGTGACCAAGATCCGAAGCCTATCGGAGTAGAGGTAGACCACCAAGTAAGTGAACTGATGATTTGAAAAGAGTGGCTGGAAATTGGGTACAAGCGGCCCAGAACAGAAAAAAATAGCGAGACTTGAGGGAGGCTTTCGTCCAGCAGTGGAGAGTATAAGCTGATGATGATGATGATGATGACAATTTTTGATCTGTATTATCCACATTTGAATTTTATTCTTTAATGTACGTTGGCAGAAAGTATGTAGTTTGTTTGATGTGGTTTAAAAAAAAGGATTGCAGTTTTTTAATCATTAAATATATTTTTTGATTGTAAAAACAAGGTAGATTTCTAATTTTTCTTTATTACTATTTCGCCTTAAAATGTCAAACTCAGTGTTTATTTTCGAACTGCTTGTTTGCGAATAAAATACTGGGTAAATTATTTACCAATATGACGTCAGTTTCATGTCTAAGTAAATAACTTTAAAACTCAGTCTTACTTTCGAGAGAAGTACTAGGTAAAGAACTCTACGATTTTTTTACATCTCGTTTTATCCCGTTATGATTCCAAATTATCACCGAACAAACAAGATGTGGCAATATCTATATTTTGCAAATGGTTGTATTCTGCTGATTAATATTGTGTAAAAAATAAAATGCAAATAAAAATAGTTGAGTGCACAATTTCGATATTTATTAACTTTTTTTTATTATGGCTGATTTATCAAATTAATTGGTTACCCTAAGAAACGAAATCGATAATTAAGTTTTATTTTTCTTTTCACACCGAAAAAATTTCGCGAACAGAATTTCAACTAGTCTAAAATAATACTGATTATTTTAAACTTAGTTTAAGTCTGTATGTCTTGTTAATTTGAATATTGCTTTTATTACTACAGTCTGTCCAGTAAGAACGTATCCGCGATAACTCATTCTTGGTAGATTCGATTCCAACGATTCCACAAAAAATCGGTGGATGGAACCTTTGTCTACGGCGCATTTTATAGTCCGTTTGTTTGGAGCTGATAGCACGCAACATGGGTTATAAACATTAAAATGTCAAAAACCATAAGCGTCCGAAATTTCTCCACCAATTATTTGTATTTTTAGTTTTAATCACCTTTATTTTCTATCTCTATACAACAGTGGGACATTTTTCTAAAAAATATATTTTATTACATGCCTTCTAAACTTTACAATAAGCTTTATTTTAATGAGTAAATGATGAAACTAAAAATCTTATTTGTACGAAAAAGGCCTAAACGAGTACAATTAACAATTCTTAAGAACACGAAATCTACAGTGTTATAAAGCTTAATGATTATAGGTACAATAACATTATTTGAGACTTTAGGTGTTATTGGAATATGATTAACCAAAGTATTTATGGGTAGGTAGGTGCCTAAGTACCTAAGTATGCAATAAAAATATTCTGTGTAAGTATAAAAACAAAGCAAAAACCTATAATATGCTTAATTCAAATCAGAACAGCGATGGCTTCAACTTTCAGTTTTGCCTCGGTCAAACTTCGCGGAGGCTGTAAATCCGCATTTTCCCTGCGAGGAAAAACAATGATACTTAACGTCCACGATGCCCTAATGCATCAACAGCCAAGAAGTCAAGTCCGTGAAAATGTGGAAACCTGTGCCAACATGACGGGAGTTGGATCTGCAACTATTTATAGATTTCTAAAAGAAAGAAAACGCGGTCCTTGCAACGAACCTCAGAATCACAAAGGAAAGAAGACCTTAGAGGTCGATGAAGACTTTAAAAACGCAATAAGAAGAAAAGTACACCATTTTTTTTTATTAAGAAAGAAATACCTACACTACATAAAGTTTCGCAAAAAATCAGAGAAGACCAGGACAGATTTAAAAAAATGGAAATTATGGAAAATCCTTCATAACCTGAATTTTCGTTGGAAAAACAATAGAAAATCTGTTCTTATTAAAAATAAGAAATAATTTGTTGGAGAAGAGAATATCTACGACCAATCAGAAAATTTCGAGCCGAAGAAAGAAATATTTTTTATTTAGATGAGACTTGGGTTAATGAGGGTTACACAGTGAACACAGAGTCAACTGGATTACAACCAAATTCAGGAAAACATCGCAGGCTAATTATAGCACATATTGGTGGTGTTGGATTTCGAATCAAAGTCAACTAAAGATTACCATGAGGTTATGATGACCGATGTTTTTGAGGACTAATTCCAACAAATGATTGAATGTATACCAGTAGAATCACTTATAGTATTAGACAATGCCCCATACAATTCTCGATTATTAGAACGACTCCCGACAAATTCATGGAAGAAAGCGGATATTGTTCAATGGATAAGAGATAAAAATCTCAAACATAAAGATGGTATGTTAAAAACGAAACTTCTAAAAATTGCCAAACAAAATAAGGCACAGTTCAAGAAATATGCAGACGATGAGATGGCAAAGGAACGGAATATCATAGTGCTTAGATTACCTCCGTATCATTGCCGAATTGAATCCCATAGAGCTAATTTAGGCATAAATGAAAGATTTCGTTGCAAAGAAAAACACCATGTTCAAACTTCAAGACGTAAGGCAATTATTACTCGCCAGAATAAAGAGGATCAAAGAGAATAATTGGAAAAATGGGATTTGACATGTTACAGAAGGCGAAAATAAAATGACCTTGACCAATACGTCGAAGAAACTGTGGAAATAGAAACCTTAACTACCAATTTAAGAGAAGACGATGATTGTTTTTGATTGTAATTAAAGTACTTATATATCGTCAATAATTTTATTTATTAAACACTAAAATCAGGTTACACTCGGACGGCTATGCTACCGATGGACCCTCATTTACTTTTTATGATTCTATTGTATAGCAGAGTTTTCTGCCTAAAATAGGGTGAACCATTAAAAATAATTCAAAACAGGTAGCAAAATCCAGTAAAATGCATAAGAAATCTCCTTTTTTTCGGCGATGAACATGTATTTACATCTACAATGGGAGACTTCTGCTATCAAGCCCTAACAAATACACTATAGTAACAGTATCAGTCGAGCGAAACGCGCGTCGAGTGCAAAAATAAAGTGTTTGGTGTAGTGGTGATATATACTAAGTACTTTTTATCAAGAATATTTTTTTGTAATATGTAAGATAAACTTTTTTCTCCATTTGTATAAAACTTTTTAGGACACACTGTATATATATATATATATATATATATATATATATATATATACTTTTTTGTATTTTTTTTTCTTCGAAATGGGGTTCATAATTAATTTAAGCAAAAATTTTTCTGTCTATTTGGTGTTGGTTTATCATCATAAACGTTTCGATCACACTTGATCTTCATCAGTATTATTTGCTTATCCCAAAAAGGAGATTTCATCTTTATTAAAAGTTTAAAAACATTAATAGCACTTACAAACATTCACATTTTTGTCGCTAAAAACAGAATAAAAACCTTATTTGTTCTCTGCAGGACATACCTGTGCCGAGAATGTAACAAAACTGTTTTGTTGCATTTATATAAGTCAGAGAGCACCCCCACCGTAATTTCAAAAAGAAAGATAGCAGAAAACACTTCCACAATTTTTTAATTTTTTAGATCCGAGTTGTTAGCTTAAAAGAGTACTCACTGAATATTTACAGGTAGTTCTCTATAGAATGAGAATCCGATCTATATTAATTGCAGGAAATGAAGTGTTAACACATGAGTTTAAACAATTGCAGAATCTGTTTTTATACATATACGTTCACACTATCGGTTATAACTTTATTTATTTAATTTTTAGAATATAAGAGAATCATAATTAGCAGTTATTAACACCTTAAAATTATTAAAATTAAAACTAAATTATTATGAAAATTAAAATTTGAATAATTTGAAGGTTTTAATAACTGTTAATTATGATTCACTTATATTCTAAGAATTAAATAAATAAAGTTGTAACCGATAGTGTGAATGTATATGTATAAAAATAGGTTCTGCATTAATAATTGTCTAACACTTCATTTCCTGCAATAGATCGGATTCTCATTCAACTGAGAACTATCTGTAAATATTCAGTGAGTACTCTTGTAAGCTAACAACTTGGATTTAAAAAATTAAAAATCATCGTTGTGTTTCCTACTATCTTCCTTTTTGAAATGATGGTATATTCTTTCAAAGGGTACTCTGACTTACGAGAGTTCTTTTCTGTATCTTCTAGGTCCTGAAGATGATGTACGCTTCGGCATCGAAAACTCGTTACTAGAATAAAACTACAGCTGCTAAGGACTTTAAGATCCTTTTGTTCACCCTGTAATCCTAAGGACTATACCTAATATATATATATATATATATATATATATATATATATATATATATATATATATATATATATATATATATATATATATATATATATATATATATATATATATATATATATATATATATATATATATATAATGCAACGTTTCTCTGTCTGTCTGTCTCTGCCCGTTAGTGCACTTATCACTGGAGAATCACTTATCCGATTTACGTACCTTTTTTTAAAAAATATACATATGATCTCTGGCCAGGTTATAGGCTATTTTATTACGATAGGTAGCATAAGGAATAAGCAATGACGATAATAGTGAATGAAGTCGAAAAAAAGTTTGCCGCTAGCGCGTTCCCTTGCAATACACAGCCTAAACCATTAAATATGGAACAATATTATGTAGCAGAGAATATCTATAATCTATAATATATATAAAATGCAATGTATCTCTGTATGTCTGTCTATTAGTGCGTTAATCACGCGAGAATCACTTATCCGATTTACACGTCTTTTTTTAAATTCATACATATATTATTTGGCCAGGTTATATAATAATAATAATCTATACCTATAATATATATAAAATGCAACGTCTCTCTGTCTGTTTGTCTGTCCGTTAGTGCGCTTATCCCTCAAGAACCACTCATCCGATTTACGTGATTTTTTAAATTCATACATATACTCTCTGACCAGGTTATAGATATATATTTTAATATATCTATAATATATATATATATATATATATATATATATATATATATATATATATATATATATAAAATGCAACGTATCTCTGTCTGTTTGTCTGTCTGTCTGTGCGCTTATCACTGGAGAACCACTTATCCGATTTACGTACTTTTTTTTAAAAACATACATATGTTCTCTGGCCAGGTTATAGGCTATATTTTCTTACGATAGGTAACATACGGAATGAGCAATGACGATAATAGTGAATGAAGTCGGAAAAAAGTTTGCCGTCAGCGCGTTCTCTTGCAATATACAGCCTAAACCATTAAATATGGAACAATATTATGTAGCAGAGAATATCTATAATCTATAATATATATAAAATGCAACGTCTCTCTGTCTGTCTGTCTGTTCGTTAGTGCGCTTATCACTGGAGAACCACAGATTTACGTGTTTTATTTTAAAAACAAACATATGTTCTCTGGCCAGGTTATAGGCTATATATTATTACGTTAGATAACATAAGGAATAAACACTGACGATAATAGTGAATCAAGTCAGAAAAAAGTTTGCCGCTAGCGCGTTCTCTTGCAATACACTGTCAAAACCATTAAGTATGGAACAATATCATGTAGCAAAGAATATCTGTAATATATATAAAATGCAACGTCTCTCTGTCTGTCTGTCCGTTAGCGCGCTTATCTCTCGAGAACCACTTATCCGATTTACGTGTTTTTTTTTTTAAATTCATACATTTATTCTCTGGCCAGGTTATCTATATTCTTCTATAATATATATAAAATGCAACGTCTCTCTGTTTGTCTGTCCGTTAGTGCACTTATCACTCGAGAACCACTTATCTGATTTACTCTGGCCAGGTTTATATAATAATAATAATAATCTATATAATATATAAAACGTAGCGTCGCTCTGTCTGTTTGTTTGGCCATTAGTGAGCACTCAAGAACCACTTATCTGATTTACGTGTTTTTTTTTATAAAATACAAAGGGAATAAACAGAAACAAAATGCTAATATGTAGGAAAAAAGATGGAAGTTTAGCAGTAAGCTTGACAGAAAGACTGAATAGATGGGCGGTATACTTTAAAGAAATATTAAATGGGGATGAAAATGAGGAGTTGAATGAGAAATAGGAAGCAAAATTAACTGAAGGGCAGGCGGGACAAACAAACCCTGCAAATAAAAAATAAAAGAAATACTCAGAACTCAAAAAAAAATAAGGCCCCGGGTGGAAATTGTATAACAGCAGAAATGATAAAAGCTGGAGGAGTAGATCTGGAAAATGAAATATGCCGGTTGGTGCAAGAAATGTGGGAAAAAGAAAAGATACCAGTGAGTTGGAGAGAGTCGCTCATTTGCCCAATATACAAAAAAGGAGAAAAAACTATATGTGCTAATTATATACCAATAGCCTTACTGGATGTCGTGTACAAGACTGACTATCCAAACAGACTAGAAGAGAAAGCCGAGTCTGGGAGAGTACCAGTTCGGTTAGAGACCTGATATTTTCGATTAAGCAAATCCAAGATAATACCTTAGAACAACATTTGGCACTACACTTGGTCTTTGTGGATTTCAGAAAAGTATATGACTCTGTAAATAGTATACAAGATAATGGAAGAACTAAAAATTCCAATTAAATTGATTCGCATGACGAGAATGACCCTGAATGACACAGAAAATAGAGTGCTGGTTGAGGGCAAAGTATCAGACAAGTTTAAGGTGAAGAGAGGATTAAGACAGGGGGATCCCGTGTCGACATGTCTATTTAATTTGGTACTAAAGAAGATAATCCGGGAGTCAGAAATAAAAACAAATGGAAAGATATACCAACAAATCTGCCAATGCTTGGTCTATGCGGATGATGTAGCAGTTATTGAAAGAGCAAAAGAGAACCTCAAAAAAGCCATAAGTAGGATAGAAGAAAGGGGAAGGATGAGAGGACTAAAGATAAATGAAGAAAAAACAAAATACATGGAAATTTTAGATATAATAAACAACTTAGGAAAAAGATATATGTTTGAAAAAGTAGACAAATTTAATGTAACAATAACAGAGAGTGGACAAGAAAGACGAAGATAGAAGATATGTATATGTTTGGGGGCAATGAATCCAATATTAAAATCAAAGAATGTATCAAGAAAAGCAAAAGAAAGAAAATATGCGATAGTTGTCAGACCCACGGTGACATATGGATGTGAAACGTGGAAACTGAATGCAAGAGAAAAAGAGACGTTGGAGGTGTGGGAAAGAAAAGCTTTGAGAAGATTCTATGAAGGAAGGAAAGAAGAGGGACTGTGGAGAAGAAGAACAAACTACGAATTAAAATGCCTATATACAAAACCCCTTATAAGCCAAATCGTATGTTAACAAGCCAGCGATTAAGATGGTTGGGACACGTGGCAAGGATGAAGGAAGAAAGACAGGCAAAGCAAGCCCTAATGAGAGGAGTGGTTGGAAGAAGAGGCAAGGGTAGACCTGGATCTACATGGATTCAGGCAGTAAAGCAAGATCTGGAGTTGATGGGAATCCCGCACTGGGAAAAGCTAACAGGAAACAAAAGGAAGTGGAGACAAGTATGCAACCAAGTCATGGGCCTCTAAGACCCCTCGAGCTATATAATAATATAAACATAACGAATAAGCAGTGACGATAAAGGTAAATTAAGTCCACGCGAGCAGAGCCGCGTGCACGGCTATTATATATATATATATATATATATATATATATATATATATATATATATATATATATATATATATATATATATATATATATATATGTTTTATATATATATATATATATATATATATATATATATATATATGTATATATATATATATATATATATATATATATATATATATGTATATATATATATATACAGTGTGTCCCAAAAAGTTTTTATACAAATGGAGAAAAAAATTTATTCTTGATAAAAAGTTCTGTATCACATGAAAATTTATAATCAGCATCCAAAGTTTAAAATATTTGATGTATACAGGGAAAATAAAAAAATGATTTATAAGTAAATTTAAGAGTAAAGTTTGTTTAAATTTAAATACAGAACAAAATATTAATTGAAAATATTAATGGGAACTAAAAAATTATACTTACTTTTAGATTTGTGGACTTCCTAGTTAAAAATTTAAAAACACTCCAGTAAACACGTCAGTAATTGTCGGGTTATTTATTGATAAAGGAAAAGGAAATTAATTAAAAACCAGTGCACTGATTTTGACTGTATCATATTTTTGTTAAAAATTTGATGACCTTCTTATCTGCTTTGCAACGATTACATCCATAATAAATTTGTGCTAATATTTTATTTTGAAAATTATTTTTGATTTTCTCTATATATTTTTTTTTTTTTTTATTGGTCTAGCACACGTGCTGCAGGGAAGTCCCTAAAGCGCTCCAGGAGCGGCACGACTGCGGAAAAAGCGATTCACGTTGTTCTTGAATCGCTGTAAATTGTACTCGGTGGGAAACACAGCGCTGGGCAAATTATTCCAAAGGGATGACGTTCTCCATATAAAAGATTGCTTGAAAAGCGTCGTACGCGGAGTAACAAGCTGAACCTCATTCGGATGCGAAGCACCAGCGCGACGTGTATTTCTAACATGCACCGCTTTGGGAGGAATTAAGCGGGCTACATCCTTCGAACACTTTCCATGAAAATACTTGTAGAACAGGCTCAAGTCGCCAACCGTTCTTCGATGTTCCAGCGAATCAAGGCCGCCGGTCAATTCCGGGTCCCCAACCAGACGGACCGCCCTTCTCTGAACAGAATCCAACCAATGCAGTGTATGTTTGGGAGCGGAGCCCCAAACGTGGGAGCAGTATACCATAGTTGGTCGAATTTGGGCTTTGTAAAGAATTAACAGTTGCTGTGGGGTGTAAAGCTTTCTGGTTCTAAATAATATTCCCAATTTTTGAGAAGCTCTCCTTGCTATGCCTGCAACATGTTCATGCCAAGACATATTTGCTCCTAAACTAACGCCCAACAAACTGAGCGACGATGCTAGGGGAATGGAGTGCCCCGACATAACTATGTCGGGTTCAGCAACGTTAACTTTTTTAGAAAAAACTGCCGCTTGGGTTTTTGTAGCGTTAAATTCCACTTGGTTACTGTCACCCCAAGAGAGAATTTCTTCCAAGTCTTTGTTAAGTTGAACGACCTCCTGCTGTCTGCGGATATTCGCCTGAGCAGCCGATGTCCGAGCGTTCAAGGTGAATGAAGAGACAAGCGTACTGTCATCTGCAAAGCTATAGATTGGATTCCCGGTCTTTTCCAGCAGATCGTTAATGTAAATGAGAAAGAGAGTAGGAGACAGTATGGAGCCCTGGGGCACACCGGCGTTGATAGTGAGGGTGTTAGTAAGAAATCCGTCGACCGCCACTCGTAAAGAACGCTCTTTGAGGAAACATGAGAGCCACAAACAGAACCTTTCAGACATACCATAAGAGCGCAACTTAGCCAACAGTCCATCGTGCCAAACACGGTCGAATGCCTTGGATATGTCAAGAGCAACCCTTCGAGATTCTCCAAAGTGTTCAATTGCGTTGTTCCAAACATGTGTTACATAAGTCAGAAGATCTCCTGTTGATCTATGTTTACGAAAACCATATTGGTGATCGCTAATAATATTGAATCGTTCAAGATATTTTAGAAGATGCTCATTGATAACCTTTTCCATGACTTTCGATATTATTGAAAGCAGTGCAACTGGTCGGTAGTTATTTGGCAAGGTCTTCTTACCTTTTTTAGGTATCGGCTGAACCGTGGCACATTTCCAGCAGGACGGAAATATTCCCTTTCTGTAGGATAGGTTAAAAAGTCTACAGAAGACTGGTGTTAGTTCCCTTGCACAGTTTTTGAGTATGGCAGGTATTCCGTCAGCGCCAGAAGCCTTCTTGGTGTCTAGCTTCATTAAAATACGCTTTATGATGCGCTGTCTGAAGACAACATCGGGCATCCTTGACTGCAATATGGGAATAGTAGGTGGTGTTTTTCCTTGGAAATCGACAGTAGAATGTGAAGCAAAGAGTTCAGCCAACAAGTTCGCTCTCTCAACAGGTGTGGTTGCAATGGAATTATCTGGCCGTGTGAGTGGTGGTATCGTGGATTTGGTAAAGTTTTGACTAACTGCCATAACTATACCATTAAATATTTTAGACTTTCGTTGCTTGATTATGGATTTCCATGTGATGCAGAACTTTTTATAAAGAATTTTTTTTTTTTTGTAATATGTAAGATAAACTTTCTCTCCATTTGTATAAAACTTTTTGGAACACACTGTAGTATAGCACGATATATGTGAAGTGACTATTCTAACCTGCTACCCCACCCCACTAACCCCTTATATATTTTACTATAAATAATGAAGAATACATAACACAGGAGTTGACAACAGAGACATCTGCATAATCAGAAATCTGTTTTGGAGACAAGCGGCATCGGTGAGATTGGAAGACGTTGCCATTCAACGAGGAGTGAGACAGGGCTGCATATTTTCGGCGTTGCTGTTTAACCTTTACTCCGACAAAATATTCAAAGCAGCTTTAGGTCAACAAACATATGGAGTGAAGGTGAATGGAAAGTTGATTATCACAGTCAGATATGCGGACGATACTGTAATCTTGAGTGACAGGATTGTAGACTTTCCACATCTGTTAGATAGAATTGAGCAGGCAGGAGCGGGTATGGGGCTTAACATCAATATATATGAAACCAAATTCATGGTCTTTAGCCGTCACCAATATATAGCTGTTGATCTCCATCTAAACGGTCAAGCGACAGAGAGAGTTCACCATTTTAAATACTTTGGAAGCTACATTACTGACTAATTAAACCTTGACAAAGAAATTAAGTGCAGAATAGAAGCAGCCAGAATAACCTTCAATAAAATGAAGTTTCTCTTTTGCAATGATAGCATTAATCTGAAACTGCGTCAGAAGATGCTAAAATGCGATGTTTGGTCGAGTTTGTTGTACGACACTAAGGTTGCGACGGTTAACCGCTTGGAGGTTTTGGAGATGTGGCTGCATAGAAGGATTCTCCGTATTCCGTGGACAGCTTATGTTACCAATCAGGAGGTACTGCAGAGAGCTAATGCAGTCAGAGAGTTGTCGTCAACGGTAAAGTGCAGAAAACTAGAGTATTTGGGACATGTTCTTCGTGGCAAACATTATGAGTTATTGTTGCTCGTAATGAGGGGAAAGAATGAGGTCAGGCGCGGCGCCGGCGTTAATAGGAAGAACGACTCTTGACTGTTAAACATACGAAACTGGACGGGAATCCATAGCGTCGAATAGTTATTTCGAGTCGCAGGAAACAGAGATGAATATGTCAGAGTGCTAGCCAACGTCAGAGAGACCTGATATGGCACATATAAGAAGAAGATAAATAATATGCTTAAAATTTGTCAATTACATCAACCAAAAAACCTGGCCAAACTATCAAAATACCATTGGATTTAACGACCCCAACCCCCTCTCACTTCTTTTTAAGGGTTAAAATTAATAATAACGAAAAAAATGACTTGATTTTTTAATTTCTCGACTTTAAAAATCTCAAAAAGGACCTACAAGTCTCTATATACAAAACAACTCCTTTAATCTCTTCCTCCACCCCTTTGACCACTTTAACGTTTCACCATAGTACTATTTAAATCACACAAAATTTATTGACTACCACCCCTTTCATCCCCTTCGCCTTAAGTGATATCGCTCAAAAACTATAGGGCTCATTTCATTATTAAGTGTTATATGTGAATCTAGTTTTAAATTGATATCTCATTTCGTTAGAGAGTTATCGTGCCAACAGTCCAACACATCGATAGGCAAACCAACGGATATGAGTGGCTATGATCTAGGAGCCGTCAAAAAAAGCAAAAATCTCGGAATGTGATTTTTTTCTCCAACAATACTTTTCTTTAGCAAAGAAGGTTTAAGAATGTATGTTTCGAAATAAATATATATTTGCGTATGTATGGTAAACTTTATTTGATATAGATGACAAATTGAAATAAACAAACAATTCGGAAAGTATCTACCGGTTTCGTAAATCCGATCTATTGCTTTCCATTTCAGTTCATACCATCAAACATCTCAAGTAATAAGAAATGTATTTATTCTTGTTTATTTCTTTGATCTTCTAGAGATAAAACACTTCATACTAATATTTATTTACGAGTTCCATAAGAAGAAATCCCTATTTTATTACTTTGTAACAGAAAAAGGAATACTGTTATCGGTATTAATTTACTATTGTGTTCTGTTCTCTCAAGATATATACATTGAGAATGGTTTTTTGTGTCGTCTTTCTTTGCCCTAGTTTTGCCTGTAAAGATTTTATAAATATATTTGCGAAATTAACATTAAACGGGTGAAGGACTAAATAAATTACTGTCTCAAAAGTTACTGTGTCCTTATCAATGCTTAATGCTTCATTAGTTTTCAAGATAATGAATTTAAAAGATTAAGAAATGGGTCCCATTAATATTGTGTGTTTCGTTTCACTTTTATTTAACAAATAATTTTTGTTTAAGGTTAAAACAAAAGTGGTGTTCGGGATAATTCAAGTTTGAACTACATTTGTGAGTAGAAGGGCATTTGTCGTTTAGGTTTCATTTTTTAATGCGCATATCATACGTTAGGTATTCTATAGAATGCCTAGGCAAAGTATAAAATAAAGGATATTTTATATTTTGTCTGTAACACACACACGCACACACACATACATACATACATACATACACATACATATATATATATATATATATATATATATATATATATATATATATATATATATATATATATATATATATATATATATATATATATATATATATATATATATATATATATGTTTTCAATTTCTTGGGCTTAATGGTTCTTTTGTTTTAAGGATAGAGAAATTACATCACGTTCTAGTTAGAAGTTTATTGAAAACGTTTCGCCTAATTTTTAGGCTTCTTCAGTTCACCTAAAAATTGAAATTTTCTGTTTTGGATATTCAATAGGACGCACAATTTTTTTTAAATTATGAATATATAAAGAAAAAAATTTGTGCGTCCTATTGAATATCCAAAACAGAAAATTTCAATTTTTAGATGAACTGAAGAAGCCTAAAAATTAGGCGAAACGTTTTCAATAAACTTCTAACTAGAACGTGATGTAATTTCTCTATCCTTAAAACAAAAGAACCATGAAGCCCAAGAAATCGAAAAAATATATATTCATTATTCCAAGGTTCAAGAAAGAATTCAACCCAACTTATATATATATATATATATATATATATATATATATATATATATATATATATATACATACATATATATATATATATATATATATATATATATATATATATATACGTTAAAATTCCAGGTTTCAATCCATTCGTCTAACAATGAATTTGCTCGACGTATTGCTAAAATTTCATTTGGCATTTTCAAATGCTCTTGCTGCTACTGCTACTTGATGCAGCGATCTTGCTGTTGCTGCCGCTGGAAGCTAGCCAAGCAGAATTTTAATGTATTACATTCCTCCATCCGTGAAAACCTTTATTGTAACATATATATACATATATACATATATATATATATATATATATATATATATATATATATATATATATATATATATATATATATATCGTAACTAGTACTAAAAAATTGAGCTTTTTACAATAGCTTAATAACTAATATTTTAAAAAAAGTAAACAAATAGTTTAACTTCAGAAGGGCGATAAAAAATAAAAACTATTATCTTATCTTAATCTTAAAAAGTTAATACTTAAATACACAAAATTAGGCAAAATTTTTAAGTCAAGGCGAGCCGGGCTCACTTATTTAATTATTCACTTTTACTGGTTAAACCGTGGGCGTGGCAAACATCTTTTTACCAGAAGCGATCTCTCTTTCTCACATTAATGTTATGTGGTTAAAAATGAGGATTCAATAAACGACAAAGTTTATCTGCTCTCTCTATCCACCACCAAGTGATATTATCTTTAGAATACTTTTCGTCTCTCTCACAGATACCATCGAACATTTACAGATTAATTACACAGGCCAACGATGAAAAAAGAATAGTTGGTTGGTGTGTCTTACTAAGACGTAGACATGCAAATAGAGTTTATTATAACGTATCCGCTCCCTGTCAGGGGCTGTTTGAATCATTTGGCGAGTTGTTAACAATTATCTCTATTCAGCACTATTGTTAGGGCTCAATAGCACGCATATAAAAACTAATATCTACTGCGAAAAATTAAACATTAGATATGTTAAGTAGAATTTTAACAATCACGCGGCCTAGCGGTATATATTAGCAACTTGTTAAACAATTCTCTATCGGTCTGTAACCATTGATAGTACCCGACAGCGAGCAGGTTAAACTAGACTTACACCAGAAAGAGATGCGTATTTATATATTTTACTGGTTGTTTACGATGGTATAAGTATATAGTACATACGGACTCTTACACAGACTTAGTTCAATTTTAATAGTATATGTACACAAATATATATATATATATATATATATATATATATATATATATATATATATATATCAAATAAAATCAAAATTAAAACAGGAATTAGACAAGGCGACTCAATATCCCAAAGTTGATCAAGTTGACTCTAGAAGACATGTATGAGAAAATAAAAGAATACTAAAAGACAGTGAATGATTAAATCACTTAGGGTTCTCAGATGATGTGACTCTGATCGCCAACACAAAAGAAGAATTACCAGAAAAGCTGATATAATTAAATAACAACTCTCGAGAAATAGATCTAAAAATAAACTACACCAAAACCAAATATTTTAACAACAAAACTGAAGGTAACAGCCAGAAACTGTTAATGGAAGGTGAAAGAAGGAAAGGTATAAACATTCATATATTTAAGACAAAAAATCAAAATAATTTAAAGGCCGACTTGGATAAAAGAGTCTCGTTAGCTTGGTCTGCGTTCGGAAGTTTACAATTCACCTTCAAATTGGATACCCCAATTATAATAAAAGGCGGAGTGTTCAATCAATCTGTACTGCCGGTATTAACCTATGACACTGAAACGTGGGCTTTAAATAAAAGTATAATATATAAACTCCAGGTAACCCAAAGAGGAATGGAGAGGAAAATGTTAAATATTGGACTCGAACATCGTATTCCTAACATCGAGATACGAAGAAAATCAAAAGTGGCAGATGTAATACAACGAATATATATATTAAGGTGACATTGGGCTGGGTATATCGCAAGAATAAATGATAACAGATAGGCAGTATGGTTCAACAGAGGCCTAAAAAACATAAAAGATGCAGAGGTAGACCACAGATAAGATGGACGGAAGACATAATAAGATCGGAATACGATTGGATGCAAAAGGCAAACAACAGAGCTCAGTAGAGACAACTTGGAAGGAATAACCTAATGATGATATATATATATATATATATATATATATATATATATATATATATATATATATATATATATATATATATATATATATATATATATATATATATATATATATATATATATATATATATATATATATTATGTATATATATATATATATATATATATATATATATATATATATATATACATTATATATATATATATATATATATATATATATATATATATATATCATCATTAGGTTATTCCTTCCAAGTTGTCTCTACTGAGCTCTGTTGTTTGCCTTTTGCATCCAATCGTATTCCGATCTTATTATGTACATATTGTACATATAACGACATTACATTCCGTGTTCTAACAGCCACCAATCCCTTATATTAATAATAATTGATGCTTAACATTTTTTGCAGTGTTACTTCAATAATAAAGAGAATTAACTGTGTTGGAGCTATTATGCAAATATGGTTCCATAACTGCCAGTAAATGATCTACTACGAGTGCAGAAAAGTCGATAATTCCTATTCTGCATTTAAATCCTTTAAAATGCATGCATGGCGTGTTGTTTAAGGCGGTCGTTGACCACTGTAGATTTATTCCTGGAATACACGAATGTAATCAAGTCATTTACTCCAAATAAGAAAATGTACTGCGCCTCATTTCATTCAGGATAAATTAATTTAGTATCAGGAAACATAATAAAGGTGAATTTATGATAAAGAAGCTTCCGGTGGAACAACATGATAATTTTTCAAAGTTATTTTGTTGGATGAAATTCAAGTCATTGGAAGGTAATACTGATCTTATCGCTATACTACATGGGGGGAGAAGTCCAGAGACTTTTGAAGAAAGCACAGTGTTTTTGATAAAAATCGATTTTAATCTTCAAAGCCTTCAAGAACAATACACTTATTCCAGTGATTTTCCTGTCATATTGCAATTTGTTGAGCTCTCTAAATTAAGCCCCAATTTTCCATTCGTCTTCTTCATTTGAGCCAAATATCTTTCTCTGGAATGACTCTTTCAAATTTGGAAAGAGGTAATAATCGCTGGGAGCCAGATCTGGTGAATACGGCGAATGAGGACGCAATTCATAGCTCGATGGTTCCAATTTTACCATCGATTTTATGGAACTGTGTGCTGGTGCATTGTCTTAGTGAAACAACACTTTTTTCTTTGCTAAATGCAGCCTTTTTTTCCTGGTGATTGTTGAGCTTTTGCCAACTTCATCAATTTTTTGGAGTTGTGACCTGATGCATTATCTTGGTGAAATAACGCTTTTTTTATCAATAATATTCCATGTTCATCCCAAAAAATACTTTCCAAAACCATTCCAGCTGATGTTTGTATTTTTGCGGTGTCAGCCACTATGCGGACTGCCTGTTGGTCTCAGGAGTATCGTCCTGGATCCATGTGTCGTCAGTTATTACGAATCGATGCAAAAACTCGTTTGGATTACGCTGAAACAGTGCCAACCACTTCTGAATCTTCGACACGTTGCTGTTTTTGATCAATCGTGAGACTGTGCGAAGGCCTGGGACACGTAGCTTTTTCATATGCAAATATTCATGCAAAATATGCCTCACGCATTCTGTTGATATCTTTACAATGTCAGCTATCTCTCTCCGTTTCACTTTATGGTCATTCAGAAGAATATGGTGGATTTTTTGTGTTTTTTGGAGTGACTGCGTCATTTGAATGTCCGCGTGCGGTAGTATCAGAATCATCACTGCTTGCACCAACTCATTTAAGTTCACCAAACCATCGATATATATAGTTACTTTCGACGGAGCAGATATGTTATAACGCTTTTCAAACCATTCTTTGGTTCCGGCTATATTTTTTCCCATCAATTATCAATGTTTAATCAACACACGTAATTTCTTTTTATTTCATCGTTTTACAGAAATTAAAAGTAGCGTCACTCAAACAGCTTGAACTTGTAAACCAATAATAAAGAGGTCACGGAAATTTTACGCGAGACTTGACACTAACTGAAAATCAAATGTTTTTTCGTTTATGCTGTCATCTCTCGGAAAGTCCTGGGACCTTTCACCCCCCGTTAGTATTGCATGTAAAAGCTATAAAAGATATGACATTTAATTTACTTTTAGTCCAATCTTTAGAAGCAAATTTTGACGAAGCTCCCATTAAATGTTAACAGGCTGCATTTTGGCATACAGGTAGCTTTTTGGACATAGAATACGATAAAAAAAAGTTTGGTGCTCTAAAGTGTACGCTAAGCCTATAAAATCGAAAATAAAATGAATAATTAGGTTTTTCGCAAATATCTCTAAAAATAAAAAAAAAACCGGTCAAGTGCAAGTTGAACTTGCACAATTAGTGTTCCGTACGTTGATTGTTTTTAAAATAAAAATTTTTGTTAGGGTGGTATAAAGTGATCAGTGACTTCACAAAACACACCCCAAATGAATTTTCAACAAAGTTTGTTTCCAATCTTTACTGAAAACTGGTGACCTTGAAATTTTGTTTTTTTTTTTTATACACCAAATAAATTATTAAAGGTAATGCACTCGTGATAATTTTCGTTCAATCTATACCCCGTGGAGAATATTCCAGAATTTTTTCAAAATTTTTTGATCAGTATTTTTCGAGATAAGGTAGGGGACAGCGATTTTTTAAAAGTAATACGAAGAAAAGTGTGCGCAAGTATTACATTATATATATATATATATATATATATATATATATATATATATATATATATATATATATATATATATATATATACATATATATATATATATATATATATATATATATATATATATATATATATATATATATATATATATATATATATATACATATATATATATATATATATATATATATATATATATATATATATATATATATATATATATATATATATATATATATATATATATATATATATATTTTACTCGTGTTTTCACAAGCTTTCATTTGACACCACACTCGATGACCTAGTAAAAAAAATTTTTTTTAACTTCCGATTTCACCCCTCAAAACGAACCTCTTAAGTCAAAATTTATGTTACGGTGGTATAAAATGATCAGTGACTTCACAAAACACACCCCAAATGAGTTTTCAACAAAGTTTGTGTCCAATCTTTACTGAAATCTGATGACCTTGAAATTTTTGTTTTTTTTATATACCATATAAATTATTAAAGGTAATGCGCTCGTGATAATTTTCGTTCAATCTACACCCCGTGGAGAATATTCCAGAATTTTTTCAAAATTTTTTGATAAGTACTTTTCGAGATAAGGCCCGGGACAGCGATTTTTCGCGAATTTTTAAAAATAATACAAAGAAAAGTGCGCGCAAGTATATAATATTATATATATTTTTTACTCGCGTTTTCACAAGCTTTCATTTGACACCACACTCGATGGCCTAGTAAAAAATTTTTTTTTTCACTTCCGACTTCACCCCCCAAAACTAACCCCTTAAGTCAAAATTTAATTCTCAAAACTACATGGCTCTGATGAGGCCATCAATTCCTATATTATTACCAAATTTCACCTTTCTATGTCAAACAGTTTCCGAGAAAATCGGGTGTGACAGACAGACAGACAGACAGACAGACAGACAGACACCGAAGTGATCTTATAAGTGTTCCGTACGGAACACTAAAAAGATATCAATCGTGAAAGAACGGCAAATTTTACAAAAAAATAATATATTGATTTTTTTTAGTTTTACCGTAATTTCAAAAAATTATTTAAAATAAAATTTAACCCCTTCAGTTGTAGTGGGAATCATGCTTCTAACCTCATTTATGATTAAATTAATTTTTCTGTATACGGCTAAATATTTTGAAAAAAAATCCGACGACAGACGCACTGAGATTCATTCTACATCTGAAATGGAACTGGGCTGGGCATGTTGCTAAGTTTAATGGACAATGGACACAGAGAATTATAGAGTGGCGACCAAAATTTGAAGCCTATCGGTGTAGATGTAGACCACCAAGTCGGCGGACTGATGATTTGAAAAGATATATATAGACATATGTAGACATATATAGATATATATATATATATATATATATATATATATATATATATATATATATATATATATATATATATATATACAGTGCGACCTCGATAAAACTGCGGTGATCCGAATTAGTAAATAATTCGAATTACTGAAGCAGGACATTATTTATATTAAATAACGAATCATTTAATACGAAACAACTAAAAAATAGTACATACATATTAATAATATTTAAAATAGAAGCATATCTTATCAAGTTTTATCTTATTTTGTAAAAAATTTGTAATTTTTGTTTGCTTAACCCTTCCCTGGTTCATCATAAAAGCAATTTCTTTTAATCTTTAAAGTACAAGAACATCACTTAGAGGGATATCATTTTCTTCTGCCCATCTCATGCACACATTGAAACTTTTAACTGCCTCATCATTCTTCACAGTGTTCTTAACAGTCTGGTTTGTATTAGTATTTAACTCTGAACCTTCATTATCACTCTCGTGTTGTTCATCTGTATCATCTATGTCTTCCAGTGGTAACAAATCTTCATCATTTTCAAGCCAATTACATATTTCCACGTTCGTGAGATTCTGCTCAGTGAGAACATTCAGCAAATCTGAAACATCTGCTAAATATTTACGAATTAATCAAAAAAATATTAAAAGAAAAATTTCAAGCTTTACCTTTCATTTCTTCATTCGTGGAAAGCAAATTGTGCCGCAATTCACTCAGAGGAATCAGATCTTCGGCATCATATTCAGTGTCTGGGTTGGCATCTGCCACATAAGCCATAATTTTGTGCCAGTACTTTTTCAAGACTTCAGGGGAGACTTTTTCCCGTGAATTGCATAGTAGACATACAGCATCTTTTAGGTTAATGCTTTTTATTAACCTAACAAGGTTATCTTCATTATTTGATCAAATATGGGCTAAAAGACTTTTCCGATAAAATAATTTTGTCAGTTTGATTGCATTCTGGTTCATAGGCTGCAAAACTGCAGTACAATTTGGTGGAAGAAATAATGTTTTAAACTGTCCATCCTCACTAGTCCGCTCTTCTATAGTTCCATGGCTCAAAGCGTTATCAACCATTAGCAGGGCTCTTTCAGGCAAGTTGAGACTTCTTAAATGACTTTTGACTTGACGAATAAAAGAATGATGAAACCAGTCTAAGAAAATTGCTGTAGTCATTCATGCATTGGCAGATGATTTGTACTCAACAGGTATGTTCACATTTTTAAAAGCCCTCGGATTTTTTGCCTTTCCTATCACTAACAACTTTAATTTTTGTGATCCATCAGCATTGCAACATGATAGAAAGGTAACGCGTTCTTTATTTATTTTTCGACCTGGTGCAGTCTTTTCCTGAGAACAAACCAGCGTTTTTTCAGGCAACATTTTCCAATACAGAGCTGATTCATCTGCATTGTATATTTGAGTAGGTCCAACGTTTAATTATTTTATCTTATCTGCGAATAAAGTTAGGAAAGGATCGACGGCACTTTCATCATTGGATAGTTTTTCGCCACAAGCTTTTAAAGCACGCAGACCATGTCTTTTTCTGAAGTTAGAAATCTAGCCTCTGCTAGCTCTAAAATTATCATTCCCGTAGGTTTCAGTGTAAAACTGTTTTGCTTTGCCTGATAAAATTTCGTAGGAAATTGGGACGTGCCTTGATCGTTGCGTACAAAACCATGTATTCAAACGACTTTCCATTTCTGGATATTCGGCGTTTCGTAAGATTTTTCTGACGCCAGGACCGGAATCACATTTGGAAATAATTGTAAAAGAAGTTACACGTCCATGGTGAGTGTCCAAAATTATCTTTAAAATAAATCATATATACCTACCTTTTGATTTTCCCTTGCTTCTTTTTTATATCCGAAATTGTGAATGTTCCTACTCCGTATTCATTTGCCAACACTTTTCCGCTTTCACCAAGAACTAGTCTTTTTAATATATCGGCTTTTTTTTTTGTTAGTGTAATATGTTTTCTTTTAGAAGGCATTTTAATATGTAGGTACATATACGTAAAAAAAACGTTTACATACTTATATGAAGCACATAAGGTAAAATAGAACGTAGGTATGTTGTACTTGTAACAATAAACAAACAACTACAAAGTCCTTAACCTTTAGATGCGATACGAGATGCGTTGTAGGCAAATCAAAGGCACCTACAGTTTGTGTGAATCCCAGATTTATTAGACTGGAAGTTAGGGGAATCCCTTCACTATCGATTTCAGTTTTCCCATGTAGTTTAAATTAAGTAGATATCTAAAAACGGATTACCTAGTACTATCAAATCCGGATTATAAAGTACACAATGCAATAGAAATGTTTGTCCGGATTATTAAAGAATCCGGTTTAATGGAGATCCGGATTATCGAGGTGGCACTGTATATATATATATATATATATATATATATATATATATATATATATATATATATATATATATATATATATGGATCTAGCACACGTGCTGCAGGGAAATCTCTAAAGTACAGGGGCGACACGTGTGCAGAAAAAGCGATTCACGTTCATCATCAATCGGAAATTGCTCCAAAGAGATGAGGTTCTCCATATAAAAGACGGCTTAAAAAGGGTTGTACGAGGAGTAATAAACTGAACTTCATACGGATGTGAAGTATTAGGGCAACGTGTATTTCTAGCATGCACCGCTCTGGGAGGAATTAAGCGAGCTACATTCGTCGAACCCTTTCCGTGAAAATACTTGTAGAATAGACTCAAGTCGTAACCGTTGTTTGATGTACCAACGAATCAAGACCGCCGGATAGTTCCGGGTCTCCAATCAGGCGGATAGCTCTCCTGTAAATAGAATCCAACAAATGCAGTGTATGTTTGGGGGCAGAGCCCCCAATATGGGAGCAATATTCCATAGTTAGTCGAATTTGAGCTTTGTACAGAATTAACAATTGTTGTGGAGTGTAAAGCTTTCTGTTTCGAAATAATATTCCCAGCTTTTGAAAAACTCCCTTTGCTATGCTTGCAACATGTTCATGCCAGGACATATTTCCTACCAAATTAACGCCCAACAAATTGAGTAACGATGCTAAGGGAATGGAATGCCCCGACATGACTATGTCGGGTTCGGCAACGTTAACTTTTTTAGAAAAAACTGCAGCCTGAGTTTTTTATTTTAAGTTGTTTGATCAATAATAAGGGAAAAATACCTTTATCATGAACATTTTTTTATAGTTTTATATTTTCTAATATTAAATATACTTTTAACTGTTCCTAAAAAAAATTACAGCAGGTAAATTTTCATATTTTAAAACTCAATTTTTAAATAACACAAACAATGTAGGTACTTTTAATTATTAATATTGAAACTTTAGGTATAATAGCGACATATGCACAAGGATATTTTTTTCAATACTAAATTTTATTAAATATTTGTAATTTACTGTACGCCCATTAAAATCATTCGAACAAAAATTTCGTTTTAAGTTTTACAAATTATAAAGCAGCAAAAATAAAAATCATTAGTTTCATCGGAAAGCTGAAAGTCTCCTCTTGAAAAAGCTATCTTTTAATTTTTTTTTTGTACATTCTAAAAACAAGTAATATCGATAAACCTTCGAGCGGTGCGCGTAGACATTCATTAACTTGTTTGGCGCGTTACACTTTTTGAATCACCTAACCGAATTTTTATTAAAGTCTGACGCTAATAAAAAAATCAGGAAAAAAAACCTATATATCATTTTTTTGTAAAATTTCCCGCTCTTTCATGTGGTGCTGTTAGTTTTGCGATATATTTTTTAATTTTTTAAGATATTACCGAAAAACATCTGAATCTGAATTTTGTGGGCCTAGCGTATATTAAACTTTAGCCCATTTGCAAAAAAACGATATTTGCGGAGAACTAAATTTTTCATTTTATTATCGATTTTGTAAGATTAGCGTACACTTTAGAGCAGCAAACTTTTTTTATCGTATTCTACGTCCAAAAAACTACCTGTGTGCCAAAATGCAACCTATTAACATTTAATAAGAACTCAAAACCCCTGGCAACTGGGCTGTTTTAATTGTCTCCAAAAATATACTACACCAAAATAAAAATGGATTTTGACTTCAAAGTGACTTACAGTGGCAACGTTACAATCACAGCAACAGAGGGAAATTCATGTTAGTTATTAAGAGAGAAAAAATGAAAAAGTTCAGATCACACATAATTTGGATTTGAATTAATTCTCTGTATTATATTTACTATAACATCTTCTCTGTACTCTCCTGATTACAATGTTGTAAAATGATAGTGACTATTTATTATAAATGGAAGTGGCACTTGCAAATAATGACGGTCTCGATATCTTATTCGCGACACGAAAACTAAGTAATTTGTAAATTGTCGGTAGAGATGCAACCGGTCTATATTTTGCAGGATTCTCAGTGTTAGTCTGTTTAGGAAGTCAATACATTATGCCCTCTGAGAGGTAGTTTGGCATTTTACTAGGGGCTTATTATTAATATTATTAATAATTTTAATTATATTTTTATTATTAATATTATTATATTATAAAGAAATAACTAACATTGCTAAAAATGAATATCTTACTGCATAGATGTGCTTTAAAAATTTGGTTATTTAGTACAGGTATTAGAACTTTCCCTATTAAACCAGATAAAGGTGATACTAAAATGATCCACACATAACTAACTATTCGACATCACATTCGAATCCAAGTTTAAATAAGTATAAAGGAAGTTTGCATTTTGATAATGCAGAAAACTGGTTTTATAACTTTGAACTTTATTCCGGATATAGAGAAACTTATTTGAATGTTCCTAGTATTCTAGAGGATATAGGAACATAAAGTAATGTATAATTTTGCTACCGAAACTTTGCCCTTCTTAAAAAATAGAACCATAAGACTTCTTGCAAGTCTACTGAATACACTCTACTCTCTACTAATCACGAGATGTAGTAGCAAATTATCAAATAAAAACATGCTTCTTACTGATTAAAATGATTGAAAGGAAAAACAAGGAGAACAAGTACTCGGTATATATCACCACTACACCCAACACTTTATTTTTGCCCTCGACGCGCATCAGGAGCGACGATCAGTCAATCATCGCTCCTGATAAAGCGAACATCAAGTGTTTGGTGTAGGGGTGATATATACTGAGTAGTGTCGTTATGCCAAAGATTCCACGTTCCCAACATAGAAGAAGAACAATGATTAAAAATAGGGGTAAGAGAAAGGAAAAATTAAACAATTAAATTTATTCAAAAAAACCAATATCGATATTTTGAATTGCCCCCTATTTTTTTTTTTTTTTTTTTTTATGGGTCTAGCACACGTGCTACAGGGAAGTCCCTAAAGCGCTACAGGAGCGACACGTGTGCGGAGAAGGCGATTCACGTTGTTCTTGAATCGCTGTAGATCGTACTCGGTGGGAAACACAGTCCTGGGCAAATTATTCCAAAGGGATGATGTTCTCCATATAAAAGACTGCTTGAAAAGTGTTGTACGGGGAGTAACAAGCTGAACCTCATACGGATGTGAAGAATTAGCGCGACGTGTACTTCTAACATGCACCGCTCTGGGAGGAATTAAGCGGGCCACATCCTTCGAACACTTTCCATGAAAGTACTTGTAGAATAGGCTCAAGTCGCCAACCGTTCTTCGATGTTCCAGCGAATCAAGGCCGCCGGTCAGTTCCGGGTCTCCAATCAGACGAACAGCTCTTTTCTGAACAGAATCCAACAAATGCAGTGTCTGTTTGAGAGCGGAGCCCCAAACATAGGAGCAGTATTCCATAGTTGGTCGAATTTGAGCTTTGTAAAGAATTAACAGTTGTTGTGGAGTGTAAAGCTTTCTGGTTCGAAATAATATTCCCAACTTTTGAGAAGCTCTCCTTGCTATGCCTGCAACATGTTTATGCCAGGCTCCCAAATTAACGCCCAACAAATTGAGTGACGATGTTAGAGGAATGGAATGCCCCGACATAACTATGTCGGGTTCAGCAACGTTAACAACCTAGTCCTTATTATTGCTTCTAGCCGGTTTCTCATGGAGCGGGTGAGCTCTTTCACCACTATCTGTGGAATTCTTCCCCACTCTCTTCCGCCATCGCAACCTTTAAGTCCCTCAGTGGTGAAGGCACTGAATTTCTAGCTCAAACCCTTCTTTTAAGCATGTGTTTAATTGGATTGAGGTCAGGACACCGCGCAGGCCAGTCTAATGTGGGTATTCCCACTTCCGCCAAGTTTTGCCGCACGGATGCAGCAGCATGAGGTCTCGCATTGTCGTGCGTTAACACGAAGCTATCGCCAACAAACCCAGCGTAAGGAATGACGTGTTCCTGCAGGATCTCCTCGATATACCGGTGAGCACTTAATTCACCTCTACGAGTCTCATCAGTCATCAGTAAGCTTCCCACACCATAACAGAACCTCCTCCGTAGGCGATCGTTTCAGTAATGCAGCATTACGCATAGCACTCCCCAGGACTCCTATAGACTCGTATTCTTCTATCATTACCATGTAGGCACATTCGGGACTCGTCAAACAATAAAACGGAGCGTCATTGCTCTAAGGTCAAGTCAACATGTTCTCGGGCAAATCTGAGTCGCGCTTGTCGATGGGCTGCTGTCAATGTGGGTTCGTTAGCTGGTCTCTTCGGAGTTAGATCTATGTGTAAAGGCTCCAGTTTTTTGGTAACGTCTGTAGCCTCTGGAGACGGCTGACTGGCTCACATGCAGTTGCTCAGCGACTACACGTTGACTATGCCCTTCTTGCAATAGGACAGTGACTGGTACCGTTTCGTCCGAAGTAGTATCCATTTTCCGATGACGTAATTAGTGAGTAGGTATAGCAGAGATGGTAATGGTTCAAATTCCGATAAAAGAAAGATAGGAAAAACTAGTTGCATGTGTTTTTTTAGGGATGAATAGCATGCAACGAGTACTTAACTGATCGAGCAAAAATAGTTCTGTTGAGTAAAACCGCTTTAACTGATAAAACTTTTGGAAATCCAAATGTTTTTGGTATTATTGGAAAGAGTAGAAAATCAGCATTCTAATGATACAAAAATAATACCACTTTTTGAAAATTAAATTCAAGGATCGGTGTTAAATAAAGCAGAATCGTTTCAGCTGATTTTTTTGCTGACCAGTGTATTTGCTGACAAATCGAAAAGAAATTAGTAAAGTTATCTATTAGACAACTTTTTTAGCAGGTTGGGTCCTAATTTCCAACTTCATTTTATTTAATATCAATTACATAGCGATATTTAATAATAGAAAAATCACATAAGACATGAAAACCTGCAAAATATGTTAAAATAAATTTTCCACAACTTCATAGAGACCGCTTCCTCGGGATTAAATTCTAAAATGAAATATAAAATGGGTTTCTGTTACCAACGGCCAATACCAAGCACCCAGTTCCTGTAAGCGGGAGCGCATCTGCCCGAAAATATATATTATGAATCTCGAAAGCAGTGTATCGGTATGAGGTTTTTTTATTATAAATTGACCTTTCTATTTCTAACTCGCCTATTTGAAGATTGGGTAAAAATTTACATATCCGATATATATATATATATATATATATATATATATATATATATATATATATATATATATATATATATATATATATATATATTTATTTATATGTTTATATGTATATATATATATATATATATATATATATATATATATATATATATATATGTTACAATAGAGGTTTTTACGGATGGTGGAATGTAATACATTAAAATTCCGGGTTTCAATCCGTTCGTCTAACAATGAATTTGCACAACGTTTCGCCAAAATCTCATTTGGCATTTTCAAGTGCTCCCGCTGCTGCCGCAAGCATCGAATAGCGGCAGCGGTAGGAGCACTTGAAAAAAGATTTTGACGAAACGTCGTGCAAATTCATTATTAGACAAATAGATTGAAACTCGGAATTTTAATTCATATATATATATATATATATATATATATATATATATATATATATATATATATATATATATATATATATATATATATATATACATATATGCTAGGTGGCGCTTGTTAGGATAATTTTTTTCAACAAAAATCCACATTGTTGTTAGTATTTATTAGGAAAACATGAGAAAATTTCGACCACAATACTTTTAAAGAAAATAAAAATAGTTGACTCCATCTTGTTATGTGTGATACGAACAACTGTCAACAGTTCACCGCAGGTAGCGTGATTTTTAGTGGGATTCCCCCTCAGGCATATGTGGTTTAATGTAAAATAACTGAAAATGAATGAAGACCCATATTTCAGCAGTTTACCCACTGTTCGTTTATTCGTCAAATCCATCCCGAGACCCGTTTCACCGTATCACAGCTCATTAGTTGAGCTAGGATTGACCACCAAGAGAACAGAATTTTCTGGTACTTAAGCCAGTACTGAAAGCTAATGATGATAAGATATAACGCATAGCTCAAAGTTGATACTCCATTGAAGGTTGGGCTCTCCTCAAAAAATCGCGTTACGTGCGGTGAAGTGTCGACGAATAAGAAAAAAGTGGGTAGACTGCTGAAATATGGATCTTCGTCCGTTTTCAGTTGTTTTACATTGAACCATATATATATATATATATATATATATATATATATATATATATATATATATATATATATATATATATGTATATATATATATGTGTATATATATATATATATATATATATATATATATATATATATATATATATATATATATAAATATATATATATGTGTATATGTATATATATATATATATATATATATATATATATATATATATATATATATATATATATATGTATATAATATATATATATATATATATATATATATATATATATATATATATATATATGTATATATATATATATATATATATATATGTATATATATATATATATATATATATATATATATATATATATATATATATATACACCGGGTGACACAGCCAACGTGTAACACTCTGTAATTTTTTTATTTTGAAAGTTACATATTTGCATTTTTAAATACCAGAATGGGACATTATTGGGCTTTTTTATCACTTAAGAAACATTTTTAACTACTTCCAGTTTGACCGGAAGTGACTGCAACTTTCTTATCTTTAGTTGAACCTTGTACATTTTTATATCAATTTCAATTCGCTTTGAAATTCTCTTTCCAACGATGTATCACAAGTTAACATTTGTTTTACAGGTGACTGGCAAAAACTGATTTAAACTCTCCTTAAATTAGTCTACTTTTAAATTATTTTTGACGTAAAGTAAACAATAATAATGGCCATTTTGGTAACACGCATCAACCATAACTTTCGGTTCGTTTGTTTTATCACAGCCTACTAAGTCGATAATGGAACTCATTGATATCACATTACTGCATAATAAAACGGTTTATTTTCTGAAAATAATAATAAATCCAATTGGCGTAAGATAGTTCTGTTAGATGTATGTTGTAATGTGTAACTAGGTTAAATAAAAAATATGTGATACTGATCCTTATTTAAAGAGAAAATCCTGTAACTGAATGTAAAGCATAAAATTTTGTATGAGTCACTTAGACTCGCGAAAATGGCACGATAAATGGATAACCTTAAATTCTTTCCAAAGTGAGATAAAACGAACAAAAGCAATTGCTAGTATATCCGCCATGGCCGCCTAAGTCTAAGAGTTTAAATCGGTTTTGCCGGTCACCTCTCAAACAAATGTCAACTTGTGATAAATCGTTGGAAAGAAAATTTCAAAGCGAATTGAAATAGATAAAAAAATATACAGGGTTCCACTAAAAATAAGAAAATTGTAGTCACTTCCGGTCAAACTGGAAGTAATTAAAAATATTCCTTAAGTGATAAAAAAGACTAATAATTCCCCCATTCTGGTATCTAAGAATGCAAATACGTAACTGTCAAAATAAAAAAAATTACAGGGTGTTACATGTTGGCTGTGTCACCCGGTATATATATATATATATATATATATATATATATATATATATATATATATATATATATATATATATATATATATATATATATATATATATATATATATATATATATATATATATATATATATATATATAGTATATTGTATATATATATATATATATATATATATATATATATATATATATATATATATATATATATACCTATAATATATAAAATGCAACGTCTGTCTGTCCGTTAGTGCGCCTATCACTGAAAAACCACTTATCCGATTTACGTACTTTTTTTTTTAAAACATACATATGTTCTCTGGCCAGGTTATAGGCTATATTTTATTGCGATAGGTAGCATAAGGAATGAGCAGTGACGTCAAATAGTGAATGATGTCGGAAATAAGTTTGCCGCTAGCGCGTGTCTTTGCAATACACAGCCTAAACCATTAAATATGGAACAATATTATGTAGCAAAGAATATCTGTAATGTATAATCTATAATATATATAAAATGCAATGTCTCTCTGTCTGTCTGTCTGTCCATTAGTGCGTTTATCACGCGGGAACCACTTATCCGATTCACCTGTCTTTTTTTAAATTCATGCATATATTCTTTGGCCAGGTTATATAATAATAATAATAATCTATATCTATAATATATATAAAATGCAATGTTTATCTGTCTGTCTGTCCGTTAATGCGCTTATCCCTCGAGAAGATTTTTTAAATTCATACATATGTTCTCTGACCAGGTTATAGGTATATATTTTATTACATCTATAATATATATAAAATGCAACGTATTCTGTCTGTCTGTCTGTCCGTTCGTGCGCTTATCACTGGAGAACCACTTATCCGATTTTCGTACTTTTTTTTTTAAACATACATATGTTCTCCGGACAGGTTATAGGCTATATTTTATTACGATAGGTAGCATAAGGAATCAGCAGTGACAATAATAGTAAATGAAGTCGGACAAAGTTTGCCGCTAGCGCGTTCTCTTGCAATACACAGTCCAAACCATTAAATATGGAACAATATTATGTAGCAGAGACTATCTATAATATATATAAAATGCAATGTCTCTCTGTCCGTCTGTCTGTCTATCTGTCTGTCCGTCCGTTAGTGTGCTTATCACTGGACAACTACTTATCCGATTTACGTGCTTTTGTTTAACCATACGTATGTTCTCTGGCCAGGTTATAGGATATATTTTATTAGGTGACATAAGGAATAAGCAGTGACGATAATAGTGAATTTGGTCGGAGAAAATTTTGCCGCTAGCGCGTTCTCTTGCAATACACTCCCTAAAGCATTAAATATGGAACAATATCATGTAGCAAAGAATATAATATATATAAAATGCAACGTCTCTCTGTCTGTCCGTTAGTGCGCTTATCACTCGAGAACCACTTATCCGATTTACGTGTTTTTATAAATTTATACATATGTTCTATATAATTCGTTATAAGCCTAGATAATGGGAGATAAGGTGACATAATGGGAGATAAGGAGAAATAATGGGAGATAAGTCGAGATAAGCCTCGATAATGGGAGATAAGGTGAGATAATGGGAGATAAGTATAAATAATGGGAGATAAGGAGAAATAATGGGAGATAAGCAGAGATAAGTCTAGATAATGGGAGTTATGGTGAGATAATGGGAGATAAGGAGAAATAATGGGAGATAAGGAGAAATAATGGAAGATAAGTAGAGATAAGCCTAGATAATGGGAAATAAGGTGAGATAATGGGAGATAAGGAGAAATAATGGGAGATATTTTATTACGTTGGATAACATAAGGAATAAGCAGTGACGATAGTAGTGGTGAATCAAGTCCACGCGAGCGGAGCCGCGGACCCGGCTAGTATATATATATATATATATATATATATATATATATATATATATATATATATATATATATATATATATGTAATATATATATATATATATATATATATATATATATATATATATATATATATACCTAAACAGAATGTTACGTGGGGTAAATAACATTTATATGTACATATCTATTATGTAACAAAAAAAGTCATTTTGGAAATAATCGACAATTAAGTTTTGATGTTTTGTCTTCTTTAACATGCTTAACTCATAAAATTTCTTTATTTTATTGAGCGAACTAAATATGTTATAGGTTGTATTTTCTTTCTAATTATAAAAAAGTTCAATTTTTTCAAATGCTTTTATCATCTCCTGGCGAGAAGGTTTCTTCCTGGGAAATTCTTCATCAGCGTCACTGTCTTGAAGCTCATCTTGTTTACCAACACTAGCTCTTTATCTGTAGGAATTTTGCTGGTAAAAAGGTCATCAAGATTCATAAACTCATTCATAGATATCAGATCATTTGCATTAGCCAGTTCCAAATATTTGTTAAATGCCAGTTCAACAATCAAGAGCATTTGTTGTTCCCTGATAATTTGGCTCTTAATTGTGCTTATTGAATTTCATCTTCTTCATCATACAAGATTTTTTTCGAAAAACCGGCTTTTCTAAAACAATTGTGGATTGTTATTTAGGCGACGTCCACATTCTAAGTGGCTACAATGTTAACTCAATCAAGAAGAGCCATTTTGAGAATATAAGAATGGCCGTCAAAGTCGTCCAAAATTTTTTCTGAACTTCAGGATTGATCTTGGAGAAAAAACACTTTTTTTTTGATCAGTATTATTCCATGTACATCCGAAAAAATTCGTGCCAAACCCTTTCCAGCTGATATTTGTGTTCTTAGACGCAGCCGGTTTTCATACGGTTCCAGCCACTCTGCGGACTGAATGTTTAAATCAGGTGTGTAGTGTTGGATCCATGTTCCTTCCATTGTTATGACTAAACACAAAAACTCTTTAGATTACGGCAAAAAAGTGCAAACAGCGTTCTGAAACGTCGACACATTTTAATTAATAATGAGACAGCGTGGCACCCATCGGGCAGATTGCTTTTTCATATGCAAATATACATGCAAAATATGCCTCACGTATTCTATTAATATCTTCTCGATGTCAGCTACCTCTCTTTCTTTCACTTTGCAGTCATTCAAAACGATATGGTACACTTTTTTTCTATTTTTTGGAGTGATTGCCTCATTTGGACCTTCGGAACGTGGTACATCGTCGCGTCGGTACTCGTACAACCGCATTTAAGTTCACTAAACTATGGACATATACAGAGACAATATGAGTGAGACAACGATAGAGTAAAGTTCATTATCTCATTTGTTTCAGGAATGACAAAATACAATAGTTTTGGGGAATGTTAAGGTACACAGTATAACATTATTTTTGAGTATACAGGGTAGTTCAAAAAATTGTAGCCAATATAACAGATGTTTTTTAAATGGAACATCTATTTTCTAATTTATTTTTAAATTGGGCGTAAAATTTTACTTTTTTATTAATAATGTTATATACCTAAACTTAGTAGTTTTTCTAATATTTCAATTTTTTTAAAAAAAATACTAGTTTTCAGTTTTGTAAAAAATTGCCAGTAGCGCCATTGTTTCTGAAGGTGGAATACTCATAATTGGTACGAGCGTTCTATAGAGATGAAACAAAAAGATATATGTAAAGAAATTTGAGTTAGATGCTACACAGTGTTCAAAATAAATTTATGCATTTCGACTATTTTAAATTGAAAAATCTCAAATTTTTTAAAGGGCACACTCTATATATTATTATTTTTTTCTTATAGATTTTACAAAGTCCTCCAACTTTTGTTAAGTATGTCATACACCTATTTCTAATATTTTTCGATTTATTTTGAATTTTTCAATTTTTACACTTGTTTTTAAAACACTTACGCTATAACATCATATTTGCCAAGACAAAACAAAAACGTAGGCATTGTCAAATTTTGACATGTCTATTAAGCAAGTAAAAATAGTTTAATTTGTTGTAGTAAGTGACGTATAAAGGTAATAGTTGTAGATTTTCCTAAAAATGAATTAATTGATATGGTTTATATACTGGGCGAGGCGGGCAAAAATTGTTTTTGGCAGTAAGGCTTTACGGAGCGAAGTCCCTTATAAAAGTACCATATACCATCTAGAAAATCTTTTCAGTGCTTAATGGAACGATTTGATGGTAGTGGTAGCGTTGAGTATACGAAACGGAAAGTAGTAAACCAGAATGCTACCAATGAGGAAAAAGAAATGGAGATTTTACTTCACTAGAAAATACTAGTAACATCCCTTTCATATGGAACTACACCAAAACCTTTAAGACCGTGATTTTGAACGACGAGTAAACTTTTGTACCACCATGAATGGAGCAATAGAGGCCGATCCAAATTTTTTATTCAAAATAATGTTTTCTGATGAAGCTAGACACCAAAAGAGCTTCTAGCGCTGACAGAATACCTGCCATAGTTCTCAAAATTTGTGCGAGGGAACTGACACCAGTTTTCTGTAGACTTTTCAACCTATCCTACAGAAAGGGTATATTTCCTTCCTGCTGGAAATGTGTCACAGTTCAGCCGATACCTAAAAAAGGCAAGAAGACCTTGCCAAATAACTACCGACCAGTCGCACTGCTTTCAATAATATCGAAAGTCATGGAAAAGGCTATCAATCAACATCTCCTAAAATATCTTGAAGAATTCAACATTATTAGCGATCACCAATATAGCTTTCTTAAACATAGATCAACAGGAGATCTTCTGACTTATGTAACACATGTTTGGAACAACGCAATTGAACACTTTGAAGAATCTCGAGCGGTTGCTCTTGACATATCCATGGCATTCGATCGTGTTTGGCACGATGGGCTGTTGGCTAAGCTACGTTCTTGTGGTATGTCTGAAAAGTTATGTTTGTGACTCTCATGTTTCCTCAGTAAGCGTTCTTTACGAGTGGCGGTCGACGGATTTCTTTCTAACACCTTCACTATCAACGCCGGTGTGCCCCAAGGGAGCATACTATCTCCTACTCTCTTTCTCCTTACATTAACGATCTGCTGGAAATCCAATCTACAGCTCTGCACATGACAGTACGCTTATCTCTTCATTCACTTTGAACATCGGCTGCTCAGGCGAGTGCCCGCAGACGGCGGGATGTTGTTCAACTTAACAAAGACCTAAAAGAAATTCTATCTTGAGGTGACAGTAACCAAGTGGAATTTAAAGCTACAAAAACCCAGGCAGCAGTTTTTTCCTAAAAAAGTTAACGTTGCTGAACCCGACATAATTATGGGGGCACTCCATTTCTCTAACATCATCACTGAATTTGTTGGGCGTTAATTTGTGAGTAAATATGTCCTGGCATGAGCATGTTGCACGCATAGCAAGGAGAGCTTCTCAAAAGTTGGGAATATTATTTCGAACCAGAAAGCTTTATACTCCACAACTGTTAATTCTTTACAAGGCTCAAATTCGACCAACTATGGAATACTGCTCCCATGTTTGGGGCTCCGCTCCCAAACATACACTGCATTTGTTGGATTCTACTCAGAGAAGATCTGTTCGTCTGATGATGGAGACCCGGAACTGATCGGCGGCCTTGATTGGCTACAAGTATTTTCATGGAAAGTGTTCGGAGGATGTGGCCCGTTTAATTCCTCCCAGAGCGGTGCATGTTAAAAATATACGTCGCGCTAATACTTCAGATCCGTATGAGGTTCAGCTTGTTACTCCTTGTACACCGCTTTTCAAGCAGTCTTTTGTATGGAGAACATCATCTCTTTGGAATAATTTTCCCAGGATTGTGTTTCTCAACGAGTACAACTTACAGCGATTCAAGAACAACGTCAATCGTTTTTTCCGCACACGTGTCGCTCCTGTAGCGCTTTAGGGACCTCCCTGCAGCACATGTGCTAGACCCATAAAAAAAAGCTACTTTTCGCAGTAATGGAGCAGTTAACAGCCAGAACATGCATTTTATTCAACAGTTAATCCATTTTGGGTCCGGGAAGTTCGAAACCAAAACCATGGGTCGCTTAATGTATGGTGTGGAATATTAAATTTTCGAATTATTGGTCCATATTTTTTCCGCGAATCGCTTAACGGGCCTAAATATCTAAATTTTTTGCAAAACGAATTGCCCCAGCTTCTTGAAGAAGGTGATAACTTTGAAAGGGAACAAATGTGGATTCAACAAAACGTGAGCTCCTGCTCATTACCACCGGGAAGTTCGGGAATTTTAAACGTTACCCACAAAAAATGGATCGGTAGGGATGGATTCATTCAGTGGCCCCCTCGATCATATGACACCTTTAGACTTCTTTTTGTGGGGCTACATTAAAGATCTTGTTTATGTGAATCCCCCTACAACACCAGTAGATATGGAAAATAGGATACGAGATGCGTGCAGGACAATAACGCCCTTTATGCTAAGGAAAGTGAAGGAAAATATAGTAAAACGAATAAACATGTGTATTTAAGTAGATGTACATATTTTTGAACATTTATTACGTCATAATAATTAATCTTACTATCATCTATATTAAAATTATTATTAACTACTTGTTTATGTTTTCACAATAGCATAAATGTATTAAATAACTGAAAAAATCAAAATAAATCGAAAAATATTAGAAACAGGTATATGACATACTTAATAAAAGTTGGAAGGTTTTGAAAAAATAATAATATACAGGGTGTGCCATTTAAGCAATTTGAGATTTTGCAATTTAAAATAGTCGAAATATATAAATTTATTTTGAACACCCTGTAGCATCTAACTCAAATTTCTTTACATATATCTTTTTTTTCATCTCTATAGAATGCTCGTACCAATTATGAATATTCCACCTTCAGAAACAATGGCGCTACTGGTAATTTTTTACAAAACTGAAAACTAGTATTTAAAAAAAAAAATTAAAATATTAGAAAAACTAGGTTTAGATATATAACATTAATAATAAAAATTTTGCGCAGAATTTAAAAATAAATTAGAAAATAACATATGTTATATCGGCTACACTTTTTTGAAGTACCCTATATACTCAACAATAATTTTAAACTGTGAACCTTAACATTCCCTAAAACTATTGTATTTAACATTTTTTCGTCATTCCCAAAACAAATGAGATAATGAGTTTTACTCTATCCTTGACTCACCCTGTACAGTTGCTTTCGACGTAACAGATGGGCCATAACACTTCTCAAGCCATTCCTGGGTTATGTATGTATTTTTTCCGATCAAAAAGTAATGTTTAATCATAACCTAAAATTTCTTTTTGTTCTATCGTTTTGCAGAAATCCAAAGCAGCATCATTCAACCAGATTTAATTCACAAACTAGTAGAGAAAATATAATAAAAATATTGCACGACTCTTCTAAGAGTTGAGACTAACTGAAAATCATATGGGTTTTTTGTTTGTGCTGCCATCTCTCGGAAAGTTTGGGGACTCTTCACAACATGTAATATACTATATTCACTTAAATATAACCTTTGCGGCCTCGAAAGAAGAACTCCAGTATATGATGGATAGACTTAACATTGTCAGCAACAAATACAGGCTACAGTTGAATAAAACCAGGACGAAAGTGATGATCATTGACAGAGTCCAAAACAATTAGCCTTACGTTAGGAACATTGCAGGGTCACTTCAATTACCTCGGCTCAGTAATAGCAAACAACGGCGGATGCGAGAACGAAATACGCAGACGTTTTGCTATGGCCAGAACGACGGCCAAGCTAACAAAAATATGGAGAGATAGTGACTTGACGCAGAATACCAAATTACGTACAATACACCAATATTCCCAATTGCTACAGACGCAGCTGAAACCTGGACCATTAAAAGAAGGATGCGTCGGATACCCTAGATAGCGCACCGCATAAATACTTTCATCCTAGATGAGCTCAACACCAAACCAAGACTGACTACCATAGTCAACAAGAACATACTGAGATACTTTGGTCACATAACAAGAAAGAGAGACAGTAGAGCGGTTGATTGTGAAAGGTAATTTCGAGGGCAAAAGACCGAGAGGGCGGTCTCCCATACGGTGGTCGGACCATATTAAAACAACAACTGGCCACACATTCCCGGAAGCATCACATCAAGCCCAAGACCGAGAAACATGGGCACAAATAGTATGATATCACCACGTCCTTACGTAGGATGACGGATGGAGGAGGAGGACATATAACCATATTTTTATTTCAAGACATATTTATTCCCTCTTGACAATATTAAAATTTTTCCGCTTTGCACCCAGCTACGAGCAAGTGTGCCCAACCCTCCCTTTCGGCGCCTGTGACAACAAAATGTAAACACATTATTGTTTATTTGCTCTAATACGGTTTAATGGTGTTTTTAAAAGTTAGAGTGATGAAGTTAACGACAAGTGTAATGATTTTTTTTGTATAAATATACTTTGTTAATGCTTTCATTACACAGAACAATTAATAAGAGTGATGTATTAAGTAAAAAGTTAATTAACTCTGATTTATTAATTGGAAATGTTTGTTCGGAAAAACCCAGATTTATTTACAAAAGAGTTTATTGCATTTTGCAATTTTAGGGAGGACATACAAATATTTACAAATATTTGATGCTAATTTAATATGTTATCTAAAAATAGTGTTGTTAAGCTTACCAAAAGACGTCAGCGATATTGCAGACGTGTCAGTGTTGGACTGTTGCATCGGTAATTTATGAATGTTTTTGTTTTGGGAGGTGGGCTAAGCTTTTGGAGTTAAAATATAAGGCATTTTTTGTTCAGGGACGTCGCCGATGCCGCTCAATTTTCGTTTTAAGCACCTTCCTCCATAAGCAGTTATTCCTTTAGTGTTTTTCTTTCTTAAAGGAATGCCTCTCGTGTCTATATGCCTGCTTCTCAAACCTATATATACATATATATCTTTTTTCTTTATGGACTGTAGGAATATGAAAATTAATTACTTTCTAATAAAGGAAGAGGTGAAAAAAATGGAAAAATCTTATGTAGTTTCAATATAATTATAAACAAATGTCTAGATGTTTTAGATTGACGAATGGGTAACCGTAATTATTTATATTAAAACTTATAAGGGGCCCAAGGAGTGGAGAAGGGGGGTAAAAGAGTACCTTCGTATTTATCATATTGTAGGTTTTTTTTATCGATCGAAACATTACATTTTTTCCATTATTTTGATTGTTAACATGGACAGAGACTGAGCAGGGTGGGGGGTTTTGTATCGTTTCAATAGTATTAGAAGAATATTTCCTGGTTCTTAATCGTGATATTAAATATATATATATATATATATATATATATATATATATATATATATATATATATATATAAATGGTTTCACAACGAGTTAGGTCGCCTTCCGGTATCCAATCATCCTTTTGATTACACAGCCCCACAAAAAAAAAAGTGGGGTATACTTTTGATGCGATATATCAGATCCGTAGTATTTTTGCCCGCTGATCACGAATCTGACGTCAGAATATCGCCATCACATCTCAATTTTTTTCTAACCTCAAAAAATAGGTAAAAATTAAGAAAAATATACTCCTAAAAAATTGATTCAAGCTTTTTCATGAATCCAAAGATGTATTAATATGTATTCGGACACACTAAGCTAATATTCATCGGTTGGATTAAGCCATACAGTTCTGTTTTCTTTCTAACCTCAATAAATCAGACTCTGTGCTTCTCGAATGCAAAAACGAATTCAAATTAAAATTCAACCGATTCTTACCAAATTTGGTACACGGGGGTTTTTTGGGTTGCTGATCATGAATCTGAGGTCGGATTTGCAAAATTCAAAATGGCGGATCCAAGATGGCGGACAAAATTTTTGAAAACCAACCGATTCCTACCAAATTTGGTATACAGTTGGGGAATCCTCAAACCTGATACTCTTAAACCCTAAACCCTGAAACTTTAGACTCCCACACCCTGTAACCTCAAAAAATAGACCTCAATAACCCTGTAACTTTAAAAATGAGACCCAATAAACTCAAAACCAGGACTTTTAAACCATATACTCTCAAATAGTAGACCCTTAAGCCCTAGAATTGCGAAGGTTAGACCCGCGCCTAACTTTCCTTTTTTTGACTGTATCTTGTTCTTTTTTCCGCGAATGACCTATTCAAAGGCTTTCTGCCCAAACGCTTTTGAGGACTTGTTTCTCTTTTTAGCGACCAGCAATAGTCCGCTAGCATATGGTCATCCCATCGTCCTTGATACCGATTTTCTATGATTTTCAGATCTTGGTGAAAACGTTCCCCTTACTCCTCACTGTAGTCACCAAGATTATCTGGGAAATCATCGATGTGGGAGTCCAGGAAATGTAATTTTAGATTCATCAAGCAACCTAATGTTTGAAAATTTTTTACCATTTTCTCGACTATTTCTTTGTACTTAGGACTTTTATTATTTCCCAAAAAGTTTGTTGTGACTTCTTTAAAACTAAACCAAGCAGCTTTTTCAACTTTATTCATTTTAGTAACAAATAATGAATCTCGAAACAATTTTCTTATTTGTGGCCCGTCAAATACGCCTGCCTTAATTTTAGCTTCAGAAAATTTCGGAAATTTTTTATGCAAATATTTGAAACATGGGCCGTTTGTATCTAATGCTCTCGTGAATTGCTTCATAAGTCCAAGCTTAATGTGAAGCGGAGAAATAAGAACTTTTCCTGGATCTACCAATGGTGGAAACAATACATTATTTTCACCAGGAGTGAACGATTCTCTTGTTGGCCAAATTTTTTTCTTATAATGACGTTCCCTGTCTCTGCTATTCCACAGACATTTATAACAGGGATAAAGTGTAAACCCTGACTGTTGGCCAAGCAATATTGTTACAATTTTCAGATCTCCACAAATTTTCCAGTTATGATCAGCATATTTTATTTTTATCAGAAGCTGCTTCATTTTTTCATATTGCTCTTCCATAACTGTGGAATGAGCAATCGGAATAGGAGCGTAAACGTTGGTATTATGCAGCAAAACTACCTTAATGCTCCGTTTAGAAGAATCAATGAACAGTCTCCATTCTTCAGGATCGTATGAGTTATTTTGAAATTCATCCATTAGACCTTTTACATCGGTACAATATGAAAGTGACAATTCCTCGTCCATTGTGAAATATTTTCGAAATTCTTCATCTCTGTTTCTATAATAAGAAATCGTAGCTTCTGGCTTAAGTAAATGTATTTTCTTTAAAAAGGAAGCAAGATGTTCTGAACCATCTTTGGATAAGCCTAAATCTCTGACTAGATCGCTAAGTTCTGACTGTGATACGAGTATTGGTTCTGGTTTATGGTTGTATGGTAGAAATTCTTTATCTGTGTCACTAGTATATGATAGGTTGTCACTAGAACATTCATTAGTAACAGTGTTTGAATCTTTTTCGACAGTCTCAATGTTTTCGGCATGAACTGATAAGGTGAAATCATTTGTTTCCGTAACATCAGCATCAAGTGGTTCAGGAGGCGGAATTAGTTTAGTTGGCCTTGTTACTGTCGAAACATCGTTATAAGTAATAGTACAAAAGTAGCAATCATTTTCACTGTATGGTCTATTCCATATTGCTGGTCTGGAATATTTAATCGCCTTCTTATTGATGTACAACATTATTTTGCAAGAACTGCAAATGATGTGAGGAACCCAATCTGTATCCTGGTGCTGTATTTCAATGTTAAAACAATCCTTATATAAGGTTTTAATCTTATCCGTTATCGGTGACCCCATTTTACTCAATACGTGTTGACAGCAAATATAACAAAATGAATCACTGTTTTTATCGCACTTATGAAAAGGCCTTGTACCGTGAGACCGTTTTCTTGTAGCATTATACTCTACATGAGCCAAGTCACCCACACATGAAGAGCTACGGTCGCTGGATGACGACGGCTGCGGGCCCGCTTTCCCACCCTGACCAACCGCCGATACTGGGTTTCCGAGTCCCTGCATCGTAATTCTCTTTCTTCTACCTGCCATGACGGCATCTAAGCCGTTATCCAGGGACTCTGCCGGCTAGTGGAGTAACACCGTTGCCCACCGTCACCACGTGGAGGTGTCCTGGATGCAGGTAGAAGAATAAAAATCGACCGATGAATTTTCTCGGCGTTCAAAATGGCGCGAAAACATCTGCCATCTTGAATTTTGCAAATCCAACCTCAGATTCGTGATCAGCGACCCAAAAAATCCCCGTGTACCAAATTTGGTAAGGATCGGTTGAATTTTAATTTGAATTCGTTTTTGCATTCGAGAAGCACTATATCTGTCTGATTTATTGAGGTTAGAAAGAAAACAGAACTGTATGGCTCAATCCAACCGATGAATATTAGCTTAGCGTGTCCGAATACATATTAATACATCTTTGGATTCATGAAAAAGCTTGAATCAATTTTTTAGGAGTATATTTTTCTTAATTTTTACTACTTTTTACCTATTTTTTGAGGTTAGAAAAAAATTGAGATGTGATGGCGATATTCTGACTTCAGATTCATGATCATCGGGCAAAAATACTACGGATCTGATATATCGCATCAAAAGTATACCCCACTTTTTTTTTTATGGGGCTGTGTTATTTCATTCTCCCTCATTAAGGTTTCTTTCTGATATAGCTCTCTTCATTCCCATCATCCAAATATTACGGAGTCTGCTTCTACGTTTTCTCTATGCTGGTGTCCACTGCATAGCTTTCTTTGGTATTCTACTCTCATTCGTTCCGTACCATATTAATTGTTTTTGTTGTATGTGTTCTAGAATAGTATTATTTCTGTTCATACGTCGTCTTATTGCCTCGTTTTGTATTCTTACCCTTTTAGAAACTTTAGCTGTTCTTCAAAGGCAGTCAGTTTCTGTAGACAAAAGTTTTCTAGACATATTTTTGTTAATCTGCCAGACGTCGCTTCCGTAAGCTAAATTACTTTTCACAGTGGTATCATATTTTCTTAATTTTGTTTTCTTTAAGATATTATTTTGCCATAGAAGTGAGGTAAGCATTCCGATTATTTTTTTGCACTAGGTACTCTGCTTTGGATTCTTTTATCATGCCTAGCGTCCTGTACGTCGTTAACGCCCAGGTATATATACTCATCGCATGGTTTTAGCGCCTCTTTATCTAATTCTCGAGCTGCTCCAGCTACACACAGATATTCTGTTTTTGCAGGTTAATTTCTAGCTCCCACTTCTGATATTTTTGGTACAGCCCTTTTACCATAAATTCCGCCTCTTCATGATCTTGTGCTATCACGACCTAGTCATCTGCGTAGTGAAGTGTGAATAACATCTCATTATTAAGGCGTACTCGATACTAAATAATTATTAAAAAAATATATTTTTTATAGTAAAATATATATCGGGTAATAGGGATGAGGTAGGCAGCTAGTACGGTGATTGCGGATATATCGTATTATAGTTTCAACAGAAAAAACAGTATTTCGTTGGCGCAGGGTAGACCTTGAGCTCGATGTGATTTTAACAGAGAGGATTTTCTCCGAAACTATGTGACACAGAAAATTGAAATTTGGCACTAATATAGGAATTGATGTCCTCATGAGAGCCGTGTAGTTCTAAAAGTTAAATTTTGAGTTAAGGGGTTAGTTTTTGGGGGGTGAAATCAGAAGTAAAAAAAAAACTTTTTACCAGGACATCGAGTGGGATGTCAAATGAAAGCTACTTACTTACTTACTTAATTAGTCCAAAGCCTTTCTACAGTTAAGTGTAAGGCTGAGGGAGTTGAGTTTTGCATTTTTGTCTCCATTGTTATCTGTCTTGGGTTAAAGTTCGTATTTCGCTCCATGCCATTCCTCTCCCCTCTATTTCTTCTCTGATTTTGTTTATCCATTTTGCTCTTGGTCTTCCTCTTCTATTTCTTCCCGGCATTCGCGTTTCGAACACTATTTTAATAAGTCTATCATCCGGCATTCGACACACATATCCAAACCATCTGAGTTGTCCCTCTATAATTTTCTCGTTGATGGGTTCAATTTGTAAGTTACTTCTGAATGTTTCATTTCTTATTTCGTCTCTTCTGCGCTTGTTTTCGATTTTTCTCAGAAATTTCATTTCCACTGCGTTGGTGCGACATTCCTGTCTTTTAGTTAGTGTCCATAACACTACTGTACATAAGTGTTGGTCTGACCACTTTTTTCACAACCTCAGTTTTGATATTTTTTTCGGTTTTTCTCTTTTTCCTAGAAATGTTGTCTTCATTGCATTGAATTCAGAGAGGCATGTTTCAAAAGCAGATAATATTTCGGAGGAGATCACAGGGTTTATATTAGATTTGTTCAGTATTTTATGGATTATTGGTATGCATTCTTCAGCTGAAATGTTGGAGAACATATTCTTTATATCAAAGGAGACCAAAAAGGAGTTTGTCGGGGTTCTTTGGTCTTTTAGTTTTTGAACGAGTTCAAGTTAGTTCGTTACACTAGTAGTTTTCTAGACATATTTTTGTTAATCTGCCAGACGTCGCTTCCGTAAGCTAAATTACTTTTCACAGTGGTATCATATTTTCTTAATTTTGTTTTCTTTAAGATATTATTTTGCCATAGAAGTGAGGTAAGCATTCCGATTATTTTTTTGCACTAGGTACTCTGCTTTGGATTCTTTTATCATGCCTAGCGTCCTGTACGTCGTTAACGCCCAGGTATATATACTCATCGCATGGTTTTAGCGCCTCTTTATCTAATTCTCGAGCTGCTCCAGCTACACACAGATATTCTGTTTTTGCAGGTTAATTTCTAGCTCCCACTTCTGATATTTTTGGTACAGCCCTTTTACCATAAATTCCGCCTCTTCATGATCTTGTGCTATCACGACCTAGTCATCTGCGTAGTGAAGTGTGAATAACATCTCATTATTAAGGCGTACTCGATACTAAATAATTATTAAAAAATATATTTTTTATAGTAAAATATATATCGGGTAATAGGGATGAGGTAGGCAGCTAGTACGGTGATTGCGGATATATCGTATTATAGTTTCAACAGAAAAACAGTATTTCGTTGGCGCAGGGTAGACCTTGAGCTCGATGTGATTTTAACAGAGAGGATTTTCTCCGAAACTATGTGACACAGAAAATTGAAATTTGGCACTAATATAGGAATTGATGTCCTCATGAGAGCCGTGTAGTTCTAAAAGTTAAATTTTGAGTTAAGGGGTTAGTTTTGGGGGGTGAAATCAGAAGTAAAAAAAACTTTTTACCAGGACATCGAGTGGGATGTCAAATGAAAGCTACTTACTTACTTACTTAATTAGTCCAAAGCCTTTCTACAGTTAAGTGTAAGGCTGAGGGAGTTGAGTTTTGCATTTTTGTCTCCATTGTTATCTGTCTTGGGTTAAAGTTCGTATTTCGCTCCATGCCATTCCTCTCCCCTCTATTTCTTCTCTGATTTTGTTTATCCATTTTGCTCTTGGTCTTCCTCTTCTATTTCTTCCCGGCATTCGCGTTTCGAACACTATTTTAATAAGTCTATCATCCGGCATTCGACACACATATCCAAACCATCTGAGTTGTCCCTCTATAATTTTCTCGTTGATGGGTTCAATTTGTAAGTTACTTCTGAATGTTTCATTTCTTATTTCGTCTCTTCTGCGCTTGTTTTCGATTTTTCTCAGAAATTTCATTTCCACTGCGTTGGTGCGACATTCCTGTCTTTTAGTTAGTGTCCATAACACTACTGTACATAAGTGTTGGTCTGACCACTTTTTTCACAACCTCAGTTTTGATATTTTTCGGTTTTTCTCTTTTTCCTAGAAATGTTGTCTTCATTGCATTGAATATTCCTCCTGCTCTTCCCACTCTTTCGTTTATTTCCCTATCCATTTTCCCGTTCTCTTCTATAATCGCACCTAGGTACTTAACGTATCTACTATCTATCTTAATGATCTACTTGCTTAATTAGTATTCCATCCAACTTAATTTCGTGTGTTTCGCTGGTGTTTGATATTACCATAGTTTTTGTTTTTTGTATAATGATTTTCATGTTTATCATCTCCAGCTCTTCTTTTATTACTTCAAGGTTGTATTGTAGATTTTCCCCGGTATCTGCTATCAAGGCCATGTCATCTGCAAATATCGGTTCATTCAGTTGTGTGGGTCTTATTCGCCAGTATCCTAATGTCAACTTCTTCATCTTTTTCTTGGCTTTCTTTATTGCATCATTCAGAACCGTCATATACAGAAGCACACATCCTTGTTTGACCCCCTGTCTTTTTTCGAATTATATTGATTCTTCATTGTTTGCCGTAACTATGTTCGTATTTTCCTTGTACATATCTTTTAATACTTCTATGATGTTTCTGTTTACTCATCTTACGCTCAGCGTCTTCCACACGTCCTTTCTTCGCACTTTATCGAAGGCTTTCTCCATGTCTATGAAACATACGTGTGCTTGTCTATTCTTGTTTAATATTTTTTCACTCATTTGTCTAATCATAAATATAAGATCCTGTATCCTATTCTTTCTAAATCCGCATTGTGTGCCCTCTAGCGTTGACTGTTTTGTTCCTTATTTTCTTTTCTACTATTCTTCCAAAGTGTTATTCCTCTATAGTTGCTGCAGCAACTATAGAGGAATCTCTTTTTATCACCCTTCTTATATATGGGTAATAAAATATCTGTTTTCCAGTCCTTGAGTATTCTTGGTTTCTTCAGAATGTCATTCATTCTTCTTCTTTTCTCTTTTTATACTTCATAATATTCGGCTCTTCTTGTGCTCAAATACTTTTTCCACTTGTCTTTTTTGTTTTTTACCTGTCTTCGTATATCATCCATCCATCATTTAGTTCTTTTTATGTTGCTATTTGGTATTTCCGTTTTCCGCTGCATACAATATGTTGTCCCTAAGATATTCCCACTTGTCCTCTATATTTGCGCTGTTTGTCCAGTCTTTCAATTTCTTTTCAAGGATTAATTAGTACGCCTTTTGGTATTTTTTTTCTTTTAGTTTTATGCTCTTAATTATTTCATTTACTTTCTTCCTTGTCTTTTGATTTTCCTCCTCTTTCGTTCTTTTTATTTTAATTATTACTAGATAGTGTTCACTTGCGATCTCTGCTTCTCTCTTTACTTTCATATCTTTTATTCTTTTCCATTTGTTTCTCCTCAGCAGGAAGTAATCAATAATTGATCTCTCGTTTCTCGTCTCGGAAACACTTGTGTACTTGTGTATGTCTTTATGTTTGAACTTTGTGTTTGCTATGGTTCCTATATGTTCCTTCTCTGCCCATGTATTGCTCTATTCCCCCATTTTCGTTTCCTACTCGGCCACTGAAATCTCCCATTATCAATATCTATTCGCCACTGCCATCTATCTGTCTCTGCAGCTCTTGGAAAAATTTATCCTTTTCTTCCTTTCTTGCATCTTCGTTTTCTCCATATGCAGTTATTATTGTCCATATTTCATCATCCACCAGTTTTAGCCCAACTGTTAGCATTCTTTCGTTCACATACTCTTCCTGTACCACATCCTTCAGCCTGTTTGGGGCAATTATCAATCCCACTCCTCCTCTCACTCTTTCTCTCTCAGTCACTCCCGACCAGAGCATCCAATAGCCCTTATGTATTTTCTCAATTCCTTTTCCTCTCTTGGTTTCCGCAATTCCCAGTATATCTATTTCTTGTTTTATTATTTCTTCCACTAGTTCTTCCTCTTTTCCCGTGATATCTCTCACGTTGTAAAAACACGAGTTCAAAAATATATATAAAGTAATACTTGTGCACACTTTCTTTTGTATTATTTTTAAAAAATTGCCCTGATCTCGAAAAGTACTTTTAAAAAAGTTTTGAAAAAAAATCTGGAATATTCTCCATAGGGTGTAGATTGTACCAAAATTATCACGAGTGCATTACCTTTAATAATTTATCTTATATATAAAGAAAACAAGGATTTCAAGGTCGTCAGTTTTCGGTAAAGATCGGAAAAAAAACTTTGTTGAAAACTCATTAGGTGTGTGTTTTGTGAAGTCATTGATCATTTTATAGCACCGTAACAAAATTTTTTATTTTAAAAGCAATCAACGTACTAATTACGTAAGTCCGACTTCCACTTTGCCGGTTATTTAGGCGGTAAATAAATTTTTTGATGTTTAAGCAAGTTAAGTTTCTAATTTCTCTATTTTTTTTCAGTTCGACAATGTAAAACCGCGACCAAGAGTGACAAAAAGAATATTTCTTAAAGTTATAACTCCCTGAGGACAGATGATTTCGAGAGATGTTCATAAAATTACCTGATCGTATTTCAGAACACAAGTCGACAATTTCTTTCAAAATTCAATTTAGAGATAGTCTGCTGTTTATCTAGTTATTCCGGGACACTGCATAGTCCCGTCTCTGCCTTGTTTAGGTTACTTAATTTTAACTGGAGGGTCAATATATCTTGACAAGATCATGTAGCAAAGTAAAGAAAGCTATAGTGTGTCCTAAAAAGAAAAACCATATTCCGAAACAGCTTTTAATGTTTCCACAATTCTGTTATTATATTTGGAATATAATCTCTATTTAAGTACTACCGCAGCAAAAGTGGCAGCAGAACTCAAAACTCACTTGAGTAATACTGTTTCGACAAAAACCGTACGCCGGGAGCTCCACAAAGCTAACATTCATGGAAGGGCTGCAATTTCGAAACTCTTTATAACGGAAGCCAACGCTAAGCTGCGAAAGAAGTGGTGCCATGATCATAAAACCTGGACACTTGATGATTGGAACAATGTGGTATGGACCGATGAATCATCGTTCACATTATTTCCTACAAACGGTCGCTTTTATGTATGGAAAACCCTGCTTCCTACAGTCAAGCAAGGGGGAGGTTCCGTTAAGATTTGGGCGGTTATATCGTGGTATTGATCTGGTCCTCTCATTCACATCCCTACATATATATATATATATATATATATATATATATATATATATATATATATATATATATATATATATATATATTTATTTATATATATATATATATATATATATATATATATATATATATATATACATATATATATATATATATATATATATATATATATATATATATATATATATATATATATATATATATATATATATATATATATATATATATATATAATATGAACACCTGACATATATACAAAATTTATTTCTTAATAAGGTGCTGGGACACCATTTGCTTGTAGAACAGCTGCAATTCTTCGCAGAATAAAGTGTCTGAATAGTTTCTAACGGAATGCTATCCCACTCTTGTCCCAAAACATCCGCCAATTGCGTCAATGATGTTGGAGATGGAAATGTGCTCCTCTGCTCCAAAACTCCCCATAACGGTTCAATTCTGTTGAAGTCTGGCGATTGTGCTGGCCAGGGAAGATGTTTTGATGATATTCTGATGCTCCTCAAACCAAGACTGAACCTTTTTGGCTGTGTATATGGGCACATTATCATCTTGGAATATGGCAGTGTTTGGCAGCAATATGCTAGTCATAGTAACAACTTACATTAAGGATGTCAAGATATTCATTCGCAGTATTCCGGCCAGTGATGTGAATGAGAGGACCAGCTGAATACCACGATATTGCCGCCCAAATCATAACGGAACCTCCCCCATGCTTTACTGTAGGAAGCAGGGTTTTCCATACATAAACCCTGCCGATTGTAGGGAACAATATGAACGATGATTCATCGGACCATACCACATTCTTCCAATCATCAAGTGTCCAGGTTTTATGATCGTGGGTGTTGAGTTCTCCTGCCAGTTTTGTCGCGGTAGTTTTATGTTGTCTGGCCACAATCCTTTTTAATATTTGTCGGTCTCTGTCAGTTAACTTTGAGTTTCGCCCACTATTCCTCTTCGCCGATGATGTTTTTACCATGTTCTGTGTATACTGTCATTGGGGTGGATACTGTCGCTCGTGAAACGTTAAACAGTTCAGCTGTTTTCATCACAGATGATCCCGCCAACCGAGCACCAACGATTTGCCCTCTTTCGAAGTCTGAGAGATCACACATTTCACCGATCACTGAAATATAACCTACAAGACTTGGCACGTAAACTTCGCAATACATACGCGTCGCATTATTTACACGAAAGCAGTGTTGCCAACATGCAACAAGATGTACGATATTGCATGGTGTTCATATTATTTTGTCTATCCCCTGTATATATATATATATATATATATATATATATATATATATATATATATATATATATATATATATATATATATATATAATTCTGATTTTCGTAAAACCGCAACTGTCGGACAAACAATTATCGAAGATTTTTTACCCTATTATTTGCAGTTTTTGTTTTACCTTTGCTACCTGCAATTCTTAAACACAAAAATATTTAATTTCTTACATAAACTTCCACTTCAGGAGCGCAGAGAACTATTTTTTTTCAACAAGATGGTACGTCCAATCATAATACGTTGCGAGAATGGCTGGATGAATGATTTGAAGACCAGTGGATTGGACGTATCCTGCTAATCCTCGGTCAGAGATATCTTAGGACTTAACACTGCTCGATTTTTTTATAGAGCTCAAGAACAAGTTTTAGGTTCAGAATATTGTTAAAAATATTGAATATTTGAAAAATGCGATAAGACAGTGCGTAAATAGCGTGTCTCCGTACATGTAAAAGAATTATATTCGCCAACAATTCAGCGCCTAGAATTGGGCGGTAGGCACGTCGAAATGCAATCTCGATCATTTTTTTTAAGTTTACGTTTTTTTTTTTGTATATTTAAATTGTGAAGTGTGAATTTATTTGCTGTATAGTCAATATCTTTATTACCTTTAGCAAATACTATTTTACTAATTTTCTAGAGTTACCTGTGATAGAGTTGTCCCGGGTTCATATTAGCAAAACGTTTAATAAAAAGTGGATAAAACTATTTTTTCCAAACTCATTACAATAGGAAATGTGATGACTGTTTTTTCTAAAATTACTTTCTATAATAAAAAGATAATTTTGATTAATTTTTCTTCTTCCTGTCCCATGTATTCACATAGGTCAGGGTCTCTGTACCATTCCTTCAGTTAATATTGAGGTTGTTATTCTCCGCTAGTCGAAAAATGGACGCAGCGTCCGGAACTCCACACCAGTCCCAGATATTCCGAAGCCACGAGTGCTGCTTTCTACTGGGTCCTCGCTGATCTTCCATTTTTTCTTGAAGAATAAGTTTTGGAATCGAGGAGTGGTCACCTCTTAGTATATATCCCAAATAAGACACCTTTGTTTGTTTTACGATATTAAGTAATTGCCTCTCCACCCTGGCCCTTTGAGGCGCATAGCAAACGTTGTAGTATCCCTACCTCGAAAGCTTCGATACGATTCAATGGTCTTACTTTAACGACCATGTCCCTACACTACATAAGAGAACCGGCCAGACGTACCATTTTATTACTCATAAGCGCTATTCCAATGACGAGCGACTTGCAATCTGCAATAGCAAAAATTAAGGTATGGGCTAGAAGTAACGATATTTCCTTTTCCTCTCCTAAATCTATTAGCATACATACATTTCTGCAAAGTACGAGGTTGTCCAAAAATATACGTATTTACACTAAATAACCTTACTATTCCCACAATAAATTCAGTCAAACTCCTTTTACTCACATTTGACAGTAAATTGAACTGGACCCCTCACATTAAGAATCTAAAAATCCGAACCACTCAGGACCTAAACTTATTGAAATCTTTGTGTAGCACTAAATGAGGCGCTGATTTTCCTACGCTTATGAAACTATATAAATCGTTGATAATACCCAAACTGAGATATGGAGCTTTTTTATATGACTCAGCATCTCAAGGAATAAAGAGATCACTAAACCCAATTCAAAATCAACGATTGAGACTGGCTACAAGAGCATTCATACATCGCCAATTGCAAGCCTTCAGTGTATATCATCAACTCCTCCACTCTACCTAGATAGGCAATACTCTTTGATGAAATTCTATGCATCCTCACTCTACAAATCCCATACAAAAAGAACAATTAACTTAACAAATTCTCATCGCCCCAACATGATAGCTCCTAAAGACTCAATTCACAACAGAATAAACAAGTTCATGTTACTACATAATCTCTCTCCGCCAAAATTCGACTACCCTTTTTGGAATAACTTCCCACTTTGGAAGTCCCCAACCCCTAAAGTAGTTTGTTATCTTCATTCCAATAATGTAAACGACAAAACCTATTAGAAATTAAGTCGGAATTTCTCAAAAGAATACATTCTCAATATCCTGATCACTCCATTGTAAATACCGACTGTTCTAAATCGGATCAAGGAGTGGGAGCCGCTTATGTACATGACAGAGTCATCAAACGTTTTAAACTTCACCCCTACAACAACATTTTCACAGCATAACTGCTCGCCATCAAGGAAGCACTTAAGTCTACTATTGCCTCAACCCAAGGGATAAACAAATTTCTTATAGCTTCTGATTCCTTCAGTTTGCTAAAACTCATTATTTCCAGTAAAGCCAATAGTACATACTTAAGACAAATCCGTGACCTCCTATATGTGGCTAAATTGAGAGATATTGAAATTCCATTTTTGTGGATCCCTGGGCACATGAACATTAGAGATAACGACAAAGCCGATAGAGAGGCTAAAAGGGCAGTAACAAGCGGAACTCTTTTCTCGGGCGAAAAGAACAGATTTTACAAAGATGCTATATTCAATAAAAATAAATTTATTCTAACTGGAGTGGGACTTGGAGAATAATGAAAACAAACTATGGCCGATAAAGCCTCACGTATTCCCTCCTCTTCATGATTCAAATAAAAGATCAGACAATGTATTGCTGAGAAGATTGGCCATAGGTCATACTTACCACACACACTCATATCTCCTAAAAAAAGAACCATTGCCGAAGTTTGAAGTATATAATTCCACTTTGACCGTCAAACATATCTTTGAAGCAAACCACTCCCTTCATGTGAAAATTAAATATAAAATTTCTCATTCAATTAAATAGAACATTGAACAATTCACATCAATCAAGAAAAATATTCACAAATACCTAAAAGAACTAAAAATATCTACGAGGCTGGTTTGAAAAGTACGAGAGATGGCACCACCGGCGCGTGTCGAGGTCATGTTTAGTTAGTAGCATCTTTTGAATGAACGCACACCAAGTTTCAGCCATATTGGTCTACTTCTTTGTGTTTGGCATTCGTGTGAATCAAGGAAGTCGAGTGATTTTCAAGAAATGGACGAAAAAGAATTTCGTGTGGTGATTAAACATTACTTTATGAAAGGAAAAACGCCTCAGGAGACTAAAGAGAAGCTTGATAAAAATTATGGTGACTCTGCACCTTCGATTAGAACAGTTTATAAGGGGTTTCAAAATTTTCGGACTGGCCATATGGGCACAAGTGACGCTGAACGTTCTGTACGGCTTGTGGAGGTTACGACTCCAGAAATCATTGATCAAATCCATGATATGGTGATGGATGACAGAAGAGATAAGGTGCGTGAGATTGCTAGTGCTGTGGGCATCTCGACTGAATGGGTACATAATATTTTGCATAAACATTTGGACATGAGAAAGCTATCCGCAAGACGGGTGCCGCGATTGCTCACGCTTGACCAAAAACGAAATCGTGTGAAGTGTTGCAAGGATGGTTTGCAGCTGTTCCAGAAGAATCCGGAGGACTTTAAGCGTCGTTTCGTCACTGTGGATGAAACATGGATACATTACTATACTCCTGAGACCAAACAACAATCTAAACAATGGGTTACCAAGGGGGAATCTGCACCAAAAAAGGCGAAGACCGTTCCTTCGGCCGGAAAGGTTATGGCGACTGTCTTTTGGGATTCGCAAGGAATAATCCTCATCGACTATCTGGAAAAGGGTAAAACTATTACAGGTGAATATTATTCATCGTTATTGGACCGTTTGAAAACCGAGCTGCAAGAAAAACGCCCGCGATTGGCCCACAAGAAAGTCCTTTTCCATCACGACAACGCACCAGCACACACCTCAGCAGTTGTGGTCGCAAAATTAATGGAAATAGGATTCCAACTCGTTTCACATCCCCCCTATTCTCCAGACTTGGCTCCCTCGGACTACTATTTGTTCCCCAATTTGAAGAAATGGCTGGCGGGACAAAGATTTTATTCAAACGAGGGGGTGATTGCAGACACTAATGGATATTTTGCAGACTTGGACAAATCCTATTATTCGGAAGGGATCAACAAACTAGAACATCGTTGGACGAAGTGTATAAGCCTAAAAGGAGACTATGTCGAAAAATAAAAAAGGTTTACCCCAAACACATAAGTAGTTTTTATTTTTGCACGGACTTTTCAAACCAGCCTCGTATATAATTATTAAATACATCTAATATATGTTAAATGACCTTAGCAGTCGATGCGCTCTGACCAATTAAAACAACAACAACGACTATTGTAAAGTCGAGAAATTTGCACCTGCAAAATGACCAACAAAGATTCCATGAATGCCATATTCCAAGCCTTTCCTCCTACGACTATAGTTTCTGAGCCTATACTCTTCATCAGGTAGGCTTTAGGCAACGGTATCGATCGTGAAGATCCGAGTACCGTGGAGAGTCAAGTTGGAATGACTCTCGCTGGCTTATAGCAATCATGGTACCTTAAATAAGATAGATATTACTCTTTGGGCAAGATACAGAGCCTTGCGCCATCTGTTGACTTCAAAAAACTGCTCAACTATATAAAACTTAACATTGTTATAGAGCAAGAGCCCGCGACTGCCAGACCTTCGGTTAATAATAAAAGCTAAAAGTTTCTCTACGTATGTCCACAATACGGGTAAGAACGATCCCCAACTATAAAACTTGAGTCGCGGTGGCTTTGGCAGGTAACAGGTAGTAAAGGTGTGTAAAATTATGCCTCAAATTCAGTATAGTATAAAGTTCAGTTTTTATGTATTGTATTCGTAATAATCTTATAAATCGCCTCGTCCACTGCCAGACACTTAGTACGGTTGCAACCCCCTGCCAGACACCCTTAAAATATAGTTAATTGTAATTATACTTACGTTATAGTATAAAAGCTGAACTTTATATATGTTATTTGAGAAACTATAAAATGATGTTTCCTCAGTAGCCAGACACTTTCGATAGTTCCCCCATGTTGCCAGACACATTCAAAGTCTACTGTAGGTGCGAGCGCGAAGGATATATATGTAAGCGGGTGCGAGTGAAATAGTGCCTTCGGTCCATGGCGATCTTTTACTGAGCATTAACTGTCTCTTATTCTGTGGTAAACTATTTTCTAGATTTATGAAGAAAATTTATTATATAAAATTATTAGGGACTAAAAAATAAATTTTCAAAAAATTATTCAGTAAAATTTTCATGTTAATAAATTATTAAATCAACAATCCAATAGTGTAATCAAATACGTTTTAGAGTTTTGTAAACTTTATTTAAATATTTAATCCAATAAAAATTTCAATATTTTATAAAAAATTTTGTTTACTATAAGGGGGGAATAATTATTTTGGTAGTAAGAAATTCAATGAAAAAGGAGTTTGATTATGCTTATAGCCATTGTATACAAAGTAAAAAAATAATATTTCAAACATGTATTATTAAATTCAAAAAAATATTCAATTATTTTCATCGTTGTCGTCGATATCTTCATTATCCTCATCACCGCTACTCCAGTCTGTGGATTGGTCGTTATCATTATTGCATTCTCCGGCAGTTTCTGTAATAATTAAACCAAGTTAACACAATTACGAATAGTCACAAATTTATCTACAATAATTTAATATCATAATTACATACCTGACAAAGTACTTAGAGAATCACTGACATAATTTGGTAGTTGATCCCCTTCAAACCATTTAAAATGGTATTGGTCATTTTCCAGTACCCAACCATTATTTTCTGGTTTATAGGAAGTTGGTTTTTTCAGGTGAGCATTGTTCCAAATAGTACAAATATAATTTGCTCACAAAAATTGCTGTAATAGTTCACTTTTACAAGGCGGTAAACTGCTAGCGTCGAAATTTCGCATTTTTTTCGATTAAAAGTTTCACTCACATCAGAGACTGTATACGAATCTATGAACATTTGAAGTCTAGACGCATCAACATCAGTTATATTACCAACATTGTATATATTGCATATAAATCTCTGAATAGTATTAAAGACGTTTTCTTGTTCATCATTATTTTCAATTAATTCGCTGTCACCGAACTTAATGAAAGCTTTCTGGAATTCGTCAAATTTTTTCAATAGTTTGTACGGTTGTAATTTTCCTTTCCTGAATAATGCAGGATTATAATCACATCCTGTTATTGCATGAAATCCAGGTAAGCTTTGACAAATAGATTCTCCTAACTCTGCGTGTATCTTCGTTAGGTCCACGTACCTTAAGTTATTTCCAGTTCCCGTCAGCATCCAAACGAACGAATCATTTTTAGGTGGTGCAGATGAGCAAGCATTATAACGACAATATCAGTATCAACACTTCGGATTACTATATTCGCTGGATAGTTGATGTTACACGCATGGTATATTATTTTTGTATCTGCTTCCTCATGTTCTGGACATGACAATTCTTCATCAATACTTGATACAACATTGTTGGAATCCTTAACAGTGAAAGAGTGACATTTTCTGAAGTTTATGTGTATAATCTTGTTAACAATAAATGGCGCCATTTCATCAGTAGCCCAATGTAAAATAAAAAAAATCTACAAGAGCTTCTTTAAAATTTGAATTCTTTAATTCTTTTGTAAAATCACTTGGTCGAACTTGCTCAGGTCCAGCTATAATATACTCTAACTGTGCAGATTCAAACCGTTGAGAATGCTCATAATCTTTAATAGATGGTGTAAAGTATTGATCAAAGATTACATCAATTCTCAACTGCACAAATAAATAATAAAACGTTTGCTGTACGTATAACAGTTCACCACACAATATAGAATAAAAGACAGCTGATGCGCAGTAAAAGATCGCCATTGACCGAACGCACTATTTCACTCGCACCCGCTTACATATATATCCCTCGCGCTCGCACCTACAGTAGACTAGCTTTTATACTATAACGTAAGTATAATTACAATTAACTATATTTTAAGGGTGTTTGGCAGGGGGTTGCAACCGTACTAAGTGCCTGGCAGTGGACGAGGCGATTTATAAGATTATTACGAATACAATACATAAAAACTGAGCTTTATACTATACTGAATTTGAGGCATAATTTTATACACCTTTACTACCTGTTACCTGCCAAAGCCACCGCGACCCAAGTTTTATAGTCGGGGATCGTTCTTACCTGTATTGTGGACATACGTAGAGAAACTTTTAGCTTTTATTACTTACCGAAGGTCTGGCAGTCGCGGGCTCTTAGACTATTAGGAAGGATAAACTAAACCGATATTCCGAAATTTTATTACAATTTTTAACGTGTTGTGTTAAAGTTTAACATGTACCATGCCACCCGCAAAAAAAGCGTCTCTTCGTGGGTAGCTGATTACCCTGGAACATTTACATACGACGAAAATGTTTTATATTGTCGAGTTTGCGAGAAAAATGTTTCGTGCACAAAAAAGTTTCAAATTGACCAGCATGTCAAGACAAGTCTTCATATCGCAGGATTACAAAAAAAAGGCCCACGATAACAACTTATAACAGCAGCAAGTAGCAGTGATTCCACTTCTATAGGCAAATAAAAAACCACTTTAGCATGGATTTATGTGAAGCATTGCTTGCAAGTAATATTCCTCACCACAAACTTACAAATCCTACATTCAAAGATTTTCTGCGAAAATATTGCTTGAATCAAAAAATACCAGACGAATCAACACTGCGTAAAAATTACATACCAACAATTTACCAACATGTTCTGGAAGAAATACGTAATGAACTTAAGGATGACATTATTGGACAGTTGTAGTCGCTACATTGCTAATTTAATTGTGGGTGCATTAAGATTAGAGCCTTCTTCTTCCTATTTGGTGGCCTGCAAAGAACTTGACAAGACAAATCATTCTACGATCGCCAGATTTGTGAATGAGGGTATTAAAAAAATATTTCCTGAATCTTCTGCAGATGAAAGAGTGTTTATATTTCTCTCAGATGCTGCTCCCTATATGATCAAGGCAGCCAAGTATTTTATCCAAATTTAATTCATATGACGTGCTTTTTCTCACGGAGTCCATCGACTCGCTGAAGAAGTACGATCCACGTTTGGAAATGTAAATAAACTGATTTCATCAGCAAAGAAAGTGTTTCTTAAGGCACCTGCTCGCAATAACGCCTATAAAGAAAAACTACCAAATGTGCCTTTACCTCCCGAACCAGTGGTAACTCGATGGGGAACATGGGATTGAAGCTGTACTGTTTTACAATTTTCGAGGCCATCACAGGTGTAGTAAATGACTTCGATAGTGCAGAGGATATGGCAGTTCGTCAATCCAAGGAAGCATTTAACGATTCTGATATTAAAAAAACATAGCTTTGATTAGCACTCACTTTTCCCACATACCTGCGGGTATTAAAAAGCTTGAAACTCAAGGTTTGGCGTTAACCGAATCAATTCAGTTATTGAATAAAATCCGTCAAATAAACTCCACATTGCCAGATGTATTCCCGCGTAGAGTTAAAGAAAAGTTTGAAAACATTTTGTGCACTAACCCAGGCTTTCAACCTTTGTATCAAATTGATAGTTTTATTATGGGACGGGTAAACTTTTGCCAGAAACAATAAGTGCTAACATAGCACCCAAATGTAAATACTGCCCAGTTACCTCAATGGATGTGGAACGGTCTTTTTTCCACTTATAAAAATATTTTAAGTGATCGAAGACACAATCTTAGTACCCAACATTTGGAATAATACCTTATTGTTTACGTGTACAAGAATACAATTGTTAAATAATTTTTAAAAATGTTAAATAATTGTTAATTAAATTTAAACATCGTCGATAACTTGTTAATTTTATGCTGATTTTGAAATAAAAAACTAAAAATTACTACTTTTATTATTATTTAATATTGCATATTTTGACCCTTTTCATGCATATTTTAAGCATTTTTCATGCATATTTGCATGCATATTTCAAGATTTTTATGTTGCATATAATCCGGTCTCTATTTATGACCAATTTATGCATAGAAATTTTCAGAAATAATAGTTGGGATTTCAAACTTTAATGAATATTTGCAGCGATAGATTACATGCAAAACTGTAAATATGTCATCGTTAGACAACATTTTTAGGTTTAAAAATGTCGGGTTACGTGTAAAACCGGAAATTTGCCTTTGCAACGGGGCATATCGCGTGAGCGCATGAGGTATCGATTATCTCTCGGTTGGTAGACTTTGGTTAGTTATTCAACGATCAAATCTTCACCCTGGATGCGCGTGTTAAAGGGCTCACCAGGGCCTCTGGTGACTTGTTACGGTGGAGAAATGTTAATCCAAGGGTCAATGCGCATGGCAGCTACTTGCTGATGTCGGCCTATCTTGGACACTTACTGAAAAGCAGAAGTGACAGGAAAAAGAATAAATCAAGTGGTTTAACAAAAATACAATTTGCGAAATTTTTACAATGGACAGTGGTGCGTACGGTGACGTCATCTAAGTAAACGTTCTCATTGATCACGATGGAGAGGCGACAATACCTTGCCTTGGTTTGATATCTTTTCTAACAGCACAAGAAATTCCCCAGCAGCACTCTCAGTAGTACCAGAATATCTTATCTTGGTTAGCCTTATGACACCAGACAGTCTTTTTTCGGCAGTACTCGGTCTCATGATAAAACCGAATGGACCTTACCACGTAACACTGGTCGCTGTGTTGCCACCTAACGACGGAGATGGCTCATGTACGATTGAACAGGTACGCTGATTACGACGGTTTAACTGATTCCTGCAAGTAGCGGTTTATTCTGAAGCGGTAAGCAGTCCTTCTGTTTGTCCAATAGGCGGCGGCGATGGTAGCGTGCATTTTTCGTGGCTCGGTGGAAAGCTTCTCTGGACTGTCAGCAAATTAGCGTGGGTTCTTCTCCGAACAAACACCGTTATCCTGGTTATGCGCCATATCCTCGGGGGGCTAGCGCAGCTAGTTAAGTTTGGTACTCGATGCGCTGTCGATGTGAACTGATCTTTTGGTAGGTTTGGGTCAATATCTATATGATAAGGAGCAGCAACTGGTCCGCAGTATTACTCTAGGTGCGTGTCAGACAGAGACGGATTGCTGGTCAAAACAGATCTTCAGATAGTCCGCTCCCATCTATCGGTGTTCCGCAGCGAGGAGAATGTTGGTCCGCAGTTTTCCTTCTTGTGGTGCACTAAAGAGAGACGGGCTATGTTATTTCATTCATTTTAAAACAGTACTACCAGATATAAATATATTTCTTAATATATATATATATATATATATATATATATATATATATATATATATATATATATATATATATGTATATATATATATATATATATATATATATATATATATATATATATATATATATATATACTTACTTAATCCTTTTGCCTTTCTACCCTTTTGTTAGGAGTGTAAGACCCGTGGAGTTATTCTGTATCTGTCTTTTCCATATTTCCTTCTATATCCTTCCATCCTGTTTAAATTGCCGATTGCCTCTTTTGTTTCTTCTGTATTAGTTTCTTCTGTTTGTCTGAGTTCTGCATCTTGTTCCTGTATTATGTCTCTACGTTGATTTTTGTCAGTTTTTTGAGTTGATGGTCGTAGTATTCTTTGTTTGTTCTTTCAGTTTTTCTTTCTCAATGTCCCATTTATATTCTCTTTCTTCGATTACGATTTTTTTATATCCTTTTTTCCATTCTTTCTTTCATTCTCTGCTATATGTTTCACTTTCTTTTGAATTTCCCGTTCATCTTTTGTTAAATCGTTTCTTATGTAAACTCTCTCTCTTAGGTTTCTCAGTTTGTTTTTATTTTTCATTACAGCTTTTTTATCTCCCGTGTTTCCAATCTTGTATATAGTGGCTCTTATTTTTATCACATCTTTAATCTGGACTTTTGTGTCCGTACTCCACTCCAAAAAATGTTCTACACACATTTGGCTATTCGGTTCAAATATTACAATATTATTCCTTACATTGTCTTTTTTTTCCAATCTACTCATCTTCAAATCCATACTTCTCATGTTTTTTCTAATAATCTTATTTTCCTCTTTCAATACTTCATTCTCCTTTCTTAGTTCCTTCAACTCTTGTTGGTATCTCTTCTGATCGTGTTTCATATCCTTTATATCTAACATTAGCTCTCCGATTATTTCTATCAAATTGTCTACCTTATCTACTCTTTCTTTTTTCTCTTTCTGTGGCGTTCTGATCAGCTTTTTACTGTTCTTGAATAATCCCACTGGCTCTTCTTTTTCTTCGGCTCTTCCTCTTTTCGAGTCTTCTGATGTATAATCATCGCTATCCACTGTTCTTTTTGTTATAAAAACTTTACTTGTGTTCCTCGTATATTCGATTTTCAAACACGGGAGAAAAAGAAAAAAAAACTGTTGTTTATATTTCTTATCACCGTAAACAGTAAAACGATCAAGGTCGTCGCTTATCGTTTCGTTAGCTTTATACAATTTCATAGAATTATTCTTATAAACCTTCAAATTTTTACTTATTGTCTTAATTCTAACACTATACTCTGCTTTATTTCTAATCCTCTCGTTTTCAATCGACAAAATAATTAAATAGATAGAAACATTACCGTAATAATGCTCGTTGAACGAGTTGACTATTGCCGGGCGTCCGGTTCACATATACACACTTCGCGACACGAAACTCAACTCCATATATATATATATATATATATATATATATATATATATATATATATATATATATATATATATATATATATATATATATCAGATATCAGTTGAACCGGTTTTTCTTCTTCATTGATTTAAAACCTTTTTCTCCAACTTTTTAATTCCTTATAAATATGTGAAAGGCACATCCTTTTATTTCTTGTCTGTTTTTAAAATCTTAATAACCTCAACCTTTTCCTTAATATGTCCCAGCTTCAAGTACTTTAATAAATCATTTTTACTTTGCTTCATATCTCAGGAAGCTTTAGTTCTACTTTATAAATGAAATGCCAAAAAAACTCGTAGTTCTTGTCTAATCTCCTTAAAGCTTTCATGTAAGCGTACCATAGACATTATTTTCAATCTACCATCTGTCCTCTTCCTTTAATTAAAAGCCCTACAGGGATATCAGCATACTTTTTTCTTAAGAAGTCGCCTTTTTGAGATAGCTTTTAGGAAAAATGCATGAAAATTTGCCCTTAAGTACTAAAGATGAAAACTGTTATAGTCACGATAAAACAAGAGGTTTATTACGTAAACACAGTGATAAAGGTATAAGAAAAGCGTAGTTTGTCTGCTATATATACACCGGAAACTTTATTGTAAAAGGAAAAACTCTAGAGTATTTTAATTTTGATTTCTCCTGTATCGATCGCAAAAGTGCTGCTGACGTTTCGACGATTATCTTGCCAGGTTTTCCAGAGGATATTCTAAGGACTGACTTCTTCCGGATCTAGCACGAAACTGGCTTAATTCCTCTTGCACACGTCTTTTAACACGTAGGCTGAAAAATTTTTGGTTTAGCTACTTAAAATACATTTTGTTTTTGCAAAATTCGACTTTATATTTCAAGAGCGATTTAATTAGTCCAACGCTATTCTAACAATTAGTCCAACGCTATTCTAACAATTATATACCTTTCTTGAAGAAAGATTTGTCTTTGTCTTCAAAATAGGTCTCAGTTTCGGCGATAACTTCTTCATTGGAGCCAAATCTCTTCCCTCTTCCCCGGGAGCATTTTTTTGAGGTCTGCGAATAGATAATAATCGCTGGGGGTCAAATCTGGAGAATATGGTGGATGAGGAAGTAATTCGAACTTCAGTTCATGTAATTTTGCCATCGTAACCATTGACTTGTGACACGGGGCATTGTCTTAATAAGAGAGCACTTTTTTTTGTTCATTTGGGGCCATTTCTTTGCGATTTCTGCCTTCAAACGCACCAATAACTTTATATAATATTTGATATTGATGGTTTTTCCCTTCTCAGCATAGTTGATGAAAATTGTACCATGCGCATCCCAAAATACAGAGGCCAAAACCTTCCCAGCCGACTGTTGTGTCTTTGGTCGCTTCAGGCGGCTTTCACCGGCTGCTGTCCACTCAGCTGACTTCCGATTTGATTCCGGTGTGTAGTAGTGGATATATGTTTCATCCCATATTGCATGAAAAAAATCAGGAACATCAACACGTTGTTGTTTTTGGTCCACTGTTGGCAAACGTGGTACTCATTCCGAACAAAGCCTCTTCATGCCCAAATGTTGATGCAAAATATGATCAACACATCCTTTTGATATCTTTAGGGGGTCAGCTATCTCCCGCAATTTTATTTTACGGTCATCCAAAATAATTTTATGATTTTTTTTTTTGTTTTTCGGTATAACCACCTTATTTGGGCGTCCAGAGCGTTCAGCTTCATTTGTGTCTATACGACCGCATTTAAATTCAGCATACCAGTAAATAATGAGTGATTTTCCAGGGGTAGAGTCCCCGAAACACTTATCAAGCCATTGCTTTGCTTGAACGGTATTTTTTCCCATCAAAAAAGAGTGTTTAATCAACACACAACCTAATTGTCGAAATGTCATGAAATTTTGACACGTATCATTTGAACGTTGCTACTTCCTAAATATCATATGGATTTTTTGAAAAGGGCGACATCTATATGTCAGACCAAAAACTTTCAGCCTACGCACAGTGTGTGTCGCGTAGAACATGCTAGGTGGACAAAATTCATGTTATGATTTCCAGGAAATCTTATTTGCAAAAAAACGTAAACAACACCACCAAACCCCGAATTCCGAGAAAAGGTTGTTTATCAAATTTGCAAGTGGCGAGTCATAAGCGTCAGAAGTCAGGTAATGAGTTTAATGCAGCTCTTTCAATCAATCAGTTGTAATTTAGCGACACTTTCGTGCACATCTTATAGTGACATATTGTAATATTGTGAAAGTTTTTGTGATGAATATTAATACTGAGGGTAAGTACTATTTTTTAATGTATTTTTTTAATCAGAATCTATTAATTTGAATTTTTAGTATTTTTTTTAAATAGCCTATATATTTTAGCGTGTTAAAAAAAAAAAAAAACTTTGAAAGTTCAGAATATACAGACATTCACCTCTATCCGGGCTAGTTTTTAGATATTACACAGAAATAACTTTATTCTTCGTAAAAATACACATATTGTTTAGCACACTTCAGTACAACATATTTTTTTTTTTTCTTTTTTTCCAGAACACGTTTTACTCTATTTCAAGGGTAGCCTTTTTTGAGGAGTGGTTGAAACACACGAAGAATGAAAAAAACTCGCGTGTATATGACTTTCTTTCTTCAAAATTTCACTTTGGTGACATTACTGAAAGCAGCCAAAAAGAAATAAAGTTGAAGATATCCAACTTGTCTAATAAGTTTGGTGCCAAATGGTTGGCTTCAGGAAAGTCGAAGGAGCGTTTTTTAATTAAAAATAAGAATTGGTTGGATGAAGCAGACATACAGTTTACTGCGAGTTCTTTTGCGCCACAACCTTCAACATCAAGTGAGAATGTGACTCCTGCAGGAAGACCTCGCAAAGATTTCGAGGAATCGTCGTTTAAGACGAAGAAACGTCGCGTCGTGGATCTCGTAGAATCCCGAAGTGTCAGTGAATTGGTGACTGCTGCCGAAATTGCTGTGCGTTCAGCAGGGTAAAGGAAAATTGCCAATGTGATTAGAGACAGTAGTGAGAGCCCAGATAATATTATTAAGTCTAAAAATACCAGTTCCGTTAATCCTAGGCAATTAAGTAGTGACGAAGCCTTAGCTTACTATATAGATCCTAAGTCAACAACGCATTCTTACAAACAAACTAGGAAATGGTCCATGAAGGCGGGGCATAATGTGTTTCCGTCATATTTTAGTTTAAAAAAGTCCAAACAGGCCTGTTACCCTGCAGAGGAGCACATTGCTATAACAGAAACTCGTGCTGAAATAAATTTGCAAGCCTTATTAAATAAAACAGTGGAACGTCTAGTATTAGCACAGAATGAAGTTATCAGCAGTGTGCTCCCAACAAGTTCATCGTTTACACTTGTTAGTAAATGGGGATGTGATGGAATTTCTGGGCACTGAATATACGGACGAGTTTCTTTTCGCATTTTCTTTAGTTCCTCTTAAGTTATATGATGGGTCCAAAATTATTTGGCAAAATCCTCGGCCTTCATCAACTTTGTATTGTCGCCCAATCAAATTTATATTTGCCAAAGAAACGAACGACTTCACGTTAGTGGAGACAAATAGATTGTGGGAAGAACTTAATGCTCTTCTTCCAACACTTATCAACTTTGGTGATTCTCAAATCTCTGTAAAACACGAACTTTTGCTGACAATGACAGACGGAAAGGTGTGTAACGCCTTAACGGAAACTAGTTCATCCCAAAAGTGTTTCATCTGTGGCGCCACCCCCAAGACGATGAACGATGACCCCGCGATGTTTAACAGCAATCAAGAACATTTTGGCTTTGGTTTATCTACACTTCATGCTTGGATTCGTTGCTTCGAATGTATTTTACATATCAGTTACAAGTTGAATATTAAGAAATGGCAGGCTAGAAGCAATGAAGACAAAGCAGATATCAAGGTTCGTTCCGAGGAAATCAAATTGAAATTTAAGAACGAGATGGGACTCATTGTAGATAAACCAAAGCCAGGATTTGGTTCTTCAAATGATGGAAATACAGCCCGTCGCTTTTTTGAGAATGCTGAGATGAGTGCTCAGATCACAGGGTTGGATGTTACAATTATAAAAAAGTTTGATGTTATTTTGAGAACATTGTCTTCTGGATTCGAGATAAACTTAGTTGAATTCAAAAAATTTTGTCTTGAAACCAGAAAACATTATCTTAGTCTCTATTCGTGGTACTGTATGCCTGCTACTGTGCATAAAATATTAATTCACAGCACAGAAGTCATCAAAGCGGCATTGCTTCCAATTGGGCAGCTTTCCGAAGAGGCTCAAGAAGCACGGAACAAAGATTGCCGCAGATTTAGGGAGTACAACACCCGCAAGTGCTCGCGTGTTCCCACGAATAGAGACTTACTGTGCATGTTAATTATAACATCTGATCCTTTGATCAATAGCCTTCGAGAGATTCCCAAAAAAAAAGCCGGAAAAAATATGTACAGATGTATTAAAGTTAATTGTAAGCCCTAGCATAGAAGAGTCAAGATTGGAATCGTCATCATATTGTCGCACAATGCCACAAAATGATGACGATTATACAGTAAACGACTCATCAGACGACTCTGATGATGATTATTAGGTTCAGCTACTATTTTTAGTTATGTAGTGCTTGTACTAAGAGCATGTAAACCTTGACTTGTAAATTTTTCTTTATCAATAAATGAGTATTTTTATTTTACATATAATTACAGTCAGTGTCATTATGCTAAATTTATTACAGAGCATTTATAACATTTATTTTAAAATTAAACAAAAACAATTTTTGACTGGAATTTTCAAAAACAATTTTTTTTTTGAACCGAACAGCAAGAAATATGTACCTTAAAAAAATCAAAAACATTTTAAAATACCAACTACTTATGTATGTATAATGCACAAGTTACCTACCTGAAAGGCAGGTATTATTTGAGTTTATCCTTTTTGTGTCAATAAAATTAAGTAATATGGATTAATTGTTTTATTTTTAATTGACAAATGCAATAAATGATTTTTCATCTGGTTATTATTAAAAATAATAATACAGTGTCTTTCATTTAGTTGCACATTCAAGTTTGTAGTAAAAATTCGTGCACATACGCAGAATATTTTGTTTTTGTTATACAATGTTTTGTGCAGCTGGACAAAAAATACAGGTAAGCGAAATGCAGCTAAATGAAAGACACTGTATTATAATTTTTAATTCTAATAACCATACAAAATACCCTTGCCCTTTAGTTCCGTTATCTACCTGCTAAGCTGATGCAATCCTACCGCGATATGCAAGGGTGGCTGTATTACACAAATTTTATCGATATTGAGTACCTGCGGTAAATTGTGAATAAAACCCACATTTATTAACCGATTTTCATGATTAATACCTTATTTTATTTTCCAGATACGCAGCTGTCAGAAAAATGTATAATATTTTGTTTTTCTTTTATTATTGCGCTTTTTTACCGAAAAAAATAATGAATTTTACACGAAAAAAAATTTTTTCTCTCCATTAATTTCTAAATAACTCCAAAACGATAAAAAATAGAATAAAATAATATTCAATCAACTTTAATAAAATTTTGTTACGCATTATTTAATGTTTTATTTATAAAAATCTGACGAGTTGTTCCCGAGTTATCGTTAAATATGTCTGCGTAGCTGAATAATTTAGGGAAATTTTTTTTTCTTAAAATAACTTAATATGCCTAGAATATACATAAACAATTGAAATAAGTGAAAAAATAATTTTGTCCAGCTAACTTGTACTAGTCGACACACTATGCTACGTGTGTATTAGTGGACCAGTGCGAATCATAGATGATTTGTTCCCAGACAGGGGAAAAGAAAAGATCATTGTAAGTAATTAAGGTTTTTAGGATGTTTAGATATTTCGATGGTCTCTCTAATTTTTCTACGATATAATTGCTGTAGGGAGCTTTGATTGATTTATTAAAAAAAGAATTTAAGGCCAGTAACTCTTTTATTTTTTCATAACCATAATATTTACAAAAATGGTATTACTTTTTTTTTAATTTTCAACTTTCATTTGTGAAATTGTCCTGGTATAAATTACGTAGATTTCTTAAATCAGGCAGTACCCTATAAAGCTAAAATATAAACGATTCAATATTTAAATATTTGCCGAGAAGAGAGTTTATTTTTTATTATAAGCTCTGGTTACAAATCATGTTGAATATAGATGGAAGACCATATTCTCACACACAATCTTTTTAACGCATTAAGTTAGAAACGTTTAAAAATTTACAAATCTTAAATAAATTACTGTTTATTTCTACTCCAATTTTATTGGTTCCATTTTCTAGTTACTAATACCCCAGTATCTTTAGTTCAACAACATTTGTGAGACTTAGTGGTTTCTATTTTTATACTAATCATAATCAACTATTAGACAGTAAATATGCTTAACTTAAGAAAAAAACCGACAAGTCGGACTTGCGCAATTAGTGTTCCGTACGTTGATTGCCTTTAAAATAAAAATTTTTGTTACGGAGGTATAAAATGATCAATGACTTCATAAAACACACTCCAAATGAGTTTTCAACAAAGTTTTTTTCCTATCTTTACTGAAAACTGGTGACCTGGAAATTCTTGTTTTTTTATCTTCTTCTTCAGCCTTTAACTCGTCCACTCCTGGACATAGGCCGTTCCTAATGTTTTCCATTTTGCCCTGTCTTGTGCTTTTTGGTGCCCGTCTCAACTGGAAATCTACTGCTGCTTCGTGTTATCTCCCTAGGTCGTCACCGTATGATTTTCAGAGGCTATCTTTCATCGTGCTGTCTTGCAACGTGTCCAGTCCATTGCCACTTCAGTTCGGCGATCCTCTCTATGACATCCGTTGCCCTTATTCCTCGACGGATCTCTTCATTTCGGATTCTGTCACTCTGACACAGCCCCAATATGGACCTTTCCCTTGCCCTCTGCATTACTCTCAGTCTACTGGCGTTCTTCTGCGTTAAACAGATTATTTGCATTCCGTATGTTGTTACCGGTAGAATACATGTATCGCAAACTTTCCTTTTTAAATTAATCTGAATACTGCTATCTCTCGGCACAAAGAAGAGTCTCTCAAATGCTGCCCAAGATAGCTGTATTCGCTTGGTAACTTCCCTGTAGTGATTCTCTTTCCTAGAGTGATTGAATGGCATTATTTTTGTTTTAGAGAAATTCATTTTGAGGCCAACCTATTTCGACTCATAACTCAATTGTTGAAGCATTGATTCCAATTCGTTCAAGTCACTTGATATCAACACAGTGTCATCCGCAAATCGGAGATGGTTTAGATACACTCCGTCAATTTTAATTCCTTTACCTTCCCATGGTAGCTTCTCAAAGACATCCTCAAGTACAAGTGTAAATATTTTTGGTGATATAGTCTATCCCTGACGGCCACATCTTTCGACTTTATTGCTATTGGTTTTCATCTCTTCATCTATCTTTATATGAAGAGAAGCGTTTTTGCAGATATTTTCGACCAGTGAAGTATATCGAGTGTCAATTCATGCTCGGTCCATGGCCACTAATATGTATCCAATGTGTCAAAAGCTTTTTGCAAGTCGTTAAAGGCTAGGTGTATTTATACATTATATTCAGATATTTTCTCTATAAGGAATTTTATGGTTTGCAAATAATCACTTGTGCTGAAGCCCTTTCGGAGACTAGCCTGTTCCACAGCTTGGTATGTACCAAATTTTGATTTTAGTCGATTGGTAATAATTTTTGTAAATAGTTTATACAACAATAAACTTATCGCTCTGTAGTTTTCTATGTTTGCTGAGTCTCCTCAGCAAGATGATTTCTGCAACTAACCAGCTTTCCGGAACTTTTCCTTCCTGCAGGCATTTATTAAAGAGCATACATTTTTCTAACGTTGATCCTCCAAATTTCAACATTTCAGCTGTAATTTTATCCTCGCCAGGGCTTTTGTCGTTTTTCATGTATTTTAGGGCTTTCTGTAAATCCCCTGGTGTTATGTCTGGGATATCTTCCTAATTCATTACCTTAGTTCTTACTCCCGGGTTCGGCGTTGTTGATAAGTAAGTAGTAATATAAAATTTCTCTATTACTTTAGCGATTTCTTTTTTATTGGTTCTCATTACGCCGTTTATGTCCTTTATTTTACTCAGTTGTATTTTTCCCCTTGATAATTTAGATTCCAATACTCCCATATTGTTGTTCTGATCAATAGGATATATAAAAAATACCTGATACTTTTTTTTTCACTTCCGATTCCACTCCCAAAACTAATCCCTTAAGTCAAAATTTAACTTTAAAAATTACACGGCTCTAATGAGGCCATCAATTCCTATATTAGTGCCAAATTTCAACTTTCTATGTCAAATAGTTTCAGAGAAAATCGGGTGTGATCGACGGACAAACAGACATATGGACAGGCAGACCGACAGACAGGCATACGGACAGACAGACGGACAGCCACTGAAGTTATCTTATAAGTGTTCTGTACGGAACACTAAAAAGTATATTCAACAGTGCTCTAAATAGGTGGAAACTACTATCTCTGACTTAAGAATAAGCCACTTGCAAAGGTATGCATGAAAAAAATATATATGACTAGCCGGGTCCGTGGCACCGCTCGCGTGGACTTGATTCACTACTATCATCACTGCTTATTCCTTATGTTACCCAACGTAATAAAATATCTCCCATTATTTCCCCTTATCTCCCAAAATTTCTCCTTATTTTCCGTTATGTCTACATAATTTCCATTATCTAGGCTTATCTCCGCTCATCTCCCATTATTTCTCCATATCTCCCATTATTTCTCCTTATCTCCCATTATTTATACTTATCTCCAATTATCTCACCTTATCTCCCCTTATCGAGGCCTATCTCGACTTATCTCCCATTATTTCTCCTTATCTCCCATTATCTCATCTTATCTCCCATTATCTAGGCTTATATTGAATTATATAGAACATATGTATAAATTTATAAAAACACGGAAATCGGATAAGTGGTTCTCAAGTGATAAGCTCACTAACGGACAGACAGACAGACAGACAGGCAGAGAGACAGGCAAACAGACAGACAGAGAGATGTTGCATTTTATATATATTCTAAATAGGAGATTATAGATAACCTGGCCAGAGAACAAATGTATGAATTAAAAAAAAACACGTAAATCGGATAAATGGTTCTCGAGTAATAAGCGCACTAACGGACAGACAGAGACAGAGAGACGTTGCATTTTATATATATTATATTCTTTGCTACATGATATTGTTCCATATTTAATGCTTTAGGCAGTGTATTGCAAGAGAACGCGCTAGCAGCAAACTTTTCTCCGACTTGATTCACTATTATCGTCACTGCTTATTCCTTATGTCACCTAACGTAATAAAATATATCCTATAACCTGGTCAGAGAACATATGTATGTGTAAAAAAAAAGCACGAAAATCGGATAAGTGGTTCTCCAGTGATAAACGCACTAACGGACAGACAGAGACGTTGCATTTTATATATATTATAGATATTCTTCGCTACATGATATTATTCCATGTTTAATGGTTTAGCATGTTTAAAAAAAAAGCACGTAAATCGGATAAGTGGTTCTCCAGTGATAAGCGCACTAACGGACAGACAAACAGACAGAGATACATTGCATTTTATATATATTATAGATGTAATAAAATATATATCTATAACCTGGTCAGAGAACATATGTATAAATTTAAAAAATCACGTAAATCGGATAAGTGGTTCTCGAGGGATAAGCGCACTAACGGACAGACAGACAGACAGACAGAGAGACGTTGCATTTTATATATATTATATATATATATATATATATATATATATATATATATATATATATATAGATTATTATTATTATTATATACCCTGGCCAAAGAATATATGTATGAATTTAAAAAAAGACATGTAAATCGGATAAGTGATTCTCGCGTGATAAACGCACTAATGGACAGACAGACAGACAGAGAGACATTCCATTTTATATATATTATAGATTATAGATTATAGATATTCTCTGCTACATAATATTGTTCCATATTTAATGGTTTAGGCTGTGTATTGCAAGGGAAAGCGTTAGCGGCAAACTTTTTTCCGACTTCATTCACTATTTTACGTCACTGCTCATTCCTTATGCTACCTATCGTAATAAAATATAGCCTATAACATGGCCAGAGAACATATGTATGTTAAAAAAAAAAAAGTACGTAAATCGGATAAGTGGCTCTCCAGTGATAAGCGCACTAACGGACAGACAGACAGAGAGACAGACAGACAGACAGATAGACAAACAGACAGACTGAGAGATGTTGCATTTTATATATATTATAAATGATGATGAACCAAGACCCTCTGCAAATATCTGACGCCACTGACATTTAGTTATCATGTAGACTCTAACTCTAATCTTCTTTAATATTTTTTACTGTCAAAAATTTAATTAAAATTACATGTCTTTTTAATAATAACGTTGTAATTTAAATTGTTTTTGTAACTTTATTTTCAACAAGGCGACCTATGTTGCTGCAGAATACAAAAACAAGCTTATTCAATTTGTAAAACAATGGAAACAAGAAACAAAGTAAAAATAAAAACTAGTATAAAAAGAATTTTAGCAGCCATTTATAACAATTCAATTTTGTATAAAATTTAGGCTTGAATTGAATATTTTGGGTCTATATACTTTCTAAAAAACCGTTAAGTATGTTAAGTTAAGTAAAGTTACATACAAAAGTTTTTACGATTTGAAATAAAGTCTACCTTTATTTAGCTAGCAAGTAGATAATAAAAACAAACACTATTTTTATCGGAACTTCTTCTTTCTTATATGGTGTGTTATATACGTCGGTATACTGCCTGTTTTATCCCCATTAGGTCTTTGCCGATGTGGGTATCCAGCATTCCTTTCTCCTTTTCGGAGGTCCGCCCCTAGTTCTTTTAGCGCAAGATTTATTGAGTTTGGCCCTTTTTATCATTGATATTTCTTGGACCTTACTTAGTTCTTGTAGATCTTTGTTGCGGATTTTATCGTGGATGGTTTTTCCATGTATGTTCCTAATCACCTTCATTTCTGCTATCCTCATCATTCTTGCTGTTTTACATGTGCCAGCTCTTGTTTCTACAGCATATATAAGGATCGGTCTCACTGTCGTCTTGTATATTCTTATTTTGCTTTCCACTGTGAGGTATTTATTTTCCAGACAATATCCATCAAGCAACCTGCCATTAGTGATGCCTTCATAGACTGTTGTTTTACATCCCTGTTTAAGTCTCCGTAGCTTATCATCATTGTTCTCAGCTATTTAAAAATATTAACCTGTTCAATAATACTTCCTTGAATCTCCAGCTTGCATCTTAATAATTCTTTTGAAGCTACCATACATTTTGTCTTAGTTATGTTAATAATCATGTTTAATTTTCTCGCTTCCAAATTGAAGGCAAGAACGATCTTCTGAGGGTTGTCTTCAGAATCGAAAATGAGGACTGCATTATCGGCGTAGCAGATTGTGTGGAAGTGTGTCTTGCCCATTTTGTATCCTCTAGTTTTTGGAAGATTCCACTATTCTTTCCATTTCAAGAAATTATCGACCAAACCAAGAAGGCACACAATCAATTAAAAACAAACTTCTCGCTTGTCCCAACAATTCCAGGTCCTTTTGGTCAGTCGCTAAGGCAGTTAGTCAAAATTTTACCAAATCCACCATACCACCACTGACATGGCCAGATAACTCTATTGCAACCACACCTGTTGAAAAAGCGATCTTGTTGGCTGAACTCTTTGCTTCACAATCTACTCTCGATTTCCAAAAAAAAACACCACCTACTATTCCCATAATGCAGTCAAGGGTGCCCGATATTGTCTTCAGACAGCGTATCATTAAACGTATTTTAATGAAACTAAACACCACCAATAAAGCTTCTGGCGCTGATGGAATACCTGCCATAGTTCTCAAAAACTGTGCGAGGGAACTAACACCAGTTTGCTGTAGACTGTTCAACCCATCCTACAAAAAGGGAATATTTCCTTCCTGCTGGAAATGTGCAACAGTTCAGCTGATACCTAAAAAAGGCAAGAAGACCTTGCCAAAAAACTACCGACTAGTCGCACTGCTTTTAATAGCGAAAGTCATGGAAAAGGCTATAAATCAGCATCTTCTAAAATATCTTAAAGTATTCAATATTATTAGCGATCACCAATATGGCTTTCGCAATCATAGATCAACAGGAGATCTTCTGACCAATGCAACACATGTTTGGAACAACGCAATAGAACACTTTGGAGAACCTCGAGCGGTTGCTCTTGACATATCCAAGGCATTCGACCGTGTTTGGCACGATGGACTGTTGGCTAAGTTACGCTCTTATAGTATGCCTGAAAAGTTCTATTTGTGGCTCTCATGTTTCCTCAGAGAGCGTTCTTTACGAGTAGCAGTCGACGGATTTCTTTCTAACACCTTCACTATCAACGCCGGTGTGCCCCAAGGCTCCATACTATCTTCTACTTTCTTTCTCATTTACATTAACGATCTGCTGGAGAAGTCCGGAAACCCAGTCTACAGCTTTGCAGATGACAGTACGCTTATATCTTCATTCACTTTGAACGCTCGGACATCGGCTACTCAGACGAATATCCGCAGACAGCGGAACTTAACGTTCAAGTTAACAAAGACCTGGAAGAAATTCTATCTTGGGGTGACAGTAACCAAGTGAAATTTAACGCTACAAAAACCCAGGAGGCAGTTTCTTCTAAAAAAGTTAACGTTGGTGAACCCGACATAGTTATGGCGGGGCACTCTATTCCTCTAACATCGTCACTCAATCTGCTAGGCGTTAATTTAGGAGCAAATATGTCCTGGCATGAGCATGTCGCAGGCATAGCAAGGAGAGCTTCTCAAAAGTTGGGAATATTATTTGGAACCCGAAAGCTTTACACTTCACAACAACTGTTAATTCTTTACAAAGCTCAAATTCGACCAACTATGGAATACTGCTCCCATGTTTGGGGCTCCGCTCCCAAACATATATTGGATTTGTTGGATTCTATTCAGAGAAGAGCTGTTCGTCTGATTGGAGACCCGGAACTTACCGGCGGCCTTGATTCGCTGGAACATCGAAGAACGGTTGGCGGCTTGAGCCTATTCTACAAGTATTTTCATGGAAAGTGTTCCAAGGATGTAGCCCGCTTAATTCTTCCCAGAGCGGTGCTTGTTAGAAATACATCTCGCGCAAATACTTCACATCCGTTTGAGGTTCAGCTTATTACTCCTCGTACAACGCTTTTCAAGCAGTCTTTTATATTGAGAACATCATCCCTTTAGAATAATTTGCCCAGTACTGTGTTTCCCGCCAAATATAATTTACAGCGATTCAAGAACAACGTGAATCGCTTTGTCCGCACACGTGTCGCTCCTGTAGCGCTTTACGGACTTCCCTGCAGCACATGTACTAGACCCATAAAAAAAAATGACGAGATTGAAGATAAAGGGATGAAGTGAATTGCCTTGTCTTGTTCCGACGTTTATTTTTACTTCCTTACACAGTAGATGTCCCATTTTTATTTAAAGTTAATAATAATAAGAGAGTGCGGAGGGGGCCTAGAGGCCTAGTGAACAAAAATTGTTAATATCCTTTTGAAATGTACTGAAAGTATGGAAGCCTAAAAAAGCGAGACCACTCTAAAAAAAACTCTAGTTTTCCTAATTATTTTTCCAATTAATTAAATTTAATGTCAACACAAAACCGTCTAGACGTTAAGAACATCATCATCCATCACTTTGTAAAAACAACAAAATAATCAAAATAATAATAATCTATTAATACTCAAGCGTTCCACCCACTATTTTCATAATATAAATATGGAGCTTATTACTTGTTCCTTTTTTGTAAAAAATGTGTTCATTATGATCAAGCCAATATCAATAAAATGAGAAAAGCACACGAGGATGCTTTTTAATTTATCTACATAGGTGATGGAGACAAACAAAAAATGCTTGATTATCAAATTACTACGGCGCACATTGGGACCAAAATCTGAAAAGGTGACCAAAATCTGGTTTTTTGAGGTCGCTGATTAAGAATCGGACATAAAAAATGTAAATAACAAAATGGCGGCTCCAATATGGCGGGCAAAATTGATAAAAATTGTCATATTTTCATGAAAATTTCGACTATAGGGCTCTTCGAGGTTGTTGATGAAAAATCTGAAATTAAAAATATGAAAAACAAAATGGCGGATCTGATATGCGGACAAAAGTGATAATTTTTGTCATATTTTCATGAAATTTCGACTATAGGTTTTTTCAATGTCGCTGATAAGGATCTGAAATTAAAAAAGTGAAAAACAAAATGGAGGATCCAATATGGCGGTTTGAAAAAATACGAGTAACTTAATGTTTTAAAGTGAAACTGTTTGTTATTAATATATAATGACAATGTAAACTATACAAAAATGTTATTACAAGAAAATATCAATATTCTTCATCTGATGAAAGTGTTAACTAATCATCACTGCTCTGAATCTCAGAACTGGGAGCGTTTAGCAGTTGTACAGCTTCAGAGTCCAACGTTTTCAATTTTTTCGCTGGTAATTTCTGCAGGTTTGATATTAGCGGATCTGATGATACCAAAAGCCTCTGAAATACATCTTCCATATTCTTAACACGATTACATTTTCGCGCAAAGTCCTGCCGATATTTTTTACAAGATTCTTGGGCCTCTTCAGACATTTGTCCGATTCTAAAATCTTTTTTACATAAAATTAATTTTAAAAAAATGTGCAAGTGCAGGCAGCTGATTTTGCTCGTATATTATTAAAAAATAGTTAGAAAACACGATAAAAATGGTTTGACAGTGGGATATCGTGGGTCTTTTAACTTATGTATATTTTAAATTTGACGCTTGAAACTAAAAGTTCTAAAAAAGTGATATTTTAAACGTTACAATAATTAAATGAAAATCAAATTTTATTGTAATCAATTTATATCATTTAAATGTACTCACTTTTATTCGGAGAATCCATTTCACGAAATTAAATTAACTTCACACAAAACATTTGAGCTCAATTGAATCGGCCTGTCTAACTCAAAGAGAACAAGCTCAGAATCTGGCCTGCTCGACGCCTAACAACAATAGGTGTTAAGAGCCACGTGTACACACTTGATTATTATAACCGGTCGTTTCGAATAGCGCTGGTACCAACCCACATACCTAGAGCCTGAAAAGTCCCTTAATCGAACATTCATTTTAGGGACTTATGGCCACCTTTTCGGCATTCGGTCCCAATGTGCGGCGCTTCTATGTAATTTAACGAAATTTTTATGCAGTTGCAGTTTAAGTTTGAGGGTAATTTGGAACAGACCATAGTTATAAAGTTTCTTACTAAGAGAAATGGACCAAAGTTCCTCATTAAAGAATATCCTACAGTGTACACATCTCATTTTTAACTAAAATTTTGGGTTAAAACAGTTACGATGAGAAAGTCTATTAAGGATGACTCCGGACCAAGAAGACCGATTGAAATAAGAACTGAAGAAACCATCACACTCATGGAAGATTCCCAATGCCTGCCTAAGAAGCTGAAGTAACCGAAACTACAGTTCTTAAAAGCGTATATAAAGGTTTAGGGATAAAGAAATTCTTGTCTGATATTGTATATATAGCTAGGTAGATAACTTTAACATTCACCCTAGTAGTAATGGACTCCCTTTAAGTATCGACTGAGCCATTCGAATTGTTAAAAAAATCTACAAGAAGTTTACTAGCCACCTGGCATTTTAAAATACTTTTGAAGGGTGTCCGAGGTAGGCTGAAACGCTCTTTTCAAAAAAATCCATATGATTTTTAAGAAGTAACAACCTTCAAACGATATGTGTCAACATTTCATGACATTTCGGTGATCAGTTTACAAGTTACAGTGGTTTTAGTGACATTACTTTTGATATTTTCAATACAATGGAAAAAATCGAATTTCGTGTATTGATTTAACACTGTTTTTTGATGGAAAAAAATATCGTTCAAGCAAAGCAATGGCTTGATAAGTGCTATGGGGACTCTGCCCCTGGAAAATCACTTATCATTTACTGGTATGCTGAATTTAAACGCAGTCGTACAGTTATAAATGATGCGGAACGCTCTGGACGCCCAAATGAGGTGGTTACACTGGAAAACATAAAAAAAATCCACAAAATTGTTTTGGATGACCGCAAAGTAAAATTGCGTGAGATAGCTGACACCCTAAAAATATCAGAAGAACGTGTTGGTCATATTATGTATGAACATTTGGGTATGAGAAAGCTCTGCTCGAAATGGGTGCCGCGTTTGCCCGCAGTGGACCAAAAACAATAACATGTTGATGATTCTGAGCGCTGTTTGGACCTGTTTAAGCGCAATAAAAAGGATTTTTTCATGCGATATGTGACAATGGATGAAACATGGATATACTACTACACACCGGCATCAAATCGGCAGTCAGCTGAGTGGACAGCAACCGGTGAAAGCCGACCGAAGCGACCAAAGACACAACAGTCGACTATGCTCAGAAGGGAAAAACCATCAATAGCGAATATTATATAAAGTTATTGATGCGTTTTGAAGGCAGAAATCGCAAAGAACCCGCCTCAAATGAACAAGAAAAAAGTGCTCTTTCATCAAGACAATGCACCGTGTCACAAGTCAATGGTTACGATGGCAAAATTGCATGAATTGAAGTTCGAATTGCTTCCTCATCCACCATATTCTTCAGGTTTGGCCCCCAGCGACTATTATCTAATGCTTGATTTGACTCCATTGAAGAAGTTGTCGCCGAAACTGAGGCCTATTTTGAAGGTAAAGACAAATATTTCTACAGGAAAGTTATAGAAATGTTAAAAAACCGTTGAACTGATTGTATCACTCTTGAAGGAGACTATATTGATGAATAAAGTCGAATTTTGTAAAAAAAAAAATGTTTTAAGTAGCTAGACCAAAAGCTTTTTAGCCTATGTAATATATATATATATATATATATATATATATATATATATATATATATATATATATATATATATATATATGTTATATATATATATATATATATATATATATATATATATATATATATATATATATATGCACATGGTATTATGCTCCATTCACTGCATATATTGAAATAGGTGCTCATGTAGAAGTACAGTCAATACTTTTTTTCAGATACTATATAGTATAGCGCTTCCGTATCTTCGTTTGTCATTTATTAATATAAATATCTTTTATAACATATACTTCTGATTTCACCTGACGTAAAAAATTTGGGAATCTTTAGCATAATGATACGTGGGTTGCTATTTATATTTCTGACCTAATAATGAAAAAACAAATATTTATGATCGAAATTAGTTTTATTGTTTTTCAAAGTATTCTTCATGAAGACCAATACACTTTTGCATGAGTTTGAACCAATTTTCGAAGCACTTTTTCTACTCCGATTGAGATAACTTCAAAACATGCGTTTTGAATGCATCAACCGCTTCTTCGGGTGTCGAAAATCGTTGACCAAGTAATTGTTTTTCATGTGCAGGAATAAAAAAAGTCATTGGGTGCCAAATCAGGGCTGTACGCAGATGACCCATCAATTCGATGTTTTGGTCGGTCAAAAATTCCTTTGTTTGAGCCGATGTGTGAGAGCTTGCATTAATATGATGAAGAATGATTCGCCTCTTCTTCGACTTTTTCCGAATTTCTCCGAAGACTTCTGGCAAACAAATGGTCGTTTACCATTCAGAATTGACCGTCCTACGTTGCTCTAACGCCACTGTCACCACGTGACCGGTAATACCGAAGAAACAGGCAACCATTTGCTTCGATGTGATTCTTCCGCGAAGCTTGGAAGACCCATAGAGCCGATTGCTGTTTTGTTTCGGGCTCATATGCATAGATCCAAGATGCGTCACTTGTGTAGATGTTGATGCACCTTGATCGTATTTTTCCAACATTTTCCTTGCACCAATCGATACGAGCCTTCTCTTGAGCGTTTGTCAAATTATGCGAGATCCAACGCGAACAAATCTTTTTTACGGCTAATGCAATATCTTATTGATGCTTGTCAGCAAGCCAGTCAAGAATTCGAATATTTCCCAAGGGTATGGTATAGGTATGTGGATGATATTTTCGCGATTTTTGATACAAAGAAAGCAAATATTGATGATTTTGTTTCTAAATTAAATAGCCGGTATGATTCAATTAAATTCACGTACGAAATTGAGAACAAAGGACAATTGCCTTTTCTAGATATTTTAATTATTAAAAATAATAATAGATTAGAATTTGATATCTATAGGAAGGACACAATAACAGATAGATATATTCCTAATGATTCATTTCATTGCAAACAACATAAATTAGCCTCAATACATTTTTTAGTTCATCGTTTGGTCACTTTCCCTCTGAATAGAGTAAACTTTAATAAAGAAAGGAATCGTATTAGAAATATAACTAGAGTTAATGGTTATGACGATGACTTAGTAAATAAGCTAATAAATAGACATAAATTTAGGTCTAATATTCAGAATTCCACCTTTTTTACACGCGAAGAAAATAACACCAAGTATGTCTCCATACCATATAATCCGAAATATAGCAAGGGACTCAATAAAGTATTTAATAAGGTAGGCCTCACCTTAGTCTATAAGTCATCAGACAATCTGAGGAATATCTTAGGAAATCCCAAAGATAAGATTCCCAATTGTGAGAAAAGTGGAATTTATGAAATTAGTTGTAATGATTGTGACAAAAAGTATGTTGGGCAAACTAAAAGGTCAATTAAAACACGATTTAAAGAACATTTAGCACACTTAAGATACAATAGAACAGAAAAGTCTAGCATTGCCGAACATGCCCTTGAAGCTGATCATACTGTAACATTAGATAATCTAAGATTAATAAAAAATGTATCTGATAGGAGATTGTTGAACGCATACGAAAGTATGGAAATCATAAAATGTAAAAGTAGTTTAAATAAAGACAGAGGGCCTATTCCTTATAGTTCCCTCTACTGGTTACTTGACCGGAACTGAGGGCTTTGTCCATGTCATTAGTTCCGCTTGAGTAATTCTAGGGTTAGGCTAAGTATAAATAGGGTAGATATGTAGTTTACCTTTAGTCAATCATCGCTCCTGATGAAGCTAACATGGTTAGCGAAACGCGCGTCGAGTGCAAAAATAAAGTGTTTGGTGTAGTGGTGATATATACTGAGTAGTGTCATTGTGCCAAAGATTCCACATTCCCAACTTAACTAATGCCCAAAGATGCCTCAATCTCACGGTATGTCACATGACGATCTTGCTTTATCAGTTCACGCACAGCATCGATGTTTTCTGGCACAACAACCGATTTTGGACGACCTTCACGGAATTCGTTCTGGAGCGACCGTCGGCCACGATTGAATTCGTTATACCAGTTATTTACAATGCTGTAGGCTGGTGCTTCATCGCCGTATAAAGAATTAAGTTTATCGATGCACTCTTGTCTTGATAATCCACGTCGAAAATTATGGAAAATAATCGCATGAAAATGATCACGAGTTAATTCCATTTTTTGCCCGAGATGAATTTTTCAAGTTACTGTAAACAACACAAATTGCGCTCGAATGACAAAATGTTTGTTCAAAGCTTATGTTCAACAGTGCCAAGTTTCTAATAAAAATATCAGATGGCACCTGGCAACACTTACTGTTGCCAAGGCCAGAAGTATAAATAGCAACCTACTTTTACACATCAGTTATTGATATTACACCACCAACACTTTATTTTTGCTTCATGGGCGATGTGTGACTAAGTCAGTCATTACTCCTGATTATACTAACATGATTGGAGAAACGTGTGGAGTGCAAAAATAAAGTTTTGTTTTTATCTGTCACCTTCTCTCCTGATCCATCCATATCGTTGTTCAAGTTCCGAATTATACATTTGTATTTCACCTTACAAGTCATACAAAAGAAGGGTGACATTTCAGACCTTGCAAATTACAGACCAATAAGTCTCCTATCCCATATGTATAAATTATTGACAAAAATAATCACTAAACGTCTAGAAACAAAACTGGATTTCTACCAACCTCGAGAGCTGGCCGTTTTTAGAAAAGGCTATGGACGAATGACCACCTTCAAACAATGAAATTGCTAATAAAGAAAACTATAGAATACAACAGACCACTCATACTAATATTTATTGATTTCCATCCAGCCTTCGATAACGGTTAACTACCAGTATTGATGTCTGCACTTGAGGAATGCAGGGTGGATCATAGATACACAAAAGTATTAAAACATATATATCAAAATGCAACAGCTAGTGTAAAAAAGCATCAGTCAACAGGTAAATTCAGAATAGAACAAGGTATTCGACAAGGCGATACTATGTCACCGAAACTATTCGCTGCAACATTAGAGTACATCTTCAAAACCTTGGACTGAGAAGAAACGGGAATAAACATTGACGGAGAACACCTACATCACCTACGCTTGCCATCATATCAGATGACATCGGGGATGCAACAAAAAGACTAAATGAACTTCAATTAGCGGCAAATAAAACCGGGCTAGAAATAAATTTTAGAAAAAAACAAAAGTCATGACAAATCTACTTTTGGGCGGAAAAATATCTATAGGCGGAGAGGCCCTAGAGCAAGTTCATAAATATAAATGCCTTAGTCAGACATTCAGACGTGCGAAATTCAGCGACGAATTGGTCTTAAATGGGTTGCCTATGAAAAGCTACGGTATATACTTAAAACAAAGACATACCAATATGCTTAAGAAGAAAAGTGTTCGAGCAATGTGTAATTCCCGTTATCACATACGGGGCAGAGACGCTGACTCTAACGAAGAAAACAGTCAACAAGATTTAGAGTGACACAAAGATCTATGGGAAGGTCCACGCTTGGAATCACGAGATGAGATATAGTGACAAATATAAACATCACTTAAAGAGTTGGAGTGGTGGATTTTTTTCATCCGAATTAACGACCTTAAGTCGGCTTTTTAAAAATCTTTCCTCAATACGCAGGTCCCGGATTTAACATCAGTGGCATTTGTATAAACTAAAAACCACTAAAAAAAAGGAATCACTTTTGTTAGACTTCAAAATTGCCGAAACACGTCTTCTTCGCTAATTTTAATTTGTAATAATTTTAAGTTTTTAATAATTTCAAATTATGATTCTCTTATATTTTAACAATTCAATACATAAAATTGTACCCAATTGTGTGAATGTATATGTATAAAAATAAATTCTGCATTAATTATTGTTTAAAATCATATTTTAACACCTCTTTTTCCCGCAATTGATATAGATCAGATTCTCATTCAACAGAGAACCACCTGCAAATAGTCAGTACCTTTTAACATAGTAACTCGGATTTAAAAAAATTTATAAATTCTGGTAGTGTTTCCTACTATTCTTCTTTTTGAAATACGGTATATTCTTTCAGACTTTTGAGATTCTTTTCTGTATCTTCCAGGTCCTGAAGATGATGTACGATTTGGCATCAAAAGCTCGATATTAATATAAAACAACAGTTACTAAGAACTTTAAGATTTTTTGTTCACTCTGTAATCCTATCCCTAAGTTGAACCCCTTTTCGGTTATATATATATATATATATATATATATATATATATATATATATATATATATATATATATATATATATATATGTGTATATATATACATATATATATATATATATATATATATATATATATATATATATATATATATATATATATATATATATGTGTATATATATATATATATATATATATATATATATATATATATATATATATATATATATATATATATATATTGGCAACTAACAACCATTCTTTATCGTATTCCTAGTGACTCTATGTCTAAATATGGTTATTCTTTACCGATGATCCTTGTTTTAATTTTAATATTTAGTATTTATAACCCTTGAACAATAATAACAGCGAATATACTTACTAATTGAATAAAAATCCTAAATTTCACTAATTTACCTAATTGTGGTATATTTTAAGGTCCATGTTTTACCAAGTTTAAGCGTATATTATTATCGACATCAAACAAACATGTTTCATGAACGATGTCATTATCCCCGACGCCATAATTAAACTGTTTGAGGTAGGGAAATGAAATTCGGTATAATAGTATAATTAAGGGAAAACATACAATAGAGATGAAAAACTAATTGGGAATTGCTTTTAGTTTCAGTGTATGTTATTCAATTTCTGGACTAATTTGTAAACAATGATTAATGGATTACCGAAATTTTGAGATATCAACTTGCTTTTTGTAATTGCAATATTTTATTCATCGTTCTTCAATTATTTACATAATTCGATGGAACTAATTCCATGCCATGTTCGGTAAGTCGACTACGATACAATAGGATATTAATCATACCGTCCTAACAAGGTAGTAAAAATCCTTTAGTATCTAACTTAAGACTTCCTGACTGTAGAAAACTAAATGTTAGTTTTTCCGACAGCTGCAGCGAATCGATGATTTTATAAAACATTCCATGGTGGGAGATTTTTCTGTGTGATGTCTATAAAATTGTTGTTGTTCTGCTCTTTTAATTACTATCTTAAGTCTAGACGGTTCTAAATATAGGATGTTAATCTCATCATTTTGTTGTTCGATAACATCGCTTAAGTTTACTGCCGAACTGCATCTTCCGCAGCCCTAAACAGAGAGAGGTTCCCACTCCTCTCTATTTATGATCGCAGATCAATTCCAGGAGAGTATCGGAACTCTTTGTTACCTTACACGCTAATCTCACAACGAGTTGATTATGCAGATACTCATAAGTCCTCTTCCACCTTGTTGATGTGAAAGGTATATTCGAGGAAAAGAGTATCGAGGATGAAGACGCGATTCATGTGCATGATTTTTTCGTGTGCTAACATCCAAAACTCGCAGTTCTTCTTTCTTCCACTTGACTACTACAAAGAAATAGAGAAGTACCAGTATAGCCAGCCTATTGATAGCAGCAACTTTATTAAGTCCTGCAAATTCTGTTTAATAGTTGCTGAATCTTTGATGCGATGTGGTGCAATGCCTAGATAGTTTTACGTTTCCTAGGCATCTAAATGGTGTGGAATGTTCGCATCAGATAACTGCATGTTCTCTAGATGATCATGATAGAATCCTCTGTCGACCTGAATAATGGCACATTTATCCATTCCAAATTCTATATTTTTTATAAATTCCATATTATTATTACCATTTATCCGAAAAAGAAGAAAGAATCCGATGTAACAAATCTTGTAGCTCCGACCCACACAGGTTGTCACGCGGTGTGGTCCAAAAATGATGATCATGCCTTACATATATCCAAATTCATTTGCCTAAGCAATCTGAGTGACCCAAAGACAACTGCCATCTGCATCTTCATTGTTAATGAATCAGCCGAGCACAACAAGCCGGTATCTTCTCAAGGTTCTTCAGGAATGCGATCTTAATTCCTCCTAAAAAACTCCGAAGACTAAGACGACCAGTGCTACTGCATGTCGAGGGAAGCGCGAGGTTCGTAGTTGAAATCTTGTACTTAGAATGTTTTTTCCTCCCCTTTGATTGCTATATTTGCTTCGGCAGGTACCGAAAACTCAATTACATACATTTTCTTTGCTGTTCTATCGAGAAATACAGTATCGGGTTTGTTGGCTTGCAAACGCCCCTGTGTCGAAAATGCAAAATTTCAGTAAATGCGGCACCTGTCATTTTCTACAACCGACTCGATATCTCCCAGAAGATACGGCAGTCTGACAACGTTATAGCGTACGAATGTCTAAGATGATAATATAAGATAGGCAACGCTGCATTATGATGTTGGAGGTAAGATGATATAGCGCGAACAGGACACGGATTCTGGTTGTTTGTTGCATGCTCTACACTTAATGTCAGCTAGTTCGGTAATCCACTACGATACAATAGGGTATTAATCACACCATCCTGACAAGCTAGTAAAGATTCCTCGGTCTCTGACTTGAAACTTGCGAACTGTAGAAAACTAAATGCTAGTTTTTTTCGACAGCTACAGCTAATCAATGTTCCTATAAAACACTCCGTGTCCGGATTTTTCTGTGTGCTATCTATAAAATTGTTGTTCTGCTGTTTTAACGATTTTCTTAAGTCTAGGTGGTTCTAAATCTAGAATGTGAACCTCATTATTTTGTTGTTCGATAACGTCGTTGAAGTTTACTGCAGCCCTAAACAGAAAGGCCCTCACTCCTCTCCGTTCGTGGCCGCTGACCAATTTATTATTATTATTGTTCTTCTTTTTGTCACATTTGGTCAATGTGGTTCCATGTTTGACTGACGGGCTTAAGCCAAGACAGCACAAACGCTATTACCATTGTGTATTAAGGAATGACCTGACAATGTTACATGTTTTGAAAATCACTAACTTCTGAATGTTTTTGTGTACGTTCGTGTTGAGTCCTAATTATACTAAGTCTGGTGTGAATGTTGTTGGTGTAAGGCCTGTGGCTGATATGACGAGGGAGACAATGATGACTTTTTCTTGTTTCCATAGCCTTTTAATTTCTGTTGCAAGGTATGTGTATCTGGAAATTGTTTCTGTGTATTTTGTTTGGATATTTGTGTCATTGGGTACAATGAGCTTGTAATCTTTATTTTCAAGTATGGATCCAATAAAACTAAAAAAAGATCCAACGGATAAAATTCAAAAACAACTCCAAGACCCTGCTAAAGGAAACCCTGAGCATTGTGGATGAAAGAGAAAAGTTTAAAAGTAATAAACCAAAATCCGACATCACCAAAACTTTATGGCTTAATAAAAATACATAAAGAAAATTCGCCAATAAGACCAGTAGTATCGTACAGCAACACCCCCTTAAAAAATCTAGCAACACATCTCAACACCATCTTTAAAAAATTACACAATTCAATCCAAAATACAACACAAAAAACTCTATAGACCTCACAAATAAACTTAAAAATATCTCCATCCCAAAAAAAGCCCTTCTAGTTTCATTCGATGTAACAAATATGTTCTCCAATATCCCAAATAAAGATTGGTTTAGAAATTACAAAAACTATGTTACAAAAATAACAACGTCCAATATAATAATACAACAGGATATATTGAAACTGATCGAATTTTGTATAACCGGAAATTATTTTCAGTTCAATGATCAATTTTTCAAACAAAGAGATGGTATTGCCATGGGGTCTCCACTTAGTCCTTTGCTAGCCGAAATTTTTATGTCAGAATTGGAAAACAGTTTTCTAAAAACTTAACACGCGAAAAATATTCTCTTTTGGTTTAGATATGTGGACGACATCTTAGTATGTTTCCTTGGAAATGATATTGAACTAAATTCCACTTTAAATCACCTAAATAATTTACACCCCAACATAAAATTCATACTTGAAAAGGAAACAGATAATAATATAAATTTCTTAGATGTTACAATTTTGAGAAAAAGAAATAGACTAGAATTCGATATCTTCCGCAAACCAACCTTTTCCGATGTCACCATCCCAGCTGACTCAATACACCCTTACTCCCATAAACTGGCAGCCTATAGATCTATGATCCATAGAGCCTTCAATATCCCTCTTAGTAAAAATAATTTAGAAAAGGAACTGGACACAATCAAAAATATAGCACTCAATAACGGCTTCCAACCTAAAATAATGAATACCTTAATAAGCCGTAAACGAAAACAAATCACTTTCAGCTTAATCTACCCCGTAAAGAATACCGAGAAAATAAAACATTCATACCTCTGACATATTTTGGTCCCATCTCGGATAAAATATCCCAAGTTCTCACGACCGAAAAAACAAGAATAGCTTTAAAACCCGCTCAAAAATTATCCAATATATTTTTTAATGCCAAAGATAAAACTAATAAATACAATAAATCAGGAGTTTATAAACTTAATTGTCAAGAGTGCAATAGCTGTTACGTAGGCCAAACGGGATGGAATTTCAAAACAAGATTCGCAGAA
>CM032455.1:40295774-40408376 GCA_019049505.1 Pachyrhynchus sulphureomaculatus | reverse complement strand
TTTCAATAGGGTTAGCGTCCGGCGATTGTGAGGGCCACTCTAGTATCTTAAGTGAGTTTTTGTCCAGCAAAGGTTTCTTCAACGAGCTTCGGAATTTGACATCATGAGCATGAAGAATGTTGTCGAATGTCTCATGGGACACATTCAAATCTGATTTTCTTAATTTTGTTGCTCCTTGATGTAGCACCAAACCATTTTCGGGTCCCATGAAAACAAAAACACGATTCGTTTTACGACTTTCGCAGTGACTTGCCTACCGCACGACATTTCTCGTCTCGTTAAAATGATTTAGAGCCCACTTCTTTACAAACGATACCGACTTTTTTGATACATTTAGCGACCGTGGAATATGTCATTTTAGGCCCCTTTGGATGGGAACAAAGAAAGACTATCTTGAACCCGACGCGCAAACAGTGATTCATTTTGGATTTTACGTGATTTCGACGAAATCGCCCTGATACTTTTACTAAAATGCGCCGTAGACAAAGGTTTCCTCTACTGATTTTTTGTTGAATCGCTATAGACTCGCATCTTAAAGCGTCATATTAAATACATGGAGGATGCACAGGCTTCTCTGGCACTGGATCCCCAACGCTTCTGGAGTTATGTTCAATTCCAAAAGTAATTCTTCTAGGATTCCCAGTGTGATGATATATAGAAATGACATTCTGCCTGCCAGCAGCAGCGACTTGCCATTCGCTTAGTACGTCGTTGACAATTGTGGAATTCTCGCCCATTACTGGGAATGAAATATTGATGGCCACGAAAAAATTAAAAAATAGATGAACCTCTGGCCCTGATAATATTCCCTCATTTCTCATTAGGGACTGTGCGACTGTCCTTGTAAGACCTTTAAAGTATATTTTTAGTTTATCAATTAAACAGGGTGTGTTTATTCCAAAACGATGGAAAGAAGGTAGATTATGTCCTATTTTAAGAATGGAGACAGAGGAAATGTTGAAAATTACAGGGGTGTCGTTCTACTTTGTAACTTCTCAAAGGTCTTTGAGTCAGTCTTGTATGCACGTATCTATAGCCAAATTAAAAATCAAATTCCTGATCAGCACAGATTTGTTAGTAAGAGATCTACGGTAACAAATCTTACTGTTATGACACAGTTCATTTCGGAAATATTAGATGATGGTGGGCAGGTTGATGTTATTTATACAGATTTCTCGAAGGCCTTTGATAGGATTGACCATCATGTTCTCATCAATAAGTTGTATTTCTTTGGTTTTACTAATGGTGCGAGGGCTCTTATAAGTTCTTACTTGTTTAATCGAACTCAGTTTGTAGCCTACAACGGATTGAAATCAGAAAGATTTGTGGCTACCTCAGGCGTTGCACAAGGTTTCAAATTTGGGACCCTTGCTCTTCATTATGTTCATAAATGACCTTTGTGAGGATTTAAAATGTAACAGACTAATTTATGCTGATGATCTAAAAATGTTTATGCCAATAGAAAAAACTGAGGATTGTTCCTATCTACAGAGCCAGTTGAATTTCGTACATTCTTGGTGTTGTGACAACAAACTACATCTAAATGCTCAAAAATGCAAAGTTCTAACATATACTAGGAGAGTAGCGTCAACAGAGTTTCAATATAGAAATTCAAAACCATAATTTAAGTAGGTGTAGCACAGCTAAGGATTTGGGAGTTGTTTTTTATGCAAAACTAACATTTGCTCAGCATACAGCATTGAAAGTGTCTGAAGCAATGAAGTTTTTACGGGTTCATCATTAGGAATTGTAAGGGTTCACTAATATTGCATCACTGAAGGTTCTGTATTTCTGCTTTGTTTCGCTCGAAACTAGAATATGCAAGTATTGTCTGGAGTCCAATGTACGAGATGCATAGAGTTTCACTTGAAAAAGTGCAGAGAAGATTTCTGAAATGTCTGTTGTTTAAGATTAATGGAATTTATCCTGAACGGGGAATCAACAGCGATTATTTGTGTGAACAGACAAATATTGTTAGCCTGGGAATCAGGAGAGTTTTTTGTGCCTCAATATTATTCCTATATAGAGTATTGCACAATATGATTGATTGCAGGGATATACTGTCTCGTATTAATATCAATGTGCCACGGATACACACACGATCAAATATGTTTTTTAGATGTAACAGACCTAATACAGAAATTTGTTTATATTGAATTCACCTATTCATGTAATGTGTACTAATTTTAATCATATTTGTAATGTTTGTGACATATGTTATACTGTTGTACTATGAAGCAATTACTACAGACTGTCATTGAATATGTAAATGTCTAAATATTTACCCTATTAATGGGAAACTGTTAGGTAATAATAGCTGAATCATTCTCAATCAGTTGTGGCTTAACTCAGTTATATTGACGAACCAACACGGATCCCTGATCGAGTCGGGGAGTTCGCCAGTCTTCTTGATCTGTTTTTAACCACCAATCCGGAGATTTACACGGTCACCGTAAATCCGCCGTTAGGTTCTTCCGACCATAAACTGCTTTCGACATTGAGTATCCTGCCAATCAGTGACAGAAAGGCGCCTAGGCCGCGCAAGATTTGGCACTACAAATCTGCTAAATGGGGAAGATCTCATGGAATACTTTCGAACTTTCCCTTAGATGGACGTTTGTTTTCGATTCGATAACCCATCTGACTGCGCCAGGGAGGTCTCCGATATTAATTTTGGCTGGTAGGAAGCTTACATCCCTTTTTCGAAGAAATGCTCCTCCAATGGCAAGCCTTGGTTCGACCGAAAATGCAAAGAAGCTGTTGCTTCTAAACATATTGCCTACCGACAATGGCGTGAAAAATCCTAACACCGTAAATCGAAACGTCTTTGTTCATGCCCGGAACAGATGCAAGGGAATTATCGACGAAACCAAGGAGGCACACAATCAACGAATTAGAAACAAACTTCTCGCTTGTCCCAACAATTCCAGGTCCTTTTGGGGCAGTCGCTAAGGCAGTTAGTCAAAATTTTACCAAATCAACCATACCACCACTCACACGGCCAGATAATTCCATTGCAACCACACCTGTTGAGAGAGCGAACTTTTTGGCTGAACTTTTTGCTTCACATTCTACTGTCGATTTCCAAGGAAAAACACTACCTACTATTCCCATATTGCAGTCAAGGATGCCCGATGTTGTCTTCAGACAGCGCATCATAAAGCGTATTTTAATGAAGCTAGACATCAAGAAGGCTTCTGGCGCTGACGGAATACCTGCCATAGTTCTCAAAAACTGTGCAAGAGAACTAACACCAGTTTTCTGTAGACTTTTTTTAACCTATCCTACAGAAAGGGAATATTTCCGTCCTGCTGGAAATGCGCCACGGTTCAGCTAATACCTAAAAAAGGTAAGAAGACCTTGCCAAATAACTACCGACCAGTTGCACTGCTTTCAATAATATCGAAAGTCATGGAAAAGGTTATCAATATTCTAAAATATCTTGAACGATTCAATATTATTAGCGATCACCAATATGGTTTTCGTAAACATAGATCAACAGGAGATCTTCTGACTTATGTAACACATGTTTGGAACAACGCAATTGAACACTTTGGAGAATCTCGAGCGGTTGCTCTTGACATATCCAAGGCATTCGACCGTGTTTGGCACGATGGACTGTTGGCTAAGTTGCGCTCTTATGGTATGTCTGAAAGGTTCTGTTTGTGGCTCTCATGTTTCCTCAGAGAGCGTTCTAATTTACGAGTGGCGGTCGACGGATTTCTTTCTAACACCCTCACTATCAACGCTGGTGTGCCCCAGGGCTCCATACTGTCTCCTACTCTCTTTCTCATTTACATTAACGATCTGCTGGAAAAGACCGGGAATCCAATCTATAGCTTTGCAGATGACAGTACGCTTGTCTCTTCATTTACCTTGAACGCTCGGACATCGGCTGCTCAGGCGAATATCCGCAGACAGCAGGAGGTCGTTCAACTCAACAAAGACCTGGAAGAAATTCTATCTTGGGGTGACAGTAACCAAGTGGAATTTAACGCTACAAAAACCCAAGCGGCAGTTTTTTCTAAAAAAGTTAACGTTGCTGAAACCCGACATAGTTATGTCAGGGCACTCCATTCCCCTAGCATCGTCACTCAATTTGTTGGGCGTTAGTTTGGGAGCAAATATGTCTTGGCATGAACATGTTGCAGGCATAGCAAGGAGAGCTTCTCAAAAGTTGGGAATATTATTTAGAACCAGAAAGCTTTACACCCCACAACAACTGTTAATTCTTTACAAAGCCCAAATTCGACCAACTATGGAATACTGCTCCCACGTTTGGGGCTCCGCTTCCAAACATACACTGCATTTGTTGGATTCTGTTCAGAGAAGAGCGGTCCGTCTGATTGGGGACCCGGAATTGACCGGCGGCCTTGATTCGCTGGAACATCGAAGAACGGTTGGCGACTTGAGTCTGTTCTACAAGTATTTTCATGGAAAGTGTTCGAAGGATGTAGCCCGCTTAATTCCTCCCAAAGCGGTGCATGTTAGAAATACACGTCGCGCTGGTGCTTCGCATCCGTATGAGGTTCAGCTTGTTACTCCGCGTACAACGCTTTTCAAGCAATCTTTTATATGGAGAACGTCATCCCTTTGGAATAATTTGCCCAGCGCTGTGTTTCCCACCGAGTACAATTTACAGCGATTCAAGAACAACGTGAATCGCTTTTTTTTTCCGCACTCGTGCCGCTCCTGGAGCGCTTTAGGGACTTCCCTGCAGCACGTGTGCTAGACCAATAAAAAAAAAATAAAAAATAAAGCTATTATTATTGTTTTATAGTAAAAAGCGTCTTATATGAAAAATTCGTTTTATGTCAGTTTCAATATAACAGCTGTATAAACTTTAAATTGTAGCTACACATAAATACAGGACAAAGTATAATAATACAATTCCCTAGAACCGTGAAAGATTTTCTGTCTAAAAAGTTTTTTAATACTCTGAAAAAAACCGCTGAAACTGAATAAAGTACATCTTAAATTTTGGCAAATTATCTCAATAAACTTTGCTTAACGATACTAAAAAAAAAGTTTTCTTAAAAGTGCTTTGAACACGAAATATCTCGAGTTTAAGTTACCCGCTGAAGTTGGTGATTTATAACTTTACATTTATTCGCTGTGCTTAGCGATTTATAGTTTAGAAATTTATATTGGTTTGCAACATTCACGGCTCATCCCCCAGGCGATCCATTCATTAGCCAGTATTTTACTAGATTAATTTTAGTTAGCGACAAGATAACATTTACAAGGAATTGAATAAACAATTTCCGAAATATTTACTCTCCTTGTTGTTCTTTGATTAAATTTTCAACATGTTTCGGATATTATTAACCGCATACTTACATGCTACGATGAAAGCTAACCGAAATTAATAAATATATTCATTAATATCTTTTCGGTTTTCGGCGAGTATCATTTTAAGGTACTTCTGTGCGTTTTCATTGATGATTTCGATCGATTCGAAACATGGTAGTGGCCAATTGGGTTGCAAAAACCAAGGTAAAAATCCTACGGGACCATACATGGCCAATGTAATGCTTAGTTGGTGATATATGTTCAGTCTTTAGCCAAAACTTTGCCCACAAGGGTTGATGTATGCAAACAAACGCATCCCTCACAGTACTGGCTGACCTAAGTTACCTACATAACAGTTATTAGTACTACACCTAGACCAGCGTTTCGCTGACCGAGTTAGCATCATTAGAAAATAATGATTGACTAAATCTAAGAATAAGAACTGGAATATTTACTGAAGTGGAACCGACTACTTTCGAACGGAGCATTAGTTTAGGTTAGTTTCAGTTCAGTTCCTGTGAAAAAAACTATGCAAATATTAGAACGATCAACCACAAACAAGACGGCTATCGTCGCAGTAAAATAGCTGTACGACCAGTCACGTTCCCGAATAAAGTTGGGAAACATTCTCTCCGAAAGTTTTTTGGTAACAAAGGGTGTCAGACAGGGATGCGGTCTGTTTCTTACATCACTCAAAATTTATCTGAATGAGGCATTAGAGAGATGGCGAAAAGCATGTGGAGGAATGGGAATACAGCTACTGACGCACTGCAAACTCTTGGCATATTGTGCTCCCCTTTCTTGGTTACATGAGGTTTATTAGCATAAAATTTTATGAATAACAAAAACAACTCCAAACATTTTTATATTTGTTCTACATTCTGTGTTAATGTCATGTATGTTTTTTATTAGCTCCTGGTTTGTCTGCTCTTCCTGTAATAAATTCTATAATATCTGTTAATTGCACTCTATCGAAGGCTTGAATCATGTCGACTAAAACACATATACGCAGGTTTGTTAAATTCTTTAGCTTTTTCCATTATCTGCCTCACTATAAATATGGCATCTATGGTCGATCGATTTTTGCCGAATCCCTGTTGTTCTCTTATTTGAATATCCTTGTTCATTTCTTTCAGTATGATTTTTGTTAATACTTTTAAGGTAGTATTTAGCGGCGCTATTCCGAGGTAGTTTCCGGGTGACGTCTTTTGTCCTTTTTTGAATATTAAAATTATTAGGCTAGTTTTCCCATCTGTAGGTATTTGTCCATGTTTTACTATGTTTGTAAAGAACTATGCTAGTTGTTGATATAGGTTTCTCCTCCATATTTTAACATCTCATTTGTAATATCCTCTAATCCTGAGGCTTTTCTATTTTTAAGACTTCTTATAATTCTTTCTGTCTATTCTAAAGTTACTTTTAGATTTACTTCTCCCAGTTCTTCAAGTATGGTTTCATTATTTTCTTCGTTTTTATATAATTTCTCAAAGTATGTTTGCCATTTCTTAAATCATAATTTTATTAGTTTGTACCGTGTCTTTTATTCATTAAGTTTCTTTCTGCGATATATGCGTTCCAGTTGTTTTGGCTTTTGTTGTGTATGTAATGTATATATATCTTCTTTTTTCTTCTTTGCCAGCTTCTTTATTTCTGGCATGAACCAAGGTGTTTTATTTGTTTTGTTGATGTTTACTCGCCTCTGGCCTAAGGTTTCCTTTGTCGCGTTAATAATGTTTTATTTTATGGGTGTCCACTGTTGGTATATAATTTATTGTTCGTTGATTGGGTGTAGAGTTATTTTTTGTCTCAAGGGGTTCTCATATAATTTTTTTGTGCTTTCAAAGGATTCGATGTTATATTTTGTTAACGTATATAGGTTTTAGTTTCGGTGGGGTTTTTATTTTAAGTCTAAGTTTACATAGGAGCAATTTGTGATCTCTACCTACATTCGCTGTATTCAGCGTTCGTACATCCACTATTGTTTCTGGCATAAATTTTATATTGGTTATAATATAATCTCTTACTGATTGTTGGCCTCTAGAATTTTACCAAGTATATTTGTATTTCATATCATGTTTGAAAAAAGTATTATTTATTTTTAAAGTATTTAGAGCACAGAAGGATTTCAACATATCGCCATTATCATTTGTCTCTTCTTCGTTAAATCTTTGTGTTATGATTGTCAGTTCTTCGTTGCCTATTCTATCATTGAGATCGCCCATTATCATTAGTTTTTCCTGTGTATCAATGTGTGCCTACAAGTCTGGGTAAAACTGTTCTCGCTCATCTCTATCTTTAGTGATAGCTGGTGCGTATCACTTATCAGGTGTATTTTTTCTATATATATCAATCGGTTTTATAACGTCTTCCGTCTTCCGATGCCTAATTTCCACTCCTCCCGGTTTCTCCATCCCTCCTCCTCCAGATCTCTCTCTAGTACTTCCTTGTTGATTCCTGCTCTCCAGCTTTGGCGTGGCCTTCCTCGCTTTCTTTTTCCATGAGGGTTCCAATTTAAAATCTTTTTAGGTAGTCGGTCTTGTGTCATTCTCTGTACATGTCCGTACCATACCAACTGTTGGGTTCTAATTTCGTCCACTATATCGTGCTTTATTTCTAAAGCTCGCCTTATCGTGTCATTTGGTATGCGGTCTTTTCTGGATTTTCTGGCTACTCGTCTCCAGAAATCCATTTCTGTAGCTTTTAGTCTTTTTTCTGTTCTTTCCTTTAATGGCCACACCTGGGAGCTGTAAGTTATTATACTTTTCACTATTGAGTTGTAAATTCTCTTCTTATTTTCAATGGTTATGTTTTTTATCCCATAGTATACTATTAAGCATTGCAATCGCTTTTCTTCCTTGGATATTCCTCTCGAATATTGCTTCTTCCAGTGTTCCGTCCCTAGATATTCTCGTTCCCAAATACTTATAACTGGCACAGTGTTTGATGGTGTGTCCGGTGGCCAGTTTCAAGTCCTGCTGTTGTCCTCCGACGCACATGTACTCGGTCTTTTTAATATTGACTTCTAGGCCCCATTTTTCATATTCCTCCATAAGTTTTCGTGTCATGTATTCCATATCATCGATGTCCTGAGCGACTACTACCTGGTCATCTGCGAATGATAGCGTGTACAATGTAGTATCGTCATCCAGTGGTAATCCCATACTGCTGCATTTCCTTTTCCAGTTCTTCAGTGCACTCTCCAAATAGATTTTAAATAGCGTTGGGGATATACAGCAGCCCTGTTTGAGACCCTTTGTGACCGGGAACCCTGTTGTTATACCATATTTGGTTTTCACACTACTTCTTGCGTCTTGGTATAAGGATTTTACGGCTTTAATTATTTCGGTGCTTACATTACTCTGTTGTAGTGTTTCCCACAATCTCATTTTTTCTTCTTTTATATTTAATGTCACTTGTAATATTCTGTCACTTACATACTTTTCCTCCTCAACACTCTGTCTAAATTTTTTGTGTATAAGCCATTATTAAGGGTAAAAAAATCATATTTATTGTTTATTTTAGAGCTCCGTGTTTACAATAACCTTAGAGTTTTTTTCTAACTTTTAGAAGCCGTCCTTTTTTTCCTTCCATCTCATCATAAATTGGGGAAAACGCTGAGATATAATGCTTGGATTAACTTATTTTTTAGTGTGAGAAAATCAAAATCAATGTTTATTTTAGAGATGAGTGTTTGCAAGGAAAATATTGCGTAAATTACTTTACCTTTTTTTTCATTTGTAAAGGGTTTTTGAATATCAGTATGGAAAATACCTTCATGTTTTAAAATTAAAAAGAAAAATTAATGTGAACAAAAGTTTTATGAAGATAAATTCATCAGGCACTCGGCGTTTACGAGAGAAGTAGATTGTATAAATAACTACATCAATTTTTCTCATTATTTCTAAACAGCAACATTTGTTAGATGATCTCTTCTCTCGCAAACTTTATTAAAATACGTGTGAAATTACACCTGCTGTAATCATAAATAATTCTAAAATATTATATCAGAGACTTTTATTTAAAAATAACTCATGTCACATACGGCTGTTGAAAATGGTATTTTCTCGTCTCATTTTTGTGTTTTTTTTTCTTTTTTTTCGACAGAAGTAAAACTGAAATAAATTATGTTATTAAATCAAAAAAAATAACGTGGAAGCAAAATAATATAAAAATAAGGCAACGGTTTTTTCTACTTTATAACGAAATTATTTTACTCTGCAGTATTGACAGAAACCCACTTTACACATCTAAAGCGCAATATCTCGTTTACTGTACACCTTCTGACGAAAAAGAAACCCCACTTCTTGAACTATGAAAGGAAACAATATCTCCAGCCCTTCAATTAGATCTCCGGTTATAGTGGTCAAAGTAGCATTATTTTTTTGACAAAACCCTAAAGAATGTACTGAATTCGTCAAAAATCACTCTCGGAGATTCCTTGAAGTCCCTAGATCACGAAAAACATAGTTACCGATTTATTTCCGTCTGTCGATGTCTTGGCAGGATAACTCTAAAAGGAAATGTGATATCAACTTCAAATTTAGTATGCATATAAAGTTGTTCACGTTGACTCTAGAACACATATTCAAATCGTTAAAGTGGGAAAATAAAGGAATATTAATGGACGGTGAACGATTAAATCGCAGATGATATCACTGGGTTCGTCAACACAAAAACCGAATTACAAAAAATGCTGATGAAATTAAATATCAAGTCTCGAAAAATAGGTCTAAAAATAAACTTCACCAAAACCAAATATTTGAACAACGAAAGTGAAGATAACAGACAGGAACTGTTAATAGAAGGTGAGAGAATAGAAAAGGTACAAACATTCATATATTTGGGACAAAAAAATCGAAATATCAAAAAATAATTTAAAAGCCGACTTGGATAAAAGACTGTGGTTAGCTTGGTCTGCGTTCGGAAGGTTACAATCTACATTTAAATTGGACATCCCCAATACAATAAAATCCAGAGTATTCGATAAATATGTAATGTCGGTATTAACATATGGCACTGAAGCGTGGGCTTTAAATAAAAGCATAATAAATAAACTCCAGGTAGCCCAAAGAGCAACGGAGAGGAGAATGCTAATTATTAGACTCCAAGATCGTATTCCTAGTATCGTGATTCTAAGAATATCAAAAGTGACAGACGTAATAAAACGAATATGTACAGGGTGAGTCAACGACAGAGTAAAATTCATTATCTCATTTGTTTCAGGAATGACGAAAAAATGTTAAATACAATAGTTAGGGGGAGTTAGGGAATGTTAAGGTGCACAGTTTAAAATTATTTTTGAGTATACTCTGTTATACTTCAAAAAAGTGTGACCGATATGTTTTTTTAAATGAAACATTTTATTTTCTAATTGATTTTTAAATTCTGTGAAAAATTTTCTATTAATAATGTTATATACCTAAACCTAGTAGTTTTTCTAATATTTCAATTTTTTTTTTTTTAAATATTAGTTTTCGGTTTTGTAAAAAATTACCAGTAGCGCCATTGCTTCTGAAGAGGGAATACTTATAATTGGTACGAGCGTTCTATAGAGATTTAAAAAAAAATAGATATATAAAGAAATTTGAATTAGATGCTACAGGGTGTTCAAAATAAATTTATACATTTCGACTATTTTAAATTGAAAAATCTCAAATTTTTTAAATGGCACCCCTGTATATCATTATTATTTTTTCTGATAGATTTTACAAAACCCTTCAACTTTTATTAGGTATGTCATACTTATTTTTAATAGTTTTCGATTTATTTTAAATTTTTCAATTTTTACCCTTGTTTTTTAATACACTTACGCTATAACATCATAATTGCCAAAACAAAACAAAAATGTAGGCATTGTCAAATTTTGACTTGTCTATTAAGCAAGTAAAAATAGTTTAATTTGTTGTAGTAAGTGACGTATTAAGGTAATAGTTATGGATTTTCCTAAAAATGAATTAATTGATATGGTTTATATACTCGACGAGGCGGGAAAAAATTACTTTTGGATTGGAGATTTTACTTCATGTTGAAGATAATCCCCAGGTCAGCAGCTGTCAACTAGCTAACTTATCTGACACATCCCAATCCCAATCGCACCACGAGGACATACAAGTATCATCCCTTTCATATGGAACTACACCAAGAACTTCAAGACCGTGATTTTGAACGACGAGTAAACTTTTGTATCACCATGGCCGATCCAAATTTTTTATCCAAAATAATGTTTTCTGATGAAGCTACTTTTCGCAGTAATGGAGCAGTTAACAGCCATAACATGCATGATTATTCAACAGTTAATCCATTTTGGGTCCGGGAAGTTCAAAACCAAAACCATTGGTCGCTTAATGTATGGTGTGGAATATTAAATTTTCGAATTATTGGTCCATATTTTTCCCGCGAACCGCTTAACGGGCCTAGATATCTAAATTTTTTGCAAAACGAATTACCCCAACTTCTTGAATAAGTTGATAACCTTGAAAGAGAACAAATGTGGATTCAACAAGACGGAGCTCCTGCTCATTACCACCGGATGTTCGGGAATTTTTAACCTATCGTTACAAAAATGGATCGGTAGGGATGGATTCATTCAGTGGCCCCCTCGATTATGTGACTTAACACCTTTAGACTTTTTTTGTGGGGGTAGATTTAAGTTTGAAGAGACTACATTAAAGATATGGAAAATATGATACGGGATGCATGAAGGACAATAACGGCCTTTATGCTAAGGAAAGTGAAGCAAAATATAGTAACACGACTAAACATGTCTATTCAAGTAGACGGGCATGTTTTTGAACATTTATTACGTCATTAGATAAGTTAAACTATATTAAAATTATTATTGACTATTTGTATATGTTTTCACAATAGCGTAAGTGTATTAAAAACAAGGGTAAAAATTAAAAAGTTGGAGGGTTTTGTAAAATCTATCAGAAAAAATAATAATATACAGGGTGTGCCAAAAATTTGAGATTTTTCAATTTAAAATAGTCGAAATGTATAAATTTATTTTGAATACCCTTTAGCATCTAACTCAACTTTCTTTACATATATCTTTTTTTTCATTTCTGTAGAACGCTCGTACCAATTATGAGTATTCCACCTTCACAACCAAGGCGCTACTGGCAATTTCTTACAAAACTGAAAACTAGTATTTTTTTTTAAATTGAAATATTAGAAAAAACTACTTAGTTTAGGTATATAATATTTTTAATAAAAAAGTTATCAAATTTTACGCAGAATTTAAAAATAAATTAGAAAATAGGATGTTCCGTTTAAAAAAAACATATGTTATATCGGCCACACTTTTTTTAAGTACCTATATACTCAAAAATAATTTTAAACTGTGCAACTTAACATTTCCTAAAACTATTGTATTTAACATTTTTTCGTCATTCCCGAAACAAATGAGATAATAAACTTTACTCTATCGTTGACTCACCCTGTACAATACAGTAAAACTGGGCGGAGCATATCGCAAGGACGAATGATAACAGATGGACACGCCATATAGTTGAATTGAGGACTAGAGAACACAAAAGATGCTGAAGTAGACCACAGACAAGATGGGCGGACAACATTAAAAGATTAGCAGGATACAATTGGATGTAAAAAGAAAACAATAAAGCTCATTGGAGACAACTTGGGGAGGCTTACATCCGACTACGAATGGAATAACCTAATGATGTTGATGATGATGATACAAATAATACCTGTTAAGGAGATGAAGTCTATAGTTTTTGAGCGATATCGCTTTGGGTGATAACTTGAATGAAAAATGATAATTTTATTAGGATGTTAACAACTGGTCATTTTTCCTGTCGTTGTTGTTGTTCAAAACTTTTCTGTATAATTATTTATAGTTTCTACATGGGGTGAAAAGTTCCGAAACTTGAAGAAAAAACAATGTTTTTACCAAAAATCGATTTTATTTTTCAACATACTTTCCTTCAAGAGCAATACACTTATTCCAGCGATCTTCCAGCATTTAAATACCTTTCATAGAGTATGAGTTGTCGAGCTCTCTAAAATAAGTCTCAATTTCCCATTTGAATTCTTCATTTCAGTCAAATATCTTTCCTCGGAGTCATCCTTTCAAATTTGCATTGCATTATCTTGGTGAAACAACACTGTTTTCTTCGCTAAATGCGGCCATTTTTCTTGATTTCACCATTCAAATGGGACAATAAACCAACATAATAGTCTCCCTTTCCCAAGAGAGCCGATCAGTATTATTCCAAAAAATATTTGCCAAAACATTTCTAACTGATGTTTGTGTTTTTGGACGATTCGGTTTGCTTTCATGCTATTCCAATCACTCTGTGGATTGCATGTTGGACTCAGGCGTGTAGTGGTGGATCCATGTTTCGTCCATTGTTACAAATCGACGCAGAAACTCCTTTGGCGCCAAAACAGTACCAAGCAACGTTCTGAATCTTCGACACGTTGGTGTTTTTGATCAATCGTGAGAGTACGCGGCACCCATCAGGTACATAGCTTTTTCATATGCAATATTTATTCAAAATATGTCTCACGCATTCCGTTGATATCTTCACGATGTCAACTATCTCTCTCACTACCCATGAAACAGGAAGCGAATGTCAATTGGTTTCTGTATCTGTTCTAACTATACTACTATACTAAATTTCAATTTGCTATCTCAAAAAGGCGTGAACCGGAACTGCAGAGCCACACGGTATATATGCTTTTTCTAAGAGCAGTCTCCATTGAAGATGACCAGGCAAACATTTTGTATACACTGATAAGGCCTAATCCAATTTATTTAATAACATTATTAAAATTAAAACAATCAAAAACATAATTGTAGATGGCAGTTAAAAAAGCAGGCAATATGTAGTTTTTGTGAAAACAATTATTATAAACTGGGGTACAAATACGGTTCATGTGAGAAAGGGTTTAGAGAACTGAAATACTGGTAATAAATATACTTATTTTAATTTATTTGTCAGAGTATTTTAGGGATTATGAGAAAATAAGAAGGGATCTTTTATCATCTTTACGGCAGGATTATTATTTATTTGTTATTTATTATATATATTTAAAAATCCAGCTTGAAGCAAGGAAACTGGGTAAAGAAATCTAGTCTCGTTTTTTTCTACACTGGTGAGCAAAAAAATCAACTCAAACTATATAGCTTCATTTAGCACGGATCCTAGAATTTAGTGTTCATATACTTTTACGGATTTTAGTATCATTTGAAAGCTCATTTTATTCTCTTTAGCATACCTCATGTTTTTTACTGATTAAAATGATTGAAAGGGGAAACAAGGAGAACAAGGATTGAAAATAGGGGTAAGAGAAAGGAAAAATTAAACAAATTTAAAGTATAACAATTAAATATATTAATAAGAACCAAAATCAGTATTTCGTATTACCGCCCCTAGTCCTTATTACTACTTCCAGCCAATTTTTCACGGAGCGGGTGAGTTTTTTCACCACTGTCTGTGGCATTCTTCCTCATTCTTTCGCCACCGCAACCTTTAAGTCCCTCAGCGATGCAGGGGCTAGATTTTTGGCTCGAGTCCTTCTTCTGAGCTCATCCTACATGGCGAGTCTAATGTGGCCCTTCCCAGTTCCGCAAGGTATTGCCGCACCGATGCAGCAGCATGTAGCCTGGCATTGTCATGTATCAGCAAGAAGCTATCGCCAACAAACCAGCCTAAGGAACAGGCCTCCTATAGACTCGTCTTCTTCCATCATTGCCATGTAGGCGCAATCGGGACTCGTCGAAGAATAAAACGGAGCGCCATTGCTCTAAGATCCAGTCGCCATGTTCTCGGGCAAATCTGAGTCGCCCTTGTAGGTCCGTTATGTGGTCTCGACCACGAACTTGTCGACGCTCCTGCTGGACCTCAACGCCGGTCAAGTGACTATTTCTTAGAGTTGTGTTGAGAATGAAGCGGTCGTCTCGCTCAGAGGAACATCTTCTTCTTCCTGATCTTAGTCTCCATGTCAAGGCGCCAGTCTCTTGGTAATATCTGAAGGCTCTGGAGACAGCTGACTAGCTCAGGTGCATTTGCGCAGCGACTACACGTTGGCTATGCCATTCTTGCAATAGGGTAATGACTTGTGCTGTTTCTTCCGGGGTGGTATCCATTCTCCGATGACGCAATTAGTGAGCAGGTGTTGCAGAGATGTTGACTGTTCAAGTTCCGATAAAGGAATGATGTTACATGTGTTTTTATAGGGATGAATAGCACGCAACGCGAACGTAACTGAGCAAGAAAAAACGGTTCTATTTAGTAAAAACAGTTTTAATCAGTAAAACTTTTTGGAAATGTTTTTAATATTATTGGAAACGGTAGAAAATCAACATTCTAATGATACCAAATTAATACCAACCACCGTTTGAAAATTAAATTCAAGAATCATCGTTAAATGAAGCAAAATGGTTTAAGTCGAATTTTTTGCTCACCAGTTTAAAATGCAAATATCTTTTAAATAAATTCAATTAATGTTTAAATGTATTTTTTTTCCAAACGGCTCTACAAAAAATTTTAAAATTATTCACACACGTTCTGTATTATTACATTAATCGATTACAGTCGGAAAATTTGAAGTGGTCGCCGAAGTCATTAAAACCTGTTTCAGGCAAACCGGGCTTGGTGAAACAACACTGTTTTCTTCGCTAAATGCGTACGTTTTTTCTTGCAAATAAATATTCATGAAAAATATGCCTCATGCGTTCTGTTGATATCTTCACGATGCATGTCCGCTATCCCCCCCACTTTCACTTTCCGGTCATTTAGAACAATATGGTGTTTTTTATTTGAATTGACTGCCTTATTTGGACGTCCGGAACGTCGTACATCATCGGTGCTTGTACGACCACGTTTAAGTTCAGTCAACCATCGACATACAGTTTCTTTCGACGGAGTAGAGGTGCCATAATACTTCTGAAGCTATTCTTGGGTTCTGGCCGGATTTTTTCATCAAGAACACACGAAATTCTTTTTGTTTCATCGTTTTGCAAAATCAAAAGTAGCATCACTCAAACAGCCATAACTAGCAATTTAATAGACAAAATGTCATGAAAACTTTACACGAATCTTCTGAGAGTTGACACTAACTGAAAGTCATATGATTTTTCTGTTTGTGCTGCCATCTCCAGAAAGTCTAGGGACTTTCCTCTCCATGTAAATAAAATTGTAAGAGGTTGGAGAGGAAATTAGTTCAGGTTAGTTTAGTTATTTTTATTTTTATTAAAATATTTCATAAATCTTAAGCAATTCTTTAGCAAGAGAAAGTGAAATTAAATGTCTATTTTAGAAGTATATGACTGCTGTTTTGTTGTCCTCGATAAAACACTTTACTAATTTTTAAAAATTATTTTTATAATATAAATAAACCAAAACTAAAAAAGAAGCCTGCATGGGATTTTTCCAAACATTTTTTGCAAAGAAAATTAAAATTATACGGAAATAACGAAAATAATTGGGTTTTTCTAAACAACGAATTGCATTCTACTGATAAATCGCTTTTAATAAAAATGTTCTAAATAAATTTACGTGCGTCTACTCGTTTGTTTGTTTTTGGAACAAAAATAATCTATTTTGCACTTAGCTCCCGAATAATTTTTTGTGCGTATACGATGATTTTTAAAAATGTTTTAAAAGGTAATTTAAATGTGGTTCAATTATTTTTATAACGTGAATCTTTAGAATAATTTTTATATGAAGTTTGAATAAATAATGGGTACTGAATATAATTCACAACACTAAAAAATACTTTAATTCCATTACAAAAAGTCGGTATGTTAGATATTATTTGTGATTATGGTTAGTTATTAACAAAAAAGGTCTCTCATACTGTCAAAATTAATAAAAAAGTATTTCTGTCAAAATTTAAAATTATAAAAAAGTGTTTCTGTCAAAATTAAAAATAATAAAAAAGTAATTTTCAGATTCCTCGACTCTAAGAATAGCCGAGTCGTCAGAGGCAAATTTTGAAGAAAAGCTCTCATTAAATGTTAATAGGTTGCATTTTGGCATACAGGTAGTTTTTTGGACGTAGAATACGATAAAAAAGTTTGCTGCTCTAAAGTATACGCTAAGCCTACAAATTCGAAAATAAAATAAAAAAATTCGATTTTTTCTCAAATATCTCTAAAAATAAATAACCGGTCAAGTGCAAGTTGAACTTGCGCAATTAGTGTTCCGTACGTTGATTGCTTTTAAAATAAAAAATTTTGTTACAGATGTATAAAATGATCAGTGACTTCACAAAACACACCCCAAATGAGTTTTCAACAAAGTTTGTTTCCAATCTTTACTGAAATCTGATGACCTTGAAATTTTTGTTTTTTTTAAATACCAGAAAAATTATTAAAGGTAATGCACTCGTGATAATTTTCGTTCAATCTACACCCCGTGGAGAATATTTCGGAATTTTTTCAAAATTTTTTGATAAGTACTTTTCGAGATAAGGCGCCGGACTGCGATTTTTCGCGATTTTTTAAAAATAATACAAATAAAAGTGCTCGCAAGTATCACATTATATATACATTTTTTACTCGTGTTTTCACAAGCTTTCATTTGACACTACACTCGATGACCTAGTAATTTTTTTTTTTCACTTCCGATTTCACCCCCCAAAACTAACCCCTTATGTCAAAATTTAACTCTTAAAACAACATGGCTCTGATGAGGCCATCAATTCCTATATTATTACCAAATTTCAACTTTCTATGTCAAATAGTTTTTCGGAGAAAATCGGGTGTGACAGGTAGACAGACAGACAGACAGACACCGAAGTAATCTTATAAGTGTTCCGTACGGAACACTAAAAAGATATAGCACCACATGACAGAATGGCAATTTTACAAAAAAATAGTATATAGATTATTTTTTTTTAGTTTTACCGTAATTTAAAAAAAATATATATTTCAAATAAAATAGCTGGTTAAACAAACCCCTTCAGTTGTAGTAGGAAGGGTTCTGGTATACCGTTAAATATTTTTAAATTAGCTATTAAGAGGTTTCTCGGGGTGCTGATTACGAATCCGATAACAGATTTGAAAAATTCAAAATGGCGGATCCAATGTGACGGCCAGAGGGTACGTAATTCATTTAATTTCTTTGAGTAATTTTGAATTTCTATCTTTTCAATAACTGCTTACTTTATACTTAAAGCTTAGACTTTTATCTTTCATTTCTCACCTTTAAATATTTTTTATTTGAAGTTTAAGTTGTACGATTAATAATAAACAAAAAAAAAAACCGGTCAAGTGCAAGTTGAACTTGCACAATTAGTGTTCCGTACGTTGATTGTTTTTAAAATAAAATTTTTTGTTAGGGTGGTATAAAATGATCAGTGACTTCACAAAACACACCCCAAATGAGTTTTCAACAAAGTTTGTTTCCAATCTTTAATGAAAACTGGTGACCTGAAATTTTGTTTTTTTTCTATAACGGATAAATTATTAAAGGTAATGATAATTTTCGTTCAATCTATACTCCGTGGAGAATATTCCAGGATTTTTTCAAAATTTTTTGGTCAGTACTTTTCGAGATAAGATAGGAGACAGCGATTTTTCACGATTTTTTAAAAGTAATACGAAGAAAAGTGTGCGCAAGTATTATATTATATATATATTTTTACTCGTGTTTTCACAAGCTTTCATTTGACACCACACTCGATGAATTAGTATAAAAAATTTTTTTTCACTTCCGATTTCACCCCCCAAAACGAATCCCTTAAGTCAAAATTTATGTTACGGTAAAATAAAATGATCAGTGACTTCACAAAAGACACCCCAAATAAGTTTTCAACAAAGTTTATTTCCAATCTTTACTGAAAACTGGTGACTTTGAAATTTTGTTTTTTTCTATACCAGATAAATTATTAAAAGTAATGATAATTTTCGTTCAATCTATACCCCGTGGAGAATATTCCAGGATTTTTTCAAAATTTTTTGATCAGTACTTTTCGAGATAAGGTAGGTGACAGCGATTTTTCACGATTTTTTAAAAGTAATACGAAGAAAAGTGTGCGCAAGTATTACATTATATATATATTTTTTACTCGTGTTTTCACAATCTTTCATTTGACACTACACTCGATGATCTAGTAAAAAAATTTTTTTTTCACTTCCGATTTCACCCCTCAAAACGAATCCCTTAAGTCAAAATTTATGTTATGGTGATATAAAATGAGATTAGTGACTTCACAAAATACACCCCAAATAAGTTTCAACAAAGTTTATTTCCAATCTTTACTGAAAATTGATGACCTTGAAATTTCTGTTTTTTTTATATACCAGATAAATTATTACAGGTAATGCACTCGTGATAATTTTCGTTCAATCTACACCCCGTGGAGAATATTTCAGAATTTTTTCAAAATTTTTTGATAAGTACTTTCCGATATAAGGTGGGTGGACAGCGATTTTTCGCAATTTTTTAAAAATAAAACAAAGAAAAGTGAGCGCAAGTATTATATTATATATATATTTTTACTTGTGTTTTCACAAGCTTTCATTTGACACCACACTCGATTACCTAGTAAAAAATTTTTTTTTTTCATTTCCGATTTCACCCCCCAAAACTAACCCCCTAAGTCAAAATTTAATTTTCAAAACTACATGGCTCTGATGAGGCCATCAATTCCTATATTGCTACCAAATTTCAACTTTCTATGACAAGTAGTTTCGGAGAAAATCGGGTGTGACAGACGGACAGACGGACAGACGGACAGACGGACAGACGGACAGACGGACAGACGGACAGACGGACAGACGGACAGACGGACAGACGGACAGACGGACAGACGGACAGACGGACAGACGGACAGACGGACAGACGGACAGACGGACAGACGGACAGACGGACAGACGGACAGACGGACAGACGGACAGACGGACAGACGGACAGACAGACGGACAGACACCGAAGTGATCTTATAAGTGTTCCGTACGGAACACTAAAAATATGTTATCATGAACACTTTTTCAAGAGCAAAATTACAAAAAAAAGGGAAAGTTGTTTTTAAGTTTTTAATGATTTTCTAATATCAAGTATACTTTTGACTGTAATTAAAAAAAGAATTGTCCGACTTTTTTTTACCATTTCGTACTGCTTTGAACGTAAAATTGCCGGCGGCGCAATACAGCAGGTAAATTTTAATTTTTTCAAATAACACAGACAATGTGGGTATTTTTAATTATCCTTATATTGAAACTTAAGGTAAAATAATGATATATGCACAAGGATTTTTTTTCTTCAATACTATATTTTATTAAATATTTGTAAGAAGAATGTCAGGGAGTCCTTACAGAGTGAGCTACTCCTTTTGCAGATGCAGCAGCGGGTAGGAGGTCTTGAAAGCCTCTGGGTAAGGATAATAGTTAATTTTAAATCATTTTGTATGGCAGGTGTAATACATCACACCAAAAACCATATTCTAGATTTTGTTGATTTTCTTGATCAGATTCTTCCTGAGGTTTTTGACGTTGTATGTATGTGTTATGGTTCTAGGTGATTTAAATATTAACATAATGTCTGATCCAAGGACGTTGGCGATCACATTTGCCCATCTGATTTTATCTAATGCTGCTCTAAACAATTCAGTAGATGTCATGTTTGTCCACTGTCGTAGGTTTTTCAACTAGAAGTTGTTGCACCTTTCTGGACCTCGCTTACCGATTATTTTTCCTTCAATTATAAGTTTCAGGAGCTCATACTTTTGGCTTCTCATAATATGACCAAGGTAAGTGCTTTTTCTTTCTTTAGCGGCTGGAATCAACTCTCGTTCCTTTCCCATCCGATTTCCACGTTTATAGTATGCGCTGTCTAAGGAACACATTCGGCGATAGCACCACATCTCGAATAACTCTATTCTTTGTTGTGTTGTCTCTGTGATTGTTGCAGCTTCTATACCGAATAATATGACCGAGAACACGTAGCATTTAGCAGTCTGATGACGGAATCCTATGTCAGAAGTGTTTGACACTCTTGGTTTTGCCCAAGTCATCAATGAGCCAACCAGAGTTACTCAAAAAACTTTCACATTGTTGGATCTTATTTTTGTTACGGATGAGGAGTGTGTTGTCTCTATGGGCACTTTAGGTGCCGAAAATATAAGTGATCATAAATTAACATATTTTAAATTAAATATTTTATCGAAATTATGCCGACAAAAATTCATAACTTACAAAGATTTTAAAGCAGTTTAATGAGGATAATTTTTATACTGACCTACAGCGCATATCGTGGGATAACATTTATTATATTGAGGATATTGAAGACAGGGTCAGATGTTTTAATTTTAATTTATCAGGCGTCTTTAGGGACCATTGTCCTCTCAGAACTGTAAGAGTAAACAAGCCTCCAGCTCCCTGGCTAACACCTGCTTTGAAAGCGTTAATGATAGAAAGAGACCGAGCACTAGCTCAGTTTAAGAGAAACCAGACTCAGGAAAATTATCATTATAATAAAGAAATGAGAAATCTCACACTTTACTGTGTGCGTCGCGAAAAATTGGAATATCTTGCATATTTAGAGAGACAAAGAAATTAAAAAATCATCATGGAGGGGACTTCAGCAATGCAATGTCCACGTGAGTTCAAAAGTTACTCCTCGCCTGCCTACATATTTGGCTAATGTAAATGATATAAATGAATACTTTTTGAGCGTTTTCCGAAAGTACGACAACTATGCTGGTAAAATACATTATTACAGTAACAACAAAATTAATTTAGGTCTGAACTTTAATTTCAATTGGCAGGTGTGTTAATAGTATAAAGTCGAATGCTGCTGGAAATGATGGTTTGACACTTTTTATGCTTAAACTTAGTTTACCTATTATCTTATATCATCTAACCCATATAATTGTTGCCTGGAGAGTAGGTATTTTCCGGAGATCTATTGCTAAAGTTAAAAATCCTTGGACCATCACAGATTTGCGTCCTATTAGCTTGTTACCAGTTATGTCAAAAGTCTAGAAAAGGGCAGTACATACACAGGTTTCGGAATATCTCTTAACTAATGAGTTGCTGGCCCCTTGCATCAATCTGGTTTTCGGAGGGATCATAGCACATCAACGACTTTATTAAATTTAACTGATAGCATAATCAGAGCTATTGACAGTTTCGCTAGATTATTCGCAGGCCTTCGTGCTGGATCATAACCTACTTTGTGCTAAACTGCACTATCTGGGCTTCGCTAATCACTCCATACAATTTTTCTATAGCTATTTGTCGGCTAGACGGCAAAGGGTGCGAATGAATGATGTTTGTTTAACTGCTGGTAAAATTATCTCGGAAGTGCCTTACGGTTCAATACTGGGGCGTCTTCTGTTTCTCATATATACTTTTGATATATTCCAAACTGCTACATATTCATCGGTTCAGTTATATGCTGATGACGCATAGCTGCTTCATTTCCTTGAATCATCGGATCCTGAGTCTGCAGCTAAAAATTTAAATCAGGATCTCATGGCCTTGTCAACTTACTTGGATCAACATAATTTGAGGCTAAATCCAGACAAGATGCAAGTTTTGTTGTTTTGCAAGAAAAATCGGCGACCAATCTTAAACGTGGCTTTGAAACTGAGGATGGCTGATCAAAATTTGCTGCTTTCTGACTGTGTCAAGAATTTGGGACTTTGCATTGATACACATCTTAGATTCAGGGAACATGTTAGGGTGCTTTCACCAAAAAGTTATACAAAAATGAAGGTTTTATATGCAAATCGTTATATCCTTAATTTTAAGATAAAAAAAATTGTTTGAGTCTTTGGTCTTGTCTTCATTTCATTATTGTAGTATCGTGTACTATCTTTGCTTAGATGCGCTTTCAAGGAAATTTGAGGAAATATGATCATGTATCTTTAAAAATAAATGAGTTAAAATGGTTAAATTTTGCTAACACTGTGTAACTGCATTTCGTAATATTTTGAATGTGGAACTTCAGACCTGATTTATTTAACGGAGAAGCTAGTGTCCCGAAATTTGGTGCATGATAGGTACATTAGACGGCCTGATCGCTTGACTATGCCTCAGCATCGCACTGCCTTGTTTCAGCGCAGTTTTACATCTTATGCAGTAAATATATCCTATACCATGAATCCAGATCTGAAAACGTGTACTATTGGCCAACTTCGTCGATTATATAGGGAAGAGCTGTTGAAGAAGCAGAATTCTCAGATGTAGTTTATTTGCATTTTTAATGTCTCTTCTCGATTATTAATTAAGTTCTACTATATTAGTCTATAATTGTTGTTTGATTTTTGTTTGTAAGCGCGTTGTGTGTTGAAGAGGTTAGGTGTAAGAGTAACCAGTGGTTAAATCTCGCCTCTTCTACTACACGATGTGTATGGGTAATATGTACTCAAAGCAGATGTATTCACATATTAATAAAGATAATATTTATTTAATTATTTATTTACTATATGCCCATTAAAATCATGCAAGCAAAAATTTAGTTTTAAGTTTTACAAATTACAAAGCAACAAATATAAGAATTATTAGTATCATCGAAAAGCTGAAAGTTTCGTCTTCAAAAAGCTATCTTTTATTAGTGTTCCGTACGGAACACTTATAAGATGACTTCGGTGTCTGTCCGTCTGTCTGTCACACCCGATTTTCTCCGAAACTATTTGTCATAGAAAGTTGAAATTTAGTAATAATATAGAAATCGATGGTCTCATCAGAGCCATGTAGTTTTAAATGTTAAATTTTGACTTAAGGGGTTAGTTTTGGGGGGTGAAATAGGAAGTGAAATTTTTTTTTTTACTAGGTCATCTAGTGTGGTGTCAAATGAAAGCTTGTGAAAACACGAGAAAAAAAAAACTATATATAATGTAATATATGCGCGCACTTTTGTATTACTTTTAAAAAGTCGCGAAAAATCGCCTTATCTCGAAAAGTACTTATCAAAAAATTTTGAAAAAATTCTGGAATATTCTCCACGGGGTGTAGATTAAACGAAAATTATCTTACCTTTACCTTTAATAATTTATCTGATATATAAAGAAAGCAAAAATTTCTAGGTCATCAGTTTTCACTAAACTTTGTTGAAAACTCATTTGGGGTGTGTTTTGTGAAGTCACTGATCATTTTATACCTCCGTAACAAAATTTTTATTTTAAAAGAAATCAACGTACGAAACACTAATTGCGCAAGTTCAACTTGCACTTGACCGGTTATTTTTTTTTTACACTGTGAAAACAAGTAATATCGATTAACCTTCGAGCGGTGCGCGTAGACTTTCAAAATAACCTGTTTGGCGCGCTACACTTTTTAAATCATCTATCCGAAGTTCTCCCGCTAATAAGAAAAATCTGGAGAAAAAATCTATGCACTGTTTTCTATAAAATTTTCCGCTCTTTCACATGGTATTGTTAGTTTTTCGATATCTTTTTTATTTTTCAAGATATTACCGAAAAAAAACGAATTTTTTATTTTATTTTGGATTTTGTGGGCTTAGCGTACATCATACTTTAACAAACTTTTTTTTATCGCATTTTTACGTCCAAAAAACTACCTATCTGCCAAAATGCAGCCTGTTAACATTTAATAAGAGCTCAATACCCCTATATATAACACGTTATATACGGAACATCTCTCGAACCTTATTCCCCGCCCCATTATATGTTTGATGAGAACTATTTGAAAGTCATTAAAAAATAGCACAATTCTAGGGCCTCCTCCTCCTCCTCTAAATCTTACCTTAGTTTATGCAACCTTTAAATGTTTGACCATAACCATATCACCTGCCAATCCTTTAACCAAGTAGATGTTTGACTGTAAAGAGTGATACTTAATATTTCGTCACTATTTGACCAAAAACTCAAAAAAATTCCCATAATAATACACAAAATTTATCGACCCTCGACTGTTTGAACCCCTTCGACTAAAGGGATCTCACTAAAAAGCTCTAAGATTAATTTGTATTTCAAGTATTATATGGATACCACATTTGAAATCAATATCTCATTTTGTTCGAGGATTATTGCGTCAACAGACATACAGACAGACAGATCAGCGGAAATGAGAGATTATATTTTTCGTGATCTAGGGAGCTCGAAAAGTGAAGAAATGCAAAAATCTCGCAGGGTGATTTTTTCATGAATACACTTTGCTCTTGAATCAAAAATACGCGCGTCCAAAGCTATAGACTAGAGATGAGCGATATTATCATATCTGTGACTTATTTATGACTTAGATAGGCACAGGTAATACCTGCGACCCAATTCTTCGCAAAGCAGCGTCTGTAGTCGCTGTTTTAAATACTAGCTGCATACGCAGATGTCGCAGATCCGCGCCAAAACAGTAGCAGCCGGCTGACAACCGACGGCTCACTGGTACACAATAGTGGACTGTAGCATCGCCGTTGGAAGGCAAAATGCTGTTAGCTCAAATAACTATAAAGTAAAATTTTGTTGCATAAGTTTATATGTAAATACTTTGGTAAATACTTATATACGTATATTTAGGCAGAAAGATGTTAATAAAAATAATCAGCCAAGTACAATTAGTGTTCCGTACGTTGATTGCTTTTAAAATAAAAATTTTTGTTACGGAGGTATAAAGTGATCAATGATTTCACAAGACACAACCTAAATGAGTTTTCAACAAAGTTTTATCCGACTTTTAATGAAAACTGACGACCTTGAAGTTTTTTTTCAATCTACACCCTGTGAAAAATATTCCAGAGTTTTTTTTTAAATTTTTTGATTAGTACTTTTCAAGATAAGGGGAGACAGCGATTTTTCGCAATTTTTTAAAAATAATACAGAGAAAGGTGTGTGCAAGTAATACATTTTATACCATATATTTTTCAGCTCGTGTTTTTACAAGCTTTCATTTGATACCCCACTCGATGACTTGGTAAAAAAAAATTTTCACTTCCAATTTCACACACCAAAATTAACCCCTTAAGTCAAAATTTAACTTTCAGAACTTTACGGCTCTGATGAAGCCGCCAATTTCTATATTAGTGCCAAATTTTAACTTTCTATGTCAAAGTGTTTCGGAGAAAATTGTTTGTGACAGACTGACAAACGGACAGACAGACAGACACCGAAGTGACCTTATAAGTGTTCCGTACGAAACACTAAAACAACAACTCTGGAAATAAATTAAAAAAAATAGTCAAATAACAGTATACACACATCAAAATATCAGAGATAATGGGTCATAAAATTGACTGGCTGTGCCAGGCGCCTTGTCGATCATTAAGCAGCAGTTGTTTCGGATTTCCGAAGATTTCGGACGTAGTGAGGCGGCAACTTAAGTCGCTGTTGAAACAAGCTGTGACTTATAAATCACCGTCGCAGGTATACCTGTGATCTAAAAGTCGCTATTAAGCTTATCGCTACTATAGACTACCCAGTCGTGCCACCTATGAAGCACCAAACTAGAAGACGCATGTTTTGATTAATATCACAGTTCGTCAGCCAGCTTAGATGAAGAGGCAAATTGGAAACACACAGTATCAGCAGGATAAATTTAAAAGGCATATAGCCAAATGTGTCAGTAGCCAACAAACCTTAGCGTCATCAGGTGTGAGGCAAACAAAACTTTTAATTGAAGAGCAAAACACGTGGACAAAATAACATGTAATACCTTTGGTATTATAGGTACAGTAATATAATCTATTCGATGACGGAACACCAAATGATATACACTGTTATATGGAGTTGAAGGATGGACATTAAAAGTATAAACTATGTCACGTTTGGATCTATTTGAGATGTGGTTGTACAGACGATTATTAAGAATATCATGGACCAAACGAGTGACAAATGTTAGGGTCCTGGAGAGGATAAATAAATATCAAGAACTCTTAACCACAATAATATATATATATATATATATATATATATATATATATATATATATATATATATATATATATATATATTTTATATATATATATTTATATATATATATATATATATATATATATATATATATATATATATATATATATATATATATATATATTATTGTGGTTAAGAGTTCTTGATATTTATTTATCCTCTCCAGGACCCTAACATTTGTCACTCGTTTGGTCCATGATATTCTTAATAATCGTCTGTACAACCACATTTCAAATAGGTATATATATATATATATATATATATATATATATATATATATATATATATATATATACACCAGGTGTACAAGTATGAAATGCGGACGACTTCTTGTCATATTTTAAGAGGGTAAGGTCAATTTTAGGCTTGGTTGATGTCCGTGGTGGGATTTAAGCGGTTTAGATGTAAGGCACGTTTGATGTGCGGTTTGAAGATTGCCGAGACGTAGTACAGCATCAGTGAGCGTTGTCTTAACCAAGGAAAGTAGGAGAGCAGAGGACACATTCTGTAGACTGGGGATAGGGAAAGTTCGAAAAGCACCCGTAGCTAAACGCAGCTCTTGATTCTGTATAGTGTCCAGTGTCCTTTTGTAAGAGTTTCTGGCTGAATTATATATAAAATTACTGTACCAGGTGTACAAGTATGAAATAGGGATTTCAGACAACAGATGGTGCACCAATGCAGTTTGTGCTATAAAGATTTGACACTGCGCCATTTTATTGTGTCATCAACAAGTGTCAGACGCGCACGAGTGATAAATTGGAAAAGTGTGTGCATAGTGGTGTGTTCAATACGTCGAAATTTATACCGAACAAAGAGCATTCGCGGACAGCATAAATTTTTTGTTTTCATTTGAAGAAAACTGCTGTTGAATCATACCGGTTACTTCGAGAAGCTTATGGTGAACATGCTTCATCGCAAGATACGTGTGAACGATGGTTTCGGCGTTTCAAAAGTGGTGACTTCGATGTTGCAGACAAGGCCGCCAAAAAAGTACGAAGATGTGGAATTGCAAGCATTGTTGGACGAAGATGATTCGCAAACACAAAAACAACTTGCCAAGCAATTAGGCGTTAGTCAACAAGCTGTTTCCAATCGACTACGAGAGATGGGAAAGATTCAGAAGACCGGCAAATGGAAAAGCGCAAAAACACATGTGACATTTTGCTCGCTCGGTACAAAAGGAAGTCGTTTTTGCATCGTATAGTTACGGGGGATGAAAAGTGGATTTATGTTGAGAATCCCAAGTGCACAAAATCATGGGTAGAACCAGGCGCACAATCCACATCGACCGCAAGACCGAATTTCTTTTGCAGAAAGACGATGCTCTGTGTTTGGTGGGACCAGAGGGGCGTCTATTATGAGCTGTTAAAACCTGGGGAAACAGTTAATATTAAACGTTACCAACAACAATTGACCGATTTGAACCGTTCGCTGCTTGAAAAAAAGGCCAGAATGCCGCAAGAGGCAACACAAAATCATTTTTCTTCATGATAATGCTCCATCACATACGGCAAAACCAGTTCGCGACACGTTGGAAGCACTCAGGTGGGAAGTTCTACCCCATGAGGCTTACTCACCAGACTTGGCTCCTTCCGATTACCACTTGTTTGCATCGATGGGTCACGCATTTGCTGAGCAGTGCTTTGGTTCGTACGAAGATGTGAAAAAATGGCTCGATGAATGGTTCGCAGCAAAAGGGGAAGATTTTTACTGGCGTGGTATTCACAAATTGCCCGAAAGATGGGAAAAAATGTATAACAAGCGATGGAGCATACTTTGAATAAAGCACTTTTTATCATTCTTCCGAATTTAACATATTTTTTTAGAAAAAAAATCCGCATTTCATACTTGTACACCTGTGTATATATATGCATATATATATATATATATATATATATATATATATATATATATATATATATATATATATATATATGTATATACATACATACACTAGTGAGCACAAAAAAATTTATTTGGCTTCATTTAACACCGATCTTAAATTGAATTTTGGTATTATTTTTCGTATCATTGGAATGCTGATTTTCTACCCTTTTCAATAATACCAAAAACATTTGGATTTCCAAAAAGTTTTACTTATTAAAACGGTTTTACTGCATAGAACCGTTTTTGCTCGCTCAGTAACGTACTCGTTGCGCGCTATTTATCCCTGTAAAAACACATGCAACGGCATTTTCTTATTATTCCTTTATCGAAGTAAGTTGTAAAAATATTTGTTCTATATTTTTGACAAGAAATCTTTTATTCTAGTTGTGATAACTCCTGATGAAGCAAAAAATTGTTGGCGATATACAGAGTTTCAAAACAGCAAAAGAATATAATTGATACATAGACCGGTTTGCAGATATTTCCTACCGCATTACATTGTCACGGTTGAAAAAAGAATATATATATATATATATATATATATATATATATATATATATATATATATATATATATATATGTATATATATATATATATATATATATATATAATATATATATATATATATGTATATATATATATATATATATATATATATATATATATATATATATATATATATATATATATATACATGTATATATATGACAGATTGTTCTTTATTTCTGCTCTTAATTGAAATTTAGATTAATTTGTACAAAAATAATAATATATAAAATGTATTTTATTATAAAAAAACCAAAACTATTTAGAAAGCCGATGTAACTTGGATGGAAACTAGGAGTCGGAATAATTTGATCCCAAATGAATAAATCATTCTCCATTTACATCCCTCAATTGACTTTCCGACAGTAAAAAAGTTGTTGTTCTTTTATTTTATCTTCTAAAAAAAGCTGACACATACCCATCTCTTTTTTTCTCAGATTTGCAAGCTTTTTACTAAAATAAACCCTCTTACAAGAAAATCTCATTTACAACCTTTCGGTTACGACTTTTTTGTCTTAGGACCCACAACACGTCATTTTTAACACGTAAAAAAAGCATTTATTGTCCCCTTTATAGAAATTGTAGATCTTCGCAATAATTATAAAAATGATATGTTCATTACCTTAAAAATATACCTAAAAACTCTTTATTAAGAGGCATGACTGTTGGTAAGTGCATTTCTAGTACCATTAGCATAACCTAAAACAATTATTTAGGCCATTGTTAATGACACAACGTGATAATGAAGAAATTGTGAGAACCGATTTACAGTGTGATGGTTTTCAGTATGTAAATACGAGGCATGTTTTTTAAGTAAGTACCGTTTTGCGATTCCGCCGCCGCAGCGATACGGTCGGCGTTCCGCGCATGCGCGCTGGTAACCTACATCTCATGTCTACGCACTGACGCCATTACAGTCTGATTCTTCATTGTATACGTTGTTTACTGAGTGTTTAAGATGCCTCCGACAATCGTGAGTCCCGCCGATTGTGAAGTACAGGCTGTTTATACGATTTCTTAGTGCTAAAGGCGTAAAACCGATCGATATTCATCGTGAGATCTGTGAAGTTTACGGACAAAACATTATGAGTGATGGAATGGTAAGGAAATGGGTGAGAGCATTTAAAGATGGCCGCACAAATGTGCATGATGAAGAACGGAGTGGGCGTCCTGCCCGCAAAATCATGTGCACAGTTTTTTGGGACAGAAAAGGAGTATTGCTAGTGGAGTTTCTGCCTCGTAATGAGACAATCAATGCAGCGTCTTATTGTGAGACATTGAACAATCTGCGTCGTGCAATCCAGAACAAAAGACGTGGCAAGTTGAGTAAAGGTATCGTTTTGCTGCATGACAATGCCCGTCCACATGTGGCTAATCGGACCAAAGATCTCATCAAATCTTTTAAATGGGAAACTCTAGATCATCCTCCATACAGCCCTGATCTGGCGCCCAGCGACTACCATTTGTTCCTGCACTTGAAGAAGCACCTGGGTGGTCAGCGTCTTCAAGACGATAACGAAGTCAAAATATTTGTGATACAGTGGTTAACAAGTCAGGCGGCAGAATTTTATGAGGAGGGTATTCAAAAACTGGTGCCACGTTATGACAAGTGCCTCAATATTCACGGAAATTATGTAGAAAAGTAGATTAAGGTACAGGCTTTCATGTAAAAATAAAATTATAGCGATATCTTTGCACGTCTTGTTTTAATTCCAAAACGGTACTTACTTAAAAAAACATGCCTCGTATTATTGCTAAAAGAATTGTTGCAGTTTTTGAAATGTCAAGGTCTGAGAGTTTCGCTTACTATTAAGTATTATAGCGTTACGCTTCTTCTCTTCAAGAATATCTTTTCTGAAGGATTATGGGTTGATAAAATGAAGTACAATAGGAAATTTTAACGATTCTTAATTGCTATTAATTGAGAATATTATAAATCAAAATTATTTAGAAAGGACGAAGATTATAAATTTTCCGCAATTTGTAAGATAAGCGAAGTCCGTTTTAGGAGCAATGCCGACAAAAAACATGCTTTTATGGAAATACATCTGTACTATATGACATACATTATTTATATAAATTTACTAATGAGACTTTTCAACTCATAACCCAGTTGGTCTAATTTCACCATCGGTTTTATGGAGTTGTGAGCCGGTGCATAATCTTGGTGAAAAAACTATCTTGAGAATGTGGAATCTCTGACACAATGACACTATTCAGTACATATCACCACTACACCAAACACTTTATTTTTGCAATCGACGCGCGTTTGGCTAACCATGTTAGCTTCATCAGGAGCGATGATTGACTAAAGCTACACTACAAATCTACCCTATTTATAGTTAGCCTAACACCTGAATTACTAAGGAGGAACTAATGGCATAAGCAACGCCATCAGTCCCGGTCAAGTAACCAGTAGAGGGGATTATAAGAAATAGGCCCTATGTCTTTAGTTAAACTACTTTTACATTTTATAATTTCCATACTTTCGTATGCGTTCAACAATCTCGTATCAGATACTTTTTTAATTAATCTTAAATTATCTAATGTAATATGATCAGCTTCAAGGGCATGTTCGGCAATACTAGACTTGTGTGTTCTACCGTATTTTAAATGTGTTAAATGTTCTTTAAATCGTGTTTTAATTGTCCTGTTAGTTTGCCCAACATACTTTTTGTCGCGATCATTACAACTAATTTCATAAATTCCACTTTTCTCACAGTTAGGAATCTTGTCTTTGGGATTTCCTAAGATATTCCTCAAATTGTCTAATGACTTATAGACGAAGGTGAGGCTTACCTTATTAAATATCTTATTGAGTCACCTGTATACATTTCGAATTATATGGTATGGAGACATACTTGATCTTATTTGCTTCGCGTGTTAAAAATGGTGGAATTCTGAATATTTAACTGAAATTTCAATTAGGAATATAACTAGAGTTAATGGTTATGACGATGATTTAATAAACAAGTTAATAAATAGATATAAGCTCAGGTTAAATATTCGGAATTCCACCTTTTGTACATATGAAGCAAATATATATATATATATATATATATATATATATATATATATATATATATATATATATATATATATACTTGCCGGGCCCACGGCTCCGCTCGCGTGGACTTGATTCACCACTATCGTCACTGCTTACTTCTTATGTTACCCAACGTAATAAAATATCTCCCATTATTTCCCATTATCTCTCAATATTTCTCCTTATCTCTCATTATCGCTACATAATTTCCATTATCTAGGCTTATCTCTACTCATCTCCCATTATTTCTGCTTATCTCCCATTATTTCTCCTTATCTCCCATTATCTCACCTTATCTCCCATTATCTAGGCTTATCTCGGCTTATCTCTCAATATTTCTCCTTATTTCCCATTATTTCTCCTTATCTCCCATTATCTCACCATATTCTAAACTTATCTCTGCTTATCTCCCATTATTTCTCCTTATGTCCCATTATTTATATTTATCTCCCATTATCTCACCTTATCTCCCATTATCGAGGGTTATCTCGATTTATCTCCCATTATTTCTCCTTATCTCCCATTATCTCACCTTATCTCCCATTATCTAGGCTTATCTCGGCTTATCTCTCAATATTTCTCCTTATTTCCCATTATTTCTCCTTATCTCCAATTATCTCACCATAACTCCCATTATCTAGACTTATCTCTGCTTATCTCCCATTATTTTCCTTATCTCCCATTATTTCTCCTTATCTCCCATTATTTATATTTATCTCCCATTATCTCACCTTATCTCCCATTATCGAGGGTTATCTCGACTTATCTCCCATTATTTCTCCTTATCTCCCATTATCTAGGCTTATATCGAATTATATAGAACATATGTATAAATTTATAAAACACGTAAATCGGATAAGTGGTTCTCAAGTGATAAGCGCACTAACGGACAGACAGACACACGGAGAGTCCTTGCATTTTATATATATTCTAGATCAGTGATTCCCAAAGTGATTCAGGTGGACCCCCAGGGAGACTCGACGGGGGTCTGCGTTGGCGTGAAAAAAAAATGGGGGTTCACAAGTTGTAAGTGGGGGTCTCTGAAAATTTATCTGGTTTTGATAGTAAAGAACTTGGCTTGGCTTTACCTATCAATGTAGGCAGATAATACACTACTCAAAAAAATTAAAGGAGCAAAAAAAATTCCAAATTTTTCGGTGATTTTTGACAGGCTGTATTTCGATGAAAAATGGTCGTATTGAGACTTTAAAAAAAATCATTTTAAAGCTTTAAGATTCTAATTTTCAGATTTTTTGGCTAAAATTTTTTAGAAGCTACGGTTCTCATGCAATCCTAACAGATATATATATAAATAATATTGCAAATATTTTCCTTTTTTTTTGGTCCACCGGCTTGAAAAAATTTTTTCAGTTAGGCCGGCATATGGATCAGATAGCCTGTTTATTTAGCATTAATTTCCTTGTTTTAAAACCTCCCTTAATTTTTTTGAGTAGTGTATTTTAAGAAGGTCAGCGACTGTTACTTGTAAAAACTTGCATATTCGATATTCAGTACAACGCGCGTCGAGACTTGCAAAGCGCCGACCGCCCGCCCGCCCGCAACACAACGCAACCCGTTCAGACGTGCAAAGGGACGAAATACGACTTGTGCTGTGCTTACAATCTTGCATGAACTTGCACCAATATAAATACCAATGCCAAGGACAAACGTTACTCATTTGTTTCCGGAATTTTGAAAAGAAAAGTGTGAGTGAATCGATGTCGGAGTTTGCCAGTGCCGGAAAAAGTAAGTACCTGCCTATTGGTTATTCATACTTTTATTTTATATTGTAATAATATTATATTTGTTATGTTTGCCTGTAGTAGGTACGTAATAAAAATTAAATACTGAACAGGGCCATTATTCGATATTTCTATACAAGAACAAAAAGCCGAGAAAGATTGAACTTTTAGTACTTTTTATTATAAAATTATTTATTTACCCGACTGTGGTGATTCACTAAAGGAGAGATATATGATTGACCTGCATGTTTGTACATATTTCAGTGCCCTCGTAGTTGCTATTGTTAAATGACTAAAAATATTTTCATAAATTGTACGTGTCTTTATGTACCACTCGTAACGGACATCAAAGTAATAAATAAATCATTAAAATCGCGGAGTTTTGATGTCAAAATATTCTTTAAAAGTATTTTCTCTCGAATTTACGGAAAAGTATCAAAATATAATTAATCAAAAAAATATTTTATATTACATTAAAATAGGTTCAGCCGTTTTGTGAAAACCTCTATATGGGTCTTAGCAGTTTATTGCTTTTAATAATTCAGTTTTGCCGCCGGCATTTTGGTTTTTTCATTGCAATAATTAATTAATCCTATTTTATTCTGTTAAAATAGCCATATCCTGTTAAAGTCGCCTTATGATTACTAAAACAAACATTTTTTTCTTCACAGGTAGGTAACTGTTACGAAACATGGGTGAATCTAAGAAGAAATGTCGACAGTACAGTGTTGATTATTTGAAATTTGGTTTTCTTCGTTCAAAGGAAGACAAACGATTGCCCATATACCTTTTATGCAACAAAGTTTTGAGCAATGACTCTATGAAACCATCTAAGCTCGAAGATCATCTAAGAAGGTGTCATCCTGATAAAATAGGTAAAGATTTAAAATATTTTCAAACATTGAAGGAAAAATATGAAAAGAGACCCACCGTGCACAGTATGTTTGCTTCAACGTCTCAAAGTAACGATGATGGCTTGCGTGCATCTTACAATATCTCATTGCTTATAGCGAAATCTGGAAACCGCATACCATCGGAGAACAGTTAATTTTACCCGCTGTTAAAGAGGTTTTAAAAACTGTTCTGCACAAACCTCCATTTGATGTACTGAAAAGAATTCCTTTGAGTAACAACACTGTACAAAGACATATTGATGAAATGAGCTCTGATATTGAAAGCTTCTTGTGTAATTATCTGCAAACAACTCTTTTTTCTATTCAACTGGACGAGTCAACTTTATCTGGTAATGAAGCATTATTATTGGCATATGTTCGATTTCTTATGGACGAAGAAATCCATGAAGAGCTGCTATTCGTGAAAACTTTAGAGACAGACACTAAAGGCGAATCAATATTTAATGTCCTGAGTGATTTTTTTAAGGAAAAATCGATTCCATTTACAAACATTATTTCGGTGGCAGCAGATGAAGCTCCTGCCATCTTCGGGCGATATCGTGATTTTATAAACCATCTTAAAAAAATTATACCAGGAGTAACTGCAATTCACTGTGTCATCCACCGACAACACCTGGTAGCGAAAAATTTGAGTGATAGATTGCACCAATCGCTTCAATTTGTGATTAAAGCAGTTAACAAAATAAGAAGCAATGCGTTGAATACCCGGTTTACGAGTATTTGCACAATTGTGCGATGAAAATGATGAAGACTTCTCACGATTGCTCTTACATACTGAAGTACGCTGGTTGTCGAAAGTTGCATGTTTAACAAGATTTTACTCAGTTTTTGAATCAGTTTTAGAGTTTCTGGAAAGTAAAGATCCAGATTTAAAAGAAAACCTGATCAAACTAAAAGCAGACATCGCGTATTTGACAGATTTGTTCAAAAAATTTAATGACATTAACTTGCAGTTACAAGGGGACAGCCTAAATTTAATAAAAATAAAGGGTGTAATTTCGGCTTTTTTTTGGAAAATTGAAATTTATGAAGCAAAATATTAGTTGGCGCGAATTCTCCCAGTTTCCAAACTTGTCACAGGTAGAATGTCTTGATGAGGATATTCAGACATACGTTCAGCATTTAAATGCCCTGCATGATGACTTCAAAAATAGATTTGAAGATATTCTGACGATGGAAATACCACCATGGATCATAAATCCATTTGATGAAACGGAAGTGGCGCATGTGGTATTACAAGAGGAGCTACTCGAGCTTAGCACCAATGCGGAGCTGAACGTGAAATTGAAAAAGGCTATCAAACATTTTGCCTACAGGCAGAAATACCCGAAAAATATCCTGGGCTGTGGGAAATTGCGAGAAAACTTTTGATAGCGTTTCCTTCGTCATACCTTGTCGAAAAAAGTTTTAGTGTCGTTTCAAACCTATTAACAAAAAAAAGGAGCAGATTGAACATCACAGAACGGGGAGATTTGTGGTTATTCCTTACAAAACTGAAGCCAAATATTGATAATTTGCTGTCAATCCATCAAGTACATCCCTCCCATTAAAATTATGACTACTTTTTTTTAATTGTTAATTTGCATTGTTGAAGTTACGGTACGTTATTAATGTTTAATTTTATTTATTTTAATTTATTAAGTCTGTAATCATATTATTTTAATAAATAGAACACAAGAAAATATATTATTTTTCTTTTTATTTTTACCACTCCGAATTTAGGTTTGGACCTCAGCCACGACGCAAATTTCCATCGTTAGATCTAATCTTCACATTTTTTGACGAGTTTTAGGAATATGGTAGAAATGTAGCAGCAGGGGGTCCACCGAAACCAGTAAAATTTTGAAACGAGAAAAAAAAGTTTGGGAACCTCTGTTCTAGATAGAAGATTTTAGATAACCTGGCCAGAGAACAAATGTATGAATTAAAAAAAAACACGTCAATCGGATAAGGGGTTCTTGAGTGATAAGCGCACCAACGGACAGACACACAGACAGAGAGACGTTGCATTTTATATATACTAAATTTTATGCTACATGATATTGTTCCATATTTAATGCTTTAGGTAGTGTATTGCAAAGAGAACGCACTAGCAGCAAACTTTTCTCCGACTTGATTCACTATTATCGTCACTGCTTATTCCTTAAGTCACCTAACGTAATAAAATATATCCTATAACCTGGCCAGAGAACATATGTATGTTTAACAAAAAAGCACGTAAATCGGATAAGTGGTTCTCCAGTGATAAGCGCACTAATGGACAGACAGACAGACAGAGAGACGTTACATTTTATATATATTATAGATATTCTTTGCTACATGATATTGTTCCATATTTAATGGTTTAGCATGTTTAAAAAAAAAGCACGTAAATCGGATAAGTGGTTCGCTAGTGATAAGCACACAAACGGACAAACAGACAGAGATACGTTGCATTTTTATATATATTATAGATGTAGTAAAATATATATCTATAACCTGGTCAGAGAACATATGTATGAATTTAAAAAATCACGTAAATCGGATAGGTGGATCTCGAGGAATAAGCGCACTAACGGACAGACAGACAGACGGAGAGACGTTGCATTTTATATATATTGTAGATATATATTATTATTATTATTATTATATAACCTGGCCAAAGAATATATGTATGAAATTAAAAAAAAAAAACACATAAGTGGTTTTCGCGTGAAAACGACTTCATTCACTATTTTACGTCACTACTCATTCCTTATGCTACCTATCGTAATAAAATATAGCCTATAACCTGGCCAGAGAACATATGTATGTTAAAAAAAAAAAAAAGTACGTAAATCGGATAAGTGGTTCTCCAGTGATAAGCGCACTAACGGACAGACAGACAGACAGAGAGACGTTACATTTTATATATATTATAGATATACTAAGTAGTGTCATGGAGCCAAAAATTTGCTCAAGAGTTATGGTCTCAACATACGAAAACGGGAGACGAGATGAGGAGAGGAGAGCCATTTTTTCACCTATACAATATTTTCTTTTAGCAAGGAATGTAAAGGCGTTTAATAAAAAAAATAAAGTTTTTCACTAGTAATATTTAACTCCTAATAACATTAAGGAAAAACTGGAGTATTCCCAAAAAATCTTTATTGTCGTGATTTATATCTATTAAGACAAAATGTCTTAAAGTGACTGTCTACTATAACTTTCGAAAGATCTGAAGAATTGCTTTTTAAAACTTTCTAAAAAGTTTTATAGCGTAATCTCCTAAATTAGGGTATTAGTTCTGGATAAAACTGTGCTTAAAACAGCCAGGGGTAAAGCTCAATATTATATTTATGAAAATCTCCTGTAATTTTTAATAAATATCATTAATATTCATTTTACATAATGGTATTTTATTTCAAATTTACATTGGCCAGTTTTTTACATGATCTTTCCATGACATCGGGTTCTTTTCTTATGGGCCTAGCACATATGCGGCAGGAAACTTCCTACCGGAGCAACCAGTGTGCGGAAAAAGCGATTCACGTTGGCCTTGAACCGCTAGAAATTGGGAAATTAAATCCTGAGCAAATCATTCCACAGGTTCTCAATATAAAATACTGCTTGAAAAGGGTTTTACGAGAGGTGGCAAGCTGAACTTCACACGAATGTGAAGTATTAGCGCGACGTGTATTCCCAGCACGCACCGCTTTGGAAGGAATTCAGCGGGCTACATCCATTGAATACTTTCCATGATAATTATTGTAGAATAAACTTAACACTTTTTTTATATTGGCCGAGCGCACGTGCTGCAGGGAAGTCTCTAAAGCGCTCCAGGAGCGGCATGTGTGCGGAAAAAGCGATTCACGTTGGTCTTGAATCGCTGTAAATTGTACTCGGTGGGATACACAGCCCTGGGCAAATTATTCCAAAGGGATGATGTTCTCCATATAAAAGACTGCTTGAAAAGCGTTGTACGCGGAGTAACAAGCTGAACCTCATACGGATGTGAAGTATAGTGCGACGTGTATTTCTAACATGCACCGCTCTGGGAGGAACTAAGCGGATTACAGACTCAAGTCGCCAACCGTTCTTCGATGTTCCAGCGAATCAAGGTCGCCGCTTAGTTCCGGGTCTCCAATCAGACGAACAGCTCTTCTCTGAACAGAATCCAACAAATGCAGTGTATGTTTGAGAGCGGAGCCCCAAACATGGGAGCAATATTCCATAGTTTGAGCTTTGTAAAGAATTAACAGTTGTTGTGGAGTGTAAAGCTTTCTGGTTCGAAATAATATTCCCAACTTTTGAGAAGCTCTCCGTGCTATGCCTGCAACATGTTCATGCCAGGACATATTCGCTCCCAAATTAACGCCCAACAAATTAAGCGCTAAGGGAATGGAGTGCCCCGAAATAACTGTCAGGTTCAGCAACGTTAACTTTTTTAGAAAAAACTGCCGCCTGGATTTTGTAGCGTTAAATTCCACTTGGTTACTGTCACCCTAAGATAGAATTTCTTCCAGATCTTTGTTAAGTTGAACGGCCTCCTGCTGTCCACGGATATTCGCCTGAGTAGCCGATGTCCGAGCATTCAAAGAGAATGAAGAGAAAGAGAGTAAGAGACAGTATAGAGCCTTGGGGCACACCGGCGTTGATAGTGAAGGTGTTAGAAAGAAATCCACTCGTAAAGAACGCTCTCTGAGGAAACATGAGAGCCACAAACATAACTTTTCAGACATAGCACAAGAGCGTAGCTTAGCCAACAGTCCATCGTGCCAAACACGGTCGAATGCCTTGGATATGTCGAGAGCAACCGCTCGAAATTCTCCAAAGTGTTCAATTGCGCTGTTCCAAACATGTGTTACATAAGTCAGAAGATCTCCTGTTGATCTATGTTTACGAAAGCCATATTGGTGATCGCTAATAATGTTGAAACCTTCAAGATATTTTAGAAGATGCTGATTGATAGCCTTTTCCATGACTTTCGATATTATTGGAAGCAGTGCGATTGGTCGATAGTTATTTGGCAAGGTCTTCTTGCCTTTTTTAGATATCGGCTGAACTGTGGTACATTTCCAGCAGGAAGGAAATATTCCCTTTCTGTAGGATAGGTTGAAAAGTCTACAGAAAACTGGTGTTAGTTCCCTCGCATAGTTTTTGAGAACTATGGCAGGTATTCCGTCAGCGCCAGAAGCCTTTTGTGTCTAGCTTCATCAAAATACGGTTTATGATACGCTGTCTGAAGACGATATCGGGCATCCTTGACTGCACTATGGGAATACCAGGTGGCGTTTTTCCTTGAAAATTGACAGTAGAATGTGAAGCAAAGAGTTCAGCCAACAAGTTCGCTTTCTCAACAGGTGTCGTTGCAATAGAATTATCTGGCCGTGTGAGTGGTGGATTTGGTGAAATTTTGACTAATTGCCTTAGCGACTGACCAAAAAGACCTGGAATTGTTGGGACAAGCGAGAAGTTTGTTTCTAATCCGTTGATTGTGTGCCTCCTTGGTTCCGTCGATAATTTCTTTGCATCTGTTCCTGGCACGAACAAAGGTGTTACGGTTTATGGTTTTAGGATTTTCACGCCATTGTCGGTATGCAAGATGTTTAGAAGCAACGGCTTCTTTGCACTTTCGGTCAAACCAAGACATGCCGTTGGAAGGGCATTTCTTCGAAAAAGGGATGTAAGCCTCCATACCGGCCAAAATAAATCGGAAACCTCCCTGTTGTCTATGCAGTGCTCAGCAAAGCTTGTTAATTTTTGTTTATATAAAATAGAGTGTCTGTGTTCTTTTACTCCTTGTCGTAGGCTCCGTCCCTTTGTCCCGCATAGCCAGCATCACAGTCATCACAATTAAGTTCATATATACCAGATTTTCTATATTTGTTAGATCTTTCTTTGTTACTAACTAGATATCGAGCTATATTGTTTTTATTAACACTTATACAGTTTATTTGTAACTTCTTAAGGCTATTGTTGATTTTGTTACTAATACCACCGACATAGTTGATAGCAAACCATTTTCTGCTTTCGTGTTTTACGTCTGGTGCGTAAAATTGTTTAAGTATATTTTTATGTTTTTTGTTTTTTTCCAGTTTATCTATAATAATTGATTTATATCCATTGTTTTTGGGTATTCTTTTGATTATGTTTAGTTCTTTTAGATAATTGTCCGTATTTAGTGGAATGTTGTTTTTTATATTGAGAAAATCATCCCTTTAGAACGATTTTCCCAGGAGTGTGTTCACACTGGGTACAACTTAGAGCAATTCAACATGAATCGCTTTTTCCGCATACGCGTCGCACCTGCAGCGCTTTAGGGATTTTCCTGGAGCACGTGTGCTCCGCTCAAAAAATATTACTACCCACCGGTTGTCATCACTACACCAGACTCCCTGTTAGCATCATCTGGAGCGAAGATTGTCAGTCAATCATCACTTCTTGATGATTCTAATATTAGTAAGCGAAACCCGCGCCGAGAGCAAAAATAAATCGTTTGGTGTATTGGTGATAACTGTATAGTATCATGATGTTAATGAGTCAAAAATCACAACGAAGAAAAGAATTAATAAATCAATCAAAATCATACTTATAAACCAAATAAATCAAAAATCTAACTAATTAAACTATAAATAATGATTTGTATTCGTTACCGATATAAATTATTATTTATATTTTAATTAGTTAATAATTGGGAAAATATTACGCTTCAACGCGGTGAAATATATTTTAAAGCTTTTATTTATATTCTGCTATTTATGGGTTATTACCATAAATTTATTTGGTTACTAAAATCCGTGACTTATTTTTGATGAAACTTGTTTTTTTTTTATCATTGCTATAGCGTAGTGGATAAGTTGTCTGCGCCGGAGACCCGAGTTCGAACCTCGACTCGGAAAATAATAAAATTTAAAAAAAAACTTTGCAACGTGACGGTCGCCTCTGTCAGGAAGGCAATGGCAAACCACGAATAGTATCATGTATAATAATTAGAGACTTACATCATATGACAAACAAGCAAACAATAAGATAATACGACGAAACAGCAGAGAAATTTTACAGACATAAAACACAAATATCGACTCTGACACAAGATCTGACACAATCCAGAATAGAACATAACCCGACACACAAACTAATGTATCATAGATCATTAATTTACTTCGCGACGAGTGCAAATTGGAAGCATTCACAGAAGCCAAAAAGAAAAAAAAACTTACGCGCAGGAATTCGAGGCCCAGCTGATAAAGTATCGAAAGCGCGCCTGAAGCATGCTAAAACCACGCAATGGTACGCTGACCTAAAGCTGGTGGGCGTCGGGTGCTTATGCGGAAGTAAAGTAAAAAACTTAAAAATACATCACAAAGCAAAAAAGGAGCAATTAATTGAACATTCAGTCAATATAAACTATTGTGTAAATAATGTAATTCTTGTAAAAGTGTAAAAAGTTAATAAAAAGGTTTAAACAAAGTGGTATAGTGCATTGAAAAATGCTAAAAAAAAAAATCATAACCGTGTAATATATATATATATATATATATATATATATATATATATATATATATATATATATATATATATATATATATATATAAATTAGGTTAAGATCTATAAACATGTATATACCAAGTTGTAAATAAACAAATGTAATTAGTATAAATAATGTAAAAGGGGGAAAAGAACATACAGGTGTGAAAAAGAGTATGAAAGAGCAAGACATGAAAGAAAGAAGACTGAGTGAGGCTAGAATAGAAATATGGAAACTTGAACATGTATGTAGAACCTGTAATAATTAATCACTAATAATAAAGAGATTCTTGAATTTGAATACTGTGAATGTCGAAGCATTTTGAAGCGAAGGACATGCAATTTTGCAGCAATAATCCGCAACCTGTGTGAAGGTTCATTATCGTGACGAAAAAGCCCTTTTATTATTGCAAGATGTGTCTGTTTTGCCTGAATAGTACCCTTCAATTGCTCCAGTAGTGAAGCATAATACTCTTCTATCTTTCTCCAGGTAGTCTATGAGCGCAACACCATGAAAATCCTTAAAAACCGTAGCAATGACTTTTCCTATAGAAGAAACCGTTTTTGCTTTCTTGGGGCCACTTTCACCTGCTCCACCCACTGTTTCGACGAGACGACCTATCGAGATATTTACCATGGCAGCACGATTGCGTCCCTTCAGCCGACGATTATTTAGTACGTTATTGTAAATTTTTATCACACTATCGTCGCTCGTAAAAGTTTTGGGGCACCCTCTTCCATGGATCTTGAATGGATGTACGACGACATTTAAATTCAGCAGCCCGCTTTCTCAACATCAAAAACTAAGGGAAAGACTCATGCTATTTACCTCTTTTTGAATAACTATAGTAGTTTTTAACATATATAGTGAACATATAATGAAGTCTGTTTTGAATGGCTGGAGTGGGGATGTGACAATGGATGGAAAAAAGCTAAGCAACCTTAGATATATGGATGATACTGTTATACTTGCAACGTCCAATTATGCAGCGCCTGGAAATCACTAGCGAAACTTATGGAATGACAATTAATAGAGCGAAAACCAAAGTAATAATTTTTAGTTTTAATGACGACCTGTCAACAAATGAAATTGCTGGTGTCACTGTTGTAGACCATTGCAACTATTTGGGATCTCTCACAACTAACAATGGTGGCTGTGAAGAGGAAGTAAGAAGACGTTTGGCTATGGCTACAAACTCGACGATCAAACTCACTAAAGTCTGAAAGTTCCAGCTATCACAAAAAAACACACAGTTAATATTGCTATCCAACTTTATATTTCCCATAGCAACTTAGGCATCTGAAACATGGACCAATAAACACGCGATGCGTTTGTGATGTGGGCATATCGAAGAATCCTCAGAGTATCATATACCGAACACCGTACTAATGTACTAATGTAGTATGTAGTACTAGAATTATTAGACAGTACCTGAAATGTTTTGGTCACATTATGAGGAAAGTGGATGCCATGGAAAAGCTTGTAGTAACGAGGAAGTCAAACCAAATCAAATCTCTTCTTGGTATGGGTATGCACAAATCAGGTCGCACAGGATCGAGATGCTTGAAGAATGACTGTTGAGGCAGCAACTGCATAGTGTCACCAATACTCCTATTGGTGTGAAAGAATTGACAGAGAGACAGAGAGAGAGAGAGAGAGTAGTTAAACCTTTTAAAACGCATTATTTTATAGCAACTTTCACTTCAATTTTATTCATTTTTTAGAAAATAATAAAACTTTTTATTTACACGATCGCTACAAAACGGTAACTAAACGCACGGGTCTGAAACTTCAAACCAAACCAACTAGTTGATCACACTTAACAAATATCATAATAATTTGGTCATCTTTACGCCATATCTGTGTCAGACCGAGAACTTTTGGAACGACCCTCGTAGTCCTTGTTAACACCTAAGCCCCTCGGAAGGCCTGTTTTGTACACAAAACCACAACAATTAACATGACCTTGATTTCTGACCTACTTTTTTCGATTTTGATTATCCAGAACAAGATTCGCCTTCAACTGCTTCGCTACCCTCCTAAAATGATTTGTACTACTTGGAAACTTGTGAGCTTCCTAAAGCTTAACGACCGTAATCCTTTTTTAAGATTTTTAACGTGTCAATACAAGACATTTTGTTTTTAAGACAAAATTTAATGCAACAAAAATATTTATAATTAAAAGATGTACACTTATTTTTAAGGTAAAGAAGCAAACATCATAAAATTTTTAGTCAGTTATTATTAGCAGTTCTACCAATCACGAAAACAAATACTTTAATAGCAATAGCCTGCGTATTTAAATTTGTCTCCTTAATTTTTAAACGGACTACTACAAAGTAATTTTTTCTCTCGCCTTAGTAGGGATTTTACTCTTTTTCATATCCTGAGAATATCAGCAGGGATGTCGTAATAATAATAATGTTTGCCAAAAATCGATTTTAGTCTTCAATTTAGTTTCCTTCAAGAGCGATTCACTTATTCCAGCGATCTTCCAACATTTGGATAGCTTTCATATAGTGCTATTTGTCGATCTTTCTAAAATAAAGCTCGGCTTCCATTCGACTTATTCATTTAAGCCATATTTTGAGTTGGTGCATTATCTTGGTGATACAACACTTTTTTACTGATTAAAACGGTTTTACTCGAAAGAACCGTTTTTTTACTCGCTCAGCAACGTAGTCGTTGCGTGCTTTTCATCCCTATAAAAACACATGCAACTGCATTTTCCTATTATTCCTTTATCGGAACTTGAACCGCCAACATCTCTGCTATACCTGTTGATTAATTACGTCATCGTTAAATGGAAACCACCCCGGAAGAAACGGCACAAGTCACTGCCTGCTATTGCAAGAAGGGCAGGCAAACGTGTAGTCGCTGCGAAACTGCACCTGAGCCAGTCAGCTGTCTTCAGAGTCTATAGATGTAACCAAGAGACTGACATCTTTACAGGGAGACCAGGATCAGTAAGAAGAGGATGTACCTCGGAACGAGGCGACCACTTCATTGTCAATACAACTCTAAAACAAGTTCGTCGTCGGGCTGTTAGTCATTGAACAGTCAGAAGAAGACTTAAAGAAGCTAACCTAACTTCAAAGAGACCAGCTAACGGACCCAAATTGACAGCAGTCCATCGACAAATGCGACTCAGATTTGCCCAAGAATATGTCGACTAGACCTTAGAGTAATGGCGCTCCGTTTTATTCTCCGGCGAGTCCCGAATGTGCCTACATGACAATGATGGAATAAGACGAGTTTATAGGAGACCTGGGGAGTAGTTATACTGCATTACTGAAACGGTCGCCTACGGAGGAGGTTTTGTTATGGTGTGGGGAGGCATCACGCTGGATGTGAAAACCGATTTAGTTTTTCGTGATTAATGAGACTTGTAGCAGTGGATTAACTGCTCACTGCTCACCGGTATATCGAGGAGATCCTGCATGAACACATCGTTCCTTACACTGTTTGTTAGCGATAGCTTCGTGCTAATGCACGACTATGCTAGCCACATGCTACCTGGCGGAAGTGGGAATACCCACATTAGACTGGCCTGCGAGGAGTTCCGACCTCAATCCAATTGAGCACATGTGGGATGAACTCAAAAGAAGGGTTCTATCCAGAAATCCAGTCCCTGCATAGCTGACGGACTTAAAGATTGTCATGGCAGAAGAGTGGGGAAGAATCCCACAGACAGTAGTTAAAAAGTTCACCCGTTAAGTGAAAAACCGGCTGGAAGCAATAATAAGGGCTGGGGGGGGGGGTAATACAAAATATTGATTCTGATTTTTAACAATAAATTTAATTGTTAAACTTAAAATTTGGTTAATTTTTTCTTTCTCTTACCCCTATTTTCAATCCTTGTTTCCCCTCTAAATCATTTTAATCAGTAAAAATGCATGAGGTATGTTACGTAATTTGGTAGCATTAGAAAGAGAATAGAATGGGCTTTCAAATGATAGTAAAATCCGTAAATATATATGAACGCTAAATTCTAGGATCCGTGTTAAATGAAGCCAAATAGTTTGAGTCGATTTTTTTTGCTCACCAGTGTCTTTGCTTTTGACGGAGCAGATGTGCCATAATACTTCTCAATCCGTTCTTTAGTTCTGGCTGTTTATTTTTCCTATCAAAGAGCAATGCCTAATCAACATACGAAATTTTTTTTGTTCTATAGTTTGGCAAAAATGAAAAGTAGCGTCACACGCAGCTGTAATTTTCAAACTGATAGACAAAATATCATAAAAATTTTACACGAATCTTCTAACAGCTGCTGCCAGCTCTCGGAAAGTCCCGTGACTTTTCACCACATGTAAGTACAACATCGTTATACTAAAAATTACAGAAGTCATATCAGGTAAATTCCTGCTTGTTTATTCGAATAAGTGAACCAAGAATTCTGGAATAAATTACATAAACTCGTAAAAAATAAACATTTAATTTAAAACCTAATTTTTTCTCGTCGCCGTCTTTTCGAACGTAATGAAAGTAAACACGGAAATTACGAAAATGTAATTATAGTCACATAAAAGGTTTTTAAAAGGTTTTAGGGTAAATATCCAAAAATAACACTTCTTAATTATGAATTAGAGTTTCAAACACCTGCTACTAAATATAATGACAAATTAGTTGGGCTGGGCTTAATAGATTTAAGGTTTTTTTTTTTTATGGGTCTAGCACACGTGCTACAGGGACGTCCCTAAAGCGCTACAGGAGCGACACGTGTGCGGAGAAAGCGATTCACGTTGTTCTTGAATCGCTGTAGATTGTACTCGATGGGAAACACAGTCCTGGGCAAACTATTCCAAAGGTATGATGTTCTCCATATAAAAGACTGCTTGAAAAGCGTTGTACGAGCAGTAACAAGCTGGACCTCATACGGATGTGAAGTATTAGCGCGACGTGTACTTCTAATATGCACCGCTCTGGGAGGAATTAAACAGGCCAGATCCTTCGAACACTTTCCATGAAAGTACTTGTAGAATAGGCTCAAGTCGCTAACCGTTCTTCGATGTTCCAGCGAATCAAGGCCGTCGGTCAGTTCCGGGTGTCCAATCAGACGAATAGCTCTTGTCTGGATATAATCCAACAAATGCAGTGTATGTTTGGGAGCGGAACTCCAAACATGGGAGCAGTATTCCATAGTTGGTCGAATTTGAGCTTTGTAAAGAACCAACAGTTGTTGTGGAGTGTAAAGCTTTCTGGTTCGAAACAATATTCCCAACTTTTGAGAAGCTCTCCTTGCTATGCCTGCAACATGTTCATGCCAGGACATATTTGCTCCCAAATTAACGCAGATTGAGTGACGATGTTAGAGGGATGGAGTGCCCCGACATAACTATGTCGGGTTCTGCAACGTTAACTTTTTTAGAAAAAACTGCCGCCTGGTTTTTTGTAGCGTTAAATTCCACTTGGTTACTGTCACCCCAAGATAGAATTTCTTCCAGGTCTTTGTTAAGTTGAATGACTTCCTGCTGTCTGCGGATATTCGTCTGAGTAGTCGATGTCCGAGCGTTCAAAGTAAATGAAGAGATAAGTGTACTGTCATCTGCAAAGCTGTAGATTGGATTCTCGGTCTTTTCCAGCAGATCGTTAATATAAATGACCTGGAATTGCCGGGACAAGCGAGAAGTTTGTTTCTAATCCGTTGATTGTGTACCTCCTTGGTTTCGTCGATAATTTCTTTGCATCTGTTCCTGGCACGAACAAAGATGTTACGATTTATGGTGTTAGGATCTTCACGCCACTGTCGGTATGCAAGATGTTTAGAAGCAACAGCTTCTTTGCATTTTAAGTCAAACCAAGGCTTGCCGTTGGAAGGGCATTTCTTCGAAAAAGGGATGTAAGCCTCCATACCGGCTAAAATAACATCAGAAACCTCCCTGGCGCAGTCAGATGGGTCGTCGGATCGAAAACAAACGTCCAACCAAGGGAAAGTTCGAAAATATTTGATGAAATGTTCCCATTTAGCAGATTTGTAGTGCCAAATCTTGCGCAGTTTTGGGCGCCTCTCTGTCACTGGTTGGTAGAATACTCGATGTCGAAAGTAGTTTATGGTCGGAAGAACCTAACGGCGGATTTACGCTGACCGTGTAAATCTCCGGATTGGTGGTTAAAAACAGATCAAGAAGACTGGCGAACTCTCCGTCTCGATCAGGAATCCGTGTTGGTTCATCAATAAGCTGAGTCAAGCCACAACTGATTGAAAATGATTCGGCTTCACGACCTTGTTCGTCGGTAGTATTTGAATATTTAAGCCAGTTGATGTTGTGGACATTAAAGTCGCCCAGGATGGCAATTTCGGCATTTGGATAGTTAATTTGTAAATAATCTATGGTGTCTGCAAGAGAAGCGAAAAGTGTTCTAAGGTTTGTAACACTTGGTGGTCGATAGAGGATACAGACGAACCTTGTGGTTGGTTGAGTCGCTATTTTTAACCACATAACATCAAAGTTTGGGGGCTCCAGAGCCTCTTCTCGTTGGCAAGAGAGGTCGCTTCTGACATAAAGACAGATTCCAAAGTTACGCCTAAATCGGGAATAGAAATCGTACCCAGGATAAAGATAGTTTACTGTGCTGGTCGATGAACTGACCTTAGTTTCACAAAGAGCGAGTACATGAGGTTTATTTGATTGCAGGTGTTGGTGTACTGAATTTATGTTCGAATTTAAACCTCGTATGTTGCAAAAATCCATTTTGTTTTATACAGACTATCCGTTTCAAAATATACCTGGACGTATAGTACGATGACTTGTTCGTTAAAATAACCGGCTAAGTGCAAGTCGGACTTACATAAACCTTAAATTTTCAAAATTTCGTTTTTTTAGGGATTTTTATTTTCTATTTAATAAATTTTTTTAAAGAAAATTCCATTGCATTGGAAAGTTACAGCAGTAAATGTGACCTGACGTCGGATACGGACCGCTGCCTGTCGCAACGCACTGTCTGCAATATTACTCAATCAATTTTTAATCTGTTTTAACTTTTTTTTTTAAATCTTAATAATTACTTTTTCTACAAAATGTCGAGAGATTTTGGTAAATTATTCTAATAGATAACTTTTTATAAATAACACAGACCAACGATGAAAAGACTTTTTTAAAATTTTACCTGATTCCTATGTTTTTTGGTGTACTAAGTTCGAAAAATAATAATAAAAAAGTCGTACCACCCACCAAGTTTTCACGTTTTAATATTCAAAATGTGATAAGTTTATTTTTTATCATTCGAATGTTATTAGGTTGGCAATAAAATCAGAATTTTATAAGGTTAGCAGTAAAATCAAATGTTATTAGGTTGGTAGTTCCCATAAATGTCACAGCTGTTTGTTTTCTTCCAGTTAATATAACCTCGCATTGCAGTGTTTAACCCATGCGCAATTCACACTCAAAGTATGGCTAATCGTGGTTGTAAAAACTCTCCAAACACTTTGCATATTTTGGTGTACAAATCGATAATCAAGAAAATGTTGCGCTCTTCTCAAAGTATGTTATGTTTGTGTCAAGGATCTTAGGAAATGGTATAAGAAAAAAAAGAAAGCTTTTAGATTTGCAGTACCCATGGCATGGAGAGAGCAAGAAAATCATTCAAATGATTGTTATTTTTGCAGCGTTGATGTAATTGTCTATCCTAACTTTACTTCAGCTAATCGACCGGTAGGACATGGACCGGGACTTCCTGTCCCTAAGCCACTTTAGTCTATTGATGACGTTTTACAGTCCAGTCCCGAATTTAATGAAAGTCGACCGGATGATGATGAGTTTCAATGTTCTCTAGAAAATTTAAAACCACAGTTGTTTACACATGTTGAGTTAAATGATCGATGATATGGAATACATGACACGAAAACTTATGGAGGAATATGAAAAATGGGGCCTAGAAGTCAATATTAAAAAGACCGAGTACATGTGCGTCGGAGGACAACAGCAGGACTTGAAACTGGCCACAGGACACACCATCAAACACTGTGCCAGTTATAAGTATTTGGGAACGAGAATATCTAGGGACGGAACACTGGAAGAAGCAATATTCGAGAAGAATATCCAAGGAAGAAAAGCGATTGCAATGCTTAATAGTATACTATGGGACAAAAACATAACCTTTGAAAATAAGAAGAGAATTTACAACTCAATAGTGAAAAGTATAATAACTTACAGCTCCCAGGTGTGGCCATTAAAGGAAAGAACAGAAAAAATACTAACAGCTACAGAAATGGATTTCTGGAGACGAGCAGCCAGAAAATCCAGAAAAGACCGCATACCAAATGACACGATAAGGCGAGCTTTAGAAATAAAGCACGATATAGTGGACGAAATCAGAACCCCACAGTTGGTATGGTACGGACATGTACAGAGAATGTCACAAGACCGACTACCTAAAAAGATTTTAAATTGGAAGCCTCATGGAAAAAGAAAGCGAGGAAGACCACGTCAACGCTGGAGAGCAGGAATCAACAAGGAAGTACTAGAGAGAGATCTGGAGGAGGAGGGATGGAGAAACCGGGAGGAGTGGAAATTAGGCATCGGAAGACGGAAGACGTTATAAAACTGATTGATATATATAGAGTTAAATGATTTAGTGAGAGATTTAGGTTTGACTAAGGAAAAAGCAGAATTGTTTGGTTCTAGGTTGAAAGAAAAACATTTATTGGAATCTGGAACATCAAAAGTGTAGCCTAATCAAATGTACGGTTTAAGTTTTTATTTTTTATGTATCAAATTTTCCCCATTTTGAAATTTAATCGATGGCATATTGTGAGAGAACTGTGGGCGATACAAAAACAACCGATTCTAGATACGGTTTCAGCAGCCAAAAATACATAACATTTTTTTTTTGTTCACCTTTTGCTCGGATCAAAGTCCATTTGTCAGACCTATTTCTATTTTACTATTTGAAAATTTATTCAAGTGACGACACAACACCTAGGCAGACAGAAGGAATCGACCCTCCGATCCTCTGATCAACAGTAAGTTCCCCTACCTAGTGCGCCAGTGGTTCTCCCTACATAACATTTAGATGTACTGGTTTAAAGAGTTTTTACAAATATTTTTTTTTGTTGGCCTGTGTAATTAAACATAAATTTTTTGGTCGAAAATTGCATGCTAAAGTTTGAAACGTAGTAAATTTTTTAATTTAAAAACAAACCCTTCCACAATTTTTAACTACTTCATTATTATACAAGATTAATTTTTATTTTTGCAGATTGGATTATCTTTTGTAAAGTTATCCTGCAGATAATGAGGCGCCATAGTTTTCTTCAGTGGTCCGTTTAACGCGATAAAAAATAATGTTATCATTTAAAACATATTTTAAAAAAAATTTCTTACAATTTAAAGTACAATGAAAATCGCCATTCTTTTGTATTATTCCCTTAATAGCTTTTAAAATATATATTTTTTTTAAATATATATTCTTTCTGCAGTACCCAGGTAGCACCTTAAAATAAACATTTTTGTTACGGAGGTATAAAATGATCAATGACTTAGCAAAACACACCCCAAATGAGTTTTCAACAAATTTTTCTTCCGATCTTTACTGAAAACTGATGACCTTAAAATTTTTGTTTTTTTTATATACCATTAAAGATAATGCACTCGTGATAATTTCCGTTCAATCTACACGATATGGAGAAAATTTTAGGGTTTTTTTTTTTAAATTTTTGCTCAGTACTTTTCGATATACTGCTGATATGATGCTAGCGAGTTTTTCAAATATTCAAATTCCTTCTTTCGAGAAAACTCATTTGGAGATACCACATATATTTTTACAAGTACTAACCGCACCACAGTCTCTCTCAATCAGTTGTGGCTTAACTCAGCTTATTGACGACCCAACATGGATCCCTGATCGAGACGGGGAGTTTGCCAGTTTTCTTGATCTACTTTTAACCACCAATCTGGAGATTTACACGGTCACCGTAAATCCGCCGTTAGGTTCTTCCGACCATAAACTGCTTTCGACATCGACTATCCTACCAATCAGTGACAGAGAGGCGCCTAAGCTGCGTAAGATTTGGCACTACCAATCTGCTAAATGGGAAGATCTCATGGAATATTTTCGAACTTTCCCTTCGATAAACTTTTGTTTTCGATCCGACAACACATCTCACTGCGCCAGGGAGGTGTCCGATGTTATTTTGGCTGGTATGAAAGCTTACATCCCTTTTTCGAAGAAACGCACCTCCTTGGTTTGATCAAAAATGCAAAATGGCTAAACCTCTTGCCTACCGACAATGGCGTGAAAATCCTAACATCATAAATCGTAACACCTTTGTTCGTGCTCGGAACAGATGCAAAGGAATTTTCAATGAAACCAAGGAGACACACAATCAACGAGTTAGAAACAAACTTCTCACTTGTCCCAACAATTCCAGGTCCTTTTGGGCAGTCGCTAAGGCAGTTAGTCAAAAGTATACCTTTAATTAAGGGCGGTATGGAAAAAAAGCCTTTAAGGCCCTTAAAATGTATGTTTGTTATTATTTGAGACGGGACACATAAAAGAGAGGTAAAGCCAAGGACGGTTCGAACGCTACAAGCTGTTAGAGCTGTAAAAGCGCGAATTGACCAAAATCCTCTCCGCAGACAAAAAATTTTATCTTATGAGATAAAAATATCGAAAAATTCTATCTGATATTATTGAAAAGAATCTAAGATTTGGTGCTTATAAGAGACACACATTTGCTAACGGAAGATTTAAAGCGAAAACGATGGCAAAAATCTAAAAGTATGTTGAAGAAATACGTAATGATAACCACAGGAAAATTTTGTTTATCGCTGTGGAACAATCTTTCAATAACCAAATGATGAATTTATGCCAGATCTTCTAAGGAGGCGTCTAACCTTGTTCCAAAAGTTCAAGAACGAAGATTGCTATCAAATTCTCTGAACTGTACGTGGTACTGTCAAGGCATGATGTCGGTATCTGCTAAGGAAAATTTTTTACATGATTAAAAACCATCGCATTATAGCCGAGAACGTCGAAATTTTAAAATAAATAAAAATTGAAACACCGTTATTCAAAAACGAAGAATGATATCAAATTCTCTGAACTGCACGTGGTAAAGAATGCTTTTTTTTTAAATCCTGTCAAGGCCTGATGTCGGCATCTGCTAAGGAAAATTTTTTAAATGATAAAAACCATCGCATTATAGCCGAGAATGTCGAAATTTTAAAATAAATAAAAATTGAAACACTGTTATTCAAAAACGAAGATTGCTATCAATTTTTCTGAACTGAACGAGGTAAAGAATGCTCTTTTTTATAATCCTGTCAAGGCCTGATGTCGGTGATCATCCAACATCAGTTATGATTTGGTGGAGAGTCAGTTGTGATGGAGATATCAGTATTCATTTTTGTGATAAACTTCTGCAAAAATATATCAGGACACTATTTTAAAAGGACGTTGTGAAACCTCTAAATCATACTCTTTTCAAAAATAAGCATTGGGTCTTCCAGCAAGATTCTGCACCAGGGCACAAAGCTAAAACAACACAAGCATGGCTTCAACAAAATGTGCCTTTATCTATTACTACAGAAGTTTGGCCTTCCGGTCCTGATCTAAATCCTTTAGATCATAAACTATGATATCTCTTAGAGGGTATGGTTTGCTAATCTTTTTCTACATATTTACCTCACTTACCTTTGATCTTCCTCCCTTTGCAGCGCTAAGAAATTCTTAAAAATAATTAAAATCAAAATTTCTATAAAAAGTTTCTCATCCCCTAAATGTTCATTATTTTTTCTTTATAACTTCTTAATTATTGAAGTATCAATAAAAAGTTATTAAGACACACATGACAAAAAAATAAAATCGCATCCTACCCAAAATGCACGGTTGAATGTTCAATTGATTGGCTTAATATTAGTACCGACACTACAAAGGGATAGGTGACTTTCAACAAAACTCGTAATTATTATTTTTTTTGGCCAAGCCCGGATTAAAATTACAGTTGATGAATTTTATTTTATTAATCCAAAACAAGCGTAAACACGTGACATATTTATCCTGTGTCACATGTTTTTTTGATGCCGGTGAACAGATATTAAATTTTTTATTTTCAATTTTGATATGTATATTTAAATATAACAGTCTACACTATAAAATCAAAATAAATTGTTTTGAAAAAGAAAATTGGAAAAAACAAAAACAGACAACAACAGTAACCATTAAGCAGAGCCCTTAAAAGATATAGCTAATAGCAAGGAAATAGTCATTCCCAGATTTCAGCATTCATTTACTCTCATTGCGTACTTAAAATGATAGTATACCAACTTTAAAAATAGATTAAGTTCTAGAAAGTCTTAAAAGAGACAATCCCCGTTTAAGCACGCTTCAAGAGAAAGAAATCAAATAAACTAAGCAAAAGTTCATCGACCTATGACGTGCTAATTCTGTCACTAAATTTTGAAGTCCTTTTTAAATAGAAATTACTAAGTTTTTTTATTATACGTATTTTTACTTATGAGAAACTTATAGATTAGAGCTCTTAAAAGTGAATAGATGACATTACACAATAGACATAATATGCATCAGTATAACTATCGCTGTTCTCCATTCGTCTGGAATTATATTTGATCTTATAATCCTCTGTATAAGTGCTTGGAGTTGCGTAACAACCATATTTTGGTAGCACATTCGCTATTTGATTTTAGTCGGGAGATTTACAGTTTTTTTTTAATCTTTCCAGGTCTTCTATTACGTCTTTTTCCGTGTTTCTTCTTTATGATAGTATAATAGTGTGTAAAATATGCTACCCACGTTCCTTTCTTTACGTGTGTATACTCTATTAGTTCTTCCATCTCAGTTCTCTGCTATCTTATGAATCTCCATATTTGTTTAATAGAAGTTTGATTCTAATTTTTTTGTGTATCTCTCCTAGTATTCCGTTTTTGTGTTTCTTACTAATTTGTGGGTTTCTGTTCGTATTGTTTTAGATCTTTGGTACGCTTCATCTGTCCTGATTGACCTGTACTTTAGATAGCTTTCTTTCTTTTCACAGCATTTATCTTTGATTTATTCACTGAACCATGGTGTGTTCTCCATTTTTTATTTTTATCGATAGCTTTAGTCCCTGATGCCCCAGCTTCTAATAAACTTATTTTTATTTTTAACCAACCGTCATCTCTGTTATCATTGTCGTTTATTTGACTTATTCTGATTTGATGAAGAAACTTGACATCATCAAATGTAGAAAGTAATCATAACTTAGTTACGTATGTGTAAACTAAGATGGAACATAAAAAACTCAAAGAAACACCAAAAGAAGGAACTGGAAACAAAGATAAGGATAAAAAATCTACAGGAAGAATCGACGAGCGACCTATACCAGAGAAGACTGAGAAAAAAATCAGAAATTCGAGTTTTTAGCGGTCAAAATTCCGTTCAATAAATTGAACGCCCTGTATATCGGCAAAGGTCGAAAATGAATCTCAAGTGTTATATATTTTCGTAAACAGACTGAAAAATACTATTTAATAGTGTACTTATTTGTGGAGGGTGTCATTTAAAAAAATTGTAGTTGGCTTTGTAAACCGTCAAATCTGAGGAGTGAAAAATTTTGTGTTATCATATTTGGCTTCCTCAAAAAAAATCTAAGTTTATTAGTAATAGATTTTTTAATACCGCAAATAGGAAAATAGTAAATCCGGTGAACCACTTAAAAGTTAAAATTCAGTTCAGTAACTTAAATGCCCTGGAGATCGGTAAAGACTGAAAATAAGTATCAAGAGTAATATATTTTTGTAAACGGACTGAAAAAGGCTATTTAATGGTGTGCTTAACTGTAGAGGGTGCCATTTAAAAAATCCTAGGTGGATTTGTAATCTGTGAAAAACGGTATGTAACAAATTTTGTGTTATGATATTTGGCTTCTTTATAAAAGTTTATTTAGTACTGAAAGAATTTTCTTGGTATTAAGAAAAGAAGAATACTGAATGAGGTGAGATTTACATATATATATATATATATATATATATATATATATATATATATATATATATATATATATACATATATATATATATATATATATATATATATATATATATATATATATATATATATCTATATATATATATATATATATATATATATATATATATATATATATATATGGGTAATTCTCTGTCAACCGGACCCCCCCCTGCCCATTACAGGTTTTGAGATAAAATGGTCAGTAGGGACTCAAAATTTTCGTTAAGATGTCTACTTTTTAATGCCGTATGCTACTTTTGAAAATTCAAGATGTCCGAAGCAATATGGCGGCTACAAGGGGAAGAGCACTCAAAAAATACGAAAATTGCAATATTACTAACTTGTAAAAATGAGTTATAAGGGCGTAAAAGTGTACTATAAGTGCTCAAAATTTCCAATTAAACCTCTATTTAACAGTGGAATTTATTGAGGAAATTTTTATTTAAAAATGAAATATTGATTTCATCAATTTTTTAAATGTAATAATAACATAATCAAGGCGTGTAAAAGGCCAAGTCCTAACAAAGCCTAAAGCATCAAATTCCCAAATAATAAAAACTTTACATTGAACATAGCGATAAATATTAATACCAAACCTAACATTGCCTAATGCATCAAACCACAAACCTAACATAGCCTAATCCATCCAACCCCAAACCTAACATAGCCATTTGATTTTTTTAACCATATAATATCAAAGTAAATCAATATAGAAGCTTTATGTTAGGAACAAAGTTTTATTCATAAAATTAATATTAGTTATAATATTATTTTATTTATTTAGTTATTTACTAACTATTTAATTTATAGTTATAGTAGTTATAAATAATACTATTAGTAATATTGCAATTTTCGTATTTTTTGAGTGCTCTTCCACTTGTAGCCGCCATATTGCTTCGGACATCCTGAATTTTCAAAAGTAGCATACGGCATTAAAAAGTAGACATCTCAACGAAAATTTTGAGCCCTACAGAACATTTTTAAGCGGTTATAACTCATTTTTACAAGTCAGTAATATCGGAATTTTACGTTTTTTTTGGGTGCTCTTCCCCTTTTAGCCGCCATATTGCTTCGGACATCTTGAATTTTCAAAATTAGCATAGGGCATTAAAAAGTAGACATCTCAACGAAAATTTTGAGCCCCTACTGACCATTTTATCTCAAAACCTGTAATGGGCAGGAGGGCGGGTCCGGTTGACAGAGAATTACCCATATATATATATATATATATATATATATATATATATATATATATATATATATATATCTATATCTATATCTATATAAATAAATATATATATATATATATATATATATATATATATATATATATATATATATATATATATATATATATATCTATATATATATATATATCTATATATATATATATATATATATATATATATATATATATATATATATATATAAATATATATAAATATATATATATATATATATATATAAATATATATAAATATATATATATATATATATATATATATATATATATATATATATATATATATATATAAATATATATAAAATCTATATAGTCGTATGTAAGCCTCCCCACCTTGTCTCCAAAGAGCTTTGTTATTTGCTTTTTGAATTCAATCGTGTCCTGCTAATCTTTTTATGTCGTCCGTCTCTCTTGTTTGTGGTCTACCTCTGCATCTTTTGTGTTCCCTAGGCCTCCATTCAACTATACGGCGTGTCCATCCGTTATCATTCATCCTTGCGATATGCCCCGCCCAATTGCACCTTAATATACATATTATCACTTTTGGTATTCTTTGAATCTCGAAGTTAGGAATACGATCTTAAAGTATAATATTTAGCATTCTCCTCTCCATTGCTCTTTGAATTACCTGGAGTTTATTATACTTTTATTTAAAGCCCACGTTTCAGTGCCATATGTTAATACCTGCAGTACATATTAATCAAATACTCTAGCTTTTATTGTATTTAGGATGTCCAATTTAAATGTAGATTGTAACCTTCCAAACGCAGACCAAACTAACGAGACTCTTCTAGCCAAGTCAGCCTTTAAATTATTTTCTATTCTTTTACCTCCTATTAATAGTTCTTGGCTGTTATCTTCACTTTCATTGTTCAAGTATTTAGTTTCAGTAAAGTTTATTTTTAGACCTACTTCTCGAGATTTGTTTTTTAATTCCATCAGCATTTCTTGTAATTTCTCGTTTGTGTTGGCCATCATCTGCGAAATTTAAGTGATTCAATTGTTCATCATCCTTTCCTTTATTTTCCCATTTTAACGATTTGAACCTCTTCTAAGGTCAACGTGAATAGCTCTGGGGATATTGAGTCACTTTGTCTAATTCCTCTTTTAATTTTGATTTTATTTGTTTTCTATTATTGTATTATTGGTGAAGTGGCATTTTTATAGTATATGTATTCAAGGAGAGTTGTGTATTTTTCAACGACGCTGCTGTTACTTAAGCCGTTAAGGACTGCCCATATCTCTACCGAATGAAATGATTTTTCGTAGTCAACCATTGCTATCCACAAGGTGACTTTATATTCATTCGCTTTTTCCACTAATAATCTAATTGTTTGAAGATGGTCCAAAGTGCTGTATCCTAGTCTCAATCCCGTTTGTAGACGTGGTTGATAATGATGTCTCATTTTTTGTTCCCTAATCAATATGTGTATATTCTAGTGAGTATTTTGTATAGTACCGATAACAGGCTGATGGGTCTGTAATTCTCCAGTTTAAATTTGTTTCCCTTTTTAAAAATAAACGCAATCAATGCGTTGACCCAAGGTACTGGTATTTTACTTTCTATAAGGCACCAGTTAAATAGAGTTTGAAGAGATTGTATTATCGATGCCGTTCCATACTTTATCATTTCTATAATTATTTCATCGTCCCCTGGTTCTTTGTTGTTATACATATGTTGTAGGGCGTTCATTATTTCATCCATTGTTACCTCGGGAATTTCTTCAGATCTTACATTTCTTACTATCACTCTATTTCTTTCTTCTTTCCCGCATATATATATATATATATATATATATATATATATATATATATATATATATATATATATATATATATATATATTATATATATATATATATATATATATATATATATATATATATATATATATATATATATATATATATATTTATATATATATATATATATATATATATATATATATATATATATATATATATATATATATATATATATATATATACGGGTTACAGGGAAAGTCGTCCTAGATAATTAAGGACGTTATAGTTTAGGTCGTTTCTGACCGATTTGACTCTATGACATGATGTCCTAAACTTAACCGTTTTCCAGATATTGAAGTTTAAAGATTTTCTAAAAAAAAAAATGTTTTTTTGCTTTTATATCGATTTTTTTTTATTAGAGGTTCTCGAGTGCGATTTTTTGGTTATTTTTAGTTAGTCTGTATGTCAAGTATCAAAAATCATCAAAAAAATTTGAACTAGTTACTAACAGTTTCAAATGGCCGCTTGTTAATATTTCTAAATTACGAATTTTTACCAAGTGTTTCCTACTTTAAATCAATAAAGAGAAAAAAAAAATGTATGGAAGTTATTCTGAAAATTATTTTAAAAACTTTTACGTCTTTTTAGCTATCTAAAACGGTATAATATCTACTGGATCTATTGAAAATTCTAAGAAAATGAGATTTTTCAATAGGCCCAAATGTAGAGTAACATAATAATAGAATTTAGATACTACCAATTACCAGTTTACTACCTGCGCCTTCAAACAATAAAAAGGGTTGGGTAAGCATTTTTTCCGGTCGGGGTACTCTCTGTGCGAGTGACATTTTCTGTTAGTTAGTCTGCTCATGCGATTCGTCCGTGGTAGATGTGATATACCGTGCTTTTCAAAAATATCTGTGTTTCATCTTCTGACTGTGTGAATTGGCTCGTAACTGGATTTTGATCTCTGCTTGTGAATATGGCAACGTATACCAACGAGGAATATGCTGACATCCTAAGGTGTTACGGATTTTGCGAAGGAGTGTCGTCGCGTGCACGTGATGAATACATACTGCGATATCCTACTCGTCGTGTACCTGATGTTAGCGTATTTGATGGAACTCATCGAAGACTACGAGAAACTGGTTCCGTACAAAGACGGCGGACTGACATGGGACGACCACGTATCTTTGACGAAGACGAAGAAAACGAAATACGACGTCTCTTTGAGGTGGACCCAACCACATCTACAAATGTTGTCGCACAACAGCTTGGTATTTCGCAGTGGAAGGTATGGTTTGTAATGCATACTGTTGGGTAACACCCTTACCACTATACGCCCGTGCAAGTCATTGAAGAAGGGGATCCGTTGCGACGATTAGAATTCTGCAGATTTATGCTCAATACCGATGTCGAAGAAGCATCTTTTTTTAAGAAAATACTGTGGACTGACGAGTCGAAATTCGACAAAGACGGTCTTACAAACTACCACAATGCCCACTATTGGGCTTCTAAAGAGGAAGGCAACCCAAACAAAAAAAGAACGAAAGGATCACAAACAAGATTCAGCTTAAATGTGTGGATGGGTATAATTTTAAATTATTTGGTTGGGCCATTCTTCCTGCCAGATAATTTGAATGGCGAGGAATACGACAATTTTTTGCGGCACGATTTACCTAATTTGATGGAAGACCTACTACCTATTGGTTTGAGACAAAACATGTACTTTCAACACGATGGCTGCCCAGCTCACTACAGAGGAAGTGTTCGTGCTCAATGACAATTATCTCAACAAATGGATGGGAAGAGGCGGACCCATACCTTGGCCGGCGAGAAGCCCAGACCTAACACCGATGGATTTTTATGTGTGGGGTCACAAGAAAAGTCTCGTATACGACCAGATGACTCCTATCGAAAACGTGGATGTCCTAAGACAAAAAATAATTGATGCGGCTGACGAAATGAGGCGGCACCTCACAACCAGCGTTGTGAAAAGTTATTTAAGAAAAAGAATGAGAATTTGTGTTAGAAATAGGGGCGAACATATAGAACATGAATTATAATTAATAAAAAATATTAAATTGCAAGGTTTTTTGTTTTATTTGTGTATTTTTCGTATTTTCACCTAGAACTAAAAATTTACCTTTTGCTACCCGAGCCCGCTTTAGGTGTCATTCTGTGTACAGTTTTCCTATTAAACTCCTAGTATTATACCTTTTTTGAAAGCTAAAAAGACGTAAAAGTTTTTAAAATAATTTGCAGAATAACTTCCATACATTTTTTTTTCTTTTTATTGATTTAAAGTAGGAAACACTTGGTAAAAATTCGTAATTTAGAAACATTAACAAGCAGCCATTTGAAACTGTTAGTAACTAGTTCAAATTTTTTTGATGATTTTTGATACTTGACATACAGACTAACTAAAAAAAGCAAAAAAAAACATGTTTTTTTTAGAAAATCTTTAAACTTCAATATCTCGAAAACGGTTAAGTTTAGGACATCATGTCATAGAATCAAATCGGTCAGAAACGACCTAAACTATAACGTCCTTAATTATCTAGGACGACTTTCCCTGTAACCCTGTATATATGTTTATATGTATATATGTATATATGTATATATGTATATATGTATATATGTATATATGTATATATGTATATATGTATATATGTATATATGTATATATGTATATATGTATATATGTATATATGTATATATGTATATATGTATATATGTATATATGTATATATGTATATATGTATATATGTATATATGTATATATATATATATATATATATATATATATATATATATATATATATATATTAGCCGTGCCCGCGGCTCCGCTCGCGTGGACTTCATTCACTATTGTCGTCACTACTCATTCCTTATATAACCTAACGTAATAAAATATATCCTCTAACCTGGCCAGAGAACTTAAAAAAAAAACACGTAAATCGGATAAAAAGTATTAGGCGCACTAACGGACAAACGGGCAGACAGAGAGACATTGCATTTTATATATAATATGTTCTTTGCTAAAGTCCGTTCACATATATAGTCCGTCAATACATATACAACTTCATCCTTAAAGGGTAAAAACCATTAACCATAAATAGACAATGAAATAAAATTTTATGGTTTTCTTTGGGCACTTCAGAAGCGAGTAAATCATGGACCGTACTTAAAAATATGATATCTGTTCGTTTTACCTGCTTGTCAACAACAAAGGTGGATCTTAAATAATTATTAATGAAATTTTAATATGATTTTAATGGTGGTTATAAAACATGGCATTTACCCGAAAATAACTTGCATAATCCATATTGGCACTTACTATCTAGTAATGTAAATACTTCGTGTGGGATAGAGCTTAGTCATGGACAATATTTGCGAGTCAAGTGTATATCAAAAGGATACCCCGTGCAAAAGTAGATAACACTTATCTACTGATGCCAAGTTTGTAAAGAATGTTTATTTAACCCTAATGGAACGTGGTAATGTTAGCAAGCAAGCAGCGCTAAAAGAAACGGCCACATTAACGAACATTTCAATATCAGCGGTATGGAAAATTGTAAACAACCCTATTCTAGTGAGGAGGAAAAGAAGTGATGCTGCATTTTCTCAAGGATAGATGGAAGTGATCAAGATATAATATGGCGTAAAAATTTATAAAATATACGAGGAACAAAGTGTGCCCACATTGGATAATTTAATAAAAAGGCTTGAAAGAAATGAAACCGTGATTAAATGTAGTAGGACAACATTATGGAAGTGTATTCGACACATGGATTTCAAATTTAAAAAACTTAATAAAAGACAAGTTCTAATGGAGTCCAAGAGAATTTAGGAATGGCGACTGGAATATTTTGAAAAAATAAGGTTTCACAGAGACGAGCAAAGGCCAATTATTTACTGGGATGAAACATGGTTCGACACATACGATACTCGGGAAAGGAGTTGGGTTGACTCAAGTGATAACTGTAAAACAAAAGCACCATCAAACAGAGGTAAGAGGATTACGATTTTGCATGCTAGATCTAAAGACGGATGGATTCCGAATGCACTCTCCCTGTCTGCAAAGAACATAAAAGATTTTTCTCTCGATTACTATGAAGACACCACTGCCGAATTATTTGAACGATGGTTCAAAAACAAACTAATTCCGAACATACCTCCAAATAGTGTAATTGTGATGAACAACGCAAGCTATCATAGTAGGCAGTTAATTAAAGCTCCCTGCTCAAACGATACAAAAGCAACAATTTAAAACTACGTGTACGATAATGTCATTTACTTCCACGAAGATTATACCAAACAGCAATTGATAGAAGTTTTGAAGAGTTTAAACATAAAAAAGGAATATGTCTGTGACAATTATGCAAAGGATATGGGGCATACAGTTTTAAGGATTCCACCATACCATTGTATATTTTATCCTATAGAGCATATTTGGCATCAATTGAAATCTGTCATTCGTCGTAATAACATTTCCTCCACTGTAAATTCCAGTGTACTGAAACTTACGAAAACCGAAGTTTTTAATATACTCTACAGAGTTGGCCGAACTCTGTCATACATGTTGAAAAAGTTGAAAAATCATATATCCATATCGCAAATAATATAGAAAAACTACTAATTAGAACCAATGATTATGATAGCGATAGTGATATTATTTTAAGTGAATAATATAATTAATTTTAATATTTTACTCATTAAAATAATAATCTCTATTTGTAATAAAAATAATTGGTAATAATAAGATGATTTGTAATAAGCATAAATAAACAATAATAAAATAAATAATAATATGTCCCAAAATATAAGATCCTGATTTTTGCAGTTTTACGTGGGCAATATAAAGATTCTGACCTTTTATTTATGATAGGTTGCAGAGCAGGACTTAAGAATTTTATTCATTAATGCAAATAAATAAAATTATAAGTGTTCTTGGAGATGTTTATTTATAGATGCATGTAAAAACAAATGGATAAGAAGTACAAATATACAGTTTGAATGAATAGGGTTTACAAGAGGCGACATATTGTATATACAAAAATATATTTTAACTTAAGCCTAATTCGGTTTCACTATCACTGTCATCAGCTGAGGTAATTATGAGTAGTTTTATATTATTTACATAAATATATAAATCTTCAACTTTAACAACGTGCTGAATGGAATTCTTCCAGCTTTCACAAGGTATATCACTTATATTTTTTTTTACTAATTCAATCACTGACACGCTTAAAGTAGAAGAAACATTTTGTGCCCTTATGCCAAATATATTCAATTGGATTAAACACACAATTATACGGAGAAAGCCGCAAAACAGTGTACCCCATTTTCTCAGCCATACTATCACAACATATTTCTTTTTCAGGTTACAGTCATTCAAAAATTCCAAAAGATCACTTTTTTATAACTAAAGTCAAAAATAAATGTCATTTTCTAACATATATTCCTGTATTTCCGATTTGGTGTTGGCTGCATTAGGAACCTTATTTAATAGGCGACCATGGTAACTTGCATTGTCCATTATCCCTCTGTTCGGGAACATTTGGCACTTTTCAAAAAGTTCTGCGATCGTGTCTTCGTGATAGTCCAAATTTCAATGTTTTATGTTTTTTTGCAAATATTAGTAGACAATTTGAAACCCAGCCCTTTTCAGATCCAGCATGTAAAATGGTTATTCGTTTACCTTTATTTGAAGATGTGTTAGTCCTACATTTTGTACTGCTGTTTTCCTACAATATCCTTAATCGTAGAAATTGGGGTTTTTGTTAGTTCAATGGTTTCTCGCAAAGCACTTTATTTATTCAAATTTCTTTTTACCAAACTGTCGTAAACATTTTTTCACTATTTGTTTAGCGTCAAGTGATAAATGTTTTCTCTTGCTATAGCCACTATTGCAATTTTCCCACGGACGCCACATAATTAAAATAGAACCGTTACAATGTAAGTTGTAAGTAAAACTAAAAATAAAAATAATAAAAAGTATCTTTCGTATCTTAATGGGGACCTGCGGTCATTAGGCCTATATTATCAAATACTTAAGGGGCTCCAAACCGGGTTGCCAGGTAGTAAGTGAGGGCGGTATACAAAGCAGGTAAAATAAAAATACTTTTATCGTAATACCGGGCAACTATGTACAAAACCTTAATAGGATCGTTTATTGCCCCATTGAAAAAGCAAAAAGGCAGGATCTTATATCTTGGGATTTACTGTATAAACATTGTTTAACGTCTTTCCAAAAACCAAAATAATTAAATTCTAAGCCAAGTATGGACCTATTCAATCATATTTGAATTTTACAGCTTGCACTAATAGGAGTCTGTTAGTCACTTCACTATATGTATGGATGGACTTTACATGATATTTAATGGTTGTGTGTATTGCAAAAGAACGCGCTAGCGGCAAACTTTTTCGGACTTGATTCACCGTTATCGTCACTGCTTATTCCTTATGTTACCTAACGTAATAAAATATATCCAATATACCTCGCCAGTGAACATATTTAAAAAAAAATCACGTAAATTGGATAAGTGGTTCTCCAGTGATAAGCGCACTAGCGGAGGAAAGACATACAGACAGAGAGACGTTGCATTATATATATATATATATATATATATATATATATATATATATATATATATGTATATATATATATATATATATATGTATATATATATATATATATATATATATATATATATATATATATATATATGTATATATATATATATATATATATATATATATATATATATATATATATATATATATATATATACAGATATAGTAATAAAAAATGTTTCTATAGGACTCGATCTGAAAAGTTCTCAGCCTAACAATGAAAGATTTTTTAACGTGAAATATGTTTTATTTTTCAATATAATCTCCTGAAACTTCAATACATTTATTCCAACGTTTTGCCAATAATTCAATACCATCGTCACCAAGTGTCATTCCGGAACGTCTGCAAAATATCCATCCACGGCTGCAATTGCTTCATAATTTGATATAAAAAGTTGTAACATTCATTTTTTCCTAGACTTTAAGATCATGTTACGACACTGTTTTTCTTCCTATAGTTTATATTTTATTACATTTTTATATTTATTGCAGTGTTCTAAATTTTTGAGCAGTTTAATTTAAACCGGCAGTGTGTAACGCGTGTTACCGAATTGACTTATTTAGTTCACATTGAATGCATCGCGATTTGCATGCCGGGAAGTAGACCCAAGAAGAAGAGACAAAGATATTTAAGCGGCTAGATGGAATTTTTAAGGGCTTTTTCCACCATGAAGCAGTAGCGGTTTTTTCCACCAAGAAGTAGTAGTGACTTTTTCCACCATGAAGCAGTAGTGGCTTTTTCCACCATAAAGCAGTAACGACTTTGTTCCGCCAGTAGACCGAAGTGGCTTTCTTCTCCAGCACGCCAGAGTGTTTCTTTTCTTAGTGATGTAGTAGTGCAGTAACGGTTTCTACCTCTCAAATTTAAAGCATTTTTCCTTTCTTGAAATATCCTGATCATCCTTAGGCATTGCGGGTCAAAAAGTGTGTAGCAACCCAAATGAAACTAGGATGGTAACGGCTAAGACAATATTTTTATGAGAATCTCACCAGGAAAGGCAAAGTAACTTATGGAAAACCCACAAGGAGAAACCTATCAGTAAGTCATAAGCACACCAGTCTAAATATCTCACTTCCTATCTACAAGTGTGTTTCCAACGACTACTCAACACGTGTAACTCGCGGAGTTAATTTCACCAACTTTTAATATCGTGTTCTATCAAGCATTTTATTAAAAACTTAGTAATCCTGATTTAGAGACTCTATGTAATAGTGTACACTCTTCTAGCTTAAGGGGTTTTTATTTAGTAGAAGTAATTTTTAAGAGTTTAATAAAGTTAGGAATTTTTATTTTGTTAATAACATACCCTTCTATATTTAAATGTGTAGCGTTTCACTGGACTACCCGCTTTATCGTTCAGGACGCAACGGTTGTACCATATTAAAATTTCTTTCAACAACTACATAACTCTTCAGTATTATTTACTTTTTAGAGCTGAACTTAGAATCATTTATTCTAAAATGAATGGTGCTAAAAAATAGTACAACCAAATTATGAACAACTATAGAGACTATTTTAAAAGGCGTACAAAAATTACCTCGATCTCCATATTCTCTCCACACAAAACGACCTAGCTGATATTTTAATTCTGTCCTCTATCAGTATTATTATCCACTCAATCCATTCTCAAAATTAAGATATACACAAGGGGCAAATAACTAATTCTATCCAATAAATAAAATATTTATTAAAAATAAAGAAAGTTGGGGCTATACAAAATAACGCTGCAACAAGAGGCTATAAAATTGCTCCTCAACGTGCGGACATTATAAAATAGCGCTCCAACGTGAGACTGTAAAAACGGCCCCGCTGCTAGACGTTATAAAGTCTCTGTACAATATTTACTTGTTTTTCAATAGCTATGAAATTTCTTTTATTTAAGCTGGTTTTAAATACGAAAATAGATTTAATAGTATGATAATGTCTGCTTTTTTTTGTGTGTCGAATAGGCGATCGAAATATTAAATAAATAGCGTCAAAAACTTTGGATATATCTTTAACTCTTTAACTTCTATTCTATTTTCTGTAATTATTTTCAATATATTATAACCCGTTATCGTATTTTCCTATTTTACGAGTATCTTATCATGCACAAACTGCCGTGGAATTGTTGACAATATCGACTGTTCAGCTTATCATCACACTGGCCAGTTTGGACAGTGAAGTATGAAATCAACTTTTAAAGTAATATAGATAGGAATATTTTATTGTTGGCGATTTATTCTGCTCTAGCACACAAACTTATTTAGAGATTTAATTTATATTTTCAATTCATTTTATATCCAATTACATAAGGCTGCATCTAACTTTAACATTTTCTTTGTGAGATAATTTTTTCTGAGTTTATCTCTATATTGAATAAATAATCCGAATAATAGAACAGTCTCAAAGCATTAAAACCTTCTACATTCCTTTAACCTTTATACAATATCCTCCAATTATTTTCAATATGTTTTGATTCGCTACAGTATTTTCCCGTTTTACCTTATAATGCACAAACTGCTTATAAATCGTTGACATTGTCGACTTTCTAAATTTAACATTCTTAATCTGATAGGTGTTCGAAGTTTGAAACTTGGGCAATTTAAATTTGGAAACTGTTCTTAAAATGTTTTTGATCAAATCTCTTTCCCGGGAGCATTTTTTTGAGGTCTGCGAGTAGATAATAGTCGCTGGGAGCCAAATCTGGCGAATACAGTGGAGATGAGGAAGCAATTGAACTTCAATTCATGCAATTTTGTCATCGTAACCATTGACGGTGCATTGTCTTGATGAAAAAGCACTTTTTTATTGTTCATTTGGGGCCGTTTCTTGCGATTTCTACCTTTAAATGCACCAATAACTTTATATAATATTCGCTATTGATGGTTTTCGCTTCTCAGCATAGTCGATGAAAATTATTCCATGCACATCCCAAAATACAGATGCCAAAACCTTCCCAGCCGACTGTTGTGTCTTTGGTTGCTTCGGGCGGCGTTCACCGGCTGCTGTCCACTCAGCTGACTGCCGATTTGATTCTGGTGTGTAGTGGTGGATCTATGTTTCATCCATTGTCACATGTCGCTTGAAAAATTCCTTTTTATTGCACTTAAACAGGTCCAAACAGCGCTCAGAATCATCAACACGTTGTTGTTTTTGGTCCACTGTGAGCGCCCAAATGTTCGTGCAAAATATGACCAACACGTTTTTTGATGTCTTTAGGGTGTTAGCTATATTACGCAATTTCACTTTACGGTCATCCAAAACAATTTTGTGGATTTTTTTGATGTTTTCCGGGGTAACCACCTCATTTGGGCGTCCAGAGCGTTCAGCATCAATTGTAGTTATACGACCGCGTTTAAATTTAGCATACCAGTAAATGATGAGTGATTTTCTAGGGGCAGAGTCCCCGTAACATTATCAAGACATTGCTTCGCTTGAACGGAATTTTTTCCCATCAAAAAAACAATGTTTAACCAACACATTAAATTTGAATTGTTCCATTGTTTTGAAAATATCAAAAGTAGAGTCACTAAAACCATTATAACTTGTAAACTAAGCGTCGAAATGTCGTGAAGCGTGTGAAGGTTGGTACTTCCTAAAAAGCATATGGATTTTTTGGAAAAGGTGACATCTATGTGACAGACCAAAAACTTTTCAGCCTACATGCTATAACATATCAAAAAGTCGATAAAATACTTTACCCAGTACCCAGCAAACAGAATGGTTTATTGTTTATATGTTGTCAAAGTTTAGTCACAGATTTTATTGCAGTTTGCTTAATTAAACTAAAGGAGTCACTCATTTCGGTCAGCCCATCTGTCAAGTTTCAAGGTCCTTAGAGTTGAAGAACGTGAAAATTCACTATTTTTTCATGACTTCTTATTCTTTTTACTTTGTGGTCTATTTTTAAGTTGTTTACTTCCGCATAGGTACCCGACGCTCACCAGCTTTAAGTCACCTTACCGTAGCGTGCTTTCAGCACACTTTAGGAGCACTTTAGATACTTTACTAGCTGGGCCTCGAAGTCCTGTACATAACTTTTTAATTTGGCTTATCCGAATTCTTCCAATTTGCACTTATCTTGAGGCATTTATGGAGCTTCGAAGTAAATTAATGATCTATGATACAATGGTTTGTGTGTCAGGTTATGTTCTATTCTGGTTTGTGTCAGGTCTTACGTCAGAGTCGATGCCTGTGTTTTATGTCTGTAAAATCCCTCTGCTGTTTCGTCTAAGTACTGTCTTACTGTTGGAATGTTTGTCATGTAATGTAAGTCTCTAATTCTTATGTACCTGTCGCTCGATGTAACGCGTCTTACTATTTTGTTCTGAAATCGCTGCAATCTGTATATCTGTGTGTCCGATATACCACACCAAACTGGTGCAGCATACATTATTACTGGTCTAATGACCCCTGTTTATAGATCATTAATTTATTTCTTGGCTCCATATGTGAATTTGGACCTAATAATGCATAAAAATTCTGCGTCGAGACGAATGCCTTTTGAAGCGCGTGCGATTTATGTAAGTAGGTGGGGCTTCTTATATATCATAATGTATGTCTTTTTCGTGCTTTTTGAATGACAAATTTGAAAATTGTGTTACTATTTTCAATCGATCAAATAGAAAAGCTGTTAAGGGATGGGGTTAAACAGGTTCGCTTCGTATATATCGTCTTAATGTTCTTCTTGTGTGCATTATTTTTTTAAATATTTTCAATTTTACCAAATGTTATTTAGAGGGAGTGTCAGATTTTAGTTGTAAATATCATTGACTTCTTTCTACTACCTATGTTTTAAAATATCAACTTCTAGTATCTGGATTAAGTTATTTTTTAGTGTAAGAAAACCAAATTGAGTATTTATTTGAGGCCTACGGATTGCAAAGGATGTACTGGGCAAATTACTTACTTTGATTTTTTAATATTTTTTTTGGATTGACTGACCTAATCACCTGATATTTATTTCATAATTAATATTAGTCGAGTTAGTAAACTTGAAATACACCGAAAGTTACAAACTACGCAATATCAACTGGATATAATTATTTGATGAAGATACGGAATTTTATGTCGTTAATATTTTAATGTTTATGTCAGGCTTCAAGGGAGTGCGTGATCAAGTAAAATGGCAAAATACGATTACGGGTTATAAAATATTTAAAATTATAGAGGGAAACGGGATAAAGGTGAAACGAGTATCCGAATTTAGTAGATTCTGATTTTTTTTCTGCCTGTCTATTATTCAGATTGCCTGTTTTTAATAAAATTATAAAAAAAAAACCCAAAATTTTTAAAACAAATTTTTAAATTTAGCTACAGCCTGCATATGAAACCGATAGTAGCTCGATCGATTCCGGCAATCGGCTGGTTGCTTGTGGATATTTTTAGGTAGGGTGAAATAACACCCGTGGTAGTACTAGCGCTTTGTCTTAAGGGGTTACAGACACCTGGAAAGTTTAAAAATTCGATTTTTTTACGGATTTTTATTCTCTATACTTTAACAATTATTCCTAATAGTTACTTTTTCTACAATATGTCAAGAGATTTTTTAAACTTTTCTAATAGACAATTTTTTCTAAATAACACTAGTTTAAAAAAAAAAAAAAACATATTTTTGTTCATCGAACGAAAGATATATTTTTTAAAAAAGCTAGTTAAGCATTTTTGTTTTGCGCTAGCACGTCATAATTCTCAGATAAAACCGTTTCTGTTTCCCATCTACTCGCAGTAGTTGTACCAAACCATTTTTGCTACATTTGTGGCAAAATTGTTCAGTTAAATCGAGACTATCCTATAAGAAGCTCACTACAAAACGCCTATTTACATTATTTTGGATTTCCGGTGTCACATCAAGATAAATACTGGGTTTCTCATGTGGTTTGCACAAACTGCAGACTAGTCCTCAACTACTGGTATTCAGGTAAAAACAGATTTTTGAGCTTCGTTAAACCAATGATTCGAAGAGAGCAAACTAACCACGCAATCGACTGTGACTTTTACTTGACTAAAATTTTTGGTTTCAACTCGGAAAACAAAGATAAAATAGAATATGCAGATGTTCTATCAGTGTCTAAGCCTATGCCTCATTCAAAGGATTTGCCAATTCCTACACCACCCGGCAGAAGTGACCAAACCCGAAATGTCACAGCTACATCGAGCAGTATTCCACTACATCAGAGTAGTGACATTGAGCAGTTTGAACTCAACGATCTTATTAGGCTTTGATTTAACTGCAGTCCAATCAAAAAATTTCAAGCTCCTGGTAACATAGGAAACATGACTGTTAAGGAGATGTGAAAATCTGTGTTTTTTGCACATAATGTTCCTTTTCTATAACTCTGCTGCTCCGATTTTCAACTTCTTCTTTTCTAGCTATTTCTCGATTATTAGGAAACAAGTTGAGTGTGGTTAAAATATTACTCTGTCTAATTACAGCGGGTGAGCTTTCTCACCACTGTCTCTGGGATTCTTCCTCACTCTTCAGCCATCGAAACCTTTAAGTCCCTCGGCGATGCATGGATTGGATTTCTGAGTCAAACCCTTTTTTGAGCTCATCTCACATGTGCTCCATTGAATTGAGGTCAGGACTCCGTTTAGGCTAGTCTAATGTGGGTATTCCCACTTTCACCAAATACTGCCGCACCGATGCAGCAGCATGTAGCCTTGCATTGTCGTGCTTAGTATGAAGCTATCGCTAACAAACCCAGCGTAAGGAACGACGTATTCATGCAGGACCTCCTCGATATATCGATGAGCAGTTAATCCATCGCTACGAGTCTCATCAGTCATCAGTGAGATGCCTCTCCACACCATGACAGTACCTCCTCCGTAGGCAACCGTTTCAGTAATGCTGCACTGCGCATAGCGTTTCCCAGGGCTCCTATAGACTCGTCTTCTTCCATCATTGCCGTGTAGACACATTCGGGACTTGTCGGAAAATAAAACGGAGCGCCATTGCACTAAGGTCCAGTCGACATATCTCGGGCAAATCTGAGAGGCCTCTCTGTCACTGGTCGGTAGGATACTCGATGTGGGAAGCTGTTTATGAGTGTAAGAACCTAACGGCAGATTTACGGTGACAGTGTAAATCTCTGAATTGGTAGTTGAAAACAGGTCAAGAAGATTGGCGAATTCTCCGTCTTGATCACGGATCTGTGTTGGTTTATCGATAAGCTGAGTAAAGCCACAACTCATTCAGAATGCTTCACAACTTTGTTCGTCAGTCGTATTTGATCGCTTAAACTAGTTGATGTTGTAGGCATTAAAGTCTCCCAGGATGGTAATTTTGGCACTTGGGTAATTAATCTGTAAATGATCTATTGTGTCTATAAGAGAAGCGAAAGGTATCCTAAAGTCAGTATCGCTATATACTAAAAACAAAGAAGGAAAAGACTTAACTCCTTAGAACAGCTGGAAATGAAAATTGTTTGAAATATAACCAACCAAGGAATAAAAAAATTCTTCAAGAGCCCAATAATTTATTCTTTTTAAATTTATGACCTTTAGATAACATTTGCTCTAAACATTTTTTAAATTTTTTTCGGCCGTCAGTCATGGGTGTGTTCGTACGATTAAGACTTTAATATAGCCCTGAAAATCCCTAAACCAGGCCGAACAAATACCGGCATACTCTGGAATAAAAAACAGAAATATTAAAAAGTAAATTAGTTTAATTCATACTTTTAAATTACTTTCTTCACTACTGTTTCTTTGAAATAGATCTATTTTATATTAGTCTAGAAAACTTTCTTGAAATTAGATTGGTTTTAAATTAAAGTTCTTCAACAGAACTTATATTATTAAAGTTCTAAACTTTGATACATGATTTCGAAGATTTTAAATATATTTTGCCTAATTTTAACAAATAGGAGCACTTATAGATCTTCATGTAGTCGGATGAAAGATAAATAAGAACCCACCTTTTGCTTCTTTAACTCTTCTTCTAACTGTCTAATGACTGACAGCTCTACCACAAACTTGTCGAAGCGCCTGCTGGAGCTTAACGCCGGTCAAATAACAATTTCTTAGAGTTGTGTTGACAAAGAAGCTGTCGTCTCGCTTCGAGGTACACTTTCTTCTTCCTAATCCTGGTCACCGTGTAAAGGCGCCAGTCTCTTAGTAACGTCTGTAGACTCTGGAGACAGCTGGCTCAGCGCAGTTGTGCAGCGACTACACGTTTGCTATGTCCTTCATGCGATAGGATAATGACTTGTGTCGTTTCTACCGGGGTGGTCTCCATTTTCCGATGACGTAAATAGTGAGCAAGTAGAGATGTCGATGATTCAATTTCCCATAAACGAATGATAGGAAAATGCAGTTGCATGTGTTTTTATAAGGATGAATAGCGCGTAACGAGTACGTTGCTGAGAGAGCAAAAACGGTCCTACTAAGTAAAACCGTTTTAATCACTGAAACTTTTTGAAAATTCAAATGTTTTTGGTATTATTGTCAATTCACCAGTGTATGTAGATTTCTTCAATGTTCAGAAAGGTAGAGTCATTTAGGCAGCACGGAGCATGAAGACTCTCGCAGAGTTAGGAGAGCGCTGTGAGACAATTACGCACACACTTGATAAAATACACACTTATAACCTTCTTACCCTCATAAAATCCTTTGTACCTTATTTCTAAGTCCCTAAAGCATAAATTGATCCAAAAAAATGATTTTTTTTTTTAAATTTCTAGAGAGTGGCATTACCCCTTAATTAAACAAACTGTGAGAAATACTATGTTATTAATGTTTAGCAACATCAATGAAGTTTTGCAAGAAGTAAAATACTACTTAAATTTCCACTAAATTTTTTATTTTTAACACTATGACATGTTTCGCTGTACGACAGCTTCTTCAGATGGTTTGTTACAAAATTAGGGTAAAATTACTATAATAAATGGCAGGTATGGCAGGTAATAAAACGCTTTAATTAAAACAGATTTAGTAATGGTGAATTATTTAAGTCTAATTGTTATTAAGGAATGTAAAGTTTTATTAGTGAATATAGTTTAGGTGTTTGTGGGTTCATAAGAGTAAGAATTCTAGAATCTTTATCATTAAACAAACTTTTACAATTAGAGATCGTTGATTTAATAATTTTCTGAAAACTTTCAGTTGGGTTGCATTTTAAAACTGGGTATTTATCTGGATTTAAGAAATCTATTGTTCTTTGGATATAATCTACCTTGTCAATCGCTACTTCACAAAACGGGTTACCCTATAAGACTAGTAGTATCTTTCGTGTCAGCCCCATCTTATAAACTATCAAAACGTCTTGTTCAAATACTCATAGAAAACGCTAACTTCAAAGCTCAATTTGCAATAAAAAATTGAACATATCAAACATTTAAAGTTACCTGACAATTCAAAATCAATGTTCAAAATCTTTTTCCAAGCATACCAAGTAGGGAAACTATATTACTAATTGAAAAACCTCTTTCTGAAATCAATGTTAACCCAATAATAAAACAATACATCTTAAAGTGCTTAAAGGTTTGCCTTGAAAAAAATTATTTTGAATTTAATAACGACCTATACAGCAGCCTAGACGGTCTCATAATGGGCAGTCTTCTTAGTCTTCTTTTGGCCGAAATATTTATAAATAACATAGAAAATCAAATAAGCAAACACCCACTGTTTAAAAAAATTTGTATACTGGCATAGATATGTTGATGATATCTTATGTTGTTTTACAGGAAGTGATGGACAATTTGCCACATTTAAAAATTTTTTGAATAATAGACATAAAAATATAAAATTCACCAGTGAAATTGAAATCAATAATAGCTTAAACTTCCTTGACCCAACAATAAAAAGACATAATAACAAACACATTTTTTTCTATTTACCATAAACTGTCACATACTGACATAATTATCCATAATACCTCATGTCATCCATCAAGTCACAAACTTGCAGTTTTCCATAATATGATTCACAGACTAATAAATATTCCTCTGAACCAAGACAATTTTCAAAAAGAACTTCATATTATAAAACAATTAGCGGTAAATAATGACTATTCACCATCCATAAGAGATAATATTCTCAAGAAAAAAACTTTACAAAAAAGCCATTAGTACAGTTTTTCCGGGTAATAAAGAACCTTATAAAAACGTAAAGCCAATAACGTACTATGGTAGATGCAGCACTAAATTAAATAGATTTTCAAGAAAATTAAATATTAACACATCATTTAAAACATTCAACACACTTGGCAAATTTATAAAAAAATAACAAAACTAAAACAGATAGAGACAATAGATCCACAGCATACAAATTAAATTATGCAAATTGCTCAAAAACATATATAGATCAAACAGGAAGAAGTTTTTCAAAAAAGAATAAAAGAACATGCTTCATCATACATCAATAGAGAAAATAACTCAAATTACGCAAATCATTTAATTGAAAATAACCACCAATTCAACCCAAACTTTGAAATATTACATACTTGCACAAAGAGCCTGAAACTTAATTACCTAGAATCTTTAGGAATAAACAACTTGAAATATTCAGATTCCTTAATAAATGAACATTTAGACTTAAATAATTCACCATTACTAAATCCGTTTTAAATAAATTATTTTATTACCTGCCATAAATTGTGAACCAACCATTTATTATAGTAATTTTACCCTCATTTTGTAACAAACAATCTGGAGAAGCTGTCATGCAGCGAAAACATGTCGTGGTATTAAAAATAAAAAATTTAGTGGAAATTTAAGTAGTGTTTTACTTCTTGCAAAACTTCTAGTTATGGATCTCCACCAAGTATCGGCTGAATCAATCCAAAACATCAATGAAATTGATTTTACAGTATCAATTTACAATATTTTACGAAAACAACAATTATTTTTGCATATTTCCAGACGTAAACATGGAAAATGTCTTTGTCATTTCACCGATGGTTGCCTCTCATTTTTAAAACTCCATCTCTTTTATTCCAGTATTGGTCATCTTAGCTGTGCCATTGGCGGCGCTTTTTAAAATTACGCAACAATGTTCAAATTTAATAAAAATAAATATTAGGTATGAGGGATCTCTAGATGTTCCCGTGCAAGTAATTTGTTTTTCACCAAAAAATCTGACCCTTTTTATTTGTCGATTGACGCTCCTCCTGTATATTTAGCTCCGCTTCTAGTGATTTCTTTTTTTAAGAAATTTTAAAGAACTTGGTTACGCCAGTGACCTGATCCAGTAGAATACACTCTCAATTAGTTTGTTACTTGCTTTAAAAATACCGTTAGGTTAGTTGAACAACACACCAAAAAAAGTTAATTAAAAAGAAAGGTATACTTCTTATAAATTATTTCCTCTCTTTTGTTACGCTCTTTTCTGGAATTTACGTTCGAGCATTATAAGGGTCGGTTAATCTGCTATACGTTACTAAAATTAATAATACACCAAGCGATTAGATCCGGGTGGATAAAACAACAATGAGGTTTGCTGATATGATTGGTCGATTTTAATAATTTATTCATGTTATCTTAATTAAGATACATGTATAAGAGAAAGTTTAAAGTATAGCGGTTTTATAAGTAAGTAAGCTTATCTGTAGCTTTGTTCTTTAGTAAAATGACGCAGAATTTCCCTAATGCTAATAACAAATTCAAATGTAAATGTCTATGTAAAATGTTCTATGTGTTGTTCTCATGTATCGTTTTAGTTTAGTTTTAATTTTATATATGGATAGTAGTTTAAAATGAATAACAGATGAAAGAACTGATGAAGACCTGAATGCATGGTCGAAAACGTATTGTCAGCAATATATACTATGTTATAAAACAAGTCTTTTAATTTCATGAACATTAAACCCAAGAAAATTTAAAAAAAAAAAAATATATATATATATATATATATATATATATATATATATATATATATATATATATATATATATATGTATATATATATATATATATATATATATATATATATATATATGTGTATATATATATATATATATATATATATATATATATATATATATATATATATATATATATATATATATACAGGGTGCCCCATATGTATGGAATAATGATTCCACAGCATTTAGATAAATTATTATATACGGCGCACATGCTGCTAACAATGAAATGTTTTGAACTGTCAGTTCGAAGAAATTACGCCAATCTTAGATTTTTTTAAATACTCGTAGAAAGCCCTGATATTATTTTATTTTTGAGTCCTACCAAAAATTCTAGATATTATTTGTCTAATATACCATATGTCTAAGATGAACTATTTTGGAATTATTGATATTTGAAATTAACAGATCAAATTAATTTTTTTTTAAGCTGGCTTGTGTCAAACATTTACTGTCAGGTAACGACTTAACGCGTCAAAAAATGATTTATTAACGAAAACGTTTATTGCTGCATTTTGTGAAACTGCAATTTGAGCGTAAAATCATGATGGTACATTTAACAGAAACTTCAAGAATCACTTTGTTAATGATGGTTGGTTACGGAGACCGTAGGAGAACACAAACGTAGGTGTGTGATCTTTTCAACGTAAAATATCCGAATCGAGTATCTATTACCCAATCCGTAGTTAGTAAAACATTATTACGATTTAGACAACCAGGTCATGTTAAGGATCGTTATAAATCTGGACCTCTAAAAGTTAAAACAAACGATGATAAAAAGTTGGATGTTTTATTGGAAATTACAGAAAATCCCCATACAGACACTCGTCAGCTTTGCCTAGAACACAACATAAGTAAAGGTGCCTTAAGTCGTATACTGAATGAAGAAAAATTGCATCCATACAAACCCATTCTATTGCAAGAATTAAGTGAAGATGACTGCGATAGACGCATTGAATTTGGCGAGGTCATGATGAAACGAATCAATAATGATCCTAACCTAATTCATAATATTGTTTTTCCTGACGAGGCGACATGTTGTCTTAACGGAAGAGTTAACAGGCATAACTGCCGGTACTAGTCTACTGAGAATCCCCACTGGATAATCGACAGTCAAAAGATAAACGTGTGGATGGATGGATTCGCGAACGTCATATCATTGATGCCTTTTTTATCGATAGAAATCTTACAGGACAGCGGTATTTACAGTTACTCCAAGAGCAAGTTATTCCGACTTGTGCAGGTCTTAATAGTTTTTTTGTCTTTTTTTATTTTAAATTTCAAATCACAATAACTCCAAAACAGTTCAATTTAGTATGTTAGTAGTTAGATAAAAAATATCCAGAATTTTTAGTAGGACTTATAAATAAAATAATATACAGGGCTTTCCATTTAAAAAAATAAATCAAGATTGCGTTCCTTCTTTGAACTGACAGTTGAAACCATTTTATTGTCAACGTCAGCATGTGCGCCGTATAACACCCTATAACTTTTATTTAAATATTTTTTTGATACACTGATTAATAAATGCTTTGAAATCATTATTTCGTACATATAGGGCACTATGTATATATACACTGGTGAGCAAAAAAATCGACTCAATCGATTTTGATTCATTTACCACGGATCCTTGAATCTAATTTTTCAAACAGTGGTATTATTTTTGGTATCATTAGAATGCTGATTTTCTACTCTTTTTAATAATACCAGAGACATTTGGAATTCTAAAAAGTTTTACTAATTAAAACGGTTTTTACTCAATAGAATCGTTTTTGCTCGCACAGCAACGTACTCGTTGCGCGCTATTCATCTCTATAAAAACACATTCGACTGCATTTTCCTATCATTCCTTTATCGGAACTTGAACTGCCAACGTTTCTGCTATATCTGCTCACTAATTACGTCATCGGAAAATAGATACCACACCGGAAGAACCGACACAAATCATTGCCCTATTGTAAGAAGGCATAGCCAACGTGTAGTTGCTGCGCAACTGCACCTGAGCCAGTCAGCTATCTCTACAAACGTTACCAAGACACTGGCGCCTTTAAACGGAGATGAGGACAGAAAGAAGGTGTACCTTGGAGCTAGATGACCTCTTCATTGTCAACACAACTCTAAGAAATCGTCACTTGACCGGCGTTGAGGTCCAGCAGGAGCTCTGACAAGTTCGCGATCGAACTGTCAGTAATTGGACCAGTCAGAAGAAGACTTAAAGAAGCTAACCTAACTTCGAAGAGACCAGCTAACTGACTAAGGATGAACGATATTTCACGGACTGTGATTTTTTCACTGATATTGAATAATCACTTATAACGATCGTTCCTTTAAGTTAATAAAAACGTGCACTGATATTTAATATTTACCATAAATGCTTTTGCTTTTGTGCTTACGACTTACGATGTAAAATATTACTGGTTGTTATTATATATATATATATATATATATATATATATATATATATATATATATATATATCATATATATTAATGTTAGTATTAAGTGTTCAAGGTTCAGTCTCAGACTGAAGACATAAGTGATTATTAAATATCAGTGAAAAATCACAGTTCGTGAAATATCCCCTAGCCTTCACCAATCACCTCCCATATCTCTTTTCTAATAAATAATAAATAAATAAACAGAAAACCAAGCAAGAAGTAGCATAAACAAACAAAAGCGCATAAGTGATAATCGCGAAAATCATCAATTTTGACAGACAGTAGTGAGAAGTTTAATTGTTAAACGCAAAATTTCTTTAATTTTTCTTTTTCTTACCTCTGTTTTCAATCCTTGTTCTCCTTGATTCCCCTTTCAATCATTTTAATCGTATATATATATATATATATATATATATATATTATATATATATATATATATATATATATATATATATATATATATATAGTATCACGACGATCTACTAAATAAAGGATGTCTGAAAATGACCTTACATTTTAATTTATTATTACACGTATAAACGTATTATTTATTTGAAAAGTAAGAATGTTTTTATTTTAATATAAGGTACAAACATGGCTGGTCTGTGAATCATTGGCATACACTTTCCTTTCAGAAAACCCCAAAGAAAGAAGTCCAATGGCGTCGAATCGCGCGATCTTGGTGGCCAAATTATATGCGAGATAACATGACTATGAAAACTTCGACTGCAATAACTGCATTTATTTCGCCCGCAATGTGGCAGGTTGCGCCATCTTGTTGAAAAAATATGTCTTACATATGTCAAGTCCATTCCGTTCCGAAGAGTTGGTTATCATGTCACGATAACGAACATCATTGACGGTAACCGCATTTCCAGCAGCATTCTCGAAAAATACGGCCCAATCATTTCTCCAACACAAAATCCGCACCAAACAGTGACTCGTGGTGGATGCATGGAAAGCTGTTGGATCACTTGTGGATTCTCGGTCCCCCAAATTCGACAGTTTTCTTTATTTACGTAGCCACTAAGTTGAAAATAGGCCTCATCGCTGAAGATGATTTTCTTCGAAAAATCACCATCGATTTGTTGATGCTCCAATATCCAACTGGCGAATGTACGGCGCTGCGCAAAGTCTGCTGCTGCAGTTCTTGTGTCCATTGCATCTTATAAACATCCAAATGCAGATCTTTCGCCAAAATTCGCTGCATAGAGCATCTTGAAATGTTCAATTGCATTCGCACTCACTGCGGCTATGTTTTCATTCGGCCGGCCGGTACGAGGATGGACACTACTTTTCGCGGTCAGAATTGAACCACTACCCTCAAATTTTTTTATTAACTGCACCACAGTGGTGCGAGATGGTGCGTTATGATGACCAAAAGACGTGCGGACTTTTCGAACCGTCCTCTGGAAAAGTTTCACCATTTTTGTAGGGAATTTTCACAATTTCTATGCGTTGCTCGATCGTGGAATTCTCCATGACTAAATCTCAATACTTCCTGATACCATTTGTCAAAGACTAATACTCTATATTCGCCACAAAACAAATTGCGCGCAATTTAAAATGTCAGGTTATTTTGTTTGGGTATGTTTGGTGCAGCAAGGATTATATTTTATTTAACAACATTGCCACATGATCTTATTTTAACCTTTTCTATATGTAGTTTTTCTTGATCCTATAATTGGAAGGTGGCATTAACGGTAAATTATTTTGGGATATATATTAAAAAATGAAATTAGAATCGTATCACTTTCTCCAGTATAAAATTCTGTAAAAACCACTGTTCATTTTACTGCTTATATGGCCTGAAGATATACAAATTATACTTCTTTAGAATGTTCCCAAAGCAAAAAAAATCAAAATTTGACTAATGTCAGTTTGTGGCTCTTATAATCTACTAAAGTTAAAATTATAAAGCATAATTTTTTTGCTAAAAACTCAAATAAATTTATGGGAATTTCTAAAATTTTTAGGACTCATTTTGCATGCATAGTGTTTAACGAAACATATGATTTATGGTTTTTAACTTTAGTGCATTAAATTAGTGTTTCCGAGGCTTGTGCTTGGAATTTTTTTGTGAGTAGATTTTAGATTTTTTCCAAGTAATGGGGAGGAGGCCCATTGCCTCAAACCCCTACCTGGAGGACCGGGTAATTATCGCGCGAGGTTTTCTTTCCCTAGCCTTTGATGTGCCAACGACCGTCTGCAGTGGAGCAGTGGATGTGATTTTACATAAGCCCTAAAATCAGGGATGCCACTTCCGCCGAATCCACCGAATTCAAAGAATAATCTCTATTCTTCACCCTCTCCGCCGTTGTGGTCTTCATCCGTAAAACCCCGGCCAAGGGATCCTAAACAAATGCTCGCTTTTTTTCCCGAGCCAGAAAACCCCTGGAATCTGCGATCAGCAGGGGTTGAATTCACCTTCCCGGACAGGACTATCCCTAAGGAGCTCCTACCGTTACCATTACCCATAGAATGGAAAAAGCAGTGGAGAGTAGACTAAGAAAGGCGGTCGTAAGACAGCTAAACTCTGTTCTGTGGTCGAAAAATATAACAACACAGGGAAAGCACCTCATTTACAAAGCAATATTTAAGAGCATCGTTGTGAAATTTGGCAATTGACGAAACGATTGGAACAGAAATTAATGGTATTCAAAATGGATTACTGGCGAAGATCAGAGGGGAGCATCAAGAAAGAATAGAGTTAGAAATGAAAGAATACGGGATGTAATGAAAGTGAAAACCACGATTATTGAGAAAATTCGACCAGCTGTGAAATACTGCTCCCATGTTTGGAGCTCCGCTCCCAAACATACACTGCATTTGTTGGATTCTATACAGAGAAGAGCTGTTCGTCTGATTGGAGATCCAAAACTGACCGGCGGCCTTGATTCGCTGGAACATCGAAGGACGGTTGGCGATTTGAACCTATTCTACAAGTATTTTCATGGAAAGTGTTCGAAGGATGTAGCCCGCTTAATTTCTCCCAGAGCGGTGCATGTTAGAAGTACACTTCGCGCTAATACTTCACATCCGTATAAGGTTCAGCTTGTTACTCTGCGTATAAAAACGCTTTTCAGGCAGTCTTTTATATGGAGAACATCATCCCTTTGGAATAATTTGCCCAGGACTGTGTTTCTGACCGAATACAATTTACAGCGATTCAAGAACAACGAGAATTGCTTTTTTCCGCACACATGTCGCTCCTGTAGCGCTTTAGGGACTTCCCTGCAGCACGTGTGCTAGATCCAAAAAAAAAAACGGCAACTTATATGGTACGGACATGAGGAAAGAATGGAAGAACACCGAATACCAAAAATGATTCTAAAGTGGAAGCAAGGAAAAGAGAGAGACTATAAGCCCCACAAATTGAAAGTGAAGCTTTAATTTGTCTTATGCTTAGCAAATATTCTAAAAGAAAATAATTATTATATCAGAGCCTGCAAGCGGTAAAGTCCCCTTAATATGAAAATTTTTGTTTGCGATATTTAATTAAAATTAATTATTATGTGAATAATACTCGTTTACGCAATTTTTTCTTTTACTCTTTTGTTTTGGCAAATAACACCTATTTTTTTATGACGATTTAAAGTCAATGTCAAACGGAAAGCACGTCTCCCGAGCTCATCATAGGCATTATCAAAATGATTAGGGGTTCTTCACGTAAAGAAGATTCGTTTTTTTCCTATTTTCATTTTAATATCAACTGTAGTACTAAATTATATATCTTAAAAGGTTTTTTACGCGTGGCCAGGGTGCTATTCGCCTAATTTATTTTTAAATTTCATATTAACGGAAATTTTTTCCTGTCTTTTTGAATTGTTTCATTTTAAGCTCGGATCTGTAAAAAGCTCCCTGCGTGATAAGATTTTATGCCTCATAAAAGGAAAACGGTTCCCAAACTCTTATCAGGCTCGAAAGAAAAATGAAATTGGAATTTTAGCTTCCTCTTTCAGATATGACGTGTCAATAATAAAATCTCTGAATTATACTTTTAAAACGAACGATGGGAGACAACCATAATGAAAAATACGAGGAGAGCTAGATAAGTTAAGGTCAAAAGCAGTAGCGTAGTCAGGAGCGTCAGAAAGACATATGCCTTCTCACAACTATAGGTTGTTATGGTTCAAATTGACCGTCAAAAAAAGCCTTCTATACGGTCGTCACTTAAATGTCTAAAAAATTTTGGGACACCCATTAAAATAGTTATACAGTTTGTTAATCAATTTCACAAAATTGACAAAAGTGTAATAAAGCTAAATGGTCATTTAATTAAGTTAAATATACTTAATTATTTAAAATTAATATTATAAATGTAAATACCTGGTTCATTTGAAACGATTTTTCAAATGGAAATTAATTTAATTCTCAATTATACTCTGCTATTCATTAGCTAAATACAATTCAATTATTACCATTAATTAGGAAAATTTCAATTTCTTAAATAAAATTTTGCATATTATTCTTTTTGAATAAACAAAGGTAACTTAGTTGGGAATGTGGAATCTTTGGCACAATGATACTACTCAGTATATATCACCATTACACCAAACACTTTATTTTGCACTCGGCGCGCATTTCGGTAACCATGTTAGCTTCATCAGGAGCGATGATTGACTACTAAACTACAAATCTACCTTATTTATACTTAGCCTAAACCCTTGAATTACTCAGGCGGAACTAATGGCTTAGGCAAGGCCATCAGTTCCGGTCAAGTAACCAGTAGAGGGGACTATAAGGAATAGGCCCTCTGTCTTTATTTAAACTACTTTTACATTTTATAATTTCCACACTTTCGTATGCCTTCAACAATCTCCTATACCTACCGGTTTCCAACTTACTCATGAATAAATTGGCTATTAAACAAGATAAGCAGTTATCCATAGCTGTTCCTTTTTTCTGAACATAAAATTGACTGTTATATTGGAATAATTTTGTTCCATACAAAGTTTAGATAATGTTAAGTATTCACGAATAATCTCGTCCTCAAAGTCATTCATTCTAAGTAATTATTCGTTTGTGGTATTGGCACACTTGGGAAAAAAAGAACTGACATCAAAAGAAATTAAGATTTCACCTTCATTAAGAACTAGATTTTTTGTTTTATTAGTAAATTCTAAAGTGAAGAATTCGTTAGAAATTATTAATAAAACAAAAAATCTAATTCTTAATGAAGGTGAAATCTTAATTTCTTTTGATGTCAGTTCTTTGTTCCCAAGTGTGCCAATACCACAAAATTTACAATATCTCAAAGAATTACTTAGAATAAATAACTTTGAGGACGAAATTATTCGTGAATACTTAACATTATCTAAACTTTGTATGGAACAAAATTATTTCCAATATAACAGTCAAATTTATGTTCAGAAAGAAGAAACAGCTATGGGTAATTGCTTATCTTCTTTTATAGCCAATTTATTCATGAGTATGTTTGAAACCGAAGCCAGTCAGAATTCGAATATTTCCCAAGGGTATGGTATAGGTATGTGGATGATATTTTCGCGATTTTTGATACAAAGAAAGCAAATATTGATGATTTTGTTTCTAAATTAAATAGCCGGTATGATTCCATTAAATTCACTTACGAAGTTGAGAACGAAGGACAATTGCCTTTTCTAGATATTTTAATTATTAAAAATAATAATAGATTAGAATTTGATATCTATAGGAAGGACACAGTAATAGATAGATATATTCCTAATGATTCACTGCATTGCAAACAACACAAATTAGCCTCAGTACATTTTTTAGTTCATCGCTTGGTCACTTTCCCTCTGAATAGAGTAAACTTTAATAAAGAAAAGAATAGTATTAGAAATATAACTAGAGTTAATAGTTATGACGATGACTTAGTAAATAAGCTAATAAATAGACATAAGTTTAGGATTAATATTCAGAATTCCACCTTTTTTACACGCGAAGAAAATAACATCAATAAGTTATTTAATAAGGTAGGGCTCACCTTAGTCTATAAGTCATCAGACAATCCGAGGAATATCTTAGGAAATCCCAAAGATATGATTCCTAATTGTGAGAAAAGTGGAATTTATGAAATTAGTTGTAATGATTGTGACAAAAAGTATGTTGGGCAAACTAAAAGGTCAATTAACACACAATTTAAAGATATTTAGCACACTTAAAAATACAGTAGAACAGAAAAATCTAGCATTTGCCGACCATGCCCTTGAAGCTAATCATATTGAAACATTAGATAATCTAAGATTAATAAAAAATGTATATGATAGAAGGTTGTTGAACGCATACGAAAGTATGGAAATTATAAAATGTAAAAGTAGTTTAAATAAAGACAGAGGGCCTATTCCTTATAGTCCCCTCTACTGGTTACTTGATCGGAACTGATGGCCTTGCCTATGCCATTAGTTCCGCCTGAGTAATTCAAGGGTTAGGCCAAGTACAAATAGGGTAGATTTCTAGTTTAGCTTTAGTCAATCATCGCTCTTGATGAAGCTAACATGGTTAGCGAAACACGCGTTGAGTGCAAAAATAAAGTGTTTGGTGTAGTGGTGATATATACTGAGTAGTAAAGGTAACTTGATATACTGAAGGGAGAGAAAAGTCAAACATCCGACAGTTTTGAAAGTGTCTATTGCATTCAGACGCTTCTTCAACCAATTTGGTGCCAGCGCGAGCGTAGTAAGGTGTTCACTTTATCGCAGGCATACCCATTGGTGGGTATGGAATGGAGTGAAACTCTCGAATTATTTTTTCTCACCTTGTAATTTTCGACGCAAGCTAGCGTTCGAATTCCAGTAATTTTTGATTATTAGTTCAGGTGCACATGTTTTGTCTCCAGAAAGTGGAAATGAACTTCTGTAGTTTGGCAATTGTATTTAAGGAAAAACGACGTTAGTTATTTCTGTCTATGCTATTAGACTTTCGGTGAACTACTCAGTACTTCCGATAAAGTTTTTAAAAGGGCAAAGTGCCGATTGATGGAAGACTGAAGTTCCGGTTACGGTATCAATGGTAAATTTTGGATAAGATAACGCGAACCAGCCATTTAAAGGCGATAGATTTTCTTCTCAAAGTTGCACGGGAGCGTTGTAAATACTCTAGGGTTGTTTTGTCCTAGTTCACGTTTTGTCTATTTTGGTTTTTCCTTCTGGTTACCTTATGGTCTGAAGGTAATTCTGGACTTACTACCAGAAAACTTTGGTTTCGTGCAATCCACGTACTAACCAAGCATTCCAGTCTCTACAGGAAAACTCACTAGGCGTTGGAGTCAGATTAGAGTCATCAGTCTTTACACCGTTTATTCAGCAGGACATGGCCTTGTTCCAGCCAACGCCTTTTGTGATTCAATCAGTACTCCTACCTGTACCATCCACTTAAGGACAGACGGAAATAATCTCAGATAAGTTATATAGTAATTTATTGTTTTAGTATTCGTACAGCTACGAACTACAAGGGAGAATTTTAAAGCCGTAACTTGTGTCTAGAGATCGGATTATATGCATTTGCATATTTTCATATGCATTTGTATATTTAGACCATTCTCACCGATTATTGCATATTTTACCCAAAATCTAGTAATAATGCATATTTTTCCTATATTTACAATATTTCTTGGTATTACTAGACAATTAAATTGCTCAGGGTATTGTTAATGTCGCCGTCTGGAACCGATCTTATCGCCGGGACATTACCTGCAATAGTCTAAACATCGATTAGGTTATAGTGCCAAGGGAATACCCAAAATTATGACGGTATTTTATTCCTTTATTTCTTGGCCGGGATATTAAGTGATAAGTAGTTAGTTTCTAAGAATATTTATTTGAGCGTGGATCAAATAAACAATTTTCTCGAAGACGAATTTTTATTTTAAAACGAGATATCAGTTTTAACATTATTGTTGACGCGCTTACATCAGTGTAGTCTTTTTGCAATTTTTAACGTGTTGTATTGAAGTTTAACGTGTACCATGCCACCCGCAAAAAAAGTGTTTCTTCGTGGGTAGCTGATTATCCTGGAACATTTACATACGACGGAAATATTTTATATTGTCGAGTTTGCCAGAAAAACGTTTCGTGCACAAAAAAGTTTCAAAGCAGTGATTCCGCTTCTATAGGCAAACAAAAAAAAAAAACACTTTAGCATAGATTTATGTAAAGCATTGCTTGCAAGTAATATTCCTCTCCACAAACTTACAAATCCTACATTCAAAGATTTTCTGCGAAAATATTGCTCGATTCAAAAAATACCAGACGAATCAACACTACGTAAAAATTACATACCAACAATTTACCAACATGTTCTGGAAGAAATACCTAATGAACTTAAGGATGACATTATTTGGATTACAGCTGATGAAACTACATACAGTTGTGGTCGCTATATTGCGAATTTAATTGTGGGTGCATTAAGATTAGAGCCTTCTTCTTCCTATTTGGTGGCCTGCAAAGAACTTGACAAGACAAATCATTCTACGATCGCCAGAAACAATAAGTGCTAACATAGCACCCAAATTCAAATACTGCCCAGTTACCTCAGTGGATGTGGAACGGTCTTTTTCCACTTATAAAAATATTTTAAGTGATCGAAGACACAATCTTACTACCCAACATTTGGAACAATACCTTATTGTTTACGTGTACATGAATACAAATGTTAAATAATTTTAAAAAATTTTGTTAATTAAATTTAAACATCGTCGATAACTTGAATTTTATGCTGATTTTGAAATAAAAAACTAAAAATTACTACTATTATTATTATTTAATATTGCATATTTTGACCCTTTTCATGCATATTTTAAGCATTTTTCATGCATATTTGCATGCATATTTCAAGATTTTTATGTTGCATATAATCCGGTCTCTACTTGTGTCGGTAGTACCCGATTACCTGTGGCTCGCAGTCTTTGCATGTTTAACTTTCAACACCATTTTGATCATTTGTATATTACCTATATATTTAGTTATAAGAACGTTACCATTGTTAACATTACAACTTTAAGTTTTAGAATTTAGTAACGTTAGAAAATTTGTGGTTGAGTCATCAACAATTCAATTCAACTATACCATTCAATAATTTAATAAATTTTCATTTTGTAAGGGATACGTCATTTTTGTACTCCATTAAAATTTCTTTCTTTTAAATTAGCTCTTTGTATTGTGCCATATTAAATTTCCTTTTATTTAACATAAATACTTTGTCTTACAAGTGTTTAAGAAGATGAACATAGATATTTTAGTAATTAGCGAGACGAAGAAAAAGAGAAGTGGAATAGAAGAAATAGATGAAGTGAGTGGAGTAAAGAAGGAAAAAAGAGCAAAGGCCAGAGTTGGAATATTAGTAAAAAAGAAGTGGAAAAAGAAAATAACATCTTGGGAACCCATCAATGAAAGAATCATAAAACTAAATATAACAATGCTAGGAAAAGACATGGTCATATTAGGAGTATACGGCCCAACAGAAGACAGCACTATAAGAGAAAAAGATAATTTCATGGAAACACTAGAAATAGAAACACAAAAAGTAAAGAAAAACCAAGAATTAATAATAATGGGAGATCTGAATGGGAGAACAGGAAGGAAAACAAAGGACAATACCGTAGGACCATTCGGAGAAGACATTACTAACGACGACGGAGAAAGACTAATCGAGCTGTGTGAACTAAACGGCCTCAAAATAACAAACGGATTCTACAAACACAAAGACATTCACAAATATACTTGGATGCAAGAAACACAAAACTTAAAGTCAATAATAGATTACATTATAATTAAAAACGATATCACTATCAAAATAAAAGACGTAAGAGTAAAGAGAGGGGCAGAATATGGAACAGACCATAGACTATTAATAGCAAATATAAAAGTACCGTGGTACAAGACAATAAAGTAAAAAGAAACAATAGATAAAGAAAACAGAAATACTAATGAGATAACAGAAAAAGCAGACAAAGAAATAAAATACAAAATACACTTACTGCAAGACGAAACGATAAGAGACCTATATAGACGACGATTAGATCAAAAATTAAATGAATTTAACTACGACAACCTCCAACAGATGTATGACCACATAAAAGAGTGCATCAAACAGGCGCCCTTAGAAGCATTAGGTAAAGAAGATAAAGAGAATGAGAAACATAAAATTAGAATCTGTGAAAAAACCAAAGAATCTATAAAGGAGAAAAAAAGACTATACGAAAAACTGGCTGAATACAAAATCAGAAAAGAACGAGAGATGGGAAAAATCGTGCGAACATGTAGAAACAGTATATAGGAGGAACTAGAAATACAGAGTCATGGGGAATAATTAAAGCATTAAGGACTAACAATAGAGAGAAGATATATATAGAATACTTCCCAGAAAGCGAGTGGGAAGAATATTATAAGAAGCTGCTAATAGAGGACAGACAAGAATTCCAAGAAGAGAACCCTGAAGAAGAACAGAATAAGGAAATAAAAGCGATAGAACTAAGCTATGAAGAAGTAAAGAAGACAATAAAAACACTCAAAAATAATAAATCTGCAGGGCCTGGGGGTGTGGTAAATGAAATGATTAAGTACGGGTCTAATAAATTACATCGAATGCTGAGAAAACATGTTCCACAGAGCGATAAATAGAGAAAAAATACCAGAGGAATGGTCAAAAGCATATATAGTATCTATATTTAAAAGGGGAGATCGCAGAAAATGCACAAACTATAGAGGCCTAAGCATAATATCGAGTATGGGACGTTTGTATGGAAAAATTATTAAACATATCATGGAGGAAAATATAAAAGGAAAAATTGGAGAAGACCAAGCAGGCTTTACGGCCGGAAAATCATGTATAGACCACATATACACTATAAAACAAACAATGGAAAAAAAACTGGCAAAGAATAGAGAAGTTCATCTAGCCTTCATAGACATAAGAAAGGCCTATAACTCAGTACCAAGACAAAGAACGCGATGAAAGAAATAGGCATTGACAAAGAACTAATATACGCAGTAAAAGCTCTCTACGAAAACAACACAGTGAACATAAAAATAGGACATAAAATAGGGAAGGGACTCCAAACATCAAAAGGCCTATTACAAGGATGCTCTACATCCCCAACACTATTCAAAATATACCTCGAACAACCATTAAAACAATGGAAGCAAAAATGTAGTGGAATGGGAGTCCCAATACGAGAAGATTACTTATATAAGTTTTGCAGACGACCAAGTAATCATAGCGCAAGATGAGGAAAACCTCAGTTATATGGTAAGAAAACTGAAAGAAGAATACACTAAAGCAGGATTAGCAATAAACTTTGATAAAACGGAATATCCAACAACAAAGGAGGGAAACATGGAGAATCTAGAAGTAGATAACGAAACAATAATCAAAGGAACCGATAGATTTAAATATCTAGGAACCATCATTTCAAAAAACGTAACATCAGAAGAAGAGATCAAAGCTAGATTAGGACAAACGCGAACATGCATAAGACAATTAAATTCGATCCTGTGGGACAAGCACATTACAAAGAGAAACAAAACACGCATATACAAATCAATAATACAAAGCATAATGACTTACGGGTCAGAAACATGGACGATCAACAAAAGAAATAAATCTAAAATTAACGCGGTAGAGATGGAGTATTGGAGAAGATGTTGTAGAGTGACACATATGGAGAGAATAACAAATGAAGAAATAAGAAGCAGAATGAACATCAAAGAGAACGCAATAAACACCATTGAAGAAAAAACGATTAAAATGGTATGGACACATAAGACGAAGCGAAGATAATAGGTGGATAAAAAAATAACGGAGTGGAGCCTTATAGGGAGAAGAAAAAGAGGAAGATCCAGACGATCGTAGAGAGACGATGTGGACGAGGCTATGGAGGGCAGGGGTCTAATAGATGGAGACTGGGAAGATAGAAACGGATGGAATCAAAGGCTGAGAGAAGGAAGACAGCGTCAGCTGTAGAAAATCCTTGTTGTTCTTATAAAATAATCAGTTAATAAACGTTTTCATTTTTTTTTTTCAAATTTGTTTATCGCTGGCCACATAACACACCTACGGGACCACTTTCATTAGAAATAACACTTGGGCTTTTAAAAAAAATGTAGATCAAATTAACAGGGAAAGCAAAAGATCGAACCTTAAACCTGAGATAGAACTAACATTTTTAAGTCGTAGGCATTTGAGCAATATTCTCCATCCGCGTTCTGATTGAAAGATGTAGGTATGTTAACTCTGATGTTTATTTATGCTTCATAGATTTCCAAAAAGCCTTTGATATGGTAGATCATGAGAAAATGATGGAAATACTACAATCGTGTAACATTGATGACAAAAACTTACAAATAATGTCAAGTTTATACTGGAACCAGACTGCCAAAATAAAAGTTGAGAATCGCATGTCCAAAGAAATAAAAATAAAGACAGGCGTACGTCAGGGTTGTATTTTGTCATCCCTGTTATTCAATGTCTATTCGGAGGAAATCTTCAAGAAAGCACTTTCTGATAAAAAATATGAAATTACAATTCATGGTGTGTGTGTGTAAATAACCTCCGCTACGCTGATGATACTGTCATTATACCGAATAGTGAAGAAGGCCTACAAAGACTCATGGATGGAATTGTTGATGCATGTGAGGATTATGGAATAAAACTTAATACGAACGAAACAAAAACAATGGTGGTCAGAATCCTAATACAAACATAAATATTAAAGTACATTAACAATCACTTGAAAGGTTAACAAACATAACGTACTTAGGAAACTATATTAGTGAAGACTGGGGCCATTCTATTGAAATACGCTCCAGAATTGAAAAAGTATGAATTTTTTTTTAATAAAATACGCAGCATACTCTGTAACTGCCAACTAAACTTAAAAACAAGAACGAGAGTGGTAAGATGCTTCGTGTCATGTTATACGGTATAGAAGTTGCAACAATCACAGAGACAACACAACAAAGAATGAAGTCATTCGAGATATGGTGCTATCGCCGAATGCTGCGTGTTCCTTGGACAGCGCATACCACAAACGTGGAAATACTTGATCGGATGGGAAAAGAACGAGAGTTGATTCCAGGTGTTAAAGAAAGAAAAGGCACTTACTTTGGTCATATAATGATAAGCCAAAAGTATGACTCCTGCAACTTATAATTGAAGGAAAAACTTACGACAGTGGACAAACATGACATCTACTGAATTGTTTAGAGCGGCAATAGATAAAATCAGATGGGCAAATGTGATCGCCAACGTCCTTAGAAGATAAGGCACACTAAAAAGAAGTCATTTGAGGCTAAGCGCAGTGAGTGAGGGAGTGAGGGGTTGATTCCTATCCTGACAAAAATTCATGTTAGTTCAGGACAGTGCAGGTCTGACTGCTACAGGATATATCCAATACCTGTAGCAGTCTTTTGACAGGCCACTAGAGAGTAATTTTAGGTAAACTAGCCAACCGTTGTTAGTAAGGGAAAATGGTATTGAGAGATTAAACTGTCGGTTTTATTAGAAGCTCTTGGGCACGGAACAGTTCGGTAACATTATTTATTTTGGTGGTTATATAAATTAATGCACAAACTGGCAAAATATATATCGTACTTAAAAATCCCATTCATTCATTTTCCCCTATGTGTTTTAACTTTTTAAATTTTATTAGTAGGTCATAATCAAAAATCAAAGATATTAATATAGACGAAGTTTATTATAAAATATAATAAAAAACCGGCCAAGTGCAAGTCGAACTTGCACAATTAGTGTTCAATACGTTGATTACTTTTAAAATAAAATGATCAGTGACTTCACAAAACCTACACAAATTAACTTTGAACAAAGTTTTTTCCGATCTTTACTGAAAACTGATGATCTTGAATTTTTTTTATATATATACCAGATAAATTATTAAAAGTAATGCACTCGTGATAATTTTTGTTCAATCTACACCCTGTGGAAAATATTCCAGAATTTTTTCAAGATTTTTTGATCAGGACTTTTTGAGATAAAGGTGGAAACAGCGATTTTTCGCAATTTTTTAAAAATATTAAAAAGAAAGGTGTGCACAAGTATTACATTATATATATTTTTGAACTCGTGTTTTTACAAGCTTTCATTTGACACCCCACTCAGTGATCTGGTAAAACAATTTTTTTCTCACTTCCGATTTCACTCTTCCAAAACAAACCCCTTAAATCAAAATTTTATTTTCAAAACTATACGACTCTGATGAGGCTATCAATTCCTATATTAGTGCCAAATTTCAACTTTCTATGTCAAATAGTTTCGGAGAAAATCAGGTGTAACAGACGGAGAAAGAAACGAATAGACATACACCGAAGTAAGCTTGAAAGTATTCTGTACAGACCACTACAAAAGTAGTCCTCAAATTGCCTTATTTTATTTAAAAAAATCTATTGTATGGTTAAGTATTTTACCCCATTTTTTTTAGATACTGAAAAAAAACACATACTCGTTTTTAAATATTACCTTCTTTTTTCTCTTCTTGTTTAGCTTCTTTTCCTAAGGAATTGATTATCCATATCTGAAACAATAAAAAATACTGAAAAATATGAATTGTCAAGATTCGGGCTAAACTAACTTCAAGTATTTGATACCTCGAATTTTTAAAAATTGGTTCTTTTTACGGATTTTTATTCTCTATACTTCTAAGAATTATTCAAACAAAAAATTTAAAAAAATTCCATTCCATTACAAAGTTATATCATTAAATGTGACCTGGCGTCGGATTGGGACCACTACCTGTCTGCGTTTCGGATTTCTTTTGTCAACCGGTTTCTTTTGAAAATAAAGCCGTTAGAATTTTGCATTCATAAGTGGAGTTTACTAAGTTGCAAAAGGAAGAAGACATACAGTACGAAGCTGGAATGGGAGACTAGCCGTAAGTTCACTTTTTATCTACCCGAAACTTTTAAAGCGTTTTTCTCGAAAATTTCATACTGAACAAACTTCGACAATTTTTAACTACTACATTATAGGCGCAATAGTTTTCATCAGTGGCCCACTTAACCCGATAAAAAAAAATGCTAACATTTAAAACATGTTTAAAAAAAAAATTCTCATAACTGAAAGTACAATAAAAACACGTAATGGCCATTCTTTTGTATTATTCACTTAATAACTTTTAAAATATTTTTTTTTAAATATACAATCAGTCCAAAAAGTCTCCATACACCACCTGCTTTCTATACTATTTTTCTGTTCTTTTTAACTAATTAATTGGAAAATAAAATTACTTAATTATTTTGTAAAGATTTACAAATACATTATCACGATTTCCTAGTACAACTACATTTTCAAACGATTAACAAAGATTATTTGAAATTGCAGTTGTACTACGAAATCGCGATAATGCATTTGTAAATCTTTACAAAAAATATGTTTAGTATCAGTTAACAAAGTAATTAAGTAATTTTATTGTTACAATGTACTGTCACAGAGTAACTGACCAATCAATCAACTTTTAATTAATTGGAACTATGAGAAAACATGTTTAAATTAATATTTGAAACTTAACTAACAAGGATTAGTATTAAAAACAACTACGGAACATTTTATTAGAAGTTACATCATTATTGTAAAAATGTAAACAAAATTAATGTCAAAAAAGTCTCCATACGCTTAAGAACTGTATTGAAAAAAACACGTTATACTCAGCCGCATTTTATCAAGCTATCTATTGCTCGCTAAACTGAAAACAAATGTATAATTTTTGGCCAGACTATATAATCTGTCACTTGTTGCTAGTAATTTTACAGTGGGTTTTCAAAGTAGTATTAAAAAAGAACAAGAGAAATTGTGAAATTCCATTTCAAGTTCGAAAGATCATAACTGATTTGTAGAAAGATGGAAAATCGTACAGAAATATAGGAATAATTGTTAAAAAGTCGCATGCTGGTGTTCAGTACATTGTAAACCAGTATAAATCAACGGGTTCCTATAAAATTCGACCACGCTTCGGTCCTCCTAAGAAACTGATTCCAGGTGAAGAGGTCAGTATTGTTAGACAAATAATAATAGATCCCGAGAAAAGTGCACCAAAATTAAACGAAGAAGTACTGGAACTATTTTCGAAAAATGTTTGTTCACAAACAGTGAGAAATTGTTTACTTAGGGCAGGCTATAAGGGGCGTGCAGCCAGAAAGAAGCCGTTAATTTCGGAAGTTAATCGCAAAAAGCGGTTAGCTTTTGCTAGAGTATATATTACTAAACCTCTTGAATTTTGGGAATTCGTAATCTTTAGTGATGAAACTAAAATTAACCTTTTTGGGTCTGATGGCAAAACTAAAGTTTGGAGAAAAAAGAATACCGCATTCGATATTAAAAACATTTGTTCCACGATGAGACAAGAGGGTGGCAGTGTTCTGCTTTGGGATGTATGTCCACTGGAGGGGTTGGAAATTTACATTTTATTAATGGTACTATGGATCAACAGGTTTATCTGAACATTTTGAGAGACATTAAGAGAAAGTGTCAAAAAATTAGCACTCGAAAAAAGATACATTTTCCAACAGCACAATGATCCGAAAAATACCAATTGATGCGAGAATGGATTATCTATATTGTGCGACAGCAGCTTCATACATCTCCGCAATCACTCGATGTTAACCCCAATCGAGCATTTATGGGAGGAACTTAAACTGCGCGTTCGTAAACATAATGTTTCAAATAGAGAAAAATTAGAATACAGAATATTGAACGAATGAGAGAACATGTCAGCCGAAGTTACTAGAAAGCTGGTTACAAGAATGACACAAAGGTTGCAGAAGATTATCAAGGCCAACAGCGGTCCCACTAAATATTGGTTTAAAGTTGTTATTTTCCGTTAAACTCCGAAAGAACTGTTATAGGTAATTGTTAAGTGTATGGAGACCTTTTTGATATTAATTTTGTTTATATTTTTATAACAATGATGTAACTTTTAAATAAAATGTTCCGTATTTGTTTAGATTTCAAACATTAATTTAAACATGTTTTCTCATAGTTCCAATTAATTAGTTAAACATGACAAAAAAATAGTATAGAAAGCGGGTGATGTATGGAGACTTTTTGCACTGAGTGTATATACTTTTTGCAGCACTCTGGTGTTTGTAATACCTTAAAAATATTTTTAGAACTGCCATCTTATATTACAACATTTATAATAATAACAATGATAAAAATATTATCCGGCCTGGAGTCTCCTGCTTAAAGATGTCAAATGTGGCACCGCTACAGCTAACTATGACAGTACGACCAGAAGTCTTTAAGAGGCTACGAGTAATATTAGTATTCCATATGAGCATAAATAGTTCCGGTAACCCATTTATTATCGGTAACGACAAATGACAATGGGGTAACATCCCGCTGTTTAACATACAAAACACTTTCTTATGAAGAACAGTGAGGTCGATACTTCTGCCAATCAGTCTCCATCACTTAAAGATGATAGACAAGGTGAAATAAGTGCAGAACAGATTTCTCAATTCACTTTGAAATACTTCATATGGCGGCTAACAAGAGACCCGACCACTACTATGGTGTGTAAAATAACCAAACTATCAAAATAACTCCAATCAAAAATGATCAGAGATCCAACATATCTTTGCGCAACTCCGGCAATTTTCGAACACCTCAAGAAGAATCTGAGGCGATGGCTCTGAAAATTTCGACAAAGTTATTCCCTTAAGTACTTCATGAGCGCGGCACATAAATCCTTAAAAAAAAAACTTTACATAAAGCCATAACACCCAGTAAATACTAATGGGCATTTTAGAAGTAAACTTCCAAAAAATGTATCAATCGAGACCTTAGAGGATGATATCTACCGCTTTCCATCGAAGCTAGAACCACCTCATCACAACAGTAATGCTGATAATATATTAAAAAAAAAACATAAAACATTTAAAGATGTCATTGAACGTTAAAATAATGATAAACTTACACATATCACACAATAATAACAATTTTATTGACAGCATGAAGAAGAACCTTAGCATGGAGGTTTCTGTAGAAACACCAAATGTGCAACTGTCAAGAAACAACCATTTAGTTTTCTATGACCTGCAAATCTTATATCATCATCTTCACCTTCATCGGCTTACACCGTCCACTGCTGGATGGTAGCCTCCCTAAAGTCTTGCCACCTTTTTCTGTTACGAACCACTTGTACTCAATTTTCAGCCACTCTCTTTAAATCATCAGTCCACCGACTTGGCGGTCTATCTTTACTTCAATAGGCTTTCGATCTTGGTCGTCACTCCATAAACCTAGCAACATATCCAGCACATTTAAGATATAAAATGAATTTGACTGCGTCTTGTATCCTCGTTCTTTTCCTAATAATGTGATTTGGGATGTGATTTCTAAGAGTAACGCTTAACATTTAACTCTTCATTTTTCTTTGCATGACACATATTTTGTTGATATTTTTCTTCGTCGTTCCGTACGTATCCGAGTAGTACGCATCTGTCAAAAACTTTTCTTTTTAAACACATCAGAAGATTATATTTAAATATATAGCCCAGTTTGCCATATGTCGTCCAGGAGAGACATATTCTAAATTTTATAAACAGAGGGTGAAAGGTCCCTAGACTTGTAAAGAAAGAACAATATTTTTGCCAAAAATCGATTTTATTCTTTAATATAGTTTTCTTCAAGAGAGATATACTTATTCCAACGATCTTCTAACATTTGGATGCTACTATTTGTCGAGTTCTTTAAAATAAGCCTCAATTTCCCTTTCGACTTCTTTATTTGGGACAAATCTCTTTCCTTGGAGCCATCTTTTCAATTTTGGAAAGAGATAATAATCGCTGAGAGCCAGATCTGCTGAATACGATGGATGAGGAAGCAATTCATAACCTAATTGGTCCAATTTCACCATCGATTTTATGGAATTGTGAGCTGGTGCATTATTTGTCTGAAACATCACTTTTTTCACTAAATGCGGCTCTTTTTGTTGATTTCACTATTCAAATGGTCCAATAAACTAACGTAATAGCCTCCGTTATTATTCCATGCACATCCCAAAAAATACTTGCCAAACCCTTTCCAGCTAACGTTTGTGTTTTTGAACGCCTCCAGCCACTCTGTGGACTGCTTGTTAGACTCAAGCATGTAGTGGTGGATCTATGTTTCGTCCATTGTTACGAATTGAAACAAAAACTCCTTTGGATTGCGCCGAAATAATGCCAAACAACGTTCTAAATGTTTGACACGTTGCTGTTTTTAATTAATCGTGAGAGTAAGCGGCACCCATCGGACACACAACTTTTTCATATGTAAATATTATTGCAAAATATTCCTGTTCTGTGAATATCGTCACAATGTCAGCTATCTCCTTCATTTTCATCTTGTGGTCATTTACAACACTGTCTCATTTGTACGTCCGGAATGTGATGCATCATCGATGCTTGTCTGACCGCATTTAAGTTTACTAAACCATCGGCATATAGTTGCTTTTGACAAAGCACATGTGCCATAACACTTCTCAAGCCATTCTTGGATTCTACCTGCATTTTTTCTCCCTAAAAAGCAATGTCTAATCACAACACACAAAATTCTCTCAGTCAAGCAGATGTAACTCGCAAACTAATAGACAATATGAAAATTTTACACGAATCTTCTGAGAGTTGATACTAACTGAAAATTAAATGATTTTTTTGTTTGTACTGCAATCGCTCGGAAAGTCTCAAAACTTTTCACCCCATACCTTATTAATAAGGACACTCAAATATACAAAGCACATATATTGCATATTTTGCATATTATATGCATTTTTCTAAATATTTGCATAAATGCTTTTAAAATAGCATATATGTGCATATTTGAAGGAATTTATAATAATGTAGGTCTTTGGCAGGCGTTTTCATTCATTTTTCGGAATAAGGGTCAATGTTTAGGCTGCCGCCGCCGCGCCGGTGGTTTTCCCCAAATAAATTTTATTATTTTATGCTCAGTAAAAACCAGTCAGTAATCCCCAGACGGCCATCAGAGCATACTTGTATTATTAATTTATTAGATTTCATTTTTGGTTGTGCTTTTAAAGTGGTTACGTCGATTGGTGCTTTTTATCTTCGTCGTATTTTACTACAGTGAAATGCCCAAAGCCAGTAGGGTGTCAGTGTGGATTAAACCATACAAAGAACTAAGAATAGATATGAGAAAAATCGACTATTCTGCATGTGTTAAAATTGTAAGTATAATTTTTGAATACCTATTGAATATACAGGGTATTTCATTTTCGTTTAATATTTAAATATAACGAAATTTTTGTCAGGATTTTGCCGTTGATGCTATTTTCAATGTTATTTAAGTTATTTTTGTTCCATTTAACGAAAAAAATTTCTATTTAACGAAACCACAAAATAGAAATACATACGTAAAAGTATGTATTTCTAGGTAATCTAATAAAAAAGGTACAAAGCAGAATTTTAATTTTTGCCTGCCCTAAGCACCTAGTAGTGAAAACTGCTTGCCATATTGCCAAATTGAGTAAGATGAAACCTGGAGATAGGCCACAACACACATTAATGCAATGTTTCCAACCAACGTACAAAAATAAAGATATCTTTAACCGAAATCTATGCCTTGCAATGATGACATCAAACATTCCGTTATCGAAGCTACGTAATCAAAACTTTACTTGTTTCCTCCAGAAGTATTGCAAATTTAATATCCCAGGTGAAACAACAATACGGAGAAAACGACGTAAGCTCCTTGTATTCACAGGTAATTGAGGAAATTAAAGGTAAAATTCGCAACGAACATTTTTTACATATGTATTGATGAAACCACAGATTCAAGAGGACGGTATATTGCGCATTTATTGATTGGAGTTCTTAGCGACGATATTTTTTCCAAAATCTTATCTGATTGCTTCCAAACAGTTAAAAAAAACAAATGCATTGACAGTGGTCAGATTTGTTCAAGAGGAACTATCGAAGTTTTTTCTTCCTACGCCTGTTCCAGGAGATAATTTTTTGCTTATTTTGTCAGATGCAGCACCGTACATGATAAAGGCCGGGCAAAATTTGAAAATTTTTTATCCAAACTTAATACATGTAACATGTCTCGCTCATGCTTTAAATAGGGTTGCTGAGGAAATTAGGAATCATTTTCCGTTTGTGAATAGCTTAATTTCTAACATGAAGAAAATCTTCCTTAAAACGCCTTTAAGGATTCAGTTCTACAAAGAAAAACTACCAAACACTCCTCTTCCACCTCAGCCTGTTATTACAAGATGGGGCACTTGGTTGGAAGCAACATTTTTTATTGCGACAACTTCTGTCAACTAGATGGTCTAATTACAGAATTATCAGACGAATCTTCCCAATCCCTTACAGAACTTAAACGATTATTCAAAAACAACCGAAGTGTTCAACTAATAAAACAATGTGAGGTCGCTTTTGAAAATGTCGCAGGTAAAATTGGGAGCAAAATTTTTAAAAAATTTCGGAGTGTTATGGAAAAAAATAGTGGGTTTCAATTTGTTAACCAAGTAGCTAATGTTTTAAAGGGGGATTCTACTGATTCCATTGATTTCGATCCTATGCTATTAAATAATTTTAAAAACGCCCCTATTACATCAGTCGATGTGGAAAGGAGTTTCTCATTTTATAAATTTTTATACAACGATAAAAGACAAAACTTTTAGTAGTTTATTGTTTTTATAACTAACGGCGACCCTGTCTTTTACAATATTTGCATATTTCCGCTTACTTAGTTGCATCGCCCTTTATGTATCAAATTTAAAATGTATGTTTTATTATGCTGTTTACTACGTATATAAATTTTTATAATATGTACCTACATTATTATTATTATTATTATATGTTCATCTTTAAGTACAGTAATAAAATACATTATTATTTATATTTATTTTTTACTTTGTATAATATTATATTTAGATTTAGTTCATTCGCCCTGTATGTTGAAAATTTAAAATGGGTTTTTTATTGCTACATTTGTATAGTACTCGTATCATGTAATGTGAAACAATAAATTTACATTTTTCAAGTCTATTTCGATTTTTTTTACTACATATTTTGAAAAAATTTTTCACTTGCATATTTGGGTTTCCTTACTTATTAAACAATAGTCAATTTACTGACTTGGTTGACATTAAGAGTAAGGTATGACGCAAAAAGCCAAAACCACGTACGTGTTCACATTCTACATGCTCATTCATAGTCAAAGTTCACATTTCGTGTCCTATATTACCATCATACTACAAATATAGACAACTAGTCTAACGTAGAACACTTCTTATTGCAAAAAACAAATACAGTTATTATGGATAGTAGTTTGGCATTTAGTAACACAAAGTTTGATGGTCCAGATTTTATTGCGCTACTTAAAGTGAAAGAAGATATGACAGATAAAAATTGTGACTTTAATAAAATCGAATATCAGTCGGTGGTTACGTAACTCTTTTTAAGACAACTGTCCGCTAAAGAAATTTACGACGGCTCAAGAAATAATGTTCTCCGTCGCTTCTTAGTGGAGGCAAATTCTTTAAAACTTTTATAATTTTTGGAAATGTTTGGGTATAGCTTGGAAATCGATTTAACTACTTTGAAACAGTGCCTAAATAACGTAGAGTTTTTTTACCAGCCTAATTTTGACCGCAAGTAGACTTTTTTCTTCTATTTTAGTGCATTTTTTCATATTTTAACGCTTTCGGCTCACTATTTCTTAAATATCTCAGCTTCTGTTCGTTGTTATGAGACAAAAAAAAAATTTTTTACTCGTCATAAAATTGCCTAAAAACTCAGTTGCCTTAAAAAATATATACAGGGTGAGTCAACGATATAGTAAAGTTCATTACCTCATTTGTTTCGGGAATGACAAAAAATGCTAAATACAATAGTTTTAGGGAATATTAAGGTTCACAGTTTAAAATTATTTTTGGATATACAGGGCACTTTAAAAAAGTGTAGCCGATATAACATACGTTTTTTTTAAATAAAAGATCCTATTTTCTAATTTATTTTTAAATTCTGCGTGAAATTTTATAACTTTTTTATTAATAATGTTATGTACTCAAAACTAGTCGTTTTTCTAATATTTTAATTTAAAAAAAAAAAATTCTAGTTTTCAGTTTTGTAAAAAATTGCCAGTGGCGCCATTGTTTCTGAAGGTGAAATGCTCATAATTGATACGAGCGTTTTATAGAGATGAAAAAAAGGAAATATAAAAAGAAATTTGAGTTAGATGCTACAGGGTGTTCAAAATAAATTTATACATTTCGACTACTTTAAATTGGAAAATCTCAAATTTTTTAAACGGCACACCCTGTATATTATTATTTTTTCTGATAGATTTTACAAAACCTTCCAACTTTTATTGACTATGTTATATACCTATTCCTAATAGTTTTCGATTTATTTTGCATTTTTCAATTTTTACCCTTGTTTTTAATACACTTACGCTATTGTGAAAACATAAACAAATAGTTAATAATAATTTTAATATAGTTTAACTATCTAATGATTAATTGTTTTGACGTAATAAATGTAATGTAAAATATGCCCGTCTACTTAAATACACATGTTTAGTCGTTTTACTATATTTTCCTTCACTTTCCGTAGCATAAAGGGCGTTATTGTCCTGCACGCATCCCGTATCCTATTTTCCATATCTACTGGTGTTGAAGGAGGATTCACATAAACACGATCTTTAATGTAGCCCCACAAAAAGAAGTCTAAAGGTGTTAAGTCACATGATCGAGGGGGCCACCGAATGAATCCATCATTACCGATCCATTTTTGTGGGCAACGATCGCTTAAAAATTCCCGAACATCCCGGTGGTAATGAGCAGGAACTCCGTCTTGTTGAAACCGCATTTGTTCCCTTTCGAAGTTATCAACCTCTTCAAGAAGCTGGGCTAATTCATTTTGCAAAAAATATAGCTATCTAGGCCCGTTAAGCGGTTCGCGGGAAAAATATGGAACAATAATTCGAAAATTTAATATTCCACACCATACATTAAGCTACCAATGGTTTTGGTTTTGAACTTCCCGGACCCAAAATGGATTAACTGTTGAATAGTAATGCATGTTATGGCTGTTACTTACTGCGAAAAGTAACTTCATCAAGAAACATTATTTTGGATGTTATAGCGTAAGTGTATTAAAAACAAGGATAAAATCTGAAAAATTCAAAGTAAATCGAAAACTATTAGAAATAGGTATATGATATATTTAATAAAAGTTAAAGAGTTTTGTAAAACCTATCAGAGAAAATAATCATATACAGGATGAACCACTTAAAAAATTTGAAATATTTCAATTTAAAATAGTCAAAATACATTTTGAACACCCTGTAGCATCTAACTCCAATTTCTTTACATATATCTTTTTTTTTCATCTCTATAGAACGCTCGTACCAATTATGAGTATTCCACCTTCAGAAACAATGACACTACTCGCAATTTTTTACAAAACTGAAAACTAGTATTTAAAAAAAAAAATGAAATATTAGAAAAACTACCAGGTTTAGGTATATAACATTATTAATAAAAAAAAGTTATAAAATTTTACGCAGAATTTAAAAATAAATTAGAAAATAGGATGTTCCATTTAAAGAAACATACGTTATATCGGCCACACTTTTTTCAAGAACCCTGTATACTCAAAAATAATTTTAAATTGTGCACCTTAACATTCCCTAAAACTATTGTATTTAATATTTTTTCGCCATTCCCGAAACAAATGAGATAATGAACTTTAATCTATCGTCGACTCACCGTGTACATAACCTAAAAAAGTATTAACTATGGAAAATTTAAAAATGATTTCTTACAGGTAACTTCTGTTCAATTCAAATTATAGGAAAATATAGCTTTTATATTAACAAAAAGTGTGCCAAAATTTTATTAAAATATATTAAGAGCATTGGTCAAAATTCGCATTTTAATCCTAATCTTATTATGAATTTTTCTTGTAGGCAAAAGGTCGTAGAAAGTTTTTTTTTTGAATTTATACTCTTCAAGATGGTAAGAAGGAAAAATAAGGAATGTACAAAAACTATCTTATTTTTCAATTTTTTCGTTACGATTTTTTTTTTTTTTTTTTTTCGTTTTTGCTCTAGAAGGTCTGGTTCATGCTTTTTATTTCTATTCAATATTTTATCTTAAATATAACACGAAAAAGTAATTTTAAAACAAATACTACCTATTTTATAATAAAATTATGATTTAGATAACAGAAATGTATTAATTATTACTATAATTAAATTTTTTTTTCCCAGTATACTGTAACATTAGATAATCTAAGATTAATTAAAAATGTATCAGATAGAAGATTGTTGAACGCATCCGAAAGTATGGAAATTATTAAATATAAAAGTAGTTTAAGAAAAGATAAAGGGCCTATTCCTTATATTCCCCTCTACTGATGGCCTCACTTATGCTATTAGTTCCCCTTGAGTATTTCAGGTGTAGGTATAAAAAAGGCAGATTTTTAGTTTAGCTTTAGTCAATCATTGCTCCTGATGAAACTAACATGATTAGCAAAACGCGCGTCGAGTACAAAAAGATTTGGTGTAGTGGCGATATATACTGAGTAGGGTTTGTGCTGACATGGCTTAAGCCCGTCAGTCAAAAATGGAACCACATTGACCAAATGTGAGAAAAAATAGTTATAATAATAATAATGCCTAAATTGTATTGTCATAAGGATGAATGTACATATACCAAATAAATAAATACAAAATATCACATTGGTAAGTCGAAATTTGTCTGTATACGTTTATGAGACACTTTAGAGTTGTAGTTGTCTAAGATGGTAAGTCAATATAAAGTTTAATATTTTGCATGAAATTAGTAATTTTTAAACATACTTCATATGCATATTTATACTTATTAAGACAGTGGTAAGGTAAAGTGTTTTCGGTTTACCCTCAGAAATGCAAAAACTAACAAGTATATGCATATTTAATACGAGTTCTAGGTGATTCTATTTTACGGAACGAGTCGACAAAGATGTTAAATTTATGTACGTAAGTCGGGATTCCCTTAATATAAACTTGTAGGTAGAAAGTAGGTTAAACTGGAAGGGTCTAAGACAAGTTTATGCTTAATAAACCTAAAACTATCAAAAAAAAAATGAAATTTTTTTATGAGATACAACAAAAAAATAACAATTCAACAAATCACTTGTTTAATCTGCTACCCCTATCTACCACTAAGTGATACAAACTTTAGAACATTTTTCACTTTTCTTATACACACCATTATTTATAGACTGATTATCTAAATAACGAAATTACGATCCTGGGCGCCTTTAATATCCCCAACATCAACGAGCTTAAGCATTCGAATATCATCAACCAACATTGCCGTACAGCTAAATCTATTTCGCTCAGCTTATCGATGAATTAACATGGATTCCTAACCGTTACGGAAAACTGGCAAGTCTTCTTGACCTGCTGACCTGCTTTTAACCACTAATCTAGAGATTTACGCTGTCACCGTAAATCTGCCGTTAGATTCCTCAGACCTATATATATATATATATATATATATATATATATATATATATATATATATATATATATATATATATATATATATATATATATATATATATATATATATATATATATATATATATATATATATATATATATATATATATATATATATATATATAATATATATATAAAATGCAACGTCTGTCTGTCCGTTAGTGCGCTTATCACTGGAGAACCACTTATCCGATTTACGTACTTTTTTTTTTTAAAACATACATGTTCTCTGACCAGGTTATAGGCTATATTTTATTACGATAGGTAGCATAAAGAATAAGCAGTGACGATAATAGTGAATGAAGTCGCAAAAAAGATTGCCGCTCGCGTGTTCTCTTGCAATACACAGCCTAAACCATTAAATATGGAACAATATTAATATCTATAATCTATAATATATATAAAATGCAATGTCTCTCTGTCGTCTATCTGTCCATTATTGCGTTTATCACGCGATTTACGTGTTTTTTTTTTATTCATACATTTGTTCTCTGGCCAGATTATCCATAATCTTCTGTATATAATATATATAAAATGCAACGTCTCTCTGTCTGTCTGTCTGCCTGTCTCTCTCTGCCTATCTGTCTGTTTGTTCGTTAGTGCGCTTATCAATGGAGAACCACTTATCCGATTTACGTGCTTTTTTTTAAAACATACATATGTTCTCTGGCCAGGTTATCTATCTACAATATATATAAAATGCAACGTCTCTCTGTCTGTCCGTTAGTGCGTTACGTGCTTTTTTTTAAACGTATATATGTTCTCTGTCCAGGTTATAGGATATATTTTATTGCGTTAGGTAACATAAAGAATAAGCAGTGACGATAATAGTGAGTCAAGTCGTAAAAAAGGTTACCGTTAGCGCGTTCTCTTGCAATACACTGCATAAACCATTACATATGGAACAATATCAAGCATAGAATCAAAAATTCCGATTTAGAGGGAGCTGTTGTGCACTGGGATGGAAAATTGCTTGCAGATATTTTGAGTAAAGAAAATTTAGAAAGGGTAGCGGTTTTCATTAGTTATGGGGATGAAGAACAGTTGACAGGAGTTCCTCCTTGAAAAGAGTATGGGTATTTCTCAGGCAAAAGCTGTATTTTCAGCACTTGAACAGTGGGGGGCAGTTGAGAAAATCCAGGCAATGTGTTTTGATACCACTGCAGTAAATACTGGCCGCCTCCGAGGAACCTTCGTTTTGCTAGAGCAATTAGTAGAGAAAAATCTTCTGTATTTAGCATGTCGCCACCATATTTTAGAAGTTATTCTCAGATCAGTTTTTGATTTAAAAATGGACATAACCACTGGCCATCAGCCAGATATTTTAAAAAGTTTCAGATTGGGTGGTCGAAGCTAGACAAGACGAAATACAAAACTGCTATTGAAGATAAAATTATCAGATATAGAATAGATAATTCAGACCAAATATCAACTTTTCTTATCGAACAATCAAAAAATCAACAGCCAAGAGCTAATTATAAAGAGTTTATCCAAATTTGTTTAATTTTTTTAGGACATACTCCTCCAAAAGATATTCTTTTAGAGTACCTGGTGGAATTCATCACGCCAGATGCATAGCAAAGGCCATTTTTTCATTAACAGATTTAGAAAAAAAAGGAATCACAGACATTTGTTTATTTATAATCAATATTTATGTAAAAAGCGTGGTTCAACACCCCCAAACCCACTTTGGTCCCCAACCAAGACCTACAATTGTTAAAGTGAAATATAGTCAAATTGATAAAGAACTTGCAGAAAAGGTACTGTCTAAAATGATAAATCGTCTGTGATATCTCCATATGGAGCTAGTCGCATTTTCATTTTTTGATGAAACTTTAGAAAAAAATGTCAAAACAAGCATGGCTGCAAAATGTCTAAAATTAATTTCCGTTGAAGAAAAAAATTACAGTGATAGGGATGTAAAAGCAAGGCTCAATCGCGAACAAGTGAATGATTTATTGGAGAAAAAAGTTGACTATTTTATTTTTCATCAAACTCTAAATTTTTTCAAGCGATTTGAAATTGATACAAACTTTTTAAATACTGATCCCCATGAATAGTGTGACAATTCACACTATTTAAAAGCTAACAAAATAGTAAACAGTTTTAAGGTTGTCAATGACACAGCTGAAAGAGGTAAAATTAATTCTAGGCTTCAATTCCTGTTTGACGAAAGATGAAGAGCAACGGCAGTTTCTGTTACAAGTTCCTGACGCTAAACTTCAAATAATAAAATGCATTTGAACATTATTTCTTCTCATTTTAATACCTTTTTGCTTTTCTTTTCTCCTAAATCCTCTATTTTCAATTTGGATTTTGCCCTATGTACTTTTAAAAACAGTTTTAACTAAACCCCTTTTTATGTACATGTTGAAAAAATCAATACAGTAAAATATAGAGAGCCAACGTAATTGAATCTTGCAATGTTTTTAGACATTTTCATAAAAAATCAATTTTCATAAAAAGTCAAAACTTCAACCTTGATTAGGCACGGTTTAACGTTATCCAATTGAGCTAAAACTTTACCAGTCTCATTTCCTAGTCAATTGGCAACTTTTAGGAGGGTCCCTCCAAAAAAAAAAAATTCGAACATTGATTTTTTGTGACCACGCTAGTGGATATATAGCAATTTTTCCATACCAGATATTCTCGATACTTTATTTGTATTGTTTTATCCCTTTTTAGTTATCTAACAACGCAATAGAATTTTTAGAGAAAAATTAGTCAGATAATTAAAACTGGAAAACAATTCTGGAATAGTCGTATTTTTACAAAATCAATAATTTCTGGTGTATATTTTTTGAAAAAATTATTCAGTCCTGACTTGAATAAAATAAATGATCGTATATTTTCTCAGCGGCTTGTTTAATAACTTCAATAACAATATATCAATCTCTATATAAGTTACTAGGTCTTAATGAAATTCATTATCGTTGGGCAGTACTTATGAAATATTTATGAATTTGTCAATAATTCAAAATTTTTTTTCCTCTTTTATTTTTGGTTTATTAAGCATTAAATCCTCTTCTTAAACTCTCCCCGTTTAACCTACTTTCTATCTATTATAGTAAGTAAGATCGTAAAATGGAGACCGAATTACTGTCATAAACTTTTAAGATATTAGGTGCTTTAAGGATATTTTCCGTAAGATAAAACCATTTAAATGATGCTGACTTATTTATATATAATTTCGTATTTCTAATGATTAAATATGAAATAACATATATATATATATATATATATATATATATATATATATATATATATATATATATATATATATATATAGTAGAATCTCGATTAACCGAAATAATATGAACCAAAGTGAATTCAGATAATCGAAATTTCGGTTAATCCGAATTTTTTTTAAAAAAATAGAAGTTTAGGATGAATACAACATTGCAGATTGACTTAAAAGCATTTATACGATATGCTATTACGTACATAGGTATTTATTAAAATAAAGAATAGAACAATTAGTTTACTTATTTTATGTATATGTACGGAAAATCGAAAATAAAACAGTTATATTCTTAATTTTAATGTCTTAAAAATGAGGTAATTTTTAACTGCACTCGTTTTGGGTTAGTTCAGGTTTGGCTGCAATGTCTCTCCAACGTTTGATAAGAAAAACGTCCGCGGCGGTTGCATTTTCTTGTTGTTTCTACATAAGTTAACGCTTTTTCTAGGACCTCTAGTCCTTATTTTATTACCATTTTTGCATACACTTTTAATTAATTCTTGGTCAGTCATTTCATCTTCCACACTATCACTGTTTAACCAGTCACAAACATCGGTTTCCGTAACACTTTCACATCCTGATATTATTTTAATAATTTGATGTAAACTTTAATTATCTTCTGTTTCTACCTCTAAGTAATGTCTCTCCTCTTGTGGAATCAATTTTGACCAAGATTTTTCCAGAGTACTACTCTTTACTTGATTCCAGACTGAAGCTATCCATTATATAACATTTTTCAAATTTATCTTTTTTAGACAATCAGTAAGATTGCCACCTTCATTTACTTCTTCTAAAATACGCTCCAATAACAAACGCCTGTAATTGCGGTTTAAATTTTCCTGTACACCCTGATCCATAGGCTAAATGAGAGAAGTTACAGCAGGCAAAAACATTGCTTTTATTTCCCCACTTTCCACTTGCTCCGCACTTGGGTGATTGAGAGCGTTATCTAGTAACAGAATACATTTTCTAGGATATCCATGTTCTTTTAAAAAAAGTTCCACTTTTGGAACAAAATCTCCAAAAAAAACAGTCTTTAAATAGAGTCGCGTTTATCCAGGCATTGTTTTGATTTTTATACAAAACAGGAAAAGCATTGCAACGAATATTCTTAAAGGTTCGTGGATTTGCTGACTTACCAATACATAATAATGGGACTTTGTGTCTTCCAGAAGCATTACTACATGCAAGAACAGTAATACGTTATTTGCTACGTTTGTAACCAGGTGCTCCAGCTTTCGTTTTTGAAGCTAAAGTATTTGACGGCAACAATTTGTAGTTCAAGCTTGTTTCATCACAATTATAGATTTGGTCTGGTTTTAAACCATGTTCTTTCATAAGCTGTTCAAAATTCTCTGCAAATTTTTTTGCAGCAAATACATCAGCCGATAATCTTTCTCCACAAACTTTCAGTTGAGGTACACCATGTCTTTTTTTCCACCTGTTTAGTCATCCATCACTTGCAGAAAAATTTACAGACGCTTCAATAACCGGAAACTCTTCGCTGAAACTCACTGCCTTATGTTTTAAAATTGTTCCTGAGATTGGTATTCCACGTCCTCGATTCTGTGTAAACCATAAAAATAAAGAATCATCCACTTTTTGGTATTCACCGCTATTCATACTTTTTCGTGCCTGTCTGGGCGATGACGAAACACTACACCATTTTTCAAGTTTTTCGCGATTTTTTTCTCCACTCTGAAACAGTACTCACGTCTACACCTAAATTCTTCGCTATATTTTTAAGAAGTTCACCATTATCTAAACGTTGAATTGCTTCAAGTTTCTGTTTTAAGGTAATAACAACACGTTATTATTATGACGCTCCATTTTGTAAAATATCTATTAAAACGAAACTATTACCTCTGCGATAATAATAGACGTAATGAGTAACTTATAACACTCGTCGACTAACCAAAACATAGACAGCGGTGAAGACGTGGGGGAGACCCCCGACGCATTAAGGAAACCACTCATCGTCTGTTTCGAATAATGGGGATTTTTTCGTTTAGGCTTTTTAACAGTTTGTTTCGGATAAGCCGGATTTCAGATAATCGCGATTCGGATAATCGGGATTGTACTGTATATATATATATATATATATATATATATATATATATATATATATATATATATATATATATATATATATATATATATATATATATATATATATATATATATATATATATATATATATATATATATATATATATATATATATAT
>CM032455.1:40157440-40295674 GCA_019049505.1 Pachyrhynchus sulphureomaculatus | reverse complement strand
ATATATATATATATATATATATATATATATATATATATATATATATATATATATATATATATATTGTTACATTCATTTTTTTCCTAGATTTTAAGATCATGTTACGACCCTGTTTTTCTTCCTATAATTTATATTTTATTACATTTTTATATTTATTGCAGTGATTTCAATTTTAGAGAGCAGTCTAGCTTAAAACAGTGTTTTAAGTTTTTGAGCAGTTTAATTTAAACCGGCAGTGTGTAGCGCGTGTTGCCGACTTGACTTATTTAGTTTGCATTAATTTTGCGCCCGGAAGTGAGCTATTTTAAAGATGTCACTTTAGAGAAGGGAGATATTTAATCGGCCAGATGGAATTTTAGAAGGCTTTTTTTTTCGCCAGTAGGCCGTAGTAACTTTCTTCTCCAGCACGCCAGAGTATTTTTTTTAGTGATGCGGTAATGCAGTAAATGTTTCTAGCTCTCAAGTTTAAGGCGTTTTTTTTTTTTTTCCTTTTTTGAAATATCCTACTCATCCTCACGCATTTCGGGTCAAAAGGTGTCTAGCAACCCAAATGAAACTAGGATGGCAATGGCTGAGGAAATATTTTTATGAGAATCTCACCAGGGGAGGCCAAGTAACTTATAGAAAAACCCACGAGGAGAAACCAATCAGTAAGTCATAAGCACACCAGTCTAAAAATCTCACTTCCTGTCTACAAGTGCGTTTCCAACGACTACTCAACACGTGTAACGCGGAGTTAATTTCACAAACTTTTAATATCGTGTTTTATCAAGCCTTTTATTAAAAACTTAGTAATCCTGATTTAAAGCCTTCTAGTTTAAGGGGTTTTAATTTAGTAGAAGTAATTTTTAAGAGTGTAATAAAGTTAGGAATTTCTATTTTGTTAATAATATACCCTTCTTTATTTAAATATGTAGCGTTTCACTCGACTACCCGCTTTATCTTTTAGGACGCAACGGTTGTACCATATTAAAATTTGTTTCAACAACTACATAACTCTTCAGTATTTTTTCATTTTTTTGAGCTGAAAATGAATTATGCCCAAAAATAGTACAACCAAATTTTGAACAACTATAGAGACTGTTTTCAAAAGGTGCACAAAAATTACCTCGTTCTCCATGTTCTCTCCAAACAAAACGAGCTAGCTGATATCTTAATTATGTCCTCTATCAGTATTAATTATATATATATATATATATATATATATATATATATATATATATATATATATATATATATATAATCACTCGAATTTCAAGAGACCGCGAAATTATTTCAAGTTATAAAAAATTTCGAGTCAAAGAAAAATACATGTGTAGGTGTTGCACACATATTTAATTGAGTAAAAAAAATACATATGTAATTCTAAAACATTATAACATAAAAATAGCAAATAAAATATTATAAACAGCATACTACATGGAGTAAATAACATATTTATTATGTAACAAAAAAGTCATTTTTTGAAATAATCGACAATTAAGTTTTGATGTTTTGTCTTCTTTAACATGCTTAACTCATAGAATTTCATTATTTCATTGAGCGAACTAAATATATTTTAGGTTGTATTTTTATGTAATTATAAAAAAGTTCAATTTTTTTAAATGCTTTTATCATATCCTGGCGAGAAGGTTTCTCACTGGGAAATTCTTCATCACCGTCACTGTCTTGAAGCTCATCTTGTTTACCAACACTAGCTATAATATGTTTATCTGTAGGAATTTTGCTGGTAATAAAGTTATCAAGATTCATAAAATCATTCATAGATATCAGATCATTTATATTAGCTAATTCCAAATATTTCTTAAATGCCAGTTCAACAATCAAGAGCATCTGTTATTCATTGATAATTCTGTCTCTTAATTATGCTTATTGAATTTCATCTTCTTCATCATACAAGATTTTTTTTTTCAAAACGGGCTTTTCTAAAACAATTATGGATTGTTGTTTGGGTGACGTCCACATTCCAAGTGGCTACAATGTTAATACAATCAAAAAGAGCCATTTTGAGAATAGAAGAATGGCTGTCAAAGTCGTCCAAAATTTTTTCCGAACTTCAGAATTGATCTTGGAAAAAAAATATTTTTTTTTGATCAGTATTATTCTATGCACATCCGAAAAAAATTCTTGCCAAACCCTTTCCAGCAGATATTTGTGTTCTTGGGCGCAGCGGTCGGTTTTCATACGGTTCCAGCCACTCTGCGGACTGAATGTTTAAATCAGGTGTGTTCCTTCCATTGTTACCACTCGACACAAAAACTCTTTGGATTACGTCCAAACAGTGCAAACAGCGTTCTGAAACTTCGACACATTGCTTTTTTGATTAATCATGAGACAGCGCGGCACCCATCGGGCATATTGCTTTTTGATATGCAAATATACATGCAAAGTATGCCTCACGTATTCTATTAATATCTTCACGATGTCAGCTACCTCCCTTTCTTTCACTTTGCGGTTATTCAAAACAATATGGTACACTTTTTTTCTATTTTTTGGAGTGATTGCCTCATTTAGACCTTCGGGACGTGGTACATCGTCGGTACTCGTGACCGCATTTAAGTTCACTAAACTATGGACATATACAAAGTGAGTCAACGATAGAGTAAAGTTCATTATCTCCTTTGTTTCAGGAATGACGAAATACAATAGTTTTAGGAAATGTTAAGGTACACATTATAACATTATTTTTGAGTATACAGGGTAGTTCAAAAAATTGTAGCCGATATAACATATGTTTTTTATTAAATGCCATCTATTTTCTAATTCATTTTTAAAATTCTGCTTAAAATTTTATAACTTTTTTATTAATAATGTTATATACCTAAACCTAGTAGTTTTTCTAATATTTCAATTTAAAAAAAAATACTAGTTTTCAGTTTTGTAAAAAATTACCAGTAGCGCCATTGTTTCTGAAGGTGGAATACTCATAATTGGTACGAGCGTTCTATAGAGATGAAAAAGATATATGTAAAGAAATTTGAGTTAGATGCTACAGGGTGTTCAAAATAAATTTATGCATTTCGACTATTTTAAATTGAAAAATCTCAAATTTTTTCAAGGGCACACTCTATATATTATTATTTTTTCTGATAGATTTTACAAAATCCTCCAAATTTATTAAGTATGTCATATACCTATTGCTAATACTTTTCGATTTATTTTGAATTTTTCAATTTTTACCCTTGTTTTTAATACACTTACGCTATAACATCATAGTTGCCAAGACAAAACAAAAATGTAGGCATTTTTCAAATTTTGACATGTCTATTAAGCAAGTAAAAATAGTTTAATTTGTTGTAGTAAGTGAGGTATATAGGTAATAGTTGTAAATTTTCCTAAAAATGAATTAATTGATATGGTTTATATACTGGGCGAGGCGGGAAAAAATTGTCTTTTGGCAGTAAGGCTTTACGGAGCGAAGTACCCTAATAAACATATACCATCTAGAAAATCTTTTCAGTGCTTAATGGAACGGTGTGATGGTAGTGGTAGTGTCGAGTATACGAAACGGAAAGTAGTAAACCAGAATGCTACCAATGAGGGAAAAGAAATGGAAATTTTACTTCATGTTGAAGATAATCCCCAGGTCAGCAGCCGTCAACTAGCCGACTCATCTGACACATCCCAATCTACGGCTAATAGCACCACAAGAAAATACAAGTATTATTCCTTTCATATGGAGCTACACCAAAACCTTTAAGACCGTGCTTTTGAACCACGAGTAAACTTTTGTACCACCATGAATGGAGCAATAGAGGCCGATCCAAATTTTTTTATCCAAAATAATGTTTTCTGATGAAGCTACTTTTCACAGTAATGTAGCAGTTAACAGCCAGAACATGCATTATTATTCAACAGTTAATCCATTTTGAGTCAGGGGAGTTTAAAACCAAAACCATTGGTAGCTTAATGTATGGTGTGGAATATTACATTTTCGAATTATTGGTCCATATTTTTTCCGCGAATCGCTTAACGGGCCTAAATATCTAATTTTTTTGCAAAACGAATTACTCCAGCTTCTTGAAGAAGTTGATAACTTTGAAAGGGAACAAATGTGGATTCAACAAGACGGAGCTCCTGCTCATGACCACCGGGAAGTTCGGGAATTTTTAAACGATCGTTACCCTCAAAAATGGATAGGTAGGGATGGTTTCATTCAGTGGCCTCCTCGATCATGTGACTCAACACCTTTCTGTGGGGCAACATTAAAGATCTTGTTTATGTGAATCCCCCTACAACACCAGTAGATATGGAAAATAGGATACGGGATGCGTGCAGGACAATAACGCCCTTTATGCTAAGGAAAGCGAAGGAAAATATAGTAAAACGAATAAACATGTGTATTCAAGTAGACGAACATATTTTTGCCCAATTACATCATAATAATTAATCTTACTATCATCTATACTAAAATTATTATTAACTATTTGTTTATGTTTTCACAATAGCATAAATGTATTAAAAACAAGGGTAATAAAAACTGAAAAATTTAAAATAAATCGAAAACTATTAGAAACAAGTATATGACATACTTAATAAAAACTGGAAGGTTTTGTAAAAATCTATCAGAAAAAATTATAATATACAGGGGTGTGCCATTTAAAAATTTGAGATTTTTCAACTTAAAATAGTCGAAATGTATAAATTTATTTTGACACCCTGTAGCATCTAATTCAAATTTTTTTACATATATCTTTTTTTTTCATCTCTATAGAATGCTCGTACCAATTATGAATATTCCACCTTCAGAAACAATGGCTCTACTGGCAATTTTTTACAAAACTGAAAACTAGTATTTAAAAAAAAAAATTAAAATATTAGAAAAACTACTATTTCTAGGTATATAACATTATCAATAAAAATTTTACGCAGAATTTAAAAATAAATTAAAAAATAGGATGTTTCATTTAAAAAAACATATGTTATATAGGCCACACTTTTTTGAAGTACCCTGTATAGTCAAAAGTAATTTTAAACTGTGAACCTTAACATTCTCTAAAACTATAGTATTTAACATTTTTTTCGTCATTCCCAAAACAAATGAGATAATGACTTTTACTCTATCCTTGACTCACCCTGTACAGTTGCTTTCGACGTAGCAGATGGGCTATAACACTTCTCAAGCCATTCCTGGGTTATGTATGTATTTTTTTCCGATCAAAAAGTAATGTTTAATCATAACCTGAAATTTCTTTTTATTCTATCGTTTTGCAGAAATCCAAAGCAGCATCACGCAACCAGATTTAATTCACAAACTAGTAGACAAAATATAATAAAAATATTGCACGAATCTTCTGAGAGTTGAGACTAACTGAAAATCATATGGCTTTTTTGTTTGTGCTGCCATTTCTCGGAAAATTTGGGGACTCTTCACAACATGTGAACATACTATATTCACTTAAATACAACCTTTGCGGCCTCGAAAGAAGAACTCCAGTATATGATGGATAGACTTAACATTGTCAGCAACAAATACAGGCTACAGTTGAATAAAACCAAGACGAAAGTGATGATCATTGACAGAGTCCAAAACAATTAGCCTTACGTTAGGAACATTGCAGGGTCACTTCAATTACCTCGGCTCAGTAATAACAAACAACGGCGGATGTGAGAAGCTAACAAAAATATGGAGAGATAGTGACTTGACGCAGAATACCAAATTACGTACAATACACCAATATTCCCAATTGCTACAGACGCAGCTGAAACCTGGACCATTAAAAAAAAATGACAAGAAAGGAATCAGCATATTTGAAATGTGAGTATATGAGATGCGCCGGATACCCTAGATAGCGCACCGCTTAAATACTTTCATCCTAGATGAGCTCAACACCAAACCAAGACTGACTACCATAGTCAACAAGAACATACTGAGATACTTTGGTCACATAGCAAGAGAGAGAGACACAGTAGAGCGGTTGATTGTGAAAGGTAATTTCAAGGGCAAAAGACCGAGAGGGCGGTCTCCCATACGGTGGTCGGACCATATTAAAACAACAACTGGCCACACATTCCCGGAAGCATCACATCAAGCCCAAGACCGAGAAACATGGGCACAAATAGTATGATATCACCACGTCCTTACGTAGGATGACGGATGGAGGAGGAGGACATATAACCATATTTTTATTTCAAGACATATTTATTCCCTCTTGACAATATTAAAATTTTTCCGCTTTGCACCCAGCTACGAGCAAGTGTGCCCAACCCTCCTTTCGGCGCCTGTGACAACAAAATGTAAACACATCATTGTTTATTTGCTCTAATACGGTTTAATGGTGTTTTTAAAAGTTAGAGTGATGAAGTTAACGACAAGTGTAATGATTTTTTTTTGTATAAATATACTTTGTTAATGCTTTCATTACACAGAACAATTAATAAGAGTGATGAATTAAGTAAAAGTTAATTAACTCTGATTTATTAATTGGAAATGTTTGTTCGGGAAAAACCCAGATTTATTTACAAAAGAGTTTATTGCATTTTGCAATTTTAGGGAGGACATACAAATATTTACAAATATTTGATGCTAATTTACTATGTTATCTAAAGATAGTGTTGTTAAGCTTACCAAAAGACGTCAGCAATACTGGAGAAGTGCCAGTGTTGGACTGTTGCATCGGTAATTTATGAATGTTTTTGTTTTGCGAGGTGGGCTAAGCTTTTGGAGTTCCAATTAAGGCATTTTCATCAAGGGACGTCGCCGATGCCGCTCAACTCTCGTTTTAAGCACCTTCCTCTATAAGCAGTTATTTTTCTTAAAGGAACGCCCGTCGTGTCTACATGCCTGCTTCTCATACCTATATATACATATATGTCTTTTTTCTTCTTGGACTGTAGGAATATGAAAATTAATTACTTTCTAATAAAGGAAGAGGTGAAAAAAAATGGAAGAATATATTATATAATTATGAACAAATTTCTAGGTGTTTTAGATTGGAGAATGGGTAACCGTAATTATTTATAACAAAAGATATAAGGGGCCCAAGGAGTGGAGAAGGGAGGTAAAAGAGTACCTTCGTATTTATCATATTGTAGGTCTTTTTCGATTTTTTTTTAGTCAAAAGGTGGAAAATATTATATTTTTTCCATTATTTTGATTGTTAACATGGGAAGAGGGTGAGCAAGGTGGGGGGTTTTGTATCGTTTCAAGAGTATTAGAAGAATATTTCCTGGTTCTTAATCGCGATATTAAATATATATATATATATATATATATATATATATATATATATATATATATATATATATATATATATATATATATATGTATATATATATATACATATATATATATATATATATATATATATATATATATATATATATATATATATATATATTATATATATATATATATATATATATATATATATATATATATATATATATATATATACATATATATATATATATATATATATATATATATATATATATATATATATATTATATATAAACTCCTGGACAAAATTAACGCAACAATCTGAAAATTAATTTATCTTTTTCTTATGTCAGTTTTAAAGTTTATCGAGTATTTGAATAGTAGGCTATGCATATTTTGTTTCGTTGTTCATGACAGAAATCAAAACAATTCGTTTAGATTTACAGTTTTAAAGAATTTTTTAGAAGATAAATAATTTTCTGTAATAATGCGATAGATTTTCTTTAAAAGTAAGCTTATAAATTGTTCCCTTTTTCAAAGTAATACGTTTTTGTGATAGACTGTTTTATTTTTGACCCCGAAGAATTAGAAAAATGAATCGAACAAGGAATTTAACTGAACACGAGGTACTGCTAGCCTCAGTTTTATTGGACGAGGGATATTGTCAGAGTTATGTTGCCAATTTGTTAGGCAAACATCGTTCCACAATAAGTCGTATGGTAAGACGCTTGAATGAAGTAGGAACTTATTCTAGAAGGCTAGGGCAAGGGCGAAAACGACGCACTAGCGATCTAGATGAACGTTTTATAAGACAATATGCTTTAAGAAACAGGACTGTCACTAGTTCTATAATAAGAAACTAACTCGAAGCTGTTCGCAATGTCACAATTTCTTCTAAAACAGTTAGAAGACGGTTAAATGAAGCTGGATTAAACAGTAGGAGACCAGCCACTGCGCCCTTGCTTACTAGAGAGAACAGTGTTGCCAGGTTACGTTGTGATCGAAATCACGAAAACTGGTCTGTGGATGATTGGAAACAAGTTTTCTTCACAGATGAAACTAGGGTTAGTCTAAAACATCCCGATGGTCGTGAGCGAGTATGGCGAAGACCAGGAGAGAGGTTTGCTCCTTGCAATATCTTTGCAAGGATTCCATTCGGCGGTGGCTCTGTTATGTTCTGAGGTGGCATCTGCTTTGATGCTCGCACAGAGTTAGTTCCTGTCCGTACGAGATCCATGAATGCTGACTACTATGTTGAGAATATTGTAATAGAACATGTGATGCCTTTCGGTCATTTTGTGGGGCCCAATTTCCTGTTTATGCAAGACAACGCTCGACCTGACGTGGCTAGGGAGGTACTCGATTATCTTAATCAAGTTGATATACCGATTATGCAATGGCTACCAAAAAGCCGGATCTGAATCCGATAGAACATGTATGGGATCACCTTAAGAAAAATATGAAACATCATATACCTGCACCTAGAAACCTGAGGGAACTTGAAAATGCAGTTATCACAGAATGGGAGCAAATTCCTCAAGATTTTATCCAAAAATTTAATTAGAAGCATGCCTAGGCGCATAAACGCTGTCATCCGAAGTAGAGGAGGCAACACACGCTACTAATGTCCCAGTTACACCATTAATTTTGCTATTAGTGTCCCAGTATATTTTTTTCATTATTACATAATTTCAACGATTTTGTTATTAGGTCTTAAGAATAATTTTAATTCGAATCTTATAGAGAAATTTGGTAGCTAATTCACTTTTAAAGTATCCGAATAAGTTTTTCTAACTTTTAGTGTAACCAATGTTCATAAAAAAATTAATTCATTATAGAGATTTGTATGATTTAATATATTGTTGCGTTAATTTTGTCCAGGAGTGTGTGTATATATATATATATATATATATATATATATATATATATATATATATATATATATATATATATATATATATATATATATATATATATATATATCTATATATATATATATATATATATATATATATATATATACATATATATATATATATATATATATATATATATATATATATATATATATATTTATATATATGTATATATATATATATATATATATATATATATATATATATATATATGTATATATATATATATATATATATATATATATATATATATATATATATACATATATATAAATACAGTAATACCCCGCTTTACGCGAGGGATACGTTCCGAAAAAAATCGCGTTAACTGAAATTCGCGTATATCGAGGTTTATGATTAAACATAGTCAAAATTTAATACAAAAAAATACAAATCATTTTAATCAATCACTTTAATTCTAAGAACACTTTATGCAATACATACTCTTATTTTTTACGGAAAAATACATCTATTGTCTTTTGGGTAACGTTTTGTTTACGTTCTTGTAAAATACGTTCATAACACCCAACACTGTTTTTAATTGTTTGACACACGGTCAAGACACGGTCATCATTATTGTCTATACTCTGCAATATGTCCAAACCTGAATAAATTTTTGAAAGTGCATTTTGTATTTCCCCTGAAGATAAAACTTTCTCTTCTACTTGTTCTTCCTCATCGTAGATAGGATTATTCTGTAACTCGATCAGATCTTCATTGCTAATAGGATCGTCGTGCGTTGCTACAAGTTCTACGAGATCTTCTACCGTGACATCTTCAAGTTCAGACCCCTCAATCATTGCAGCAATGTCTTCAAGCACTTGTCTCTGCATCTGGACAATTCTTCTAGGTGCTTCCACTACATCTGGCCAAAGATTACGCCACACCCCATTCATACAACTCATTTTAACTTCCTTCCAAGCCTCTTCTATGTTGTGAATAGACTTCATAATGTTGTATGACTTCCACCACTCTCGTATAGACTGTCTTCCTTCCCCGTCAGTTTCATGAATTAGTTGGCTAAAAGTGCGGCGATGGTAATAAGCTTTGAAGTTTGCTATTGCTCCCTGGTCCATAGGTTGTAATATTGACGTAGTGTTTGGTGGAAGGAACTTTACGTACACTTTTAAGTCTCTGGGCGTATCAAGTGAGGTTGGATGTCCTGGGGCATTGTCTAAGAGTAATATAACTTTAGGTTCAAGCCCATTTCTGTCACAGTATGATTTGACTGATGGGCAAAAACTATTAGAATACCATTCTTGAAAAATTTCCCGTGTAACCCACGCCTTTCTGTTTGATCGCCACACAACTGGTAGACTTGTCTTGTCTGTGCCTCGCATTGCACGGGGTGTTTCTGAATGGTACACTAGTAAAGGTTTCAGTTTGAAATCACCAGTGGCATTACCACCCAGCAGAAGTGTTAGTCGATCTTTCGCAGCTTTGAAACCACTGGCTTGACGTTCTTCCTTAGAAATGAATGTTCGAGATGGCATTTTTTTCCAGTAAAGTGCGGTCTCATCAACATTGAAGATGAGACAAGCAGGAATTTTCTCTCGTCTAACGAAGTCTTGAAACTTGTCTGGAAACTCAGCTGCAGCTTGAATGTCCGCGCTGGCCGCCTCGCCTGTTATGTGGATATTGTGAAGATTAGAACGCTGCTTGAACCGATGGAACCAGCCTCTGCTGGCAGCAAAAGTCGGAGTGGCACTCCCTTCTCCTTCTTTTGTTTTCAGCATCTCATACAAAGATTTTGCTTTTGTGCATATGAGATCTTGACTTAGTGGTGTGTTCTTCTTATTCAAATCTTCGATCCAGACTGACAGTAATTTCTCCATTCTTTCTAAGATAGATGATCTCGAACGAGAAAGTTTTGTTGCACTTATAGGTGTTGAACCTTCGCTGGAGATTTTAATTTTTTCCCGATTTTTATAAATCGTTCTCACAGTCGATTCTGAGAGTCCAAAATCTCTCCCAACAATTGTTGCTTTGCCTCCATTTTCCATTCTTCTTAACACTTTCATCTTCAATTCCAAAGTGACGCTTTTACGCTCTTTTTTCTTTACAGGCGGCATTTTTAACGTAGGGTTAAATTATGTATGTATGTATCTCCAATAAATATTAAAACAAAACTGCCAGCCGACCGAACTAACATTACGGAACAAATGAACACACGAAACGAACGAGGAAATCCCCATAGAACAAAGTCGAAGGACAGGGAATTCCCAATTCTTCAAAGAGAATATTCAGAGAAAGCGGGGATCCCCCCGCGACCATAGAGAAGTTAATGACTACATGAGCGCGAAATTTGAAATTCGCGTTATAGTGAAACCGCGCGTAACGGGGGTCGCGCTAAGCGGGGTATTACTGTATATATATATATATATATATATATATATATATATATATATATATATATATATATATATATATATATATGTATATATATATATATATATATATATATATATATATATATATATATATATATATATATATTATTTATATATATATATATATATATATATACATATATATATATATATATATATATATATATATATATATATATATATATATATATATATATATATATATATATATATATTTATATATATGTATATATATATATATATATATATATATATATATATATATATATATGTATATATATATATATATATATATATATATATATATATATATTTATATATATATATATATATATATATATATATATATATATATATATATATATATATATATATATATATATAAACAGTTTCACGAGTGAGGTCGCCTTCCGGTATCCAATCATCGTTTTGATTATTTCATTCTCCTTCATTAAGGTTTCTTTCTGATATAGCTCTCTTCATTCCCATCATCCAAGTATTACGGGGTCTGCCTCTACGTTTTCTCTATGCTGATGTCCACTGCATAGCTTTCTTTGGTATTCTACTCTCATCCGTACCATACCATATTAATTGTTTTTGTTGTATGTGTTCTAGAATGGTATTATTTCTGTTCATACGTCGTCTTATTGCCTCGTTCTGTATTATTTCCCGTTTAGAAACTTTAGCTGTTCTTTGAAGGCAATCAGCTTCTGTAGACATAAGTTTTCTAGACATATTTTTGTTAATTTGCCAGACGTCGCTTCCGTAAGCTAAATTACTTTTCACAGTGGTATCATATATTCTTAATTTTGTTTTCTTTAAGATATTATTTTGCCATAGAAGTGAGGTAAGCATTCCGATTATTTTTTTGCACTAGGTACTTTGTTTTGGATTCTTTTATCATGTCTACCGTCCTGTACTACGTTAACGCCCAGGTATATATACTCATCACATGGTTTTAGCGCGCTGCCTGCCTCTATATCTAATTCTCGAGCTGCTCCAGCTACACATAGATGTTCTTTTTTTGCAGGTTAATTTCTAGCTCCCACTTCTGATATTTTTGGTACAGCCTTTTTACCATAAATTCCGCCTCTTCATGATCTTGTGCTATCACGACCTAGTCATCTGCGTAGTGAAGTGTGAATAACATCTCATTATGAAGGGGTGCTCGATACTAAATAATTATTAAAAAATATATTTTTTATAGTAAAATATATATCGGGTAATAGGGATGAGGTAGGCAGCTAGTACGGTGATTGCGGATATATCGTAATATAGTTTCAACAGAAAAACAGTATTTCGTTGGGCGCAGGGTAGACATTGTGCTCGATGTGATTTAAACAGAGAGGATTTTCTCCGAAATTATGTGATACAGAAAATTGAAATTTGGCACTAATATAGGAATTGATGGCCTCTCTAGAGCCGTGTAGTTCTAAAAGTTAAATTTTTACTTAAGGGGTTAGTTTTGGGGGGTGAAATCGGATGTAAAAAAAAAAAAATTACCAGGTCATCGAGTGGGGGTGTCAAATGAAAGCTTGTAAAAACTTACTTACTACCTTACTTACGTGTAAGGTTGAAGAAGCATTTTTGTTTCCATTATTGTCTGTCTTGGGTTAAAGTTCCGCTCCATGCCATTCCTCTTCTCTCTATTTCTTCTCTGATTTTGTCTATCCATTTTGCTCTTGGTGTTCCTCTTCTATTTCTTCCCGGCATTCGCGTTTCGAACACTATTTTAGTAAGTCTATCGACCGGCATTCGACACACATGTCCAAACCATCTGAGTTGTCCCTCTATAATTTTCTCGTTGATGGGTTCCATTTGTAAGTTTCGTCTGAATGTTTCATTTCTTATTTCGTCTCTTCTGCGCTTGTTTTCGATTTTTCTCAGAAATCTCATTTCCACTGCGTTGGTGCGACATTCCTGTCTTTTAGTTAGTGTCCATAACACTACAGTACATAAGCGTTGGTCTGACCACTTTTTTCACAACCTCAGTTTTGATATTTTTCGGTTTTTCTCTTTTTCCTAGAAATGTTGTCTTCATTGCATTGAATATTCCTTCTGCTCTTCCCACTCTTTCGTTTATTTCCCTATCCATTTTCCCGTTCTCTTCTATAATCGGACCCAGGTACTTAACGTATCTACTATCTATCTTAATGATCTACTTGCTTAATTAGTATTCCGTCCAGCTTAATTTCGTGTGTTTCTCTGGTGTTTGATATTACCATAGTTTTTGTTTTTTGTATAATGATTTTCATGTTTATCATCTCCAGCTCTTCTTTTATTACTTCAAGGTTGTATTGTAGATTTTCCCCGGTATCTGCTATCAAGGACAAGTCATCTGCAAATATCAGTTCATTCAGTTGTGTGGGTCTTATTCGCCAGTATCCTAATGTCAACTTTTTCATCTTTTTCTTGGCTTTCTTTATTGCATCATTCAGAACCGTCATATACAGAAGTGGACTCAGTACAGATCCTTGTTTGACCCCCTGTCTTTTTTCGAATTATATTGATTCTTCATTGTTTGTTGTAACTATGTTCGTATTTTCCTTCTACATATCTTTTAATACTTCTATGTTTCTGTTCTGTTTACTCCTCTTACGCTCAGCGTCTTCCACACGTCCTTTCTTCGCACTTTATCGAAGGCTTTCTCCATGTCTATGAAACATACGTGTGCTTGTCTATTCTTGTTTAATATTTTTTTCACTCATTTGTCTAATCGTAAATATAAGATCCTGTATCCTGTATCCTATTCTTTCTAAATCCGCATTGTGTGCCCTCTAGCGTTGACTGTTTTGTTCCTTATTTTATTTTCTACTATTCTTCCAAAGTGTTATTCCTCTATAGTTGCTACAGTCTTTTTTTATCACCCTTCGTATATATGGGTAATATAATATCTGTTTTCCAGTCCTTGGGTATTCTTGGTTTCTTCAGAATGTCATTCATTCTTCTTCTTTTCTCTTTGTATACTTCATAATATTCGGCTCTTCTTGTGCTCAAATACTTTTTCCACTTTCCTTTTTTGTTTTTTACCTGTGTTCGTATATCATCCGTCCACCATTTAGTTCTTTTTATGTTGCTATTTGGTATTTCCGTTTTACCGCAGCTTCTTTCCGCTGCATACAATATGCTGTTCCTAAGATATTCCTACTTGTCCTCTATATTTGCGCTGTTTGTCCAGTCTTTCAATCTCTTTTCAAAGATTAATTCATACTCCTTTTGGTATTTTTTCTCCCTTAGTTTGATGCTCTTAATTTTTTCATTTACTTTCTTCCTTCTCTTATCATTTTCCTCCTCTTTGGCTCTTTTCATTTTCATTATTACTAGACAGTCATCACTTCCGATCTCTGCTTCTCTCTTTACTTTTACTACTTTTATTATTTTCCATTTCTTTCTACTTTCTACTCAGCAGGAAGTAATCAATAATTGATCTCTCGTTACTCGTCTCGGAAACTCTTATGTACTTGTGTATGTCCTTGTGTTTGAACTTTGTGTTTGCTATGGTTCCTATATGCTCCTTCTCTGCCCATGTATTGCTCTATTCCCCATTTCCTACTCGACCATTCAAATCTTCCATTATCAATATCTATTCGCCACTGCCATCTATCTGTCTCTGGAGCTCTTCGAAAAATTTATCATTTTTTTCCTTCGTTTTTTGCATCTTCGTTTTCTCCATATGCAGTTATTATTGTCCATATTTCATCATCCACCAGTTTTAGCCCAACTGTTAGCATTCTTTCGTTCACATACTCTTCCTGTATAACATCCTTCAGCCTGTTTGGAGCAATTATCAATCCGAATCCTCCTCTCACTCTTTCTCTCTCAGTCACTCCCGACCAGAGCATCCAGCAGCTCTTATATATTTTCTCAATCCCTTTTCCTCTCTTCTTTGTTTCCGTAATTCCCAGTATATCTATTTCTTGTTTTATCATTTCTTTCACTAGTTCTTCCTCTTTTCCCATGATACCTCTCACGTTATAAAAACACGAGTTCAAAAATATATATAATGTAATACTTGCGCACACTTTCCTTTGTATTATTTTTAAAAAATTGCCCTGAACTCGAAAAGTACTGACAAAAAAATTTTGAAAAAATTCTGGAATATTCTCCACAGGGTATAGATTGTACGAAAATTATCACGAATGCATTACCTTTAATAATTTATCTTATTATAAAAAAAAAAACAAGGATTTCAAGGTCGTCAGTTTTCGGTAAAGATCGGAAAAAAACTTTGTTGAAAACTCATTTGGGGTGTGTTTTTTGAGGTCATTGATCATTTTATAGCTCCGTAACAAAATTTCTTATTTTAAAAACAATCAACGTACTAATTGCGCAAGTCCGACTTGCACTTGGCCGGTTATTTAGTCAGTAAATACTTTTTTTATTGTTTAAGCAAGTTAAGTTTCTAATTTATCTAATTTTTTTTTTCAGTTCGACAATGTAAAACCGCGACCAAGAATGACAAAAAGAATATTTCTTAAAGTTATAACTCCCTGGGGACAGATGATGACGAGAGATGTTCATAAAATTACCTGATCGTATTTCGGACACAAGTCGACAATTTCTTTCAAAATTCAATTTAGAGATAGTCTGCTGTTTATCTAGTTATTCCGGGACACTGCATAGTCCCTCCTCTGCCTTGTTTAGGTTACTTAATTTTAACTGGAGGGTCAATATATCTTGACAAGATCATGTAGCAAAGTAAAGAAAGCTATAGTGTGTCCTAAAAAACCATATCCCGAAACAACTTTTAATATTTCCACAAGTACGTTATTATATTTGGAATATAATCTATATTTAAGTATATACATATGTATATGTATATATATATATATATATATATATATATATATATAATATACAGTCCCTGGCCAAATTATTAGACGCACTGCAAGATTTCATGTAAAATATTAATTACCGAGTGATATTGTACCGTTTTATTATTTTAAATTGATTTGTTTTTTATTTTTATATTATCCAATCAATTACCTATTTATTTGACATAAATAAAACAGCATTAATTTAGAAAAGCATAAGTTTATTAAGTTTTAAAGAAAAGTAAAATTAATGTTAGTAAAAGTCAATATTTAGTTGAGCCACCTTTAGCCGCTATCAAAGCTTTAATTCTGCGCGGCATGCTGTCAATGCAAGATTGTACTGTCTCCTGCATTTGAGGATGATGATTCCACACATGAATAATCTTTTCTAGGAGCTGGGTTTTGTTGGTAATCACATCTTTAGCCACTTCTCTTTTCATCAGCTCCCACACATTTTCAATGGGGCCAATCCAACAGAGGGATATTTTTTTCTGCCAAAAAAGCTTTAACAGACCAGAACGAGCAGTGTGGCAGGGAGCTCCATCTTGCATGAAAGTGAATGGTTCCCCATTTGGAAACCATTCTCTGAGCTGCGGAATCAACCGATTTTGTAATACTTCTTTGTACTGATCTTGCCTCATTATTCCTTTGACGACGTACAGACGTCCAGTGCCCTTGCCGCTGATGACTGACCAAATCATCACTTTGGTGGGATGTTTAACCGTCGAGACGACACAATCAGGATGAAACTTTTCTCCATGACGACGACGCACATACTGAGCTTTATTCTGCAAAATTTCGAATGTGCTTTCGTCACTGAAGCAGACCTGTCAAAAATAGGAAAAATATATAAACTTCCATGTTTATTTGCTTTATTTAACTGAAAATGATAATAATGTATCAATTATTGATTAAATTGCTGTATCTTACCGATCTCCAGAAGTCCACATCTTTGTCTTGCCATTGTTTGGCCCACTTCAAGCACTTTGCTTTCATTGCAGCTGTTAACTTGGGCTTCCTGGCGGGGCGACAAGCCTTAAAATCTAATTCTTTCAATTTTCTTCGAACAGTGCGCTCAGAAGCATTTACGCTAGCATCCTGGAGTTGTGATTTTATTACCTTTGTGGTAGCAAATCTGTTTTCTACACAAATTTTCTTCAAACATCTCTCTGACCGTGGAGTGAAAATTGGTTTTCTACCGCATCTTTTCTTTCTTTTCGGGCTTAATTCCTTCCCTGACTCAATTTTCTTTTTTATGCGTCGTACACTAGCTTCAGAAACCTCCAATCTTCGTGATATTTCTCGGTTTGTAAATGTTTTCGCAATCACAAGGGCCTTCACTTCAGCTTTTTTACGTGGTGAAAGATCGCCTTTTCTACCCATAATGAAAATAGTCCAATTACTTTTTTAAAACACTGCATACAAAATAAACTAATAACTGAGTAGTATAAAACTGTTAAACAAACAATCACAGTCCATAAAGCCACAGAAACACGTCCGTACCTGACTCGATTCCGATCGCGACTGATACAGCTTTGTACTTATTTACGTTCATGTATCACTTTGTCAACACAGTGTTGCCCTATGTTAAAAATAAATACAAATATGTAGTCTACAACAATTCTTTTAAATAAAAATCAATAATATTGTAGTTTAAATATACCATTATTGCATAAAAACTCTTAAGAAACATAAAATTACTAAAAAAAAATACAGTGCGTCTAATAATTTGGCCAGGGACTGTATATGTATATATATATTTGCAGTTTTTGTTTTTTAAAAAACAGCTGCCTGCAATTCTTAAACACAGAAATATTCAATTTTTTACATAAACTTCCACTTCAGGAGCGAAGGAAACTATTTTTTTCAACAAGATGGTGCGTCCAATCATAATACGTTGCGAGAATAGCTGGATGAATGATTTGAAGACCAGTGGATTGGACGTTATCCTGCTAATCCTAGGCCAGAGATATTTTAGGACAGGGATGTCAAAGATACGGCCCGCGGGCCGCATCCGGCCCCCGGGACGTATCAATAAGGCCCGCGATCGCAATGAAGAATCATAATTTTTAACAACCGTATATTATATACTATATAATTAAATAAATAAAATGTTATAATAATTCAGTACATTTTTTTTATTGGAATCTGGCCCGCCTACACATTCTAAATTTAATATATGGCCCTCTGCAAAATTGAGTTTGACACCTCTGTTTTAGGACTTAATACTGCTGAATTTTTTTTATGGGACTCAAAAACAAATTTTAGGTTCAGAAACCTTTTAAAAATATTGAATATTTGAAAAATGCGATAAGACAGTGCCTAAATAGCGTGCCTCCGTACATGTAAAAGAATGACATTCGCCAACAATTCAGCGCCTAGAATTGGGCGGTAGACACGTCGAAGTGCAATCTCGATCATTTTTTTTTAAGTTTACGTTTTTTTTTTTTGTTCATTTAAATTGTGAAGTGCGAATTTATTTGCTGTATAGCCAATATCTTTATTATCTTTAGTAAATACTGTTTTACTAATTTCCTAGAGTTACCTGTGATAGAGTTGTTCCGGGTTCATATTAGTAAAACGTTTAAAAAAAAAGTGGATAAAACTATTTTTTTCAAACTCATTGCAATAGGAAATTTTTGTGACTGTTTTTTCTAAAATTACTTTCTATAATAAAAAGATAATTTTGATTAATTCTTGTTCTTCCTGCCCCATGTATTCACATACGTCGGGGTCTCTGTACCATTCCTTCAGTTTATTTTATTATTGAGGTTGTTATTCTCTGCTAGTCGAAAGGAACTCTACACCGGTCCTAGATATTCCGGAGCCACGAATGCTTCTTTTTACCGGGTCCTCGCTGATCTTCCATTTTTTCCTGAAGAATAAGTTTTAGAATCGTGTAGTGGTCACCTCTTAGTATATGTCCGAAATAAGACACCTTTCTTTGTCTTACGATATTAAGTAGTTGCCTCTCTACCCTGGCCCTTTGAGGCGCGTAGCAAAGTACCCATAGCTCGAAAGCTTCGATACGATTCAATGGTCTCACTATTAACGACCATGTCTCTACACCATATAAGAGGACCGGTCAGACATTTTATTACACGTAGGTGCTGACCGAGTAACAGCTGTCTTTGAAGCAGCATATTTTTCAACTTTAGAAAGGTATCCGTTACCATGCCAATCCACAGTTTAACCTCTCCATCACAATTCCATCGTTCGTTGACGGCAAAACCAAGATATTTGAATTTATTAACCCTCTCAATCTCTTGATCTTTTAAAAAGAGAGGTGTCTATCAATCACCATCATTTTGATTTTCCCAATATTTATATGTAGACCATACTTCTCGCCAATATCATTCAGCTTATTGATTAGAATTTGCAGATCTTCCATGTTATTGGCAATTAGTGTGGTATCGTTTGGCTATCGAATATTATTTATAGGCTTTCCATTAATTTCTATCGCTCTGCATTCATCTTCTAGAGCAAGTCTCTATGTAGATATTAAATAATACTGGCGACAGTATGCATCCCTGCCCAACTCCTTTAAAACGCTGAGAGGTTGATTAATTATTATTAAAAAAAAACTTTACATTGGTTTTTCTTTTAATTGTAGATGTTTATGACCAACTTATGCATAGAAGCTTTCAGAAATACTAGTTGGGGTTTTAAACTGTAACGAATATTTGCAGCGATAGGTTACATGCAAAATTGTAAATATGTCATCGTTAGGCAACATTTTTAGGTTTAAAAATGTCAGGTTACGTGTAAAACCGGAAGTTTGACTTTGCAACGAGGTATATCGCGTGAGCGCATGAGGCATCGGTTGTCTCTCGGTTGGTAGATTTTTAGTTAGTTATTCAACGATCAAATCTTCACCCTGGATTCACGTGTTAAAGAGCCCACTAGGGCGTCTGGTAACTTGTTATAGTGGAGAAATGATAATCCAAGGGTCAATGCGCATGGCAGCTACTTGCTGACGGTTGCCTATCTTGGACACGCACTGAAACGCAGAAGTGACAGGAAAAAGAACTAAATCAAGCGGTTTAACAAAAATACAATTTGCGAAATTTTTACAACGGACAGTAGTGCGTATGGTGACGTCATCTAAGTAAACGTTCTCGTTGATCACGATGGATAGGCTACAGTACCTTACCTTGGTTTGATATCTTTTCTAACAGCGCAAGACATTCTCCAGCAACACTGTCAGTCTCACCGAAATATCTTATCTTGGTTAGCCTTATGGCACCACACAGTCTTTTTTCGGCAGTACTCGGTCTCATGATAAAACAGAATGGACCTTACCACGTAACACTGGTCGCTGTGTTGCCACCTAACGACGGAGATGGCTCATGTACGGTTGAACAGGTACGCTGATAACGACGGGTTAATTGATTCCTGCAAGTAGCGGTTTATTCTGAGGCGGTAAGCAGTCCTTCTGTTTGCCCAATAGACGGCGGCGATGGTAGCGCGCATTTTTCATGGCTCGGTAGAAAGCTTCTCTGGACTGTCAGGAAATTAACATGGGTTCTCCGACCACACACCGTCATCCTGCTTAGGCGCCATATCTACGGGGGGCTAGCGCAGCTAGTTAAGTTTGGTACTCGATGCGCTGTCGATGTAAACTGATCTTTTGGTGGGTCTGGGTCAATATCTATATGATAAGGAGAAGTAACTGGCCCGCACTATTACTCTAGGTGCGTGTCAGACAGAGACGGTGGTCAAAACAAATCTTCAGATAGTCCGCTCCCATCTATCGGTGTTCCGCAGCGAGGAGAATGTTGGTTATAACGAGTTCGCAGTTTTCCTTCTTGTGGTGCACTAGAGAGAGACGGGATATGATATTTCTTTCATTTTAAAACAGTACTACCAGATATATATATATATATATATATATATATATATATATATATATATATATATATATATATATATATATATATTTACTTAATCCTTTTGCCTTTTCTACCCCTTTTGTTAGGAGTGTAAGGCCCGTGGAATTGAGTTATTCTATATCTGTCTTTTCCATATTTCCTTCTATATCCTTCCATCCTGTTTAAATTGCCGATTGCCTCTCTTGTTTCTTCTGTATTAGTTTCTTCGGTTTGTGTGAGTTCTGCATCTTGTTCCGGTATTATGTCTCTACGTTGATGCTTTTCCTTCTAATTTTTTGCATCCATTACCTTTCCTTTCTGTTTCAGTAATTTCTACATAGGGCATTTGTTGTTGTTCTGTCAATACATCCCATAGGTATATATATATATATATATATATATATATATATATATATATATATATATATATGTATATATATATATATATATATATATATATATATATATATATATATATATCAGATATCAATTGAATAGGTTCTTTTTCTTCATTGATTTAAAACCCAACCCAACTTTTTAATTCCTTATAAATATGTAAAAGGCACATCCTTTTATTTCTTGTCTGTTTTTTAAAATCTTAATAACCTCAACCTTTTCCTTAATATGTCCCAGCTTCAAGTACTTTAATAAATCATTTTTACTTTGCTTCATATAAGCTTTAGTTCTACTTTATAAATGAAATGCCAAAAAAAACTCGTAGTTCTTGTCTAATCTCCTCAAAGCTTTCATGTAAGCGTACCATAGACATTATTTTCAATCTACCATCTGTCCTCTCCCTTTAATTAAAAGCCCTACAGGGATATCAGCATACTTTTTTCTTAAGAAGTCGCCTTTCCGAAAAAGCTTTTAGGAAAAATGCATGAAAATTTGCCCTTAAGTACTAAAGATGAAAACTGTTATAGTCACGATAAAACAAGAGGTTTATTACGTAAACACAGTGATGAAGGTATAAGAAAAGCGTAGTTTGTCTGCTATATATACACCGGAAACTTTATTGTAAATGGGAAAACTCAAGTATTTTAATTTTGATTTCCTGTATCGATCGAAAAAGTGCTGCTGACGTTTCAACGATTATCTTGCCGGGTTTTCCAGAGGTTGTTCCAAGGACTGACTTCTTCCGAATCTAGCACGAAACTGGCTTAATTCCTCTTGTACACATCTTTTAACACGTAGGCTGAAAAATTTTTGGTTTAGCTACTTAAAATACATTTCTTTTTTGCAAAATTCGACTTTATTCATCAACAGAATCTCCTTCAAAAGCGATTTAATTAGTCCAACACTTTTCTAACATTTATATACCTTTCTTAAAGAAGGATTTGTCTCTGCCTTCAAAATAGGCCTCAGTTTCAGCGATAACTTCTTCATCTCTTCGCCGAGAGCATTTTTTGAGGTCTGCGAATAGATAATAGTCGCTGGGGGTCAAATCTGGAGAATATGGTGGATAAGAAAGTAATTCGAACTTCAGTTCATGCAATTTTGCCATCGTAACCATTGACTTGTGACACGGGGCATTGTCTTAATTAAAGACCACTTTTTTTGTTCATTTGGGGCCGTTTCTTTGTTATTTCTGCCTCCAAACGAACCAATAACTTTATATAATATTCGCTATTGATGGTTTTTCCCTTCTCAGCATAGTTGATGAAAATTGTACCATGCGCATCCCAAAATACAGAGGCCAAAACCTTCCCAGCCGACTGTTGTGCCTTTGGTCGCTTCAGACGGCTTTCACCGGCTGCTGTCCATTCAGCTGACTGCCGATTTCATTTCGGTGTGTAGTGGTGGATCCATGTTTCATCCATTGTCAGATATCGCATAAAAAAATCTTTTTTATTGTGCTTAAACAGGTCCAAGCAGCGCTCAGAATCATCAACACGTTCTTGTTTTTAGTCCACTGTGAGCAAACGCGGTACCCATTCCTACCAAAACTTTTTCATGTCCAAATGTTCATACAAAATATGACCAACACGTTCCTCTGATATCTTTAGGGTGTCAGCTATCTCCGACAATTTCACTTTATGGTCATCCAAAACAATTCTGTGGATTTTTTTTATGTTTTCCAGTATAACCACCTCATTTGGGCGTCCAGAGCGTTCAGCATCATTTGTGTCTGTACGACCCCGTTTAAATTCAGCGTACCAGTAAATGATGAGTGATTTTCCAGAGGCAGAGAGTATTTTTTCCCATCAAAAAACAGAACGACACGAAATTCGATTTTTTCCATTGTTTTGAAAATATTCAAAGGAGCGTCACTAAAACCTCTGTAACTTGTAAACTAATTGCCGAAATGTTATGAAATTTTGACACGTATCGTTTCAATGTTGGTACTTTCTAAATATCATACGGATTTTTCGAAAAGGGCGACATCGATGTCTCAGACTAAAGACCTTTCAGCCTACGTGTTATATTAGTGGACCAGTGCAGTGGGGGGGCCTCATAGGTGATTTATTCCAAGATAAGGGAAAAGAAGAAGCAAGTACTTAAGGTTGTTGGGATGTTTAGATATTTCGACGGACTCTCTAATTTTTCTACGATATAATTTGCTATAAGGAGCTTTGATTGATTTATTAAAAAAAGAATTTAAGGCCAGTAACTGTTTTTTTTTCATAACCATAATATTTACAAAAATGGTATTACTTTTTTTAATTTTCAACTTTCATTTGTGAAATTGTATAAGTTACGTAGATTTCTTTTATCAGGCAGTACCCTTTAAAGCTAAAATATAAACGATTCAATATTTAGGTATTTGCCGAGACGAGAGTTTATTTTTTATTATAAGCTCTGGTTAACAATCATGTTGAATATAGATGGTAGAACATATTCTCACACAGAATCTTTTTAACGCATTAAGTTAGAAATGTTTAAAAATTTAAAAATCTTGAATAAATTACTGTTTATTTCAACTATAACCTTATTGATTCCATTTTCTAGTTGCTAATACCCCAATATTTGTAGTTCAACAACATTTATGAGATTTAGTGGTGTCTATTTTTATACTAATCAAGATCAACTTTAGACAGTAAATCGAGGATGCTTAACTTAAGAAAAAAAACCACCAAGTGCAAGTCGAACTTGCGCAATTAGTGTTCCGTACGTTGATCGGTTTTAAAATAAAAAATTTTGTTACGGAGGTATAAAATGATCAATGACTTCATAAAACACACTCCAAATGAGTTTTCGACAAAGTTTTTTTCCTATCTTTACTGAAAACTAGTGACCTGGAAATTCTTGTTTTTTTCTGTATGTTCTTCTTCAGCCTTTAACTCGTCCACTCCTGGACATAGGCCTTTCCTAATGTTTTCCATTTTGCCCTGTCTTGTACTTTTTGGTGCCGATCTCTACCAGCTATCCTCTTGATATCATCTATCCATCTCAACTGGGAGTCTACCGCTACTTCGTTTTGTCTCCCTAGGTCGTCACCATATGATTTTCAGAGGCCATCTTTCATCGTGCTGTCTTGCAACGTGTCCAGTCCATTGCCACTTCAGTTCGGCGATCCTGTCTATGACATCCGTTGCCCTTATTCTTCGACGGATCTCTTCATTTTGGATTCTGTCACTCTGACACAGCCCCAATATGAACCTTTCCCTTGCCCTCTGCATTACTCTCAGTCTACTGGCGTTCTTCTGCGTTAGACAGATTATTTGCATTCCGTATGTTGTTACCGGTAGAATACATGTATCGCAAACTTTCCTTTTTAAATTAATCTGAATACTGCTATCTCTCGGCACAAAGAAGAGTCTCTCAAATGCTGCCTAAGATAGCTGTATTCGCTGTAGTGATTCTCTTTTCCTAGAGTGATTGAATGGCATTATTTTTGTTTTAGAGTAATTCGTTTTGAGGCCAACCTATTTTGACTTATAACTCAATTGTTGAAGCATTGATTCCAATTCGTTCAAGTCACTTGATATCAACACAGTGTCATCCGCAAATCGGAGATGGTTTAGATACACTCCGTCAATTTTAATTCCTTTACCTTCCCATGGTAGTTTCTCAAAGACATCCTCGAGTACAAGTGTAAATAATTTTGGTGATATAGTCTCTCCCTGACGGCCACATCTTTCAACTTTAATGCTATTGGTTTTCATCTCTTCATCTATCTTTATATGAAGAGAAGCGTTTTTTTGTAGATATTTTCGATCAGTGAAGTATATCGAGTGTCAATTCATGCTCGGTCCATGGCCACTAATATGTATCCAATTTCGACTGTGTCAAAAGCTTTTTGCAAGTCGTTAAAGGCTAGGTGTATTTATACATTATATTCAGATATTTTCTCTATAAGGAATTTTATGGTTTGCAAATAATCACTTGTGCTGAAGCCCTTTCGGAGACTAGCCTGTTCCACAGCTTGGTATGTACCAAATTTTGATTTTAGTCGATTGGTAATAATTTTTGTAAATAGTTTATACAACAATAAACTTATCGCTCTGTAGTTTTCTATGTTTGCTGAGTCTCCTCAGCAAGATGATTTCTGCAACTAACCAGCTTTCCGGAACTAAAGGCTAGGTGTATTTATACATTATAGTCAGATGTTTTCTCTATAAGGAATTTTATGGTTTGCAAATAATCACTTGTGCTGAAGCCTTTCGGAGACTAGCCTGTTCCACAGCTTAGTATCTACCAAATTTTGATTTTAGTCGATTGGTAATAATTTTTGTAAATAGTTTATACAACAATAAACTTATCGCTCTGTAGTTTTCTATGTTTGCTGAGTCTCCTCAGCAAGATGATTTCTGCAACTAACCAGCTTTCCGGAACTTTTCCTTCCTGCAGGCATTTATTAAAGAGCATACATTTTTCTAACGTTGATCCTCCAAATTTCAACATTTCAGCTGTAATTTTATCCTCGCCAGGGCTTTTGTCGTTTTTCATGTATTTTAAGGCTTTCTGTAATTCCTCTGGTGTTATGTCTGGGATATCTTCCTAATTAGTTCTTACTCCCGGGTTCGGCGTTGTTGATAAGTAAATAGTAATATAAAATTTTTCTATTACTTTAGCGATTTCTTTTTTAATGGTTCTCATTACGCCGTTTACGTCCTTTATTTTACTCAGTTGTATTTTTCCCCTTGATAATTTAGATTCCAATACTCCTATATTGTTGCTCTGATCAATAGGGTATATACTTTTTTTTTCACTTCCGATTTCACCCCCAAAACTAATCCCTTAAGTCAAAATTTAACTTTAAAAATTACACGGCTCTAATGAGGCCATCAATTCCTATATTAGTGCCAAATTTCAACTTTCTATGTCAAATAGTTTCAGAGAAAATCGGGTATGATGGACGGACAGACAGACATATGGACAGGCAGACCGACAGACAGGCATACGGACAGACAGACGGACAGCCACTGAAGTTATCTTATAAGTGTTCTGTACGGAACACTAAAAAGTATATTCAACAGTGCTCTAAATAGGTGGAAACTACTATCTCTGACTTAAGAATAAGCCACTTGCAAAGGTATGCATGAAAAAAATATATATGACTAGCCGGGTCCGTGGCACCGCTCGCGTGGACTTGATTCACTACTATCATCACTGCTTATTCCTTATGTTACCCAACGTAATAAAATATCTCCCATTATTTCCCCTTATCTCCCAATATTTCTCCTTATTTTCCGTTATGTCTACATAATTTCCATTATCTAGGCTTATCTCCGCTCATCTCCCATTATTTCTCCATATCTCCCATTATTTCTCCTTATCTCCCATTATTTATACTTATCTCCAATTATCTCACCTTATCTCCACTTATCGAGGCCTATCTCGGCTTATCTCCCATTATTTCTCCTTATCTCCCATTATCTCATCTTATCTCCCATTATCTAGGCTTATATTGAATTATATAGAACATATGTATAAATTTATAAAAACACGGAAATCGGATAAGTGGTTCTCAAGTGATAAGCTCACTAACGGACAGACAGACAGACAGGCAGAGAGACAGGCAAACAGACAGACAGAGAGATGTTGCATTTTATATATATTCTAAATAGGAGATTATAGATAACCTGGCCAGAGAACAAATGTATGAATTAAAAAAAAACACGTAAATCGGATAAATGGTTCTCGAGTGATAAGCGCACTAACGGACAGACAGAGACAGAGAGACGTTGCATTTTATATATATTATATTCTTTGCTACATGATATTGTTCCATATTTAATGCTTTAGGCAGTGTATTGCAAGAGAACGCGCTAGCAGCAAACTTTTCTCCGACTTGATTCACTATTATCGTCACTGCTTATTCCTTATGTCACCTAACTTAATAAAATATATCCTATAACCTGGTCAGAGAACATATGTATGTGTAAAAAAAAAAGCACGAAAATCGGATAAGTGGTTCTCCAGTGATAAACGCACTAACGGACAGACAGAGACGTTGCATTTTATATATATTATAGATATTCTTCGCTACATGATATTATTCCATGTTTAATGGTTTAGCATGTTTAAAAAAAAAAGCACGTAAATCGGATAAGTGGTTCTCCAGTGATAAGCGCACTAACGGACAGACAAACAGACAGAGATACATTGCATTTTATATATATTATAGATGTAATAAAATATATATCTATAACCTGGTCAGAGAACATATGTATAAATTTAAAAAATCACGTAAATCGGATAAGTGGTTCTCGAGGGATAAGCGCACTAACGGACAGACAGACAGACAGAGAGACGTTGCATTTTTATATATATTATATATATATATATATATATATATATATATATATATATAGATTATTATTATTATTATATACCCTGGCCAAAGAATATATGTATGAATTTAAAAAAAGACATGTAAATCGGATAAGTGATTCTCGCGTGATAAACGCACTAATGGACAGACAGACAGACAGAGAGACATTCCATTTTATATATATTATAGATTATAGGTTATAGATATTCTCTGCTACATAATATTGTTCCATATTTAATGGTTTAGGCTGTGTATTGCAAGGGAAAGCGTTAGCGGCAAACTTTTTTTCCGACTTCATTCACTATTTTACGTCGCTGCTCATTCCTTATGCTACCTATCGTAATAAAATATAGTCTATAACCTGGCCAGAGAACATATATATATATATATATATATATATATATATATATATATATATATATATATATATATATATATATATATATATATATATATATATATATTTAAAAAAAAAAGTACGTAAATCGGATAAGTGGCTCTCCAGTGATAAGCGCACTAACGGACAGACAGACAGAGAGACAGACAGACAGATTGACAGACAGACAGACAGACAGACAGACAGAGAGACGTTGCATTTTATATATATTATAAATGATGATGAACCAAGACCCTCTGCAAATATCTGACGCCACTGACATTTAGTTATCATGTAGACTCTAACTCTAATCTTCTTTAATATTTTTTACTGTCAAAAATTTAATTAAAATTACATGTCTTTTTAATAATAACGTTGTAATTTAAATTGTTTTTGTAACTTTATTTTCAACAAGGCGACCTATGTTGCTGCAGAATACAAAAACAAGCTTATTCAATTTGTAAAACAATGGAAACAAGAAACAAAGTAAAAATAAAAACTAGTATAAAAAGAATTTTAGCAGCCATTTATAACAATTCAATTTTTGTATAAAATTTAGGCTTGAATTGAATATTTTGGATCTATATACTTTCTAAAAAACCGTTAAGTAAGTTAAGTAAAGTTACAAGTTTTACGATTTGAAATAAAGTCTACCTTTATTTAGCTAGCAAGTAGATAATAAAAACAAACACTATTTTTATCGGAACTTCTTCTTTCTTATATGGTGTGTTATATACGTCGGCATACCGCCTGTTTTATCCCCATTAGGTCTTTGCCGATGTGGGCATCCAGCATTCCTTTCTCCTTTTCGGAGGTCCGCCCCTAGTTCTTTTAGCGCAAGATTTATTGAGTTTGGCCCTTTTTATCATTGATATTTCTTGGACCTTACTTAGTTCTTGTAGATCTTTGTTGCGGATTTTATCGTGGATGGTTTTTCCATGTATGTTCCTAATCACCTTCATTTCTGCTATCCTCATCATTCTTGCTGTTTTGCATGTGCCAGCTCTTGTTTCTACAGCATATATAAGGATCGGTCTCACTGTCGTCTTGCATATTCTTATTTTGCTTTCCACTGTGAGGTATTTATTTTCCAGGCAATATCCATCAAGCAACCTGCCATTAGTGATGCCTTCATAGACTGTTGTTTTACTTCCCTGTTTAAGTCTCCGTAGCTTGTCATCATTGTTCTCAGCTATTTAAAAATATTAACCTGTTCAATAATACTTCCTTGAATCTCCAGCTTGCATCTTAATAATTCTTTTGAAGCTACCATACATTTTGTCTTGGTTATGTTAATAATCATGTTTAATTTTCTCGCTTCCAAACTGAAGGCAAGAAAGATCTTCTGAGGGTTGTCTTCAGAATCGAAAATGAGGACTGCATTATCGGCGTAGCAGATTGTGTGGAAGTGTGTCTTGCCCATTTTGTATCCTCTAGTTTTTGGAAGATTCTCCACTATTCTTTCCATTTCAAGAAATTATCGACCAAACCAAGAAGGCACACAATCAATTAAAAAACAAACTTCTCGCTTGTCCCAACAATTCCAGGTCCTTTTGGTCAGTCGCTAAGGCAGTTAGTCAAAATTTTACCAAATCCACCATACCACCACTCACACGGCCAGATAAATCTATTGCAACCACACCTGTTGAAAAAGCGAACTTGTTGGCTGAACTCTTTGCTTCACAATCTACTGTCGATTTCAAAAAAAAAACACCACCTACTATACCGATATTGTCTTCAGACTGCGTATCATTAAAAGTATTTTAATGAAACTAAACACCACCAAAAAAGCTTCTGGCGCTGATGGAATATCTGCCATAGTTCTCAAAAACTGTGCGAGGGAACTAACACCAGTTTGCTGTAGACTGTTCAACCCATCCTACAAAAAGGGAATATTTCCTTTCTGCTGGAAATGTGCCACAGTTCAGCTGATACCTAACAAAGGCAAGAAGACCTTGCCAAAAAACTACCGACTAGTCGCACTGCTTTTAATAATACCGAAAGTCATGGAAAAGGCTATTAATCAGCATCTTCTAAAATATCTTAAAGGATTCAATATTATTAGCGATCACCAATATGGCTTTCGCAATCATAGATCAACAGGAGATCTTCTGACTTATGTAACACATGTTTGGAACAACGCAATTGAACACTTTGGAGAATCTCGAACGGTTGCTCTTGACATATCCAAGGCATTCGACCGTGTTTGGCACGATGGACTGTTAGCTAAGTTACGCTCTTATAGTATGCCTGAAAAGTTCTATTTGTGGCTCTCATGTTTCCTCAGAGAGCGTTCTTTACGAGTAGCAGTCGACGGATTTCTTTCTAACACCTTCACTATCAACGCCGGTGTGCCCCAAGGCTCCATACTATCTTCTACTTTCTTTCTCATTTACATTAACGATCTGCTGGAGAAGTCCGGAAACCCAGTCTACAGCTTTGCAGATGACAGTACGCTTATATCTTCATTCACTTTGAACGCTCGGACATCGGCTACTCAGACGAATATCCGCAGACAGCGGAACTTAACGTTCAAGTTAACAAAGACCTGGAAGAAATTCTATCTTGGGGTGACAGTAACCAAGTGAAATTTAACGCTACAAAAACCCAGGAGGCAGTTTCTTCTAAAAAAGTTAATGTTGGTGAACCCGACATAGTTATGGCGGGGCACTCTATTCCTCTAACATCGTCACTCAATCTGCTAGGCGTTAATTTAGGAGCAAATATGTCCTGGCATGAGCATGTCGCAGGCATAGCAAGGAGAGCTTCTCAAAAGTTGGGAATATTATTTGGAACCCGAAAGCTTTACACTTCACAACAACTGTTAATTCTTTATAAAGCTCAAATTCGACCAACTATGGAATACTGCTCCCATGTTTGGGGCTCCGCTCCCAAACCTATATTGGATTTGTTGGATTCTATTCAGAGAAGAGCTGTTCGTCTGATTGGAGACCCGGAACTTACCGGCGGCCTTGATTCGCTGGAACATCGAAGAACGGTTGGCGGCTTGAGCCTATTCTACAAGTATTTTCATGGAAAGTGTTCGAAGGATGTAGTCCGCTTAATTCTTCGCAGAGCGGTGCTTGTTAGAAATACACCTCGCGCAAATACTTCACATCCGTTTGAGGTTCAGCTTATTACTCCTCGTACAACGCTTTTCAAGCAGTCTTTTATATTGAGAACATCATCCCTTTAGAATAATTTGCCCAGTACTGTGTTTCCCGCCAAGTATAATTTACAGCGATTCAAGAACAACGTGAATCGCTTTGTCCGCACACGTGTCGCTCCTGTAGCGCTTTACGGACTTCCCTGCAGCACATGTACTAGACCCATAAAAAAAAATGACGAGATTGAAGATAAAGGGATGAAGTGAATCGCCTTGTCTTGTTCCGACGTTTATTTTTACTTCCTTGCACAGTAGATGTCCCATTTTTATTTAAAGTTAATAATAATAAGAGAGTGCGGAGGGAGCCTAGAAGCCTAGTGAACAAAAATTGTTAATATCCTTTTGAAATGTACTGAAAGTATGAAAGCCTAAAAAAGCGAGACCACTCTAAAAAAACTCTAGTTTTCCTAATTATTTTTCCAATTAATTAAATTTAATGTCAACACAAAACTGTCTAGACGTTAAGAACATCATCATCCATCACTTTGTGAAAACAACAAAATAATCAAAATAATAATAATCTATTAATACTCAAGCGTTCCACCCACTATTTTCATAATATAAATATGGAGCTTATTACTTGTTCCTTTTTTGTAAAAAAATGTGTTCATTATGATCAAGCCAATATCAATAAAATGAGAAAAGCACACGAGGGTGCTTTTTAATTTATCTACATAGGTGATGGAGACAAACAAAAAATGATTGATTATCAAATTTCTACGGCGCACATTGGGACCAAAATCTGAAAAGGTGACCAAAATCTAGTTTTTTGAGGTCGCTGATTAAGAATCGGACATAAAAAATGTAAATAACAAAATGGCGGCTCCAATATGGCGGGCAAAATTGATAAAAATTGTCATATTTTCATGAAATTTCGACTATAGGGCTCTTCGAGGTTGTTGATGAAAAATCTGAAATTAAAAATGTGAAAAACAAAATGGCGGATCTGATATGCGGACAAAAATGATAATTTTTGTCATATTTTCATGAAATTTCGACTATAGGTTTTTTCAATGTCGCTGATAAGGATCTGAAATTAAAAAAGTGAAAAACAAAGTGGAGGATCCAATATGGCGGTTTGAAAAAATACGAGTAAGTTAATGTTTTAAAGTGAAACTGTTTGTTATTAATATATAATGACAATGTAAACTATACAAAAATGTTATTACAAGAAAACATCAATATTCTTCATCTGATGAAAGTGTTAACTAATCATCACTGCTCTGAATCTCAGAACTGGGAGCGTTTAGCAGTTGTATAGCTTCAGAGTCCAACGTTTTCAATTTTTTTCGCTGGTAATTTCCGCAGGTTTAATATTAGCGGATCTGATGATACCAAAAGCCTCTCAAATACATCTTCCATATTCTTAACACGATTACATTTTCGCGCAAAGTCCGACCGATATTTTTTACAAGATTCTTGGGTCTCTTCAGACATTTGTCCGATTGGTAAAATCTTTTTTACATAAAATTAATTTTAAAAAAATGCGCAAGTGCGGGCAGCTGATTTTGCTCCTATATTATTAAAAAATAGTTAGAAAACACGATAAAAATGGTTTGACAGTGGGATATCGTGGGTCTTTTAACTTATGTATATTTTAAATTTGACGTTTGAAACTAAAAGTTCTAAAAAAGTGATATTTTAAACGTTACAATAATTAAATGATAATCAAATTTTATTGTAATCAATTTATATCATTTAAATGTACTCACTTTTATTCGGAGAATCCATTTCACGAAATTAAATTAACTTCAAAAACAAAACATTTGAGCTCAATTGAATCGGCCTGTCTAACTCAAACAGAACAAGCTCAGAATCTGGCCTGCTCGACGCTCTAACAACAATAGGTGTTAAGAGCCACGTGTACACACTTGATTATTATAAGCGGTCGTTTCGAATAGCGCAGGTACCAACCCACATACCTAGAGCCTGAAAAGTCTCTTAATCGAACATTCATTTTAGGGACTTATGGCCACCTTTTCGGCATTCGGTCCCAATGTGCGGCGCTTCTATGTAATTTAACGAAATTTTATGCATTTGCAATTTAAGTTTGAGGGTAATTTGGAACAAACCATAGTTATAAAGTTTCTTACTAGAAAGAGAAGTGGACCAAAAGTTCCTCATTAAAGAATATCCTACAATGTACACATCTCATTTTTAACTAAAATTTTGGGTTAAACAGTTACGATCAGAAAGTCAATTCAGGATAACTCCGGACCAAGAAGACCGATTAAAATAACAACTGAACAAACCATCATACTCATGGAAGATTCCCAATGCCTGCCAAAGAAGCTGAAGTAACCGAAACTACGGTTCTTAAAAGCGTACATAAAGGTTTAGGGATGAAGAAATTCTTGTCTGATATTGTATGAATCGCTAGGTAGATAACTTTAACATCCACCATAGTAGTAATTGACTCCCACTAAGTATCGACTGATCTAGTCGAAGTGTTAAAAAAATCTTCATGAAGTTTACTAGCCACCTGATATTTTAAAATACTCTTAAAGGGTGTCCAAGGTAGGCTGAAACGTTTTTTGCCTGGCACATAGATGTCGCCTTTTTCAAAAAATCCATATGATTTTTAGGAAGTACCAACCTTCAAACATTATGTGTCAAAATTTCATGACATTTCGACGATTAGTCTACAAGTTACAGTGGTTTTAGTGACGATACTTTTGATATTTTCAAAACAATGGAAAAAATCGAATTTCGTGTGTTGATTAAACACCGTTTTTTAATGGGAAAAAATATCGTTCGAACAATGTAATGGCTTGATAAGTGTTACGGGGACTCTGACCCTGAAAAATCACTTATCATTTACTGGTATGCTGAATTTAAACACGGTCGTACAGTCACAAATGATGCTGAACGCTCTGAACGCCCAAATGAGGTGGTTACACCGGAAAACATCAAAAAAATCCACAAAATTGTTTCGGATGACCGCAAAGTAAAATTGCGTGAGATAGCTGACACCCCAAAAATATCAAAAGAACGTGTTGGTCATATTATGCATGAACATTTGGGTATGAGAAAGCTCGTCTCGAAATGGGTGCCGCGTTTGCCCATAGTGGACCAAAAACAATAACATATTGATGATTCTGAGCGCTGTTTAGACCTGTTTAAGCGCAATAAAAAGGATTTTTTCATGCGATATGTGACAATGGATGAAACCTGGATCCACCACTACACACCGGAATCAAATCGGCAGTCAGCTGAGTGGACAGTAACCCTTGAAAGCCGCCCGAAGCGACCAAAGACACACCAGTCGACTATGCTGAAAAGGGAAAAACCATCAATAGCGAATATTATATAAAGTTATTGGTACGTTTGAAGGCAGAAATCGCAAAGAACCGGCCTCAAATGAACAAGAAAAAGGTGCTCTCAAGTCAATGGTTACGATGGCAAAATTGCATGAATTGAAGTTCAAATTGCTTCCTCATCCACCATATTCTCCAGATTTGGTCCCCAGCGACTATTATCTATTCGCAGACTTCACAAAAATGCTTGTGGGAAAGAGATTTGACTCCAATGAAATTATCGCCGAAACTGCGGCCTATTTTAAAGGTAAAGACAAATCCTTCTACAGGAAAGGTATAGAAATGTTAAAAAAGCGTTGGACTGATTGTCTCACTCTTGAAGGAGACTATGTTGATGAATAAAGTCAAATTTTGCAAAAAAAAAATGTTTTAAGTAGCTAGACCAAAAACTTTTTAGGCTGCGTGATGTATATATATATATATATATATATATATATATATATATATATATATATATATATATATATATACATGGTGTTATGAAATTCACTGCGTATATTGAAATAGATGACTCGTGGGCTCATGTAGAAGCACATTCAATACTTTTTTTTCAAATACTGTATAGTATACCGCTTCAGTATCTTCTGTCATTTATTAATATAAATATCTTTTATAACATATACTTTTGATTTTACCCGACGTAAAAAATTTGGGACTCTTTAGCATAATGATATTACACATCAGTTATTACCATTACACCACCAATATTTTATTTTTGCTTCATGAGCGATGTGTGACCAAGTTAATCATTACCTGATTATGCTAACATGTTTGGAGAAACGTGCGGGAGTGCAAAAATAAAGTTTCGTTTTTTCTGTCACCTTCTCACCTGAATAGGGTTAATAATAAGTTCCGAATTATACATTTATATTTCACCTTACACGTTATACACAAGAAGGGTGACATTTCAGACCTTGCAAATTACAGACCAATAAGTCTCCTATCCCATATGTACAAATTACTCACAAAAATAATCACTAAACGTCTAGAAGAAAAACTGGATTTCTAACAACCTCGAGAGCAGACCGGTTTTAGAAAAAGCTATGGGACGAATGACTACCTTCAAACAATGAAACTGTTAATAGAGGAAACTATAGAATACAAAAGACCACTCATACTAATATTTATTGATTTCCATCCAGCCTTCGATACCATTGAACTACCAGTATTGATGTCTGCACTTGAGGAATGCAGGGTAGACCATACATACACAAAAGTATTAAAACATATATATCAAAATGCAACCGCTAGTTTAAAAATGCATCAGTCAACAGATAAATTCAGAATAGAGCAAGGTATTCGACAAGACGATACTATGTCACCGAAACTATTCTCTGCAACATTAGAGTACATCTTCAAAACCTTGAACTGAGAAGAAACGGGAATAAACATGGATGGAGAACACCTACATCACCTACGCTTTGCCAATGATATTATAATCATCAGAATACATCGGGGATGTAACAAAAAGACTAAATGAACTTCAATTAGCGGCAAATAAAGCCGGGCTAGAAATAAATTTTGGAAAAACAAAAGTCATGACAAATCTAGTCTTGGGCGGAAAAATCTTTATAGGCGGAGAGGCCCTAGAGCAAGTTCATAAATATAAATGCCTTGGTCATGAAATCAGAATAGGGCGAGACAATCAGACCTGCGAAATTCAGCCACGAATTGGTCTTGGACGAGTTGCCTATGAAAAGCTACGGTATATACTTAAAAACAAACACATACCGATATGGGGGGGGGGGTGTTCGAGCAATGTGTAATTCCCGTTATCAGATATGCGGCAGAGACGCTGACTTTAACGAAGAAAACAGTGAACAAGATTTAGAGTGACACAAAGATCTATGGGAAGGTCCATGCTTGGAATCACGAGATGAGATATAGTGACAAATATAAACATCACTCAAACAGTTGGAGTGGTGGATATTGTGGATAGAATAGCCAAACTTAAGTGGAGATGGGCTGGACACATAGCAAGAATTCAAGATAATAGATGCACAAGAAGAATAATCGAATGGAGACCTAGACAAGATAGAAGGAGCAGAGGAAGACTCCCAAGTCGTTGGACTGATGATATTAAAAGGATAGCGGGAAATTGGATGAACGAGGCCAGTGATAGAGAAAACTGGAAGTTGCTTGAGGAGGCTTATATTCAGCAGTGGGTGTGAAATAGCTAAGAAATATGAAAAGAAGATTTCACCTTTTAGACAACGCGGTAGAGCTACCATGATTTTATTACATTTCTGCAACAACTAGTACCTATGTATGTTGCCAAGCCAAATATACTTAAATAAATTAATAAATAAGTACACTGACCTACGGGACTGGAACCCGGACCCTAGATATTGTAATGTAGTAGTGATAATTGTTGTGTAGTTTCATAACATATAATGATTGTATAGTAAGGTAAAGAAAATCTTGAATTCCGAATGAGACAAGAAAGTATAGAAAACCTAAAATAAAAAAAGAAATATATATATATATATATATATATATATATATATATATATATATATATATATATATATATATATTGAAAGAGAAGAAAGTGTTATTAGATAAATATACAGTTATCTTCAAAAATTGTTCTTTAGGTATATTACAATTAGGTTCAATAGGAAAAAAATGTTCAGTAAGTATAGAAATAACAAGAACTAACGGGATGTTTGTAAATAAATAGACCACATCAAAGGAAGCCAACACAAAACCCATGGGGACAACATAAAACTTCTGAGGTTTTGTGTTGGCTTCCTTTGATGTGGTGTCTTTATTCATTAGATCTTGTTATTTCCATACTTACTGAACGTTTTTCTCTTATTGACCCTAATTGTAATATGCCTAAAGAACAATTTGTAAAGATAATTACTTATTTATATAATAACACTTTCTTCTCATTCAATAATAATTTTTATAGACAAAAGGTGGATGGATCAGCCTCACCAGTACTAGCCGAGATTATTATGAACAAGTTACTCTGTTATGTCATCGAGAGGATGAATTTTGAATTCTCCTTTCTTTTCCAATATGTTGATGATTTATTGGTATTTCTACCTGAGAATGAATTTCATGGTACTCTCGACATCTTTAACTCTTTCAAGGACTTCAATTAACAGTAGAGACTGAATCTGACAACTCGGTTCCTTTTCTTGGCACAAGGGTCGTTCGATCTAACAGTGTAATAAAATTAGACTGGTATAGAAAGAATACAAGGTTAGAAAGATATATACCTTATCACTCTTATCATCCTTTGAAACAAAAATTAAACGTAATAACACATATCCATAATCTATTATAAAAAAACTTTCCAACAAATTAATAGACCTAGACAACGAAATATTTCAAATAATGTAATATCAACTTAGGTACAATTTGGAGAGTTACAGCACATAGAGTGTCCTTCCCAATCAATTACTGCACTTTTTAGAAGCACAAAAAACTATAAAGTAGCTCAGTACAACTCAAAGAAACTTGGTTGCTACTATTCATATAAAAAAGATAAAACCGATATTTGACAAAAATCAAACGTAGTATATAAATTTAAATGTGAATGTGAGTCAATCTCTATCGGCCAAACATCACAAAAATAATCTAAAAGAATCGCCAACATACATAAAAGCGGTTGTAAGCACAAACCGGATTCGACCAGCCTGAACCAATATGTGAACAAATAGGGCTATAAAGTCCGTTACAATGAATTCTTTATTTTCGACACTGAAAGTAACGTGTTCAGACGGAATTTTTTGGAAATGTGCTATATAAAAACCTTAACCACAAAAAAAGACGTCGAAGGCAATTTACACATATTTATTGTCCCAAGAACATACTAAAAAAAAAAAATAAGAACCAATGATGCTTACACCAGAGTTGCTTTAAATTTTCTTGCTTCATAGATTATTGATATCCGCTGGTTTATTTTTCATCCGAATTAACGACCTTAAGTTGCCTTTTTAAAAATCTTTCTTCAATACGCAGGTCCAGGTTTTGACATCAGTAGCATTTGTATAAACTAAGAACTACTAAAAAAAGGAATCATTTTTGTTAGACTTCTACATGGTTGAAACACGTCTTCTTCGCTAATTTTAATTTCTAATAATTTTAAGGTTTTAATAATTGCAAATTATGATTCTCTTATATTTTAACAATTCAATAAATAAAATTATAACCAATTGTGTGAATGTATATGTATAAAAATAAGATCTGCATTAATTATCGTTTAAAATCATATTTTAACACTTTCTTTCCTGCAATTGATATAGATCAGATTCTCATTTAACAGAGAACCACCTGTAAATAGTCAGTAAGTACCCTTTTAACATAATAACTCGGATTTAAAAAAATTTATGAATTATGGTAGTGTTTCGTACTATTCTTCTTTTTGAAAGTACGGTATATTTCTTCAGAGGGTGCTCTGACTTTTGAGATTCTTTTCTGTATCTTCCAGATCCTGAAGATGATGTACGATTTGGCATCAAAAGCTCGATATTAGAATAAAACAACAGTTACTAAGAACTTTAGGACTTTTTTGTTCACTCTGTAATCCTAAAGGCTATCCCTAAGTTAAATCCCTTTTCGGTTATATATATATATATATATATATATATATATATATATATATATATATATATATATATATATATATATATATATATATATATATATATATATATATATATATATATATATATATATATATATATATATATATATATATGTATATATATATATATATATATATATATATATATATATATATATATATATATATATATATATATGTATATATATATATATATATATATATATATATATATATATATATATATATATATATTTATAGGTCTTGCACACGTGCTACAGGGAAGTCCGTAAAGCGCTACAGGAGCGACACGTGTGCAGAGAAAGCGATTCACGTTGTTCTTAAATCGCGTTGTACGAGGAGTAACAAGCTGAACCTCATACGGATGTGAAGTATTAGCGTGACGTGTACTTCTAACATGCACCGCTCTGGGAGGAATTAAACGGACCACATCCTTCGAACACTTTCCATGAAAATACTTGTAGAATAGGCTCAAGTCGCCAACCGTTCTTCGATGCTCCAGCGAATCAAGGCCACCTGTCAGTTCCTGGTCTCCAATCAGACGAACAGCTCTTCTTTGAATAGAATCCAACAAATGCAGTGTATGTTTGGGAGCGGAGCCCCAAACATGGGAGCAGTATTTCATAGTTGGTCGAATTTGAGCTTTGTAAAGAATTAACAGTTGTTGTGAAGTGTAAAGCTTTCTGGTTCGAAATAATATTCCCAACTTCTGAGAAGCTCTTCTTGCTATGCCTGCAACATGTTCATGCCAGGACATATTTGCTCCCAAATTAACGCCCAACAAATTGAGTGACGATGTTAGAGGAATGGAGTGTCCCGGCATAACTATGTCGAGTTCAGCACCGTTAACTTTTTAGAAAAAACTGCCGCCTGGGTTTTTGTAGCGTTAAATTCCACTTGGTTACTGTCACCCCAAGATAGAATTTCTTCCAGGTCTTTGTTAAGTTGAATGACTTCCTGCTGTCTGCGGATATTTCTCTGAGTAGCCGATGTCCGAGCGTTCAAAGTGAATGAAGAGATAAGTGTACTGTCATCTGCAAAGCTGTAGATTGGATTCTCGGTCTTTTCCAGCAGATCGTTTATATAAATGAGAAAGAGAGTAGGAGACAGTATGGAGCCTTGGGGTACACCGGCGTTGATAGTGAAGGTGTTAGAAAGAAATCCGTCGACTGCCACTTGCAAAGAACGCTCTCTGAGGAAACATGAGAGCCGCAAACAGAACTTTTCAGAGATACCATAAGAACGTAGCTTATCCAACAGCCCATCGTGCCAAACACGGTCGAATGCCTTAGATATGTCAAGAGCAACCGCTCGAGATTCTCCAAAGTGTTCAATTGCGTTGTTCCAATATCCCAATCCAATATATATATATATATATATATATATATATATATATATATATATATATATATATATATATATATATATATATATATTGGCAACTAACAACCATTCTTTATCGTATTCCTAGTGACTCTATGTCTAAATATGATTATTCTTTACCGATGATCCTCGTTTTGATTTTAATATTTTAGTATTTATAACCCTTGAACAATAATAATATTGGATATACTTACTAATTATTGAATAAAAATCCTAAATTTCACTAATTTGCCTAATTATGGTACATTTTAAGGTCCATATTTTACCAAGTTTAAGCGTATATTATTATCGACATCAAACAAACATGTTTCATGAACGATGTCATTATCCCCGACGCCACAATTAAACTGTTTGAGGTAGGGAAATGAAATTCGGTATAGTAGTATAATTAAGGGAAAACACACAATAGAGATGAAAAACTAATTGGGAATTGCTTTTAGTTTTAGTGTATGTTATTCAATTTCTGGACTAATTTGTAAACAATGACTAATGGATTACTGAAATTTTGAGATATCAGCTTGCTTCTGTAATTGCAATATTTCATTTATCGTTCTTCAATTATTTACATAATTCGATGGAACTAATTGCATGCCATGTTCGGTAAGTCGACTACGATACAATAGGATATTAATCATACCTTCCTGGCAAGGTAGTAAAAATCCTTTAGTATCTAACTTAAGACTTCCTGACTGTAGAAAACTAAATGTCAGTTTTTCCGACTGCTGCAGCGAATCGATGATTCTATAAAACATTCCTGTGTGATGTCTATAAAATTGTTGTTGTTCTGCTCTTTTAATTATTGTCTTAAGTCTAGACGGTTCTAAATCTAGGATGTTAATCTCATTATTTTATTGTTCGAAAACGTCTCTCAAGTTTACTGCCAAACTGCATCTTCCGCAGCCCTAAACAGAGAGAGGTTCCCACTTCTCTCTATTTATGATCGCAGATCAATTCCAGGAGAGTATCGGAACTCTTTGCTACCTTAATCCCACGACGATTTGATTATGCAGACACTCTAAGCTCATAAGTCCTCTTCCACCTTGTTGATGTCAAAGGTTTATTCGAGGAACAGAGTATCGAGGATGAAGACGCGATTCATGTACATGATTTTTCGTGTGCTAACATCCAAATCTCACAGTTCTTCTTTCTCCCACATGACTACTACAAAGAAATAGAGAAGTAGCGGTATAGCCAGCCTATTGGTAGCAGCAACTTTATTAAGTCCTGCGAGTTCTGTTTTAATAGTTGCTGAATCTTTGATGCGATGCTGTGCAATGCCTAGATAGTTTTACGTTTATTCGGCATCTGAATGGTGTAGAATGTTCCCATCAGATAACTGCATGTTCTCTAGATGATCATAATAACGTCCTTTGTCGACCTTAACAATGACACATTTATCCATTCCAAATTCTATATTTTTTTATAAATTTCATATTATTTTTACTATTTATCTGCAAAAGAAAAAAGAATCTGATGTAGCAAATCTTGTAGTTCCGAGCCCTACAGGTTGTCACGCGGTGTGGTCCAAAAATGATAATCACGCCTTATATCCGTTCAGTTAGTGACCATCGACCAAATTCATTTGCCTAAGCAATCTGAGTGACCCAAAGACAACTGCCATTTGCATCTTCATTGTTAATGAATCAGCCGAGGCACAGCAAGCCGGTATCTTCTTAAGGTTCTTCAGAAATGTGATCTTAATTCCTCCTAAAACTCCAATGACTAAGACGACCGTTGCTACTAAATATCTTGAACTTAGAATGTTTTTCCTCTCCTTTGATTGTTATATTTGCGTCTGCAGGTACTGAAAACTCAATTACATAAATTTTCTTTGCTGTTTTATCGATAAATACAGTATCGGGTTTGTTGGCTTGTAAACGCTCTGTGTCGAAAAGGCAAAATTTCAGTAAATGCGGCACCTGTCATTTTCTACAATATAGGACAGGCAACGCTGCATTATGACGATGGATTTGTGATGATATAGCGTGAACAGGACACGCCGAAAATAAATGCATTAGAGATTCTGGTTGTTTTTTGCATGCACTACACTTAATGTCAGCTGGTTCGGCAAATCTACTACGATACAATAGGGTATTAATCACACCATCCTGACAAGCTAGTAAAAATTCCTCGGTCTCTGACTTAAGACTTGCGAACTGTAGAAAACTAAAAGTTAATTTTTTCGACAGCCGCAGCGAATCGATGTTCCTATAAAATCCTCCATATCCAGGTTTTTCTGTGTGCTGCCTATAAAATTGTTCTGCTGTTTTAATGATTGTCTTAAGTCTAGGTGGTTCTAAATCTAGAATGTGAACCTCATTATTTTGTTGTTCGATAACGTCGTTGAAGTTTACTGCAGCCCTAAACAGAAAGGCCCTCACTCCTCTCCGTTCGTGGCCGCTGACCAATTTATTATTATTATTTTTCTTCTTTTTGTCACATTTGGTCAATGTGGTTCCATGTTTGTCTGACGAGCTTAAGCTAAGTCAGCACAAACGCTATTACCATTGTGTATTAAGGAATGACCTGACAATGTTACATGTTTTCAAAATCACTGACTTCTGAATGTTTTTGTGTACGTTCGTGTTGAGTCCTAATTATACTAAGTCTGGTGTTAATGTTGTTGGTATAAGGCCTGTGGCTGATATGACGAGGGGGACAATGATGACTTTTTCTTGTTTCCATAGCCTTTTAATTTCTGTTGCAAGGTATGTGTATCTGGAAATTTTTTCTATGTATTTTGTTTGGATGTTTCTGTCATTGGGTACAACTGTGTCAGTTAGATAGGTGACTTTTCCTTTTTTGTAGTGAAAAGTAATATCGGGTTTATTGGCGGGGACTGTTTCATCTGTCCCAATAGAGCTTGTAATCTTTATTTTCAAGTATGGATGTTGGTGTATATTTGTAGTAGGGATCTGTGTTTTCTACGCGTTTATATATTGTGGCTAGTGCTTGGTGAACTACTTTTACCGCTGAGTCATGTCTGGCTATGTATTCCGTTCCGGCTAATATTTTACATCCGCTTGTTGTGTGTTTAAACGTTTCTTTATGCTGGTGGCATTTCCTGCAGCTGTCTTCTGTAATAGTTGGGTCTTTGATGATATATTTTTGATAGTTTCTGGTTATTATGACATTATCCTGGATGGCAAGTAAGAAGCCTTTTGTTCCAGAGAATAGCTACCCGTCCTGTAATCAGGTGTATGATTGTTTTTTATTTACGTGGTCTTGTTTTATGTGGTATCTGTTTTCTGTGGAGTGCTTTTTCTGACCACGTTTTCATCTTTTCCTGTTGTAATTGGGTGTGACTGTGTGTGTCTGTTGGGTGATCTGCTTGGGATACGTCGAGATGTGTGTAGTTTTTGTCTGCTCTCTCACTGTTGCTATATGGAGGCTGGTTTGCTTGGTGTGAAAGAATTTCCTAATCTTATATCTATGATTCCTCTTCCTCCTGCCTTCCTCTCGATGGCAAATCTTTCTTTGCATGCGTTGAGATGTAATTTCCTGTATTTGATGAATTGGGAACGTATAAGGATGTGAATGTTTTCTATGTCTGTGTGTGACCATTTGCTGATACCAAATGAATATGTAAGTATAGGCAGGTAGAGCAAACGTGTTGATGGCTTTAATAAGATTTTTGGAGTTGAGTAAGTTTATATAAGTTTCCTGAGTCTGGAATTCGGTTTTGACTCTGTTTTGACGTGAGTGTGGTTGAGTTTGGTGCTTCGATGGAAGCCTAGATATTTATATGTTTCTTTGTCTTATGTTATTGTATTGTATTAATATCCCTTGGAAATTGTGGAAAGTCTTACAGGAAACCAATGTTAACCAGACAATTATAAGAGCTCTTAAGAATTTATATACAGGAGCCTCATCACAAATAAAGGTTGGCAACAGAGTGTCAAAGAAATTCCTAGTGGATAAAGGTTTGCGTCAGGGATGCTGTATATCACCTACATTATTTAAAATATATGTAGCGCGGGCCTTATACCAATGGAAGAGGAAATGTAATGGGATGGGTATTGACATTGGCAGAACATGCCTATACACTCTTCAGTTTGCTGACGATCAAGTCATCATAGCAAATGATAGGGACGATTTAGAGTATATGGCTCGAAAATTGCATACTGAATATAAGAACTGGGGACTAGAGCTTAACACGCAGAAAACTAAATACCTCCCTATAGGAACGGAACCATCGAATATCCAGCTAGACAATCAAGAAGAAATAACCAGCTGCCTCTCATACACGTATCTGGGTGTAGAATTCGACACGTCATGCAAAGATGATAGCTAGATTAACAAACGAATAACACAAGCTAGAAGAGCAATAGGATGCTTAAACGGTATACTATGGAGCGATAACATCAGAAAGAGACGCAAATATAACATATATGAAACTCTCATTAAAAGTAGTCTAACCTACGGCTCAGAGACGTGGAGAATATCAGACCAGAATCGCAGGAAACTTGAGGCAACTGAAATGGACGTATTTAGAAGAACATTAGGTATATCATGAAGAGATAGAATTCGAAATGACGAAGTAAGACAGCGAATGGGGATAGATGGATCCATTATAACAGACATCGAGCAGAAACAGCTGATATGGTACGGGCATGTACAACGGATGGAAGAAACCAGATTACCCAAAATCGCCATGCAATGGATACCACCGAATCACAAAAAACGAGGACGACCTAAAAAAGCATGGAAGGAGAGCATTAATAAAACTATGAGTGCTCGAGGCCTGAGAGAAGATCAATGGACGGATCGGAAAGAATGGAAGTTAGGCATCGGACAACGACGAAAGACGTTTTTAAACCGATATATTATTATTATTAATATCCCTTATGTATAAATACTTAAGACTAAACGTAATTCATTATAGCCACAAAAATCGGAAAAAAAAAATCGACAGGATTATTTAAACTATACTAAATTTATAGACCGCCTTCTTTTTCACCCTCTTCCCCTGCAGCGATATTACCAGAAACTGCAAGTAGGTGTTTTATGTATACCAAGTATGGTACCGATATTTTATTTCGCTCCAAAGTTATCCTACCAACAAATAGATTGACAAAAAAAAACCGATAGAAACTAAAAGTTATGTTTTTACCGATCTAGTAACTCTAAAACGCAAAAAAAGAGCTCTCTCTGGCCTTGCCCTAGAAAGAGCGTTGCATTAAATTTGAAATATTTTGCCCTGAATAAATCAAAACCAATATAAACAAACATTTTTATTTTCCCATTAATTATATACCGCCTAAAGCAATAAAAACAAATCGCCGTTTTATCGATTTGATATTTTTCACCGTTTTTTACTGCTTTAATTAAAATTTGTTTTGTTAAATGTTTTGAGCTTTAATCCTAAAAATACTTCGCCTTCACTTATAATAACTTCCAATAAAAAGTATTCTATACATGCACTTCAAAATCCTTCGTGTTGCTTGATGACTTGTAAATGTGTCAAAATGAAGAATATCTAGCACAACTATTAATGTAGACGTCTTACCTCGCGAGTAACGTAACTACACCGATAAGATTACAACAATACATTCAAACCGTATTCCTACGTAGTAGAGACACGATGCGAGTGATTATTTAAGTTGCAGACTATCATAATCGCTTCGTAGTCGCAAAAGAGTGAGCCTGTCGGGCTACAGATATAGTAGAAACAAGTAATATTTGAGTTCTTTTAAATTTTGTTCAAATTAATCTTACCTTAACAGGTTGACTGCCGACCACTCCGATCGGAGTGCGTCGGGTCTCTTCGCCAACGCCGTCTACTCCGATCGGAGTTCGACATGCGTTCTTACGAAACGTTTTAGTATTCCATCGGCGTTGTATATGAAACGTGTTTCTAGTGGTGGCGATGCTTAAAAACGCAAGTTCTAACAGGTGCTTAAGTGGTTCCGCGGATTTGCTTTTGGTTTGGTTGTAATCTGCCGTACAATATGGATAATCAACCTGGGCCTTCTGGTATTAAAAAAAGACATTGTAGTGATGAAAAAAAAGGTATATGATAAGAAAAAGAAGCTAACTGACACTGAATTATTGCAGCTATTGGAAGAAAGCGGAGGTAGTAGTGACGAACATTACGTACCAGACACAGACGATAGTGATGTAAATTCAAGCTCCGAGTCCGAAGAAGAGAATTTTATAGACCCTATTCGGCCACATCAAACACTTCCTAGCCTTGATGAGATAAAATGGAACGACAGAGGTGCGTTAAAACAAATTTTGTTCCAGAAAACCCAGGAATTATTGGTGCAAATTCCAGGACAGGGTGCACCTATCGATTTTTTCGAAATGATCATTGATGATGATTTTTTACAAACTATTGTAGAACGAACGAACTCTTACGCAGTCGAGGTTTTGCTGCGCCCAGAAACAAGTACAAAATCACGTATTACTAATTTTAAAGATCTTACTCTTGACGAACTAAAAATTTTTTTGGCCCTGTTACTTCACACTGGCACAATATCCTTGAGCCATCTTAACGATTATTGGAAAACTGATCCGCTATTTAATCTACCTGTTTTTAGAAAATATATGTCAAGGAATAGATTTTTGCTTATCTTGAGATGTTTGCATTTTACATCTCCAGATATGGATCCGGCAGATCGGCTAGGAAAGATTAGATTTGTGGCAGATTTTTTTAACAACAAGATGGGAGAAATTTACTTTGGATGAAGCTATGGTACTTTATCGGGGTCGTCTCCAGTTTAAACAGTATATCAAGAATAAGCGTCATAAGTATGGTATGAAGTTATACATGCTGACAGAGCCTAATGGACTTATTTTGAAATTTCGTGTCTACGAAGGTGCGACAGATGTTTATGGTGGAAGCGGACATACTGAAAAGATTGTTTTACATTTATTGGAGGAAAAATTGGGTGTGGGACACGCTGTTTATCTAGACAATTTTTACAATAGTGTTAATTTAGCTAGGAAATTACTTCAACAAAATACATACTGTACTGGTACGCTGAGAGCTGAGAGGAAAGATAATCCGAAAGAGGTAATGAGTGCAAACTTAAAACGTGGTGAGAATAAATCTATGTTTTGCAATGGAGTGCATGTCGGAAAATGGCGCGATAAACGCAATGTTCAATACATTTCAACAGAATTTGGAAGCGAAATGGGCATTTTTAAAAACAAAAGAAATCAAGAATCTGAAAAAACCTTCCGCAATCATTGGATATAATGCTTTTATATCCGGTATAGATAGACAGGATCAAATGATGGCATATTATCCTTGCAGCCGTAAAACCATTCGGTGGTACAAAAAAAGTTATTCATGCATGTGCTGCAAATGAGCATGATAAACGCCTATTTTTTGTACAATAAATATTCGCGGTCTGACCAGTTACGATTATATGACTTCCGATTGGATGTCATAAGAAATTTACTAGCCAGACGACCAATTACTAATTTACCGCAAATTCCTCCAGGCCAAATAAATGTCCACAGTATTAGCAAAGTAGAAAAAATTGTTAGTGAAAAAAAGGAACTAAAGAAACAAAACGGGTAAACAGAAAGGAATGCAAAGAATGCAGGAAAAATAAAATAAGAAAGCAAACAGTGTATGAATGTAAAATGTGCCCTGGACAACCAGGTTTTTGCCTTAATTGCTTTGAGGATTACCATAAAAATGTACAAAAATGATTTAGAAATAAATGTTTTGAGTTCATGAGTTCGATTTATTATTTCTTTACTTATTTAATTGGACACTCCGATCGGAGCATCTAGTAAAAATTTTCACTTGCAATGCCGATTACTCCGATCGGAGTGAAATTTTTTTTTTCTAATATTTTGAATGGCACATAAAAAAAAAACACATCCAAGACTCATTTTAATTCATATTTACCACAATAAAATAAAAATATTTGGAAAAATCTTACCGGCGTCAACCACAAACTCAAAAATATAGATCGGCAGTCAACCTGTTAATACCCATTTTAAACTTTCTACTGGTAATATCCTCCACTTTCTGTTATACTACAGTCTGTCAAGTAAGAACGTGGCTGCTCATATAAAAAAATTACCTTAGTAAGTGTCCAATCGCCTCCTGCATCAATAATCACCTGGCATATTCGAGTCAGAGTCTTTCCACTGAGCTTTCTCTTTACAAAGGACCAAACGTTTTTAATAGGGTTGGCGTCTGGCGATTGTGAGAGTCACTCTAGTATCTTATTGTGGGCCCAAGAAAGCTGCTTCGCGACGTCTTTCGAAGTGACTTTGCCAACCGTTTTTTCCGAACACATGTCGCTTTTGGAGCGCTTTAGGGACTTCCCTCTAGCACGTGTGCTAGACCCACAAAAAAAAAACCGAGCCACATTTTGATAAGTCGTCGACATTTTTCATTCCGTTAAAATAATTTACCCACTTCTTCATAAGCTATACTGATTTTTTAATAAATTTAGCGACCTCGGAATGTGTCATTTTAGGCCCCTTTGGATGGAAACAAAGAAAGATTTTCTTGAACAAACGCGCAAACAAGTCACTCATTTTGGATTTTACGTAATTTCGACGAAAGTTCGGAATCGACTGATACTTTTATTGAAATGCGTCAGTAGACAAAAGTTTCCTCTAGCGATTTTTTGTTAACTCGGATCTACCAAAAATGAGTTATCGCGTTCTTATTGACAGACTGTATACTTATCCCTGCAATAATAACATCTCTAAACAAGGATGTTTAGAATAGCCTGTAAGCTTTGCAGCAAGCAAAAAACTCCCTTGCCTTGCTACTTGTGACGGTGTGGGGTGGATGTGCGACACTTAAGTGACATCGCCCGCTGCAATTAATCGCTAACGTAGGGGACAACCTGGCAACAATTATAATAGTTTAAAGTATGATTACCGCCTTCTTATAGATCTGATTATAACCTGTAGATGTTTGATCCACATCTTCTAGCAGATTTCTGGACCTCTCGGCACACTCTTCTGTACTAATTTTAGAGTTTAAAATTATATAGCAGATGTATCTCAAAACATAATTTTCTTTTCCAGTTAACTTTTATATGCATATACTTAAAAATCTTTTAGGTTTTATGTTTTATTCTCTATCTAAAAACTTCAAGTGAAATTTTTTTGTCCTGACCGACAATCAAATAATATACACCTAGAATTTTCGGAAAATTTCTTTTTACGGGTTTTTATTCTCTATACTTTTTTTTTAACTTTAAAAAAAAATTAAGAAAATTCCATTCCATTACAAAGTTATAGAATTAAATGTGAGCTGGAGTTGGATTGGAACCGCTACCTGTTTTCAGACACTGTCTGCAATACTACTTAGTCAATTTTTAATATTTTTTAACTTTTTTTTTTAAATCTTAATAATTACTTTTTCTACAAAATGTCGAGAGGTTTTTTTTTTTAAACAGACAATATTTTTTATAAATAATTAAACAAATTTTTTCGTCGAAAATTGCATACTAAAGTTTGAAACACCGTAAATTTTTTATTTTTGAAAAAAAAAAAAACTTCGAAAATTTTTAACCACTATATTATTTTACAAGATTAATTTTTATTTTTGCAGAGTGGATTATTTTTTGTGACATTATCCTGCAAATAAGGAGGAGTCATAGTTTCCATCAGTGGTCCACTAAACCCAACAAAAAATAATATTAACTTTTAAAATATATTTTTAAAAAATATATTTTCTTATAATTTAAAGCACAATAATATATATATATATATATATATAAATATGTATGTATATATATATATATATATATATATATATATATATATATATATATATATATATGTATGTATATATATATATATATATATATATATATATATATATATATATATATATATATATATATATATATATATATATATATGTATATATATATATATATATATATATATATATATATATATATATATATATATAGGTATATATATATATATATATATATATATATATATATATATATATATATATATATTCGTCATTGTTTTGTATTATTCACTTAATAACCCTTAAAATCTTAACTTTTTTTTTAAAATACATACTCTTTGCAGAGCCTAGGTGTATATAACCTCTTAAAGGAGGCATTGTGTACCTGAATAACACACCCATCCAAATTTTTTTACGTTTCAGCGGAAAAGCACCCTCCAATTTCTGTCGATACATTGCCACGAATATTTTGTGCACTTATAAAGTTACTGAGCTAAGTTAAGAAGAGAAGTTGAGAAGATCTGCAGAAGGAAAAAAAAGAGAGTATTTAGAGGAAAAGATAAGAAAAATAGAAGAAAACTTTAATAATAAACAAATGAGAAATTATTACCAGGAAGCTAAAAGAGAAAGCAGAAAATAATATTTATGGTAGTAAGGGTAAAGATGGAAATTTGGTGGGAGGAGCTAAAGAAATGGCAAATAGATGGAAACAACATTTCGAGACATTTTTATATAGCGGCCCAGAAAGGTTTGAAGAAATGATAACATTAGACCTCATCCAAAATGACGAAGAAGTTCCAGCAAAGGAGGAACTTATAGAAATTATTAAGAACTTAAAAACAATAAAAGTTCAGGGGAAAACGGTATATGCAACGAGCTCATCAAGGAAGGAGGTTTAGAATTAGAGAAAAGTCTATTCAAGCTGCTAATAAAAATATGGAAAGAAGAAAATATATCTGCGAAATGGTCAGAGGCTATACTAATCCCAGTTCTAAAAAAAAGAAGATACAACAAATTGTAATAACTATAGAGGAATTGCTCTATTGGAGGTGGCGTATAAAATTCTGGCTAGCATGATAAAGAAACTTCTGGATAAATACAGCAAAGTAATAGGCGACTACCAGGCAGGTTTTCGGAAAGGACAATCACTTAATGAGCAGATTTTTACAATGGTACTATCGAAGAGCTACGAGAATAACTTATCTGTACATGCTTTATTCATAGATTTCAAACAAGCTTACGATAGAATACGTAAAGCAGAAATCTACAAAGGTATGGAAAATTTGGGAATACCAGAAAAGCTGATCAGACTGACAAGAATTACCCTCGAGAACACAGCAAATAAAGTAAGTGTGAATGGAATGGAAATAAATTACAGAATAAACAAAGGAAGTGGAAGTGCAAGAGCACTAACCAAACTGTTTAGATCGAAAATGGTGTCTAAGGGAGCAAAAGAAAGACTATACAGGAAAGTGATAAGACCTGTAACCCTATATGGATGCGAGTTATGGACGCTAAATAGAGCCGAAGAACAAAAATTGGAGATATGGGAAAGGAAAATATTACGAAGAATATATGGGGAAAAAAAGTGGACAGAATCTGGATGAAGCGAACAAATAGTGAACTATATGAACTTTACAATAGCCATTCAATAATAGCACAAGTGAAATCACAGAGGATCAGATAGCTAGGTCACGTAGGAAGATTGCCAGAGCAGCAAAAAAAATGTTGAGGGAGGCGGTGGTCGAAAAGAGAAGGCGAGGGCGCCTAAGAAGAAAATGGTTGGAGGCAGTGGAGGAGTAACTGGAAAAGGAAGGCCAAAGAAAAGAACCAATGGAGAAGAATTGCCGATCAAGCCTTAAGCCTGCAAGGCCTGTAGCGCTATCATATATATATATATATATATATATATATATATATATATATATATATATATATATATATATTTATATATATATATGTATATGTTTGTATATATATATATATATATATATATATATATATATATATATATATATATATATATATATATATATATAATGACAGTTCTCTGTCATTATATATGACACTCTTCATAAGATAAGAATGTTGTTTCTACAGCTTTTTATTGTCCTGCCATGCACACCATTTAAAAAATAAAAAAGAGAATATGTTAATTTCAATATTCTTGGAGTTAACGAGTTCGAAAATTGTGTCGAAACATTAAGTGGAGGGAATTAGGTTGTAATCAAAATAATCTCCCCAAAATGGTATTTTCTCAGTTTTTATAAAGAGGGGAGCAAAGTTTTAAATAAAATTCTGGTTTTAATAATACCTTACACTGCGGAATAAATTTTGAGTTGATAATAAAAAATGTTTTAAAAAGTTAAATTGGTATAAACTTATAAACTTATGGAGCGTAAGTTTTTAAAATATTTTAATGTACACCAGGTGTTTTGTAAATTGGACAGTAGATTACTTATCTATATGTTAATATTCCAACTACTAAGTAATGTTACTTCTGTTACAAATAAAAAAATATTCTCAATATCTTTTTCTCACACTTAAGAGTAACTTAATCCAAGAATTATATTTTTATTAGTAGTGCAAAATTTACAGTCATCCATCGACTAGCAGGTATTGCCAACTGATACATTGCTTAGACATCTGCGACAACCAAGTTAAAATAACACCGATCAACGAATGTATTCCCGAACACACAGGGAAATGTATTTCTTCATCCATGAATCTTTATGCACTAATATTGTATTGAGCTTTATCAGATTTTGTTAGTGTACCGTACACAACACTTATAAGATTACTTCGGTGCCTGTCTGTCCACCTATCTGACCGTCTGTCTGTCCGTCTCTCACACCCGATTTTCTCTGGAATTATGTGACATAGAAAGTTGAAATTTGGCACTAATATAAAAATTGATGTCCTCATCAGAGCAGTGTAGTTTTTAAAGTTAAATTTTGACTTAAAGGGTTAGTTGTGAAGGGTGAAATCGTAAGTGAAAAAATATTTTTTTACCAGGTCATTCAGTAGGGTGTCAAATGAAAGCTTGTAAAAACACGAATTCAAAAATATAAAAAACATAATACTTGAACACACTTTCTTTGTATTATTTTTAAAAAATTGGGAAAAATTTCTGTCCCCCTCCTTATCTCGAAAAGTATTGATCAAAAAATTTTGAAAAAATTGTGGACTATTCTCCACAGGGTGTAGATTGGACGAAAATTATCACGAGAGTCACCTTTAACAATCTCTCTGGTATATAAAAACCAAAAATTTCAAGGTCATTAATTTTCAGTAAAGATGGGAAAAAAACTTTGCTGAAAACTCATTTGGGGTGTATTTTGTGAAGTCATTGGTCATTTTATAAATTTTTATATAAAAGCAATCAACGTACGGAACACCAACTGCGCAAGTCCGACTTGCACCTGGCCGGTTCTTTATTTTTACGTTTGGATTACTTACGAAATTAAAAGATGTTAAAATTATGTAAAATATAACATTTTATGAACACAACACCAAATAATTAATAAACAGTGTATTATATTTAATGAATTTCGACAATAAAATAAGTTACTCACCTTGAAACTATGTTATTTCTTGAAGGATTTTAACTACATTAAAAGGAAAAAAAGTCAAAGTGTTTACGTTTTAGGGTTGTTTGCTTTTAACACGTAGGCTGAAACGTTTTTGGTCTAGTTACTTAAAACACATTTTTTGCAAAATTCGTCTTTATTCATTAATATACTCTCCTTCAAGAGCGATACAATCAGTCGAGCGCTTTTCTAACATTTGTATACCTTTCCTGCTGTAGAAGGATTTGTCTTTGGGGCGATAACTTCTTCATTAAAGCCAAATCTCTTTCCCGCGATCATTTTTTTGAGGTTTGCAAATAGTAGCTAGGGGCCAAATCCGGAGAATAAGGTGGATAAGGAAGCAATTGGAACTCCAATTCATTCAATTTTGCCATCGTAACCACTGACTTGTGACACGGTGCATTGTCTTGATGAACAATAACCCCTCCCCCCATTTAACGAATTCCAAGAATTAATTTGTTTATCACCTCATAAAGGTATCTTATCAGGTGGTCAAAGTAACCCTTATAAGAGAGGTCATTTTCATTTGCAAATCAGTTGCATTTTATGCACACTTGTGATAACATATTTTAAAATTGGTAGCAAAGTGAAACGAGTTTTTTGTGATGGAATATTTTGTTGAAGGTATGTACTCTATTATGACTTATATTTTTTATAAAAAATATGTATACTTTTGGTGTAACATCAATTTGTAAATGTATAGATAAATCCAGCAAATTTTACATTAATTGTAAACTTTAAAAGTAGCAACTTTTTTTATCCACATATATCCACCTAGATTTTTCTATATGTAATACCTACAACATTCAGGCACAGATTCATATATATTGTAGACTCCGAAAAGGCCCGAAAGTAAAATTATTTTATTTTTTTCGGAACGAGTCGTGACTATGACGAAAATGGAGTTTTTTAAAGAATGGCTAAAACATGACAAAACTGAACGAAACAGTGGCATTTTTTATTATATACGTGAAAAATTCAATATGTCTGATGTTTCTGACGATTCTCTAAAACGACTCAAAATGAAAATATCAAGCCTTTCAGCAAAATTCAATCAAAAGTGGACTTCTTTAAAGTGTAACAAAGAAATGTTTCTAATTAAACATAAAGGGGTTAGAGGGATCCGGAATCGAAATAAAGATGTGTGTTAACCAGCCGTGCACTTCAACATCATCAACTGCTCTTTCCGTAGGGCGACCCTGAAAATCATTTGAAGACTCATCAACGAAGAGACGGAGAGTAGAAGATCTTTTGGAATCGCGAAGTGCAAGTGAGCTTATTACAGCAGCTGAGTTAGCTACTCGGAAAGAAGGGCATCGAAGTGTTGCTAAACAGATCCATAACGTCGCGGTCTGTGAAACTAGAGGAAAGAATAAGTGTTCTGAACAAAGTCGGCAGTTAACACCAGACGAAGCTTTAGCTTATTATGTGGACTCGAAATCGACTTCTCACTCATATAAACAAACAAGAAAATGGTCGATGAAAGCGGGACATCAAGTGTATCCATCGTTTTATAGTTTAGGTAAATCCAAAGCTTCTTGTTGTCCTTCTGACGAATATATTTCTGTGACTGAATCTCGAGCTGAAATTAAACTTCACGCGATTTTGGATAAAACGGCTGAACGATTAGTTAAAGCTCAGACGGAAGTCATTAGAAGTGTGTTACCTCGTTCATATTATACGTTGGTAAGCAAATGGGGCTGTGATGGGAGTTCGAGGCATAGCACGTATAAGCAGAAATTTGAGAACACTAACGCTACAGACGAATTTTTGTTCGTATACTCATTTGTCCCTTTGAGACTGCTTGATGGCGAAACTGTGATCTGGCAAAATCCAAGACCTTCCTCTACTTTATATTGTCGTCCTATTAAGTTTATTTTTGCCAAGGAGACAAAGGAGTTTACAAAAGAAGAAACTTCTAAAATTTTAGATGAAGTAAGTCAGCTTCTTCCAACATTATGTAACGTTGCTGGATCTCAAATCTCTGTTAAAACACGATTTGTTGTTGACAATGACTGATGGCAAAGTGTGCAATGCCTTAACAGACACAAGTTCAACACAAAAGTGTTATATTTGCGGTGCCTCCCCGTCTACTATGAACGAGTCAAAGAAATATCCCAGCAACGAAGAACGCCTTGCATTTGGTTTATCTACTTTACATGCACGTTTGAATGTTTGCTTCACATCAGCTATCGTTTAGAAATAAAAAAGTGGCAAGTCAGGGGAGATAACGACAAAGCTATTGTGAAGCAACGCTCACAAGAGATACAAAAAGTGTTTAAAGATCGTATGGGTCTCATTGTAGATAAACCAAAACCTGGGTATGGTAACACAAACGATGGAAACACAGCACGTAGATTTTTTTTCCAAAGTTGAATTGAGCAGCGAAATTACAGGACTAGACGTAAACCTTATTCGTAGATTTCATGTAATTTTAAGAACTTTGTCATCGGGATATGACATAAATTATGTAGAATTCGAAAAGTTTTGTGTTGATACTAGAAAATTATTGTGCATAAAATTCTTGTACACAGCGCGTAGGTTATAAAGTCTTTTCTTCTTCCCATTGGACAACTCTCCGAACAAGCCCAGGAGGCAAGAAATACTCGTAAAGACTGTTGTAGATTCCGTGAACGGCACACCAGGAAGCGGTCACGTATTGCCACAAATACAGATCTTTTGAGAATGCTTTTAATTACGTCTGATCCTGTTATCAACTCGTATAGAGAATTACCCCGAAAAAAATTTACTTCTTTGCCATCGGAGGTTCTGCAGTTGATTATCCCACTTTCATTGCCATCCGAAACACCATCAGTAAGTCATCATCACGAATTAAATGAGGAGGATTATTTACTCTCTGAATATTCTACTGAATGGGAGAGCGGTGATGACGACTCATCTGATGGTGATTAGTAGGTTTAAGTATTTTTTTATTGTAATTATTATTCTTATTTTATTGTGTGTTGTAGTTGCTTATAATTCATGCCTTAGTATATAAGTTATTTAATATTATATTTCTTTTACTTATACACTTTGTTATTGTAAATAATTGATATATAGATACTGTTATTGTACTAATTTATTTTAAAAGAAATAATACTTTGAAAATTAATAAATGTGGGTACTATCATTATGATTTTTATTTTTTTCCTAGAAATTTCTTTGTAAACAAACATGATTGTGCTTTTCACACATAATGAGTAGGTAGACGTATGTAGCTAATTAAAGAACAATTAGCGACAATAGTGAACAAATGAGACACATTAGTAAACCACTTCCGTCTTGCAGCTACATATTTCGATTAATACACATACAGTACACATTTTTCAACTTTTTTTTTCTTAAAATAGCTTAAGATACCTGGAATATACATAAACAATTGAAATAAGTGAAGAAATAATATTGTCCCGCTAGCTTTTACCAGTCGAGACACTGTGCGTTCTTTTGAAATCTTCAGGGTGTCAACTATCTCACGCAATTTCACTTAACGGTAAGCCATAACAATTTTATGGATTTTTTTTTATGTTTTCCGGTGTAACCACCTCATTTGGGCCTCCAGAGCGTTCAACATCATTTGTGTCTGTATGACAGCGTTTAAATTCAGCATACCAGTAAACGATGAGTGATTTTCCACACCTATCAAATCATTGCTTTGCTTGAACGGTATTTCTTCCCATCAAAAAATAGTATTTAATCAACACACGAAATTCGATTTTTTTTCATTGTTTCGAAAATATCAAAAGTAGCGTCACTAAAACCACTGTAACGTATCGTTTGAAAGTTGGTACTTCCTAAAAATCATATGGATTTTTTGAAAAGGCTGACATCTATGTGTCCAACCAAGAACTTTTCAGCCTACGTGTTACTTCTATAGTTGATGAAGAATGCAGATTTATTTTTTATTTTCTTATTTGTGTAATATTTATTGTATTATATATTATGACGGCCCGTAGCTCCGTGGTGTAGTACCCTGCTTACGGTGCCGAAGGTCGAGGGTTCAATCTCCCAGGTCGGTTTACTTATTTATTAAATTATTTAAGTATATTTGGCCTGGCCATGTATATAGGTAGTTGGTCGCAGAAATGCAATAACGGCCGAGGTAGTACTACCGCGTTTTCTAAAAGGTGCTATGAAATACAGAAATGTTTGTTTCAACACTTGGACAACGTTGACGGGTATTACGACATCCTCGCCGATAGCATTAGGATATGAAAAAGGGTAAAATCCCTTCTTAGGCGGAGAGGTGAACGATAATAAAATAAATAAATAAATAAATTTTAATAAATTCAATTTAAATTGCTGATATGTTGTCCTTCTTCTATACAATTCATTTCTTTTCCCGGAAATTTTTCATTTACATCATGCTTTTATAAAGCTGCAAATACATTTTTCTAGATTTACATACATTTAATCTGTTATGTAAGTGTTGTATTACTATTCCGATATATTTTCAGGGCAATTTTTACAGGGTATAGGATATACTAAATTTATCATGTTTTTGGTTTGGACTACACTGTATTTGATTTTTTCGGATAGAAGTATTCAGTTTTATCTTGTCGTAATATTGTTAAATCAAAAAAAATTACAGTGGATTGATTTTCTATTTCTTATGTAGATTTTGGTTTTAGATGAAACACACCACCAATACCTGCCCCAAAGCACATGACTGTTTATCTTCAATATTCACTCTTCTAAAAGGCAAACTCACAACCAAAGAAAAGTCCAACTTAATATATTCTATTTTGCCCAAAAAAAATATATTGGAATTAGAACACAATACTTAGACAATATATTAAATGAACATAAATCCACAAGAAATGCATCTACAGTTTGGCATAAACACGAAGCAAATGAAAATCAAGAATTTGACTTTCCAGAGAATTGTCAGCCAAGAACAAGATTACCGCAAAATTCTGGTAAAAGAAATGACTTGTTTAAAAAAAAACAATATATTGTCAATGACATACAAGGCATCAGTAATTTAAGGCAGATATATTATAAGTTAATACAAGAAATATTGCATATATATATATATATATATATATATATATATATATATATATATATATATATATATATATATATATATATATATATATACGTATACGTATACGTATACATATATATATATATATATATATATATATATATATATATATATATATATATATAGGAGTTGGGTTTCCGATCGCGAAGTGTATACACGTGAATCAAACGCCCGACAATAGTCAGCTCGTTCAACGACCATTATTACGATAGTGTTTCAATCTATTTAATTATTTTGTCGATTGTAAACGAGAGGGACTAGAAATCAAGCAGAGTGTAGTGTTAGATTAAGACAGTAAGTAAAAAATTTGGAGATTTATGAGAATAATTTTGTGAAATTGTATGAAGCTAACGAAACGATAAGCGACGACCTTGATCATTTTATTGTTTACGGTGATAAGAAATATAAACAATTTTCTTTTTCTCCCGTACTTGAAGATGGAATATACGAGGAACACACGTAAAGTTTTTATAACAGAAAGAAATGGATAGCGTTGATTATACCTCAGACTCAGACTCGAAAAGAGGAAGAGCCGAAGAAAAAGAAGAGCCAATGGAATGATTCAAGAAGAATAAAAAGTTGATAAGAACACCACAGAAAGGGAAAAAAACGAAAGAATAGATAAGATAGACAATTTGATAGAAAGGATCAGAGAGCTAATGTCAGACATAAAGGATATAAAACAAGGTCAGAAGAGATACCGACAAGAGTTGAAGAAACTAAGAAAGGAGAATGAAGTATTGAAAGAGGAAAATAAGATAATTAGAGAAAACATGAGAAGTATGGATTTGAAGATGAGTAGACTGGAAAAAGATAACGTAAGAAATAATATTGTAATATCGGGAATGAGTTTTGAAGCGAATAGCCAACCAGATCTGAAAATTGGTGTAGAACTAGTTTTATGGAGAGGAGTATGGACACAAATGTACAGATTAAAGATGTGATAAAAATGAGAGCAACTATATACAAGATAGAACTCGGAAACACGGAAGATAGGGAAGCTGTAATGAAAAATAAAGACAGACTAAAAGAGAGAGTTTATATAAACAACGATTTAACAAAAGATGAAAGCGAAATTCAAAAGAAATTGAAGCATATAGCACAGAATGAGAGAAAGATTGAAGAAAGGGTAAAAATAGGATATCAAAAAATCGTAATCGAAGGAAGAGAATATAAATGGGACATTGAGGAAGAAAAACTGAAAGAACAAACAAAGAATACTGCGACCATCAAGTCAAAAAACTGAGAAATGGAGAAAGATAGGTAGATTGACGACGACCCTGGCAAGAGGATTAGCAAAATGAATACAAAAAAAGAAGATAATCAAAAAAATAGATAGGAAGAAAGAAATGGGAAATAGTTATAGAGTTTGTAGATTGAGAACACGAAATAATAGGGGTATAAACGGAAAAGAGGATGAACTGACAGAAGAACAGCAAATGCACTATGTAGGAATCACTGAAACAGAGAAAAAAGGAAATGGATGCAAAAAATTAGAAGGAAAAGCATATATATATATATATATATATATATATATATATATATATATATATATATATATATATATATATATATACAACCTTACAATATTAAACGGACACTACCAGCATAGGGATATTCATAAATATACGTGGAGACAAACAACAAGAGATTTAAAAAGTATTATCGATTATATGATAATACGTCAGAGATCTAGATTAAACTTCCTAGATGTAAGAGTCCAAAGAGGGGCTTCATGTGGCAGCGACCACTACCTCGTGAGAGGAAAGATAATCTCACGAACAACACGGGAAAGCAAACTGGAAGATACAAGTACACAGCACACAAGTGAAACAACAATAAGATATAATACAGACAGCTTACAAAATGAAAGTATCAGAAATCTATACAAGAGTAGACTGGACCAAAAGATACAACGGACAGGATTTGTTAATATAGAAGAAGAATATAAGTATATGTATACATATATATATATATATATATATATATATATATATATATATATATATATATATATATATATATATATATATATATGTATATATATATATATATATATATATATATATATATATATATATATATATATATATATATATATATGTATATATATATATATATATATATATATATATATATATATATATATATATATATATATGTACATATATATATACATATATATATATGTACATATATATATATATATATATATATATATATATATATATATATATATATATATATATATATATATATATATATATATATATATATATATATATATATATATATATATATATATATATATATATATATATATATATATATATATATATATATATGTATATATATATATATATATGTACATATATATATACATATATATATATATATATATATATATATATATATATATATATATATATATATATATGTATATATATATATATATATATATATATATATATATATATATATATATATATGTATATATATATAAATATATATATATATATATATATATATATATATATATATATATATATATACTGGTGACCAAAAACTCGACTTAAACTATTTAGCTTCATTTAACACGGATTCTAAAATTTAGTGTTCATATATTTTTATGAATTTTAGTATCATTTGAAAGCCAATTCTATTCTCTTTCTTATGATACCAGATTCCGTAGCATACCTCATTCTTTTTACTGATTAAAACTATTGAAAGAGGAACAAAAAGAACAAGGATTCAAAATAGGGGTAAGAGAAGGGAAAAATTAAACAAATTTTAAGTTTATTGATAGAAACCAAAATCAATATTTTGTATTACCTCCCCTAGCCCTTATTACTGCTTTAAGCCGGTTTTTCATGAAGCGGGTGAGCTTTTTCACCACTGTCTGTGGAATTCTTCCCCACTCTTCAGCCATCGCAACCTTTAAGTCCCTCAGCGATGCAGGGGCTAGATTTCTGGCTCGAACCCTTCTTTTGAGCTCATCTCACATGTGCTCGATTGGATTGAGGTCAGGACTCCGCACAGGCCAATCTAATGTGGGTATCTCCACTTCCGCCAGGTATTGCCGCACCTATACAGCAGCATGTAGCCTAGCATTGTCGTGCATTAGCATGAAGCTATACCCAACAAATCTAGTGTAAGGAACGACGTGTTCCTGCAGAATCTCCTCGATGTACATCATTGCCATGTAGGCACATTCGGGACTCGTCGGAGAATAAAACGGAGCGCCTTTGCTCTAAGATCCGGTCGACACGTTCTCGAGCAAATCTGAATCGCACTTGTAGATGAGCTGCTGTCAATTTGGGTCCGTCCGTCAGACAAATTTTATAGATACAAGACACAAACTTCAACTATAACTCATAACATGTCAGCAACGCGAGATGGTAACAAATTAAAAACCAGTCCAGTTTACATGCTCAAATAAAAAATACTCGTAGAGGAACTTGGCACGGCATAGGTCGTGTGCAGGCCACCAATGAGTGCCGACGCTTAACCTGCGATGCTAAATTCTGAGGCGTATCTAGACTGGTAAAAAATGCATACAGAAGCAACGAAGGTCACATTAAACAGTTCACCCAAAGAAATATTAATAAACTAGCTACAATCACTAGTTAATTAGTCTATATCAGGATTATTATTATTATTAGTTTTAGATTAAATCAAAAAGTGCAAACTAAATCAGTGAAATACAGTGAAAAGTGTGAAAAATAAAATTAAATGAACCAATTCGATGTAAATGTATACATAAAACAGTAAATATATATGAAACGTAATTTAGCAATAAGAAAATAAAATGTAAATATGTATAAATACACATCAGCAGAGAGCAAATGAGAAGAATAAATTAATGACAAGAATGCATGAGAGAGAGAGAGAGAATTAGAAAGAGAGAGAGACAGAGACTAGAATAAGCAAAGAAACAAAGAAAATTAGAAGGCCTTTGGGCATTCTCGTACCTGCCTAAAATCAGAGTTTTTTAGTATTATTTTTCTTCGTAAAAACAAATATAAAATACGCACAAATACAAGCAACAACAAACATAAAATCAAATTGCACAACCGTCATTAGAAGGAAACGGAAATGACGTTACAAGCGTAAGAAAAACGGTACACGGATAACCAAAACGGCAGAGCAACGGCCTGCCGCAAGGCACTTTTCAACAATTGAATACATTAATAGTATATTGTAATTGTAAGTAACTTAAAAAATGTATATCTAAGTATTGTAAATTTAATCATGTATAATAAAGATATTTTGCATTGGAATTTTTGAATGGTCCATTAGCTGGTCTCTTCGGAATAAGGTGGGCATCTTTAAGTCTTTTTCTACCTGTCCAATGACTGACACCTCGACCACGAACTTATCGAAGCTCCTGGTAGACCTCAACGCCAGTCAAGTGACAGTTATGTTGACAATGAAGCGGTCTCTCCGGTTATGTCTTCTTCTTCTTGATTCTGGTCTTTGTGTAAAGGCGACAGCCTCTTGGTAACGTCTGTAGACTCTGGACATGTTAGTTCTGCCCTTCTTGCAATAGGGCAATGACTTATGCCCTTTTTTCCGGAGTGTTTTCCATTTTCCGATGACATAATTAGTTGGTAGATATAGCAGAGTTGTTGACGGTTCAAGTTCTGATAAAGGAATGTTAGGAAAATGCAGTTGCATATTTTTATAAGGATGAATAGCGCCCAATGAGTACGTTGCAGAGCGAGCAAAAACGGTTCTACTGAGTAAAGCCCTTTTAATCAGTAAAAATTTTTGGTAATACAAATGTTTTTGGTATTATTAGAAAGAATAGAAAATCAGCATTCTAATGATACTAATAGTAATACCACTGTTTGAAAATTAAATTTAAAAATTAGTGTTAAATGAAGCAAAATCATTTGAATTGATCTTTTTGCTCACCACTGTAGTATATAGGCTTATAATAATTCCTTCACACATACAGTCAGTTCAAAAAGTCTCTATACACCACCTGCTTTTTATACTATTTTTCTGTTATGTTTAACTAATTAATTGAAACTATGAGAAAATATGCTTAAATTAATATTTGGAACTTAACCAACGAGGATTAGCATCAAAAACAATTACGGAACATTTTATTTAGAAGTTACATCATTGTTATAAAAATGTAAGCAAAATTAATGTCAAAAATGTCTCCATACACTCAAGAACTGCATTGAAAAAAACACGTTATAATCGGCCACATTTTATCAAGATATCTATTGCTCGCTAAACTGAAAACACATAAATAATTTTCGGCCATACTTTACAATCTGTCACTTGTTGCCAGCAATTTTGCAGTAGGTTATCAAAGTAGTATTAAAAATGAGCGAGAGAAATTCCATTTCAAGTTCGAAAGATCATAACTGATTTGTGGAAAGATGGAAAATCGTACAGGATAATAAGAAACATTGTTAAACAGTCACATGCTACTATTCAGTATATTGTAAACCAGTATAAATCAACGGGTTCCTATAAAATTCAACCACGGTGCAATCGTCACAAGAAACTGACTCCATGTGAAGATGCCAGTATTGTTAGACAAATAATTACAGATCCCAAGAAAAGTGCACCAAAATTAAAAGAAGAAGTACGGGAACTACTTTCGGGAAATGCTTGTTCATAAACAGTGAAAAACTGTTGACGCAGGCAGGATATAAGGGGGGTACAACCAGGAAAAAGCTATTAACTTCGGAAGCTAATCGCAAAAAGTGGTTAACTTTTGCTAGGGAATACGTTACTAAATGTCCTGAATTTTGGGAATCCGTAATTTTTAGTGATGAAACTAAAATTAACCTTCTTGGGTCTGATGGCAGAACAACGTTAGCTTTGGAGAAAGAAGAATACCGCATTCGACATTAAAAACATTTGTTCCACGGTGAGACGAGGGGGTGAGAGTGTTCTGCTTTGGGGAGGTATGACCGCTGAAGGGGTTGGAAACATTTTATTAATGTTACCATAGATCAGCATGTTAAACTGCACATTTTGAGAGACAATTTAAAAGAAAGTGTCCAAAAATTAACACTGGAAAAAGATACATTTTCTCGGGAAAATGATTTGAAACATACCGCAAACTCGGTACGAGAATAGATGATCCATAATGTGAGACAGCAGCTTAATACACCTCAACGATCACCCGATGTTAAACCCATCGAGCATTTATGGGAGGGAGGCGCAAACATAATGTTTCAAATAGAGAAGATTTAAAAAAAGAGAATATTGAACGAATGGGAGAACATGTCAGCAGAATTTACTAGAAAGCTGGTTGCAAGCATGACAAAAAAGTTACAAGAGATTATCTAGGACAACGGCGGTCCCACTAAATATTAGTTTACACGAAGTTGTTATTTTCCGTTAAACTCCGTCAAACTATTATTGGTAATTGTTAAGTGTATGGAGACTTTTTTGACATTAATTTTGTTTACATTTTTATAACAATGATGTAACTTCTAAATAAAATGTTCCGTAGTTGTTTGTACTAATCCTCGTTGGTTAAGTTTCAAATATTAATTTAGACATGATTTCTCATAGTTCCAATTAACTAGTTAAACATAACAGAAAAATAGTATAGAAAGCAAATGGTGTATGGAGACTTTTTGAACTGACTGTATATTACAGCATTTCATTCTTTTTTTCTTCTTTGTTTTAAAACGTTGTATATATTTCCTCAATCCTTTTCTAGACTTATAATAAAGTTGTGAAAATTCAGCCGGCGGCAGTTTAAAAAGCTAAGTTTTAACCCCTTTTCAGAGCGTTTACTTAACATAATAGCTTTTGTGGCTTAGGGTTAACATAACGGAATAATTAGCGGTACAAAAATTATGATGTATTACAGGCTTACAGCGATTATAACTTTAATTACGTGATACAAGGGTTTCTAAAAATTAAAATATACTGGAACACTCGCTATCACGTCGATCTTAAGTCGGTGTAAATTGTACTCGATGGGAAACACAGTCCTGAGCAAATTGCTCCAAAGGGATGATGTTATCCATATAAACTTGCTTGAAAAGGGTTGTACAGGAAATGACAATCTGAACCTCCTTCGGATGTGAAGTATTACCACAACGTGTGTTATATAATTTAAGTTTTGTGCAGAATTCATAGTAGTTGTGGAGTGTAAAACTTTCTCGCTCGAAATAGTAGCTTTTGAAAAGCTTTCTTTGCTATGCAGGCAACATGTTCATGTCAAGACATATTTGCTCCCATATTAACGCCCAGCAAATTGAGTAACGATGTTAGAAAAAAGAAGTGTCCGGACACAACTACGTCGGGCTTGTCAGCGTTAGCTTTTTTAGAAAAAACTGTCACCTGGGTTTTTTTTATTATTAGGGGTATCGGCGCATCAAAATCAATGGTTATTTGGCGCCCGAAATAATTTAAATCTGGGGGCACGGCAGTGCCCCCGCCAAGTCGAGCAGAAAGCACAGCCGTACCATCCTTTTCTCGAAGCCACTCACGGCACTTTCGACCCCACTGTAACTTCGTTGTGAATAAAGCTAGAAGCCTGAATTCTCAGTGACCAAGAGAACATACTATACTAGCTATATTCCTAAATTACGCACTATTTATACCTTATAGTTTACGAACTATCGCCAGTCGAAGTTTTTTAATTTTGTCACTGATACACTCACCGGTCATCAAAATTCTAAGGTACTTTTAGCAGACACACAAACTTCAAATTTTGAATTTAGTTAGTGTTTAGCCTATAAAGGAAGGAAAAACTGAAACATCCCAAAATTTCAGTCCCGTTTCCTAAATTGTACAGTCACTTAGGCCAAAAAAGAGGGTCAACCACGGAATGAGAGATAATAAGCTGTAAACTTGTATAAACCTTTATTTTGGCATTCTAAAAGTTGTCTCAAAAGTCTCATAAAATATCGTGTCCGCGTCTTAAGATATTCAAGGTCATCACAAAAATTTTTTCGCAAATATCTCGCTTCCTATGGTTTCAGTGATATTTGCATTTATAATAAAAATTCTAGAACATAAAATTCTCTACAAATTTTGTTCTAAATATTTTTTTTTTATACGCTTAACCGTTTTTAAGATAGAGCGCGGAGAGCGCGCAGCGCTCAGCCATACATAGCATAATGCAAGGTCAACCGTGAGTCCTGGTAAATAATACGTCGTATAAAGTTAATTAATCACAAAAAAATCCATAATTATGAATAATTTGTATTATTTATTAATTAATATATTATATTTAATAATATTTTTCATTTATCAAATATATTCGTTTAATACTACTTCGTGTAATTAAAAAATTGTTAAGTGAAATACTTTAAGTATATTTTAATTATAAAAAAGTATGAAGATGATGCTTCCATGGCAGCAGGGCTAAGAGAATGTAGTTATTAAAATATGAGCAAAATTTGTTAAGACGAAATATTGACGTGAGTCTTGGCTTAGTCAACGGTTCTATCGGTATAGTACAAAGAGTAAAGGTTGATCCTGAAAATACAAATAAAATAAAAAAAATACATAGTACATTTAATAATGAACATCTTTACGAGCTTGGTCCAGTCAAAACTAAATTTGAAATTATTATTAGAGCTCAGGTTCATCGCGAACAGATTCCGATATGTATAGCCTATGCTATTACCATACACAAAAGTCAGGGGCTAAGTCTAAACAGTGCACTGATGGACATCGGTTCTTCAGTGTTCACATGCGGTCAAGCATACGTGGCACTTTCGAGAGTGACAAGTCTGGGCGGATTACATCTAATTAATGTCGACTTCGGTAGTATCACAGCTCAGGAGTCCGCAATCGTTGAATGTAATCAACTTAGAAGCACTTATCGTCCAGACTTGTCAAAAATTGTTACATCATAGCTTTTGAGAAAAACCTATAGAGACAGGGAGTGAGCTTTAAGAAAATCCATAGCTGACGCACAAGAAATATTACCCGAGAAGAAAAAAAAGAGAACTACCTACAAAAAGGAATGAGATCCCATCAAAAACATAAAATGTAAAAAAATGCCAAGTCTCGCAAGGTAGTCCTTCCACCACAAAAAGTTGTGAGATCTCATGTAAAACCAAGTCAGTTATTTTAGTTAGTATCTATGGAAGCACCTATTCAACAACTTTGTCATAAATTGTTATCTATTTAATTACCTACCAACATTTATAGTGACCGTATCAGCATTAGACATCTTTATTTCACATATAATAAATATAATGACTTGGCAATCGCACGGCAACATAATCATATAAGAATAATCTACTATTCAAAATACTTTATACTTAAGTGCACTGTTTAGACTTACTTAGCAATCGAAATAGTAGATTATTCTTATATGATTATGTTGCAGTGCGATTGCCATTATATTATTATAGAAGTAATGATGTCTAATATTGATACGGTCACTATAAATGTTGGTAGATAACTAAATAGATAACAATTTATGACAAAGTTGTTGAATAGGTGCTTCCATAGATATTAACTAAAATAACTGACTTGGTTTTACATGAGATCTCACAACTTTTAGTGGTGGAAGGACTGCGTTGCGAGAGCATTTTTTTTACATTTTATGTTTTTGATGGGATTACAATATTCAATTCTTCTAAGTAACAGATGATTCCCAACTTATCTGACTGAAAAGTATTTATGATTTGTTTCATGTCTAATGGAATGTTGTGTTTTTTCCTTAGATGCGAAAAATATACAGCCAAGTATGTGTCTGACTGATAATGATTGGTTGTAAAATGTGCATAGTCGTGCTGATTCACTCTTTAATAAATGTGAATGTATCTGGTATGTGTGTCCAGTCGCTAATCGTCTGAGTTTTACATTCTCTGACCTGTTGAGACTATGATTGTGAAGAGGAGGGAAAACGAAAGGTTTTGCCTCCCAAAGCTTGTTACTAGGATCTACTAGATCCCATTCCAATTGAAAAACTTTTCTGTTGATTGAGATTAAAGTTTCTTGGAACATTAATGTGATTCTCTCCTGAGAAATTATTGCCTTTCTCTATGGCTTGTTTGGCTGCTCGATCTACTCTGTCATTACCCTTGATTTCCAAATGACTTGGAATCTAAATTAATATTATGGCTCTATTCCTCATATAGGTCTGATATTTGTCTCAAGTAGGCATAATCAGGATTGCAAGATTTGTTAGCTTTTATGGCACTTAGGAAGTCTGATACAATGAGGAATTTATTGTTTCTCTTGTAATTTATTGCATATCTGATTGCTCCTTTTATGGCTAACAATTCGGCAGAAAAGATTGAGGAATGTGGAGGAAGTTTTAATTGTTTTAAAAAGGATATATGTAGGATAGCTGCTCCCACTCCTTTTGAGGATTTAGAACCATCAGTGTAGATTTGAGAAAAGTTTGAGTAGCGAGTGTGCAATTTTTCAGAAAACTGTTGACTAATTTCCGATCCTATCAGGTCATTTTTATTACAGGAATGAAAATGTAAATCAATGGATGGTTTTGGAGAAAGTCAGGGAGAAAATGTGGTGGAAAGCAAATAGTCGAATTTAGGAGGAGTGAACACGTGTGAAGTCAAGTAGGAGTTTATTCTATTGGGAATGTATTTAGGAGAGGCAATGTTGGCAATATGGGCTTCGTTAAGTTTAAAGAAAATTTTGTATGAAGTCTATGTAATGAGATAAGTAAAATTTCATTAATGAAAGCTGTCTAGTCAAGTGAACTGGTGGTGTAGCTGCTATGCATTGAAGGCTGGTGATAAGAGCTGTTCAGAGTGCACCCGTTGCCAAGCACAGTGCCTGGTTTTGTATAGGGTCTAAAGATTTTTTTGTTGCATTGCTAGCTGCATCGTAAATAAAATCACCATATCTCAGCTTTGAAAGAATCAGAGATTTATGCAAATTATTAAGGGAAATGAAATCTGCTCCCCATTTGGTGTTGGTTAGAATTCTGAGTATATTAATTTTGGGTAGTGCGGGCTTTGAACTGTTTGACATGTGTGTTCCAACTGAGTCTGCTGTCGAAAATCAGGCCAAGTATGTTGATGGAAGTTGGAAGGGAATCTGAATTGATATGAAATGGATTCATTCTTAGACAATTTCTGATTTTGCAGAAATGTATTGCACTAGATTTCGTTGGTGAAACCATGTTAGTTGCTCAAATATTTAATGATGCGTTGGCTGTCGGCAGAGTTATTGAGGTTTCAAGTGATTGGAATTGTAAATAACTACGAGTATATCATCAGCAAACAATTTGAATTTCAGGGAACTAGGAATTAGTTTTGTGATGAGTTGAATTGCAATATTGAAAAGGATAGGGCTCAGGACAGAACCCTGTGGAACTCCTAACATAAGGATGTGGGTATTTGACAGTAATCCATTAGCTCTTACTTGAAAGGTTATAGGGGATAGGAAATTCTTGTTGAACTTTGGTAAAGCACCAGTGAAGCCCATCTCATTCCACTGTTCAAGAATGACGTTGCCGTTTGTTATGTCAAATGCATTGCTTAAGTCCAATAAAACAAGACAAGTATGTTGATTCCTCTGCATGGCAATTCTTATGTCGGTATCTAGAGATGCAAGATGATCGATGGCTGATCTGTATTTTCTGAATCCACACTGGAATTATAAAAGATGATTTTTTGTTTCTAAAACCCGTATTAAACGCTGATGAACAATTCTTTCTAATATCTGGCAAAGATGATTCGTCAATGAGATTGGTCTGTAACTGTTTGGCAATGATCTTGGTTTACCAGCTTTGTGTATAGGTACAATGATGGATTGTAGCCATGATGATGGAAATTTTGAATTAAGCCAGAGATAGTGGTAGTATTCCAATAAGAATTTGAGCATAGGTTCAGGGAGATGCTGAATCCATGATTCATAGGATACAGGGCCTGGTGCAGTATTTTTTGATGTTCTAATTGCGAAATTCAATTCATGCAAAGCGAAAAGGGAATTATACTGATGATGTTGCTCACGTTCCAAGGATAAAATTGTTTTATTTAGTTGTGTATTCGTGCTACTAGGGGTTGATTTTAATTGATAATTGAGGGCAATTGCTTCTATGATTTCTTTTGGGTCTGAGATAGTTGCCATTATTGAACAGTAATGAAATTGTATTGGATTACAAGCCTTTCTTATCAGATGCCATAATTGTCCTGACGGTAATGGATGATAATTTTATTTTTGCTTCCTTGAAGACTCTTTTGGCTTGCTCTCTTTTTCTTGTTCTATGAAGTTATCTTGGGTTGGATGGTGTTTGAATAAATTTAGAGCCTTTTTTCTTACTTCGAGTAGCCTGGAAGATTCGCTGTTCCACCATGGGACTGAAGTTTTGTTTCTGAGATGCTGGTGAGAGGGAATCGCATCGTGTGCTGCTCTGAGAATGTTGTGAGAGAACTCTTGAAGGTAGGCGTCTATTTCATGAATCTGTGAAGTTGAAGGGGATAGAGCAGCGCTGAATTTGATCCAGTCAGTCTTAGCAATGTTCCACTTGGTCTAAGGAGGAGGAGAGCGAGGATTGGATCTGGGGAAGCGAAGGATGATGGAAAAGTGGTTACTACCATGGGTGTCCGGTAGTAGATCCCATTCAAGGATAGCAGCCAATGACTGACTGCAGAGGGAGGTATCAGATGAAGAGTTTAAGTGAGTGGGGAAAGGATGATTAATAAGAGCTATGTTATTTACTGAAACTGGCTTCAATTATCTTGCCACGAGTCGATTTATGAGTAGAGCTCCACAGAATGTTATGGGCATTTAGGTCACCAAGGAGGATGAAGGGTGAAGGAAGTTGTGAAAGTAGTTCGTTTTTGGTTGTTGCTATATAATCAGTGTTTGGCGGTAAATAGATACTACACACAGTTACAGGTGTATGTAGTGTGACGGTTATGGCTGCAGCCTCCAGAGGAGTCTGAAGGATGAATCTAAGGATTTGTGAATGTAAAGAGCCACTCCTCACGATGCCCTTAATTGGTCTGTTCTATTTTTTTAAATTATATTAGAGAGAGAGTTTTTTATTTTCGAAAATTTTGAATCTTTGAAGTTCGTTTCCTGTAATGCTAAAATGGATGGTTTGATTGAATTGATTATCATGGTTAGATCCTCTTGTCTTTCGGTAAATCCATTCACATTCCATTGTAATATTGGATGGAAAGCGTATTAATTTGTTTTTTTACTACTACTTGAAGACTTGTTCTTCTTTAGGATAGGATCCAAATCCAAAGATAGAATTCCTTCCAGGTCTTTCTTAAGTTGAGCGACCTCCCGCTTTCTGCGGATATTTGCATGAGCAGCTGATGTTCGACTGTTCAAAGTACACGAAGAAATAAGCATACCTTCATCTGCAAAGCTGTAGATTGGATTGCTGACACTTTCCAGCAAATCATTATTTTAAATGAGAAGAGAGTAGGAGACAGTATCGAACCTTGGTTCACACCGGCGTTGATATTAAAGGTGTTAGAAATCAACTCGTAAAGAACGCGCCTTGGAAAAACATGAGAGCCATAATCAAAATTTTTCAGCCAACAATCCATCATGCCAAACACGGTCAAATGCCTTAGATATAGGGTCAAAATAAGTAAGACGAGCCACCTGGAAAAAATTGTTCTCCTTTTTACTCCCTAAATTTTTTTTGCAATACTTCAATTATTTTGCGAACATTTGACCATTTTCTTTATTGAATTCTAAGTAAGGCATAGCCTCTTACTTATATTTATAAAAGTTAGTTATATTGGGTAAGCGTTTGCTTATTCTAACTTAACCTATGCACTTAAACTAATGGTCCTATACTAACTTAGGCTAAGAGATGGGTTTTTAAAACATAATTATCTTATCCTAACTTAACCTAAAACTTATGCTACCTTAACCTAGGACTGATGCTAGCTTAACTTAGGACTTAATGTTAACTTAACCTAGGACTTATGATAACTTAACCTAATTTGATATTCTCCTGTCAAGGTGGGTGAGGAAGGACATCATCTTCATCCGAGGGTCCTAGGGTCTTGGGAATTAGCGGCGGGCATGTATATTTTGCGAATAATCTCTAGTTGAATATTTATGTATAGAACTTTTCATTTATTCTTATTTCGGAAACGAATTTTTTTTTTTTTTTTTTTTTTTTATTGGTCTAGCACACGTGCTGCAGGGAAGTCCCCAAAGCGCTCCAGGAGCGGCACGCGTTCGGAAAAAGCGATTCACGTTGTTCTTGAATCGCTGTAAATTGTACTCGGTGGGAAACACAGCGCTGGGCAAATCATTCCAAAGGGATGACGTTCTCCATATAAAAGATTGCTTGAAAAGCGTCGTACGCGGAGTAACAAGCTGAACCTCATACGGATGCGAAGCACCAGCGCGACGTTTATTTCTAACATGCACCGCTTTGGGAGGAATTAAGCGGGCTACATCCTTCGAACACTTTCCATGAAAATACTTGTAGAACAGACTCAAGTCGCCAACCGTTCTTCGATGTTCCAGCGAATCAAGGCCGCCGGTCAATTCCGGGTCCCCAATCAGACGGACCGCTCTTCTCTGAACAGAATCCAACAAATGCAGTGTATGTTTGGGAGCGGAGCCCCAAACGTGGGAGCAGTATTCCATAGTTGGTCGAATTTGGGCTTTGTAAAAAATTAACAGTTGCTGTGGGGTGTAAAGCTTTCTGGTTCTAAATAATATTCCCAACTTTTGAGAAGCTCTCCTTGCTATGCCTGCAACATGTTCATGCCAAGACATATTTGCTCCCAAACTAACGCCCAACAAATTGAGTGACGATGCTAGGGGAATGGAGTGCCCCGACATAACTATGTCGGGTTCAGACAAGCGTACTGTCATCTGCAAAGCTATAGATTGGATTGAACGACCCCGGTCTTTTCCAGCAGATCGTTAATGTAAATGAGAAAGAGAGTAGGAGACAGTATGGAGCCCTGGGGCACACCGGCGTTGATAGTGAGGGTGTTAGAAAGAAATCCGTCGACCGCCACTCGTAAAGAACGCTCTCTGAGGAAACATGAGAGCCACAAACAGAACCTTTCAGACATACCATAAGAGCGCAACTTAGCCAACAGTCCATCGTGCCAAACACGGTCGAACGCCTTAGATATGTCAAGAGCAACCGCTCGAGATTCTCCAAAGTGTTCAATTGCGTTGTTCCAAACATGTGTTACATAAGTCAGAAGATCTCCTGTTGATCTATGTTTACGAAAACCATATTGGTGATCGCTAATAATATTGAATCGTTCAAGATATTTTAGAAGATGCTCATTGATAACCTTTTCCATGACTTTCGATATTATTGAAAGCAGTGCAACTGGTCGGTAGTTATTTTACCTTTTTTAGGTATCGGCTGAACCGTGGCACATCTCCAGCAGGACGGAAATATTCCCTTTCTGTAGGATAGGTTAAAAAGTCTACAGAAAACTGGTGTTAGTTCCCTTGCACAGTTTTTGAGAACTATGGCAGGTATTCCGTCAGCGCCAGAAGCCTTCTTGGTGTCTAGCTTCATTAAAATACGCTTTATGATGCGCTGTCTGAAGACAACATCGGGCATCCTTGACTGCAATATAGGAATAGTAGGTGGTGTTTTTTCCTTGGAAATCGACAGTAGAATGTGAAGCAAAGAGTTCAGCCAACAAGGTCGCTCTCTCAACAGGTGTGGTTGCAATGGAATTATCTGGCCGTGTGAGTGGTGGTATGGTGGATTTGGTAAAATTTTGACTAACTGCCTTAGCGACTGCCCAAAAGGACCTGGAATTGTTGGGACAAGCGAGAAGTTTGTTTCTAATTCGTTGATTGTGTGCCTCCTTGGTTTCGTCGATAATTCCCTTGCATCTGTTCCGGGCATGAACAAAGATGTTTCGATTTAAGGTGTTAGGATTTTCACGCCATTGTCGATAGGCAATATGTTTAGAAGCAACAGCTTCTTTGCATTTTCGGTCGAACCAAGGCTTGCTGTTGGAGGAGCATTTCTTCGAAAAAGGGATGTAAGCCTCCATACCAGCCAAAATAACATCGGAGACCTCCCTGGCGCAGTCGGATGGGTTATCGGATCGAAAACAAACGTCCATCCAAGGGAAAGTTCGAAAGTATTCCATGAGATCTTCCCATTTAGCAGATTTGTAGTGCCAAATCTTGCGCGGCCTAGGCGCCTCCCTGTCACTGATTGGCAGGATACTCGATGTCGAAAGCAGTTTATGGTCGGAAGAACCTAACGGCGGATTTACGGTGACCGTGTAAATCTCCGGATTGGTGGTTAAAAACAGATCAAGAAGACTGGCGATAGAGATAATTGAGTTATTTTTTGTAAAAATAAGCTAAATGTTTATACTTTTCAATTGATTTCATGCGGTGGTTATCGAAAGTTAATTTGTTAAAGGTATAAACATTTTTTTAAAACAATTGGGAATTAAACGGTTTCACTCGAAAATGAGATCGCACTCTTTTAATGTGTAAAACGCCACTGCGTAAATTAAAAGAAACGTTAGTAACCTCTTATATTTAAGAAGTTATTAATATTTTTCTGATGACGTGCAGCCTCCAACGCGCTCGTGGACTCTAAAGCGCGAGGCGCTAACGCTGACGCTCTCGAAAAACTCATTAATTTTTAACGAAGGATTCTTAATAGTAATATCAAGACCTTTTTCTTTTATTACTTAATAAACAATTAAGTAAAAATTATACAATACATATTAAATTATTCCAAACATTAACTGTTACTGCTTCTTCAGAACTAGAAAATATTTTACACGTCAACTGGTTATTTTCTTTCGGCATAAACGCATGGAATTGGCGAGTCCTAGATATAGCCTTAAAAATTCGATACTTCGATTGTCTGACATTCTTCATTTGTACTAAAATCGAAGTTTATGTTTTTACAATAATTAACTACCCAATCACACAAACGCTTGGGAGATGTTATTTAATTTTCACTACTTTACGTCCTCTGATCAAAGAACGTGAAACATTTAGCGGCTTCGGTTGATTCGTATCATAAGAAATTGATTTAACATTTGAAGGCTACACTCGGCGACTCTGCCATTCGAAAAACTTATTATTTTTCTGACGGAGCTGGGTCTAAATATAAAAAAACTTCAATTTTTCTTCGCTACTCTCACATGAATCTGTGGTATGTGATGTTACTGAAGAGTGGAATTTTTTCACCACTTCCCATTATAAAGGGGCTTGCGATGGGATTGGTGTATATGTTACAAGTGCGGCGAGAACTGCAAGTCTTTAGAAAAACAGTGAAAATCAAATAACATCTCTCAAACGCTTATTTGAATGGGCAATTAATTATTTTAAAAAAACCTAAGCTTCGATTTTTGTACAAATGAAGAATGTCAGGCTCACGAAAACGTTTATCAATCGAAGCATCGAACTTGTAAAAAAAATAACCAATTAATGTGCAAAACATTTTCTAGTTCTGAAGAAGCAGTAACAGTTAATGTATGAAATAAGTTAATATGTATCGTATAATTTTTACTTAATTGTTCCTTAAATATTAAATGCAAACGGTCTTGATATTATCATTATGATTCCTTCGTTAAAAGTTAATTTTCATCGCGATTTATTTGACAATTCAATAACTGATCCTGAAGTAAAATTTGACAACTACGAGTAAACATATGGCCGTTCCGTCCAAAACCTAATTCCCAAAATGTGCATTTAAAACTCGCGTAAAAACTCAAAACTTTTATATTTTCAAGTAGATTTAAGCAAAATATAAAGTGTGCTATATTTTTAAAATGGTAATTTAAAGCTCTATTCGAATAAAGAAAAATATACAGGGTATCCCATTTAAAAAATATATTTTTGGGTTAATAACTATTAAAATATTAGTTGTTAATAACTATTAAAATATTAAAAAAAAATGTAACTTACACTGTTGAAATCCGCGTGAAAATGTGCTTTGAGAATATTTTTACAGAAATCAAAAATTTTCAATAGGAAAAGAATTACAAACATTTTTCCAAAATGCAGATTTTTGAAAAACACTCTATATATCTGAAACGGTACTGGATATGCGGTTTTCACCATTGAGTTTATCATAAAAATTTTCTATCTCCTTTAAATAAAGGGGTTTACCTTTAAAAGTATCCAATTTGGACCAAACTGTGCAGTCATTACCAGTAGGTTACGAGAATAACCTGAATTAACCTGAACTAATCTGGACGACAACGAAACCTTGAAGCAAACACGAATGCCAATATTAAGATTATTTTACTCTACGTCATCCTGATGATTTATAATTAAACTGACACAAAGCATAATAAAGACTTATTTTAGACAAGCCGGATTTACAACAGGAATCGATCAAAGTTCCAACAACTCTTCTGTAGACTTCGTCGACCAAGATGACATACTGCTTTCCGCTGGGGTAGCTGCCAAGCCAGGACCTTGAGCAATATTCGGATGTCGATAATAATGTCGTCACATGTGAGGATCCCTCCAATGGGTTCATTGTGCAGAATATTATCGCCGAAGGACACGAAAATGGCGACTACGCCGATGGTGAGATCGAGAGATACAATCAGCTCCGACCGTCGTTGAATCCCTGAAAGCTGCAGAAATTCTAAATGTCTTCGTACATTCTAATTAGGAGGATCAGAATATAAGAACTACAATATCTAGTCTTTATAATTTAATAAGTTATTTCTACTATAAGTTGAAAGTAAACCAGAAACAAATCAAAATTACGAAATCTTTAAGTCGATAAATGTGCACTTCATGTGAAGTTTAAGAACTTTTCTGTATGTACACACTGTACATATTTCTCTGCTCACAGATATAGGTTTTACCACAACTACATAGGTTATTGTATTCTTTTATTTTTAAGGGGAATCTTTGAGAGATCTAAAATGTTGTGACAGTTTAGGGCACGTAGAGAAGCATGTTATTACTTTATGTTTCCGTAGAATTTGCGAAATACGATCTGTGCTATTCCTAACAAATGAAATGACTATAATGGTAAAAGATTGATTTGCTTAACTGCAGGGTCCATAAGGCTCTCGTAGTTCAAGCCATTACTGAAAGCAGTGGGTTCGCTGGGTACAAGATCCACCCTGCATCCCTGATTTAACATCCTACGACTTTCCTTTGTTGAACTATCTAAAGAAAGACCTGAGGGGTCGACAATTTTCCTAAGATGATAAATTGAAAGAAGTTGCGTTTTTTAAGACATTAAGAAAAGATTTTAAGTCTACTAAATGGAATTGTAGTTATGTAGGAAGTTTTCCTTTTTAGTTGGGTAAATAACTTAAAAAAATATCCTCGCATTTTATAGCAACATAGTTTAACAAATAAAATATCCATTAGTCTGAGTAATTTTCTTTTTTAACACAGAAAACATCCACTTTTCATTATTACAAGCATAAATAAAGGACAAAACGACACATTCCTACACATTTATCTCAATTACCATAGATGATTGGATATGATCGAAAGATTGCTCACTGTTTGGACTGTTATTGTGTTCTCTATGTCTCCTTGATATGTTTGATGGGACTGTTAACGTCATCGATGAGTCTAGACTAGGTGATTTGCAGTAAACATCGACATATTATTAGATAAATGATCTTTAACGATTTCAAATAGAGTTTAGTTTAGCTTACACGATGTTTACAATCTACAGATATTACAAATATTGATATAGAGTCAAAAATTAGCACGGTCAAGGAACTTTTAAGTGCAAAATAAAAAATATAGTTCTAAAATAAGTACTGAATTTGATTTTCTCAAGTAGCAAGAAAATAAATTTCTATAATATGAATAAAACATATCGACACCCACTCCTTTTACGCTCTTTGCTTGTAAAGATATCGCTCAAAAACTATAGGTTTTATTCCTATTAAAGATTATAGATTATAGATATTCTCTGCTACATAATATTGTTCCATATTTAATGGATTAGGCTGTGTATTGCAATGGAACGCGCTAGCGGCAAACTTTTTTCCGACTCCATTCACTATTATCGTCACTGCTCATTCCTTATGCTACCTATCGTAATAAAGTATAGCCTATAACCTGGCCAGAGAATAAATGTATGTTTTTAAAAAAAAAAGTAAGTAAATCGGATAAGTAGTTCTCCAGTGATAAGCGCACTAACGGGCAGACAGACAGACAGACAGAGAGACGTTGCATTTTATATATATTATAGATTAAACTACCCCAGCTATCTTTAGCCTCTTTCTGGTTTAAACTTAAAAAATTAATCTAATTCTTGAACTTCTAGACTTCAAAAACCCTGAAAAGGATATATAACACCATATATAGGAAACAATCCGTCCTTTCGCCCCTTATATGTTTTACTAGAAATATTTTGCAGAGAATTTGTTTATTATTTAACAAAAAATCAGGAAAAACTTCTATATTACTACTAAAACATTTTAAAATGTATCGACCTTTCTTGGTCTAAATCGATATAGTTCAAAAACTATAGGCTTCATCTCCTTGCCAGTTAATATTTATGTAGTAGGTGTGAAATTGATGTATTATTTTGTTCGAGAGTTAATATGCCGACAGACCGACAGATAGCTAGACCGACGGAAATAAGTTTCCGTTTCATGATATAGAAAGCCTGAAGCGTTAAGAAAAGCAAAAGTGTGATTTTTCCCCGAATAGAACAGTTTTCTTTAGCCAAAAAAGTAAAAAATGTGGTAGGATTATTGACCTAGCATTACTAAATAATCGAACGAAAGTTTATAATTGATATTGCTGTCGATCAAACATTAGACTTGGTTACTGCAAAACTTTTCCGTAACTTTTAGATGCCGAAACGTAACGTAAACATTCGGAACGCGGTTTTGTCACGAATTTTGTAAATGTTTTCTTAGCAAACAAACTAAAAATAAAAATTTACGAATCCATTCAAATTTTAAACTTGTAATTTTAACAGTTAAATAATTAAGAAATTATGTTTCGTTAGAAAATTCATGAATGGCAAACATACTTTGAGAAATTATACAAAGAAAAAGAGAATAATAAAATCATACTTGAAGCAGTGGAAGAAGGAAATCTAAAAGTAACTTTAGAACAGACAGAGAGAATTATGAGAAGTCTTAAAAACAGAAAAACCTGAGGAGCAGGCGACATCATAAAGAGATCTTAAAATATGGAAGAGAAAACCTACATCAACAACTAGCACAGCTCATAGTAAAAAATGGACAAACACCTACAGATTGGGAAACTAGCAGAACAATCACAATGTTCAAAAAAGGACAAAAGACGTTACCCGAAAAATACCGCAGAATAACGCTCCTAAATACTACCTTAAAAATATTAACAAAACTTATACTGGAAGAAATGAACAAGGATCAACAGGGATTCCGCAAAAATCGATCAACCATACGTGTCATATTTATAGTAAAGCAGATAATGGAAAAAACTAAAGAATTTAACACAGCTATATATATATATGTCGACATGACTGAAGCCTTCGATAGAGTGCAATTAACAAATATTATAAAATTATTACAGGAAAAGCAGACAAACCAGAAGCTAATAATAATCATACATGACATTAACGCATAATGTAGAATAAAAGTGGGACATCTAGTGAGCAAGGAAGTTAAAATAAACGTAAAAATAAGAGAAAGCGAGCACTTAGTCCCTTTATCTTCAACCTTGTCATGGACAGAATAGTGAAGGATCTTTCAAAAACTAGAGGATAGAAAATGGGCACACATACTTCCACATAATCTGCTACGCCGATGACGCAGTCCTCATCTCCGATTCTGAGGAAAACCTTCAGAAGATCGTTCATGTCTTCAATTTGGAAGCGAAAAAAATAGACATGATTATCAATACAACCAAGACAAAATGTATGGTAGCTTCAAAAAAATTATTAAGATGCAAGCTGGAGATCCAAGGAAATATTATTGAACAGGTTAAAAATTTTAAATAGCTGGGAACATTGATAACAAGTTACGGAGACTTAAACAGGGAAGTAAAACAACAGTCTATGAAGGCATCACCAATAGCAGGTTGCTTGACAGATATAGTCTGGAAAAATAGATACCTCACAGTGGAAAACAAAATAAGAATATACAAGACAACAGTGAGACCCATCCTCATGTAAACTGTAGAAACAAGAGCTGACACATGAAAAAAGCACAAATAATGAGGACAACAGAAATGAAGGTGATTAAGGACATACATGGAAAAACTATCCACGATAGAATCCTCAACAAAGATCTACAAGAACTAAGTATGATCCAAGAAATATCTATATGGACTAGAACTAGAAGAAAACAATGGAATAAACACGTAGATCGGATGGACGACAACAGATTGGTAAAAAGGCCCAAACTCAATAAACCCCGCGATAGAAGAACTAGGAGCAAACCTCCAAAAAAGTGGACGAAATACTGGACGTCCACATCGCAAGAGGCCTAATGGGGATAAAGCAGGCAGTATACCTACTTGTATGAGCACCTTATATGAAAGAAGAAGAATAAGAGAGATTGTGACTGTTGAGATTAGTTCAGGTGCTAATTTGCAGCAATTTTCCGACGTTTTGCCTACGGATCTTTCATTTTCGAAATTAGAACACTGAATGAGCTCTAATAACATCTCAAGCATTAGAAATCTAGCCGTTTTCCATGTGTGATGCAGACTGTAACCTGAGTTTCTATTAATGCTATTAGAGTATTTGTAAATTTCGATTGACTCCCTAAACGTTCGTTTGTAGAAATTGGAGCCTGAAGCAGGAAGTATATACAATTTAATTTAAACTGTGCGTGCAAAGTTTTGAGTATAAACATTAAAAAATTAAAATCACAAATTTTTAAAGTATTGTTTATCTAGCTAAGACCTTTTAATTTTTTGGTCTCAGCAGTTTAATTGTCGGCTCTGTGGCGTAATACTTGCTTGCGGCGCAGAAGGTCTCGGGTTCCAATCCCGGCAGGTTAGTTAATTATCACAGGTCTGCAACAAAAATGCTGTCTGGATGTTTTCAACTGATTTCTATGTATTTAGGTATTCTGAAAACTAAAAAAAATACTAAAAAAATTCCAGAACGTCAGGTTATTTTGGAAAACGCAAAATTGTATTATAAAAAAGGGTTTTTTTGGGCTAACTTGAAGTCATAAATAAATAGGTACAATTTTATTTTGATTACTGTTTTTAAATGTATACAGGCCATAACTAGCATTACTTTCTAAATAAAGAACGCCCTGTGTGAGCTAAATTAACAAACATAAACGTTGTAACCAGAACGTGCGCGCTCCAATAGTGTAGAAAGTGGCGCGGTACAATTAGGTGTTAACTCGTCATTGTTTTATAGATCTTGGTTCAATATAGTGCAATGTCATCTGTGCGGAAGTGTGTGAATTCATCTGACAGTTTATGTTATATTTGTGGCGAATATAGGGTATTAAAGCAACAACTTAATATTACGGACTTTGTAAAAAAAAGTATACTTCACGTATTTTGGCTTAAAACTTGGAGATCAGGATAAAGTTTGGTCACCTCATAAAGTCTGCAAACGATGTGTTGAAGACCTTCGAAATTGGTTCAAGGGCAAGAAAAAAGCTTCCCGATATGCGTTTCCTATGGTAGGGCGCGAGCAAAAGAACCATAGTGATGATTGTTACTTTTGTTCGTGTAATGTGAAAGGGTATAATTCAAAATGGAAGCAATCTATTTCATACCCCAATCTGCAATCAGCTATTCGTCCCATCCCTCATGGGACCGAAATACCAGTGCCCAAGGCCCCTGCTACCTTGGAAGAGATTCCAAGTTCGGACGAAGATGGTGCTGTACCTGAACCCGATGACAAGTCAAGTTTTCAATTTGAAGATGACAGCAGTCCCAAATTGTTTTCCCAGGGCGAGCTAAATGATTTGGTAAGAGACTTGAATCTTCCCAAAAACGCTGCTGAGTTGCTTGGATCAAGGCTCAAAAGCAGGTAATTACTTTTGCCGGGAGTGTCTTCCTCCTGGTTTAGATATCGTGAGAAGCAGTTCACTTCCTACTTTGCCCAAGAGGACGAGTTGGTTTATTGTACCAATATTGAAGGTTTGATGGATACATTTAAGATCTCATACGACCCAGCACAGGGGCGTATTTTCATAGATTCTTCAAAAAGAAGACTTAAAGCAGTTCTGCTTCACAATGGCGGTTTCTATGCTTCCATTCCTGTCGGTCATTCCGTACACCTCAAGGAAACCTACAAGAACTTGGAATTGGTTCTTTGCAAATTAAAATATAAAGACCACGGTTGGCAAGTGTGCGGTGATTTAAAAATCTTGTGTATGCTGCTCGGACAACAATCTGGGTTTACCAAATTCCCTTGCTTTTTGTGTCCATGGGATAGTAGAGACCGAGCAAATCACTGGACCAAAAAGTGTTGGCCTCCGAGGGAGCTTAAAGTTGACGAAAAGAACGTCCTGCATGAAACTTTGGTGCCTCCTCATAAAGTTCTTCTACCACCGCTTCACATAAAGCTGGGATTGATGAAGCAATTTGTAAAGTCACTTCCAAGAGATGGAAATTGCTTCAAATACTTAATATCAAAGTTTCCAGGCCTCTCAGAGGCAAAGTTGAAGGAAGGTGTTTTCGTTGGACCAGATATTAGACGGCTTATGGCTGATCCACAATTCATCACAACCATGACGGATCCTCAAAGAGAAGGGTGGATTGCCTTTAAAGAGGTCATAGAGAAATTTTTAGACAATAACAAAGACCCTAACTACAAATAAATCGTCAAAAGAATGTTAAACGCATTTCAAGCTTTAGGTTGCCTAATGAGTTTAAAAGTACATTTTCTTCATTCCCACCTCGACTACTTTCCAGAAAATTTAGGAGATCTGAGTGAAGAGCAAGGTGAACGAGTTCACCAAGATGTAGATGGAAAAAAGATACCAGGGAAGAAGGAGCATCTCAATGATGGCAGACTACTGTTGGACGCTTCAGAGAGACCTTCCAGATGCTTCCTACAAGCGAAAATGTACCAAAAGGAGTCTCACTGGGAAAAAGAAATGTGTTTAGTGCTTACTAATGAATGTATTTTAGATAAAAAAATAAGTTTTGTTACGCAATTATAAACTAAAAAAAATTTTTTTAGTCTTTTATCTTTTATTTTAAGATGACAACTTGTTTAACATAGATACCTACATTGTCAGAAAACGTGACGTTCTATGACAAAATGAAAGTCATTTTCGGATTCAGTACACCCAAAAATATAAGAATTAAGCAAAAAAACCAAAACAGCTCTGAATTTTTTTTTTTGCAGACTTGTGTTACTTTTTAATTTATTTAAGTATATTTGTAAACAGGTATTAGTTGTTTGCAGAAATACAATGTCATCCGTGGCAACACTACCTCGTGATCTAAAAGTTGCCGTGAAATACAAAAATGTATGTTTCGGTACTTGGACAACGTTGACGAGTATTACAACGTCCTCGCCGATGGTATCCTTAGGATATGAAAAAGGGTAAAATCCCTACTCAGGCGGGGAGGTAAACGATAAATAAATAACCGGTCAAGTGCAAGTTGGACTTGCGCAATTACTGTTCCGTACGTTGATTGCTTTTAAAATAACAATTTTCGTTACGAAAGTATAAAATGATCAGTGACTTCACAAAGCACATCCCAAATGTTTTCGCAACATTTTTTTTTTTTTTTTTTTCCGATTTTTAGTGAAAACTGATGGCCTTGAAATTTTTGTTTTTTTTTATATACCAGAAAAATTATTGAAGGAAATGCACTCGTGATAATTTTCGTTCAATCTACACCCTGTAGAGAATATTCCAGAATTTTTTCAAAATTTTTTGATCAGCACTTTCCGAGATAAGGTGGGAGGGCAGCGATTTTTCGCACTTTTTTTAAAAATAATTCAAAGAGAATTGTGCGCAAGTATTACATTATATATATGAGCTTGTCTTCTTAAAAGCTTTCATTTGATACCCCACTCGATGACCTAATAAAAAAATCACTCCCGATTTCACCCCCAAAACTAACCCTTTAAGTCAAAATTTAACTTTCAAAACTACACGGCTCTGATGAGGCCGTCAATTTCTATATTAGTACCAAATTTCAAATTTCAATAAATAGTTTCGGAGAAAATCGGGTGTGGCAGAAAGACAGACGGACGGACACCGAAGTGATCTTATAAGTGTTCCGTACGGAACACTAAAAAAAAAACTTCCTTTACCGACTGTAATTACTGTTCTAGTATTATGAGCAAGGCACCATGCTGTTGGTAAATCACTTAAGCAATTTCAGTAACTGCTAAAGTTTGACCAAAATTTACGATTTGGTTTTCTAAAAAAATTTAATTATTGTTCAGTATTTAAAAGTTGTTAGAAAATTATTCACCTTCCTATAACGCCAAGAAATATAGACATATGCAACAGTTTAAGGAATCAATCAAAATTCCAACACCCTAACAACATTAGCAGAATCCTGGTCTGGCACAAATGCTTAAGTCTTACCTTTTCAGCCTATTCAATGTTCTAATCTCGACGAGTAACCCCTTTGAAGATATCTCGTGCATTCGTAGGCGAAACGTCGGAAAGTTGCTCTAAACTGACACAGTCTAATATCAAGATTTTTCATCTACAGTCCTCAAGTAAGAACGTGTCAGCGATAATTCATTTTTGGTAGATGCGATTCTAGCGATTCAACACAAAATCGGTAGAGGAAACCTTTGACTACGACGCATTTTAGTAAAAGTATCAGTCGATTTCGTCGAAATCACGTAAATTCCAAAATGAGTCACCTGTTTGCGCGTCGACTGACAGTCTTTCCTTATTCCCATCCAAAGGGGCCTTATATGACAAATTGTGTAACGACATATTCCGCAGCAGCTAAATTTATTAAAAAGTCGATATCATTTGTGAGGAAGTGGGTAAATTATTTTAACGAGACATTGATGGCAAAAAATGTTCTCGAAACACATTTTTTCAAGAATACGAGCGGTCATGTTCTTACTTGACAGACCGTATTTGAAGTCATGAAATCTTCCGTTTTATATTATGTTTCTTGAGATTAGGCTTAAACTCAGTGTATTAATGAATTTTCGCATGTGATGCAAACCCTAAGCCGCTGATTTTTCAAACCTACAAAACATATCATCATCATTAGCTTATTCCATCCATAGTCGGATGTAAGCCTCCCCAAGTTGTCTCCGATGAGCTTTGTTGTTTGCTTTTTGCATCCAATCGTATCCTGCTAATATTTTTATGTCGTCCGTCCATATTGTCTGTGGTCTACCTATGCATCTTTTGTGTTCTCTAGGCCTCCATTCAACTATTCATGTTCATCTGTTATCATTCAGCCTTGCGATATGCCCCGTCCATTCCACCTTAATATACATATTCGCAGGGTTGAGTTTCGGATCGCGAAGTATGTGCATGTGAATAGAACGCCCGGAAATAGTCAACTCGTTTAACGAGCATTATTACGGTAGTATTTCGATCTATTTAATTATTGTGTCGATTGCAAACGAGAGGGACTAGAAATAAAGCAGAGGGTGGTGTTAGAATTAAGACAAAAAGTAAAAAATTTGAAGGTTTATGAGAATAATTCTGTGAAATTGTAGGAAGCTAACGAAACGATAAGAGACGACCTTGATCGTTTTACTGTTTACGGTGATAAGAAGTACAAACAACAGTTTTTTTTCTTTTTCTCCCATGTTTGAAAATAGAATATACGAGGAACACACGTAAAGTTTTTATAACAGAAAGAACAATGGATAGCGATGATTATACATCAGGAGACTCAAAAAGAGGAAGAGTCGAAGAAAAAGACAAGCCAATGGGATTATTCAAGAAAAGTAAAAAGCTGATAAGAACACCACAGAAAGAGAAAAACGAAAGAGTAGGTAAGATAAACAATTTGATAGCAATGTTCAGAGAGCTAGTGTCAGGTATAAAGGATATAAAACAAGATCAGAAGAGACGCCAACAAGAGCTGAAGGAACTAAGAAAGGAGAATGAATTATTGAGAGGAAAATAAGATAATTAGAGAAAACATGAGAAATATGGATTTGAAGATGAGTAGACTGGAAAAAGACAACGTAAGCAATAATATTGTAATATCGGGAGTGAGATTTGAAGCGAACAGCCAACCAGATCTGAAAATAGGTGTAGAACATTTTATGGAGAGGAATATGGACACAAAAGTACAGATTAAAGATGTGATAAAAATGGGAGTGACTATATACAAGATAGAACTTGGAAACACGGGAGATAAAGAAGCTGTAATGAAAAATAAAAACAAACTGAGAAACCTAAGAGAGAGAATTTACATAAACAACGATTTAACAAAAGATGAAAGGGAAATTCAAAAGAAATTGAAGCATATAGCAAAGAACGAGAATGGAAAAAGGGTAAAAATAGGATATCAAAAAAATCATAATCAAAGGAAGAGAATATAAATAGGACATTGAGGAAGAAAAACTGAAAGAACAAACAAAGAATATATTATGATCATCAAATCAAAAAAACTGAGAAAAAGGAGAGAGGTAGATTGACGACTCTGGTAAAGATAAAGGATACGGAAGAGAGGACTAGTAAAAGGGATACAAATAAGAAGATAACCAAAGAAATAGATAGGTATAAACGGAAAAGAGGATGAAGTGACAGAAGAACAACAAATACACTATGTAGGAATCACAGAAAGAGAAAGGAAAGGAAATGGATGCAGAGAATTGGAAGGAAGGTCATAAAAAAAGAAGACAAAATTATGGAAATATGGAGGAAATACTATAAAGATCTATCAGATGGGAGTGATATAGCATACAAAAATCAACATAGAGATATAATACCGGAACAAGATACATACCCCACCCAAATAGAAGAAACTAATACAGAAGAAACAAAAGAGGCAATCAGCAATTTAAACAGGATGGAAAGATATAAAAGGAAATATGAAAAGACAAATACAGAATAACTCAACTCCACAGGCCTTACACTCCTAACAAAAGGGGTAGAAAGGCATAAAGATTAAGTAAGTAAGTAAGTATACATATTCGTTGTATTACATCTGTCACTTTTAATCTTCTTCACATCTAATATTTAGCATCCTCCTCTCCATTGCTCTTTGAGTTACCTAGAGTTTATTTATTATACTTTTATTTAAAGCCCACGTTTCATTGCCATAATGTAATATCGGCAGTACATATTGATCGAATATTCTGGCTTTTATTGTATTTGGGATGTCCAATTTAAATGTAGATTGTAACCTTCCGAACGCAGACCAAGCTAACGAGACTGTTCTATCCAAGTCAGCCTTTAAATTATTTTTTGACATAACAACATACGGAGGGTACAGGCAAAGAACAGGAAATGTCACAATTTTTGTATTTGTCTTCTAATGGTAACCCATTTTTTGTCTGTGGCGATTTCGTTTTCAGTCACTAGATTTTACAAAGGAATAACAGATGTCGCTAAAAACACCCTTGTGTCTATACTCGAGGGGAAAAAACTGGGCATGTCCATGACATACTGGTAAAGAAGAAGAATTGTCCAAAAATTGACAGCCGTGATTTTAAGGTTAGGATATCATTGGCTTTGTATGCACTTAATTTAAAATTGTAAAACTATTTATTTTATTATGCTTTCTGATTCTGATAAGGATGAAAACGATAGTGGTTTTACTAATAGACCGACAAAGAAAAGAAAGAAAACCGGTAGAACTGAAGAAGTCATGAAAATGTGCCTTTCTACTCATGAACAAGGGGCACCGTGTAACTACTCAAGATGCAAGTGTTTCGATAATTTGAGTGAGGCTAATCGGCGAAACATTATCAAATTCTTTAATTCATTAGGTAGTGTCATTGAGCAGAACTTATATTTATCGGGGCTTATAAATGTTTATAATGTTCAACGCAGAAGAAGCAGAAAAAACGGATGGTGAGGATAGTTCTCATACAGCTGCATATAGCTATAAAGTGAGCGTTAAAAACGAAGGAGGCATGAAAGATGTGCTTATATGTTTCAAAGCATTCCTTTCATTACATAGCATTACCAAAGGAAAGGTTGAATATCTGCAAAAAAGTTTGAAAACAACAGGAAAAGCACCCGTAGATCAAAGAGGAAAGTATGAAAAACAAAAAAAAAATGCACCGGAGGTAAAAGAAAAAGTTTTCATCATATTAATTCGTTCAAAGGTAGACTGAGTCACTACAGTTTAAATGTTAGTAAGAAAATTTACTTGCCAGAAGACTTGTCAATAAAGAAGATGTACAACATGTTTTTAGGAGACAATAAAAATGAAAAACTTATTTCGTATGAGTCTTACAGACATATTTTCAAAACAGAATTTAACATTGCCTTTGGTTATGCAAGGATGGATACATGCAGTACCTGTGATGCTTATTTAGCTAAAGCTGAAGTATTGAAGAAGAAAAAAAACTAGATGAATTAAGACAGCTAACAATTTTAAACAAAGTTCACCTGACAAAAGCACATATTTTTTTATGACAGAAAGAGGACAGCTAAAAACAAAGCAAGAATCAAAAAGATTTTCTGGCAATAGCTATGGACTTTCAAAAGAATGTTTCTCTGCCTAATATCACAACGAATAATGTCTATTACAAAAGACAATTGTCAATATACTCGTTTAATATTCATAATCTCGTCTTATTTTTATTCCTATCCTGAAATATGTGGCAAGAAAGGTTCCAACGAAGTGGTTTCATTTTTATTTGATTTTATTACCAATCACATGGACAAATCTGTAAGACATTTTGTAATATTTTGTGATTCCTGCCGGGGTCAAAATAAAAATTACACTGTGCCTAGGTTCATACTGTGCTATCGTACATGAATTAAATTTACTAGACTCCATCAAAATAACATTTCCCATAAGAGGACACAGCTATCTAGAATGTGATAAGAATATGGGGTTAATTAATCTTAAAGCCAAAATGCAGTTGCCATTTCATTGGTATGAACTGCTTAAGAGTTCAAGAACAAAACCATCCCCTTTTGAAGTAATTGAAATTTCTTCAGGAGAAATCATAAGAGAATGGAAAAAATTTCTGACTGGAAAATTCATGAAGAAATGCATGATTCCTATACAGAAGCAAAGAGAAGTAGTGGTTTCTAAAAAGCATGGTCTAGTGATATTGCACAGAGACAATTACAGTGAGGCTTGGGACAGAACTAAGATTCTAAATACCAGGTGTACAAGTATGGGATGCGGATTTTTTTTCTAAAAAAAAACATGTTAAATTCGGAAGAATGATAAAAAGTGCTTTATTCAAAGTATTGCTGCGAACCATTCCTCGAGCTATTTTTTCACATCTTCGAACGAACCAAAGCGCTGCTCAACAAGTGCGTGACCTATTGATGCAAACAAGTGGTCATCGGATGGAGCCAAGTCTGGTGAGTAAGCCGCATGGGGTAGAACTTCCCAGCTAAGTGCTTCCAACGTGACGCGAACTGGTTTTGCCGTATGTGATGGAGCATTGTCATGAAGAAAAATGACTTTGTGTTGCCTCTTTCGGTATTCTGGCATTTTTTCAAGCAGCGAACGGTTCAAATCGGTCAACTGTTGTTGGTAACGTTTAGTATTAACCGTTTCCCCAGGTTTTAACAGCTCATAATAGAACACGCCCCTCTGGTCCCACCAAACACAGAGCATCTTCTTTCTGCCAAAGCGATTCGGTCTTGCGGTCGATGTGGATGGTGAGCCTGGGTCTACCCATGATTTTCGCACTTAGGATTCTCAAAATAAATCCACTTTTCATCCCCTGTAACTATACGATGCAAAAACGACTTCCTTTTGTACCGAGCAAGCAAAATGTCATACGTGTTTTTTTGCGCTTTTCCATTTGCCTCTCGTTCAACTCATGTGATACCCATCTACCGGTTTTCTGAATCTTTCCCATCTCTCGTAGCCAATTGGAAACAGCTTGTTGAGTAACGCTTGTAATTCCGCATCTTCATATTTTTTTGGCGGTTTTCCACGTTCCTTGTCTGCAACATCGAAATCACCACTTTTGAAACGCCGAAACCATCGTTCACACGTATCTTGCGATGGAGCATGTTCACCATAAACTTCTCGAAGTAATCGGTATGATTCAACAGCAGTTTTCTTCAAATGAAGACAAAAAATTTATCCTGTCCGCGAAGGCTCTTTGTTTGGTATAAATTTCGACATATTGAACACAACAACACAACACTATGCACACACTTTACCAATTTATCACTCGTGCGTGTCTGACACTTGTTGATGACACAACAAAATGGCGCAGTGTCAAATGTTTATAGCACAAACTGCATTGGTGCACTATCTGTTGCCTGAAATGCGCATTTCATACTTGTACACCTGGTAAAAGTTGTAACCATGCCGCTAACAATGAGTTCAATCTTCCTGATTTTTCATATAAAGAGTTTTTACCTATAAGTGAAGTCAAATACAAAGATTTGATGTGTCTAATGCCATTTTATGCTAAGAACACACAAGTCTTTTATGAAACACTAAAATATGATTCAAAAACCAAAAATGATGATGACTAGATTGGATATTCTTTGTTTGTTACTTGTCATAAAATATTTAGAGTTGTTTTGTTTGTTTCAAAAACAAAAAAAATGTGATTTCACCGAAAGATATGTTTAATAATAACTAATAACACAAGTCTGCAAAAAAAAAATTGAGAGCTGTTTTGGTTTTTTTTGCGTAATTCTTATGTTTTTGGGTGTACTGAATCCGAAAATGACTTTCATTTTGACATAGAACGTCACGTTTTCTGACAATGTAGGTATCTATGTTAAACTAGTTATCTTCTTAAAATAAAAGATAAAAGACTAAAAAAATTTTTTTAAATTTATAATTGCGTAACAAAACTTATTTTTTTATCTAAAATACATTCATTAGTAAGCACTGAACACATTTCTTTTTCCGAGTGAGATTCCTTTTGGTACATTTTCGCTTGTAGGAAGCATCTGGAAGGTCTCTCTGAAGCGTCCAACAGTAGTCTGCCATCACTGAGACGCTCCATCTTCCCTGGTATCTTTTTTCCATCTCCTTAATATCTTGGTGAAATCGTTCACTCAGATCTCCTAAATTTTCTGGAAAGTAGTCGAGGTGGGAATGAAGAATATGTACTTTTAAACTCATTAGGCTACCTAAAGCTTGAAATGCTTTTAACATTCTTTTGACGATTTGTTTGTAGTTAGGGTCTTTGTTATTGCCTAAAAACTTTTCTATGACCTCTTTAAAGGCAATCCACCCTTCTCTTTTAGGATCCGTCATGGTTGTGACGAATTGTGGATCAGCCATAAGCTGTCTAATATCTGGTCTAACGAAAACACCTTCCTTCAACTTTTCCTCCGGTGGTAGAAGAACTTTATGAGGAGGCACCAAAGTTTCATGCAGGACGTTCTTTTCGTCAACTTTAAGCTCCCTCGGAGGCCAACACTTTTTGGTCTAGTGATTTGCTCGGTCTCTACTATCCCATAGACACAAAAAGCAAGGGAATTTAGTAAACCCAGATTGTTGTCCGAGCAACATGCCCAAGATTTTTAAATCACCGCACACTTGCCAACCGTGGTCTTTATATTTTAATTTGCAAAGAACCAATTCCAAGTTCTTGTAGGTTTCCTTGAGGTGTACGGAATGACCGACAGGAATGGAAGCATAGAAACCGCCATTGTGAAGCAGAACTGCTTTAAGGCTTCTTTTTGAAGAATCTATGAAAATACGCCACTGTGCTGGGTCGTATGAGATCTTAAATGTATCCATCAAACCTTCAATATTGGTACAATAAACCACCTCGCCCTCTTGGGCAAAGTAGGAAGTGAACTGCTTCTCACGATATCTAAACCAGGAGGAAGACACTCCCGGCAAAAGCAAGTTACTGCTTTTGAGCCTTGATCCAAGCAACTCAGCAGCGTTTTTGGGAAGATTCAAGTCTCTTACCAAATCATTTAGCTCGCCCTGGAAAAACAATTTCGGACTGCTGTCATCTTCAAATTGAAAACTTGACTTGTCATCGGGTTCAGGTACAGCACCATCTTCGTCAGAACTTGGAATCTCTTCCAAGGTAGTAGGGGCCTTGGGCACTGGTATTTCGGTCCCATGAGGGATGAGACGAATAGCTGATTGCAGATTAGGATATGAAATGGACTACTTCCATTTTGAATTATACCCTTTCACATTACACGAACAAAAGTAACAATCATCACTATGGTTCTTTTGCTCGCGCCATACCATAGGAATCGCATATCGGAAAGCTTTTTTCTTGCCCTTAAACCAATTTCGAAGGTCTGCAACACATCGTTTGCAGACTTTATGACGTGCCCAAACTTTATCCTGATCTCCAAGTTTTAAGCCAAAATACGTGAAGTATACTTTTTTTACAAAGTCCGTAATATTAAGTTGTTGCTTTAATACCATATATTCGCCACAAATATAACAGAAACTGTCAGACGAATTCACACACTTCCGCACAGATGACATTGTACTATATTGAACCAAGATCTATAAAACAATGACGAGTTAACACGTAATTGTACCGCGCCACTTTCTACACTATCGGAGCGCGCACGTTCTGGTTACAACGTTTATGTTTGTTAATTTAGCTCACACAGGGCGTTCTTTATCTTTATTTAGAAAGTAATGATAGTTATGGCCTGTATACTTTTAAAAACAGTAATCAAAATAAAATTATACCTATTTATTTATGACTTCAAAGTTAGCCCAAAAAAACCCTTTTTTATAATAAAATTTTGCGTTTTGCAAAATAACCTGACGTTCTGGAATTTTTTGAGTATTTTTTTAATTTTCAGAACACCTAAATACATAGAAATCAGTTGAAAATATCCAGACAGCACTTTTGTTGCAGACCTGTGTAATTAGTCTTAAATAAAAGTTACCATAATCTTTTAATATCAATAAAAAATATATAACTTCTAAACTTTTAATTGTGTTTTCTCATAATCGACTCATTTGGACATACCTTGTTCTTTGCATATACCCTTCATATACTACTTTATAAAATTGCAGTTCAGTCTAACAGTAAAGTAAACTTTATTCTGATAACTTTTGGGGTCGTAAGTTGCTTAGATTTATTCTCCGCCGAACATTACCATTTCTATATGTTTCAAAGTTTAATATTAAACGCGGAGCTAATAAAACTTTTTCTAAGGGTTCGTTAGCCCGAGACCCTTATAATAACTGTTAATTCATATTACGCTTACAATGGACTTTATTTGCGTATAAATAGAGCTTTTGTTATAACGAGATTTTGATAAGCCAGGGTCGAGTTATATGTCACTGCCTTTTCTGCAACAATAAAGGCCGCACACGAGGCTTTCAGTCGACTACCCAAAAATGTAGAGGGACAAGATGTAAGCGAAAACCCTGTAGAACAGTATCTCCTAAAAGAAAGAGGTGAAGTTAAGTTAATTTTTTTGTATTTATTCACGTCAGGATTCCCAACTAACGAAAATTAGAATTTCTAATTATCTTTAATCTGTCGGTACCTGGTTGCCGCATTACCTCCCTAACGACACAAAAATCGCTTTATAATTTAATAAAGTTCGTCCGAATATATACCGTTTAATTCTAGACATGGTGCATAGTGACTCTTGTTTTTACTACTTAACAGTGGCAGGTCCGCAGGCAGCAACCTGCCCGTACTTAATCCTTAGGCATAATCAGGTAAAATAAAATAAAAATAAACTTTTTCAATGGGCACTGCACACGTACTGCATATTTTACTATAAATATTTATGGAAAATATTTATTATCTGAACAAGAAAAACCGGCCAAGTGCAAGTCAGATTTGTTCAATTAGTGTTCCGTATTGTAATAAAATTTTTTGTTACGGAGGTATAAATAATCAGTGACTTCACAAAACAAACCCCAAATAAATTTTGAAAAATCAGTATCTAGGATTAGCACACAAATGTGTTTGTGATGGCTCAAAAAAACTTTCTACAACGTGATCTACTATACTCTATCCGTTTGTAAGACGAAGTAATAAATCATATATAAAATTATGCACTTTAACTTCACGCGGTAGTACGAGTCTCGGTACCGCACAGTATATTTTACGCAGAAAAGTTACAAGATTAGTTGTATCAGTAGTATTAGCTTGGACTAACATTTATGGAAAATTACAATAGAATTATGGCATTTTTGCCTTGAAAATCTCGAGAATGACCGCGCAGTGACGTATTTGTATTAATTATAGCTATAGCTAGGTTGGTTATATTAAAAAAATATATTACAAAATATTACAGATGTTACAATAATATTACAAGAGTAAAACTAATTGAAGAATTATAATAAGATGACAGAACGGTGCCCTTACATAATATATACATATCAAAACATATAAATTTACAAATAAATAGGAAATTAATTACATCTAAACAAATTTTAAAATATAAACGCACCTAGGTGCATGCTTCTGTATGTGCCTTTACAAAACGCTATTTAAAGCCTAACATCTAAAAGAAACCAAATACAAATGTCACACGGGGAAGACCCATTAACTGTATGTTGATTCGATAGAAAGTTATTTTTCCAACTCCGGTCATTAGGGAACAGTTTTGAACACTATCGTCGACACTTAAATTAAGGTTTTCATCACTTTTGATGTAATTCAACACATTCCTTATTATGATCTTTTTATGTGAGCATAAAGCCGTTATTTTTTGACGTTTTGAGGAACACATCTTTATTGTTCTGAACTGATGCACTACGTATTACGTGAGAAAATAAACTGAGAGACTCTCAGTAAGAGTATACCCTCGATACTGTTCATAATCCAAATTAACCCGATCAGGTAAAACAACCCGCCTTTGGTTTATTACCCACTTTTATTACTAATTTGCATAATTTTACATGATTTATTACTTCACCTTGCAAACGGATAGAGTATATATCATTAGGAAAATTGCAGAACACATTGTCTATCAAGTTTCTGTCTCTAGTAGAACTAGTATCTTTTATCATTTGTATACGATGCTATTCAAACAACACGTAGGCTGAAAAGTTTTTGGTCTGACAAACTTTTCAAAAAAATCCGTATGAATTTAGGAAGTACCAACCTTCTAATGATACGTGTCAAAATTTCGTGACATTTCAACGATTAGTTTATAAGTTACAGTAGTTTGCACACTTATTCAATTCAATAGAGTTAAACTAAGTAAACAGTGTGTTAATAGCTTCTGGTTAAAGTGGCTTCCCACGCTGAGAAAGTAGATTTGATTCTTATTTATGGAGAAGCAAGAAGAAATGCTCGGGAAGCAGTTAGACTGTATCGAGAATGACAGGTAGGTCCCGGATCATACTATGTTTTGTCAATTAGAACGAAATTTGAAGAGCAATAAGGATGCATTTTCTGGGCACGAAGGTACTTCTAAACAAAAAACTAGTTTAATAGATGAAAAGTAACCGAAATGATGCAATGTTTTCAACAGCATCCATATAATTCAGTCAAAGAAGCAAGCAGGCAATTGAATGTATCTTATGGGGTTATTCAGAAATCTCTTAAAGCTAACGAATACCTTGACTATAAAATGCATAATGTTTAGTTATTAACACAATTTGATTCGGAACCACGGCTGAGTTTTGAAGCAAAAATGATAATTAAATATGATGAAAAACGTTATTTTCTGAGTCATATATTATATACAGATGAAAGTTATTTTGTTAGCAACGGCAAACCTAACAGAGAAAATTATCATTACTAGGTTGACAAAAATCCATACAATGTTAATTAAATTCAGAATCAACACCATTATGACGTTAATGTATGTGGTGGGATAATTGGGAGACATTTGGTTGTACCATGCTTTTTTGAGAGAAAACTAATTGGAAATACTCGTAAATACCTTAATTTCCTGATTAAAACTCTACCAATTTTATTAGAAAATGTTCCCGTTATTTTAAGAAGACATATATGGTATCAACACGACGGAGAACCACCTCATACAACTACTGCTGTTAGAGAGTATTTCGATGAACGGTTTGAACGAATGGATAGGGATTCGCAGCCCAATTATTCAATGGGCACCTAAGTCACCAGACCTCACGACGCGACGTTAGATTTTTTTTCTTGGTGTGTGGGTCCCCACTTTTAAAGATATTGTATACAAAACCTACAAATGATATTGAGCACTTAAAGGCAAAAATATCAGATGCGTGCAATAGTATATCTGGAGACATTATTTACAAGGCCACTCATCAAGCGTTAATAAAAAGAATGGACAAATGCATGATAGAAGAAGGAAGACATCTCGAAAATTTCTTTTGATGTTTTTTTTTTTTATTTTTTAAGTTTCAACCATTTAATTTTATGAATATATAATAAGTTAAGTAATGTTAAAAGTTATTTAGTTTTTTTTTTGGTTTTAATAAAAATATTATATTCTTATTTTTTATTGTTCAAAGTTATTTTATTAAAGGAAAAACTTTAACAGTACGAGGCTGGTTTGAAAAGTCCATGCAAAGTCCGAGAGATGGCACCACCGGCGCGTATCGAGGTCATGTTTAGTTAGTAGCATCTCTTGAATGAACGCACACCAAGTTTCAGCCATATTGGTATATTTCTTTGTGTTTGGCATTCGTGTGAAGCAAGGAAGTCGAGTGATTTTCAAGAAATGGACGAAAAAGAATTTCGTGTGGTGATTAAACATTACTTTATGAAAGGCAAAACGCCTCAGGAGACTAAAGAGAAGCTTGATAAACATTATGGTGACTCTGCACCTTCGATTAGAACAGTTTATAAGTGGTTTCAAAGTTTTCGGACTGGCCATATGGGCACAAGTGGACGGCCTGTAGAGGTTACGACTCCAGAAATCATTGATCAAATCCATGATATGGTGATGGATGACAGAAGAGTTAAGGTGTGTGAGATTGCTAGTGCTGTGGGCATCTCGACTGAACGGGTACATAATATTTTGCATAAACATTTGGACATGAGAAAGCTATCCGCAAGATGGGTGCCGCGATTGCTCACGCTTGACCAAAAACGGAATCGTGTGAAGTGTTGCAAGGATGGTTTGCAGCTGTTCCAGAAGAATCCGGAGGACTTTAAGCGTCGTTTCGTCACTATGGATGAAACATGGATACATTACTATACCCCTGAGACCAAACAACAATCTAAACAATGGGTTACCAAGGGGGAATCTGCACCAAAAAAGGCGAAGACCGTTCCTTCGGCCGGAAAGGTTATGGCGACTGTCTTTTGGGATTCGCAAGGGATAATCCTCATCGACTATCTGGAAAAGGGTAAAACTATTACAGGTGAATATATATACATATATAATATAATATAATATAATAATATAATATACATCGTTATTGGACCGTTTGAAAACCGAGCTGCAAGAAAAACGCCCGCGATTGGCCCACAAAAAAGTCCTTTTCCATCACGCCAACGCACCAGCACACACCTCAGCAGTTGTGGTCGCAAAATTAATGGAAATAGGATTTCAACTCGTTTCACATCCCCCCTATGCTCCAGACTTGGCTCCCCCGGACTACTATTTGTTCCCCAATTTGAAGAAATGGCTGGCGGGACAAAGATTTTATTCAAACGAGGAGGTGATTGCAGACACTAATGGATATTTTGCAGACTTGGACAAATCCTATTATTCGGAAGGGATCAACAAACTAGAACATCGTTGGACGAAGTGTATAAGCCTAAAAGGAGACTATGTCGAGCAATAAAAAAGGTTTACCCCAAACACATAAGTAGTTTTTATTTTTGCACGGACTTTTCAAACCAGCCTCGTATATTAACTAATATTATTATAATTACTGACACATTAAAGTATGACAGCCACCTACTAGATAAATTGTTTGAAACCCGCCAAACGTGGCATACCATCCATGCAACCACAATGACCAAAAATAATATTTTTAGAGGATTCTTGCTGCATAACTTTTTTGCAAAACAAATTAAAAAAACAAAAGATATATCGATGGAAAAAAGAAGTTGTTTGGCGTCGTAGCGTCCAGCACCAAATGTCAAATACGTCAGTATACTCCTTGGCACTATACCAGTCTACATTTAAAAAAAAATAAATATCTAACAATTTTCCATAAATCGGGGCCGAGGGTCGAAAATTAATGATCACTCTGTACGTTTAGAGTGGGGTGGGAGTGGTAGCGATTTGTGGCAATTTTTGAAAAAAAATAATAAAGTTTGAGTGAATATTACATCATTTATATTTTTAAAGTCGTGTTTTGACAAGCTTTCATTTGACACCCCACTCGATGACCTTTAAAAATTTTATTTTCATTTCCGATTTCACCCCCTAAAACTAACCCTTTACGCTAATATTTAATTTTTGAAACTACACGACTGTGATTGGGCCATCAATTTCGATACTTGAAACAAATTTCAACTTTTTATGTTAAATGGTTTCGGAGAAAATCGGCTGTGACAGATAGATCGGTAGATACCGAAATAATTTCATAAGTATTCTTTTTGTCAATTTTAGTGCGAAACACTTAAAAGAGGAAAATAACCATATTATATCGTGCCAACAGAGCGACATACCGACACACAGACAGACGGACGGGAATGAGTAACTCTGTTTTTCGTGATCTAGAGACCCTAAGCAAGAAACGTAAAAAATATGGGCTTTTGTCGTTTTCGGTTGTTTTGCATTAACTATACAGGCTGCCCCATATGTATGGGATAATAATTCCACAGCATTTGTTAATCGATGTATCAAAAAAATGTTTAAATAAAAGTTATAGGGTGTTATACGGCGCACATGCTGACGTTGACAATAAAATGAAACTTGATTTTTTCAAAAATGGAAAGCCCTGCATGTTATTTTATTTTTGAGTCCTACTAAAAATTCTAGATATTATTTGTCTAACATACCATATGTCTAAATTGAACTGTTTAGGAATTATTGTCATTTAAAATTAAAAAAAAAATACAAAAAACTATTAATAAAAACTCTAGGGTTAGTTTTAAGGTAACAATTGCTCAAAATGACTACCGTTAACAGCAACGCAATGATCCCATCTGTCATAAACAGCCTGAACAATGTTTTGTAGAAAATCCGGGGTGATCTGTGCTACTTCATATTAAATTCTTTGTTGTAAATCTTCTACAGTTTCAGGTCGACTTCGGTAAACTTTGGTTTTCAAATGACCCCATAAAAAAATCGAGTGGCGTAAGGTGGACACTCCTTGAAGGCCATTCTACAGGACCTCTTCTGCCTATCCATCGATTAGGAAAAATCGCATCCAAATATCTACGAACATTGATTTCATAGTGTCCTATCGTCCTGGAATATCCAAATTATTTTCATCGGGAAAAAGTCCTGCACGAGTTGGAATAACTTGCTCTTGGAGTAACTGTAAATTCCGCTGTCCTGTAAGATTTCCATCGATAAAAAAGGGACCAATGATATGACGTCCACAAATCTCTGCCCAGACGTTTATCTCTTATGGTCTTTGAGAATGACTATCGATTATCCAGTGGGGATTCTCAGTAGATCAGTACCGGTAGTTATGCCTGTTAATTCTTCCTTTAAGACAAAATATAGCCTCCTCAGAAAAAACAATATTATGAATTAGGTTAGGATTATTATTGATTCATTCCATCATGACCTCGCAAAATTCAACCCATCTATCGTAGTCTTTTTTAGCAATTCTTGCAATAGAATGGGTTTGTATGAATGCTATTTTGCTTCATTCAGTATACGACTTAAGGTCCTTTACTTGTTGTGGTCTAGGCAAAGCTGACGAGTGGCTGTATGGGGATTTTCTGGAATTTCCATCATCGTTTGTTTTAACTTTTGGAGGTCCAGATTTAGAATAATTCTTAACATGACCTGATTGTCTAAATCTTTTTAATGTTTTTCTAGCTACGTATTGGGTAATAGGTTCTCGATTCAAATATTCTGCGTTGAAAAGATCACACACCTCCTGTTGTATTCTCCTACGGTCTCCGTAACCAACCATCATTAACAAAATCATTTTTTCAGTTTCTGTTAAATGTACCTTGAGCAATATTACGTTCAAATTGCAGTTTCACAAAATGCAGCAATAAACGTTTTCGTCAATAAATCATTTTTTGACGCGTTAAGTCGTTACAGTAAATGTTTAACACAGGCCAGCCTAAATTTTTTTTTTTAATTTGATCTCCTTAATTTTAAATATCAATAATTCCAAAACAGTTCAATTTAGACATATTTATGTTAGACAAATAATATCTAAAATTTTTAATAGGACTCAAAAATAAAATAATATTAGGGCTTTCTATTTAAAAAAATTGAAGATGGAGTAATATCTTCAAACCTGAGAGTTCAAAACATTTTATTGTCAACGTCTACATGCGCGCCATATAACATCCTATAACTTTTATTTAAACATTTTTTTGATACACTGATTAATAAATGCCGTGGAATCATTATTCCATACATATGGGGCACCTTGTATATGCCCGAGGGGGGATCCTCGAAAAGTGCTACCTGCTTTTAAGTGTTGACCGTGTCAGCTTTCGATGGAATATTACTACTGCGTACTTATTTATTACAATTCGTTGTATTCTACCATCGTGTTCCGTAACTTCTTGGATAAGTACCAGTAAATTCTGTTCTCTTGGTGGTTGTCAATGAGTATAGGCATCTTCTTGGTCCTGATGATCAAATAACTATCTTGGGCGGAGACTTCAATGCCAAGAATGTTATGTGGGGAAACCTAACAACGAACAGGAATGGTATAGATTTATACGCCCTTCAGCAAAGATTCTTATTCAATTTAATAACTCCAGACGAGCCTACCTTCATCGGGCGAAGCCAGCCAGACTTTTTAGACATGTTTTTAGTCAAAAATCTGAACCTCCGCCATAATATTACAGTTTTTCACGAATTATCATCCGATCATCTCCCGATTATGCTTACTCTCAGGAATCCGGCTGATAGGATTCCTGATAACGATACCCGAAATTTCACTGATTGGAATCGTTTCCGACAGCATCTCCAAAGTACCGGTCCAATTCCAAGGATCAATACTTCTCAAGAACTTGATGAAGCGGTTAATAAGTTAACCGTGGATATTCAGCAGGCAATTTCTCATGCCACCTTCACTCGTACCTTCCCAGCTCGGATGTCGGGTAAACTTTCTGCCCACATCAAAGAACTTATCCGGGAGAAAAATCGCATCAGGCGGAGAGCTATAAGGACTGGCGATCCAAATATCAAAAGGCTCGCGAATCAACATATTGAATTGGTCAGAGCGGCCCTCTATCAATTCCATAATGATAGATGGGATTCCAAACTCGAAAGTATAAATCCTGACATCTCTTCAGTTTGGAAAATGGAGAGAGCCATTTCTAATGATGGGCCGAGTAAAATTCCCTCACTTCGCCATGTGAATGGCATTGCTTCGTCTCCTGCGGAGAAGGCGGGTCTATTCGCAGAAATGCTTGAGGATAGGTTTCAACCTAATCCTCATAGTCACCCAAGGTTCGGCAGGAATGCAGTGGTGGCTGAAACCATTCGTATCTTCAATCAAACTCCATTTCCCACTGTGCGGACTTTCACGACTCCGCAAACAGTAAAGTCAATCATTCAGTCCCGTCCAGTCAGAAAAGCCCCAGGTCATGACAAAATTTCTGTCAGATCCCTGAGAGAGTTACCCACGAAACAAATTGCTGAGATTACAAATATTATTAATGGCATTTTCCGTTTAAGTTATTTTCCTGTTACCTGGAAGAAAGCTGAAATTGTAATGATTCGGAAGCCTGGCTCTCCTTCCCACGAGGCCGACAGCTACCGTCCCATTAGCCTAATTTCAACGTTGGGCAAGGTGGCGGAGAAAGTTGTCCTTGAGGAAATCAGAGACAAAAGCACCGAACTCAACGTCATCCCTGACGAACAATTCGGCTTTCAACCTAAACATGGTACGATTCATCATACCGCTAAATTGGCCCAGTTTATTTCTAGTAACTTCAACCGTGGCTTCCGGGTTGGTGCTGTGTTCCTTGATATTTCCAAGGCATTCGATAAAGTCTGGCATGAAGGTTTAATTCTTAAACTTATCCGCTTCGGCTATCCTCCTCATCTTATCACGTTGGTTCAATCCTTCCTGTCTGGTAGAACTTTCCAAGTTCGCGTTGAACAGTCATTGTCTGAGGTTAAGAGGATAAGGGCCGGTGTCCCTCAAGGTTCTGCCCTGTCTCCACATCTTTTCAATATTTTTTCTTCTGATATCCCTAGGGATCCCTTTACTAATCTTCAATTGTATGCAGATGACACGGTAATCACTGCCTCGGCCGCGGGGATAAATTATGTCATTGTCAGACTTCAACGTCATCTTGGACGTCTCTCGGACTGGTTTGACCGTTGGAGGATTAAGGTCAATCCAGCCAAAACCCAGGCAATAATTTTTGAAAAAGGTACCCGTACAGCCCCTCCTCAACTCTCCCTGAATGGAACTAGGCTCAGGTGGGCCAAAAACATCAAATACCTGGGCCTTCTATACGACAAACGGCTGGTATGGAAGGACCAAGTTCCAATGGTCGTGCGTAAGGCTAATCAGCTTCTTGGGAAGCTGTATCCGCTCCTGAATCGTCGGAGTAAATTATCAACTGACAACAAGTTGTTAATTTACAAGATGATAATCAGGGCCGGACTTACGTACGCCTGCCAGGCCTGGTGTCAGATGTCAAAATCCCACCGGGCCAAGATCCAGGCAGTTCAAAATAAAGCCCTTCGGATCATTGCAGGTGCTCCTTGGTTCGTTCGCAACAATCAGTTGCACCGGGAGTTTGATATACCCATGATTAAAGACTTGACTCGTGTTTCCCAGCTTCGCTTCCTTGAGAAAGCTGCGGTTCATTCTAACCCAGAGATTGCGAACTCTTTCAGTGGCAACGTGAATGTCGCGGGTAGATATTTGCAACCGACTGACATCTTACCACCAGACTAACAAAGACAGACAACAAACCTCGACTTTATCTTAAGGCCGTAGGTTAGTTGAGCCACTCCTTCTGAATAGAATAAATTTAGTATCATTGTACACAACACTCCATCGTTGAGGAAGTAGGTTAGTTTAGGGTTAGGTTAGGATAAGGTAGGTTAAGTTCTAGTGAGTGAAATTAACATTAGTGTTAGTGAGTGAATTAGCCTAGTGTTTAACTTCATCAAACAATCTAGACATTAAAAGCTCAGACATGTAAAAGGAGTAAAGGGTTTTCCCGGCTCACAAGGAGTTTTAGTGGGTATGCCAACCCTTCAGGTTGGAGAGCCCCACATAACTGGAGCACTCTGGGGCACCCTTATGGTGACGCAAACTGCTCCAGAATCCATAAGGCGGATTTTCTCCTTGACAAAAAAAAAATCTCTTGTTTGTCAATCCTATCCTGACTGACGAGCCGTGATACGACGAAACGCGTCTCAGGATGGATTTGGCGAATAAAAGAACAGTGGGTAAACTGGAGAAATATTGGCTTTTGTCTATTTTCAGTTGTTTTACATTAACCAAAAAAGAAATTGCTTTACTTAATTTTTATAGTACCAGTCCAGTAAATTAACTGTCACACTATGTGTAACTGGCGTACTCCAACAGTAGTTATTAGTTTTCTAAAAACTATATAGAGAGGCTATTTCAAAGTTTTCAGACTCTTTGAAAACTAACAAATTAATCTAATCTGAGAAAACGTCTGCTAAGTTGCATTTAGCAGTAAATTCAGAATAAAATTCAAATTTATTGTAATTTAATGTAGATAAATTAATTTCGGCAACTCTTGAAATAATAAAGCTTTAGCTAGGGATTATAATTCTACTAAATTCCAGCTGAGATAAATTCTTTTGGTTTTCAGGGATTTTCGGGAAAATAAATTCTGTTAGTCTTCTTATAATGTAGGCTAGAAAGTCTGTCTTCTATAAATAGAAGCAGACAAAAGGAATTTAGTTTTAATACTGTTTAATTAAATCAGAATATTTGCCGTAAATTAGGATAGGTAGTGCCTCGCTGTAACCACAAACTGATTTCGTGTTAGGCAGAGTTATTAAACCAGTCGATAAAGTCATAATAAAAGTTTTTTTTTTTTATTTCAGTTATCGACTTAGTTTCATTCGTTTATGTCTTTTGCTCTTTTTTAACATATAAATTAGAAGTGTCAAAGAGGAATGCTTTTCTGACGCTTCATCAACGACCGTCATCATCAATCGTAAGAGGAATTTTCAGAAATGTAAACTTTTCGAAATTAGAACAACCATCGTTAAGAATTTGCTCTTCTGTTTTTTTTTTTTAGTATAGGGGTATCTTTTTAGTGTTCCATATGGAACACTTATAAGATCACTTCGGTGTCTGTCCGTCTGTCACATTTTCTCCGAAACTATTTGACACCGAAAGTTGAAATTTGGCACTAATATAGGAATCGAGCCGTGTAGCTTTGAAAGTTAAATTTTGACTTAAGGGGTTAGTTTTTAGGAGGATGAAACCGGAAGTGAATAAATTTTTTTTTACCAGGTGTTCGAGTGGGGTGTGAAATGAAAGCTTGTAAAAATATGAGTTCAAAAATATATATAATGTAATGCTTGCGCACACTTTTTTTTGTATTATTTTTAAAAAATGCGAAAAATCGCAGACTGCCCACTTTTTTTTTATGGGTCTAGCACACGTGCTACAGGGAAGTCCCTAAAGCGCTACAGGAGCGACCCGTGTGCGGAGAAAGCGATTTACGTTGTTCTTGAATCGCTGCAAATTGTACTCGGTGGGAAACATAGTACTGGGCAAATTATTCCAAAGAGACTGCTGGAAAAGCGTTGTACGAGGAGTAACAAGCTGAACCTCGTACGAATGTGAAGTATTAGGGCGACGTGTACTTCTAACATGCACCGCTGTGGGAGGAATTAAGCTGGCCACATCCTTTGAACACTTTCCATGAAAATACTTATAGAATAGGCTCAAGTCGCCAACCGTTCTTCGATATTCCAGCGAATCAAGGCCGCCGGTCAGTTCCGGGTCTCCAATCAGACGAACAGCTCTTCTCTGAATAGAATCCAACAAATGCAGTGTATGTTTGGAAGCGGAGCTTCCATAGTTGGTCGAATTTGAGCTTTGTAAAGAATTAACAATTGTTGTGGAGTGTAAAGCTTTCTGGTTTGAAATAATATTCACAACTTTTGAGAAGCTCTCCTTGCTATGCCTGCAACATGTTCATGCCAGGACATATTTGCTCCCAAATTAACGCCCAACAAATTGAGTGACGATGTTAGAGGAATGGAGTGTCCCGACATAACTATGTCGGATTCAGCAACTTTAACTTTTTTAGAAAAAACTGCCGCCTGGGTTTTTGTAGCGTTAAATTCCACTTGGTTACTGTTACCCCAAGATAGAATTTCTTTCAGGTCTTTGTTAAGTTGAATGACTGCTGCGGATATTCGTCTGAGTAGCCGATGTCCGAGCGTTCACAGTGAATGAAGAGATAAGTGTACTGTCATCTGCAAAGCTGTAGATTGGATTCTCGGTCTTTTCCAGCAGATCGTTAATATAAATGTGAAAGGAGTAGGAGACAGTATGGAGCCTTGGGGTACACCGGCGTTGATAGTGAAGGTGTCAAAAAGAAATCCGTCGACTGCCACTCGTAAAGAACGCTCTCTGAGGAAACATGAGAGCCACAAACAGAACTTTTCAGACATACCATAAGAACGTAGCTTAGCCAACAGCCCATCGTGCCAAACACGGTCGAATGCCTTGGGTATGTCAAGAGCAACCGCTCGAGATTCTCCAAAGTGTTCAATTGCGTTGTTCCAAACATGTGTTACATAAGTCAGAAGATCGCTTGTTGATTATTTTTAGGAAAGCCATACTGGTGATCGCTAATAATGTTGAATCCTTCAAGATATTTTAGGAGATGCTGATTAATAGCCTTTTCCATGATTTTCGATATTATTGGAAGCAGGGCGATTGGTCGGTAGTTATTTGGCAAGGTCTTCTTACCTTTTTTAGGCATCGGCTGAACTGTGGCACATTTCCAGCAGGAAGGAAATATTCCCTTTCTGTAGGATAGGTTGAAAAGTCTACAGAAAACTGGTGTTAGTTCCCTCGCACAGTTTTTGAGAACTATGGCAGGTATTTCGTCAGCGCCAGAAGCGGTTTTGGTGTCTAGCTTCATCAAAATACGTTTTATGATACGCTGTCTGAAGCCACGCCATTGTCGGTATGCAAGAGGTTTAGAAGCAAGCTTCGTTGCATTCTCGGTCAAACCAAGGCTTGCCGTTGGAAGGGCATTTCTTCGAAAAAGGGATGTAAGCCTCCATACCGGCCAAAATAGCACCGGAAACCTCCCTGGAGCAGTCAGATGGGTCGTCGGATCGAAAACGAACGTCTAACCAAGGGGAAGTTCGAAAATATTCCATGAGACCTTCCATTTAGCTGATTTGTAGTGCCAAATCTTCCACGGTTTAAACGCCTCTCTGTAACGGATTGGTAGAATACTCGATGTCGAAAGTAGTTTATGGTCAGAAGAACCTAACGGCGGATTTACACTGACCGACGCTTGACTTATCTCAAAAAGTACTGAACAAGAAATTTTGAAAAAATTCTGAAATATTCTCTATAGGGTGTAGATTGAACGAAAATTATCACGAGCGAATTACATCAGTTTTCAGTAAAGATCGGAAAAAAACTTTGTTTAAAACTCATTTGGGGTGTGTTTTGTGAAAAGATTGATTATTTTATACCTCCATAACAGAATTTTTTATTTTAAAAGCAATCAATATACGGAACACTAATTGCGCAAGTTCAACTTGCACTGGACCTGTTATTTATTTATTTTTCGAAATATTACCGAAAAACCGAATTTTTTATCACTCAACATCAAACTTTAGCACATTTTTTATCTTATTTTACATCCAAAAAACTACATGCCAAATGCCAAAATACAGCCTGTCAACATTTAAGGAGAGCTCAAAAGCCCTAGCGACTGGGCTTTTAAAGATGCTGTTGAAACCTTGTGGATAAAACGACTAATATAACAAAAGTCGCAGTAGAAACATTATGTATACATAGGTATTAATAAATAAATAAATAAATAAATATGGTCTTTATTTCCAATTATGAAAGAGAAAATAAAACATCATAAACTAAATAAACAAAATGCTACATTAAATTGGAAAATGCCGAAGGTCAGCTGGGAATGTAAGACCATGAAGGTACAAACATTCCCCCTGTTCTTTACCTTAAGCATCCTAATACTAAAGTTTATAGAATACAATATTTATCTATTAAACTGTGCTAGTATCTTAATAAAACTGTGTAATGTTGTAAGTGTTGGGAAAAAAGAAAAAAAAGACAAAGAAAATAGAGACTGGCTCATGACACAACTAGAGCAAACAAAAAAAAAAACCTTGATATAAATTAAATTGTTAAACAGACAGGCGAGTCACCCCAACATATCCGAGATAAACAACAGAATTCATACAGAGCACAGATACACTCAAGAGCTAGTGATATTCCTTTCTGAAGAAAAATTTACATAAATAAGTACTATATCTTTATATATTTAACAAAATCCTCCTATACGCCGCCTTGAATAACCTAGGATCTAATAGTTTTATGTTTTCTGGAATTGAGTTATAAATCTTAGCTATTTGAAAAGAGAAGGACGATCTAAATTTTTCAGTTTTGTGAGCCGGAGGCGTAAGGCGACCTCGAAAACGGACATTCAAATTATTAAGAGTGGTAGATATTATTGAAAGCACTGCGACTGGTCAGTAGTTGTTGGGCAAGGTCTTCTTGCCTTTTCTGGGTATGGGCTGAACTGCAGCGCATTTCAACAGAAAGAAAATATTCTCTTTCTGTAGGGTAGGTTGAAAAGCCCACAGAATACCTAAACTAAAAAAATCGAAAGCTGGTAACATCAATTATAACCGTTGAAATATGGAAACAAGTATTATTAGGTAAATTTTAAAGTTAAGCAAGGGTCCCCGAACGATAAAAAGAAAGTATAACTATATACATTTTCAAGAAGGGTGCAAAAACGATTCAAAAATTGTAAGGGAGTAAGTTTTCTGAGTTGAATCTCAAAGCTGCTGACGCGATACTTATTCTCTGCCAAATGGTAAAAAAAGTCATTCAATGTAACGAAACTCCTTACATGTCCTTATTCGATCTCAAATAGGCTACCAAAAGGAACACGGAAATGTGCTAGCATTTCTTAAAAAAAAGAAAATTGGATTCTAGTAATTTCGAAGCTATTAAGAAATTGAATAATAGGCACAGCACTTTTGTCAAGACAAAAAATAACCTAGCAAATAAAATTCCTGTTAGGAAGGTATAAAATGATCAATAACTTCACAAAACACACCCAATGAGTTTTCATTAAAGTTTTTTTTTTTTTTTTTTCCGATCTCTACTGAAAACTGATAACCTTGAAATTTTTGTTTTTTTTTTAAATACAAGATAATTTATTGATAATTTTCGTTCAATCTACACTCTGTGGAAAATATTCCAGAATTTTTCAAATTTTTTTGATCAGTACTTTTCGATATAAGGGGAAGGGGCGACAGCGATTTTTCGCGACTTTTTAAAAATAAAACAAAGAAAAGTGTACGCAAGTACAATATTATATATATTTTTGAACTCGTGTTTTTACCAGCTCTCATTTGACACCCCACTCGATGACCTGGTAAAAATGTTTTTTTTACTTCTGATTTCACCTCTCAAGACTAACCCCTTAAGTCAAAATTTAACTGTCAGAACTACATGGCTCTGATGAGGCCATCAATGCTTATATTAGTGCCATATTTCAACTTTCTATGGCAAATAGTTTCGGAGAATATCGAGTGTAACAGACAGGCGGAGGGACCGACAGATATTAGAAAACCATTGGAAACTTAAAAAAACTAGTGTAAAGTATTTATATTTCATTTAAACATCCAGGTGCAAAGAAAAGAGTCATTGAAAACACAAAAATTTTAAATTACTCAAAAGAATTTTGTTAAAGGCGATCGAAGAAGAAACCCGCACGCAGCGCAACCAGCCCGAACAGTTTTCTATTATCTGTGTGATGCTCACGTAATTTGTGTACTGTATTTTTTTTTATGGGTCTAGCACACGTGCTGCAGAGAGTCCCTAAAGTGCTACAGAAGCGACACGTGTGCGGAAAAAGCGATTCACGTTGTTCTTGAATCGCTGTAAATTGTACTCGGTGGGAAACACAGTCCTGGGCAAATTATTCCAAAGGGATGATGTTCTTCATATAAAAGACTGCTTGAAAAGCGTTGTACGAGGAGTAACAAGGTGAACCTCATACGGATGTGAAGTATCAGCGCGACGTGTATTTCTAACATGCACCGCTCTGGGGGGAATTAAACGGGCCACATCCTCCGAACACTTTCCATGAAAATACTTGTAGAATATTCTCAAGTCGCCAACCGTTCCTCGATGTTCCAGCGAATCAAGGCCGCAGGTCAGTTCCGGGTCTCCAATCAGACGAACAGCTCTTCTCTGAATAGAATCCATAGTTGGTCGAATTTGAGCTTTTTAAACAATTAACAGTTGTTGTGGAGTTTAAAGCTTTCTGGTTCGAAATAATATTTCCAACTTTTGAGAAGCTCTCTTTGCTATGCCTGCTACATATTCATGCCGGGACATATTTGCTCCCAAATAACGCCCAACAAATTAAGTGACGATGTTAGAGGAATGGAGTGCCCCGCCATAACTATGTCGGGTTCAGCAACGTTAACTTTTTTAGAAAAAACTGCCGCCTGGGTTTTTTGTAGCGTTAAATTCCACTTCGTTACTGTCATCCAAGATAGAATTTCTTCTAGGTCTTTGTTAAGTTGAACAACTTCCCGCTGTCTGCGGACACTCGCCTGAGCAGCCGATGTCCGAGCGATCAAAGTGGATGAAGAGATAAGCGTACTGTCATCTGCAAAGCTGTAGATTGGATTTCCGGTCTTTTCTTGTATACTTTATATTGTTAAATAAAGTTTTAAATGAAAAATAATTAACATTAATTGTCAATTAAGTGTTGGTTGCTATTTTGTATTTATACAATTATTATTAAATCTATTCATTTCTTATATAAATAAATATATATTTTTTATTTATTTTTTTGATATACAATAACTGCAGTTTTGGATCATCCATTTTGGATTTTTTAAATCTGTCCTCAGGTTCTTAATCATCACCCAAAAAAAAAACCCTTAGTAGACACTTTAAAAAGAAAATTGGTAAATTAAAAGAATATTGGATCTGCCATTTTAAATTTTTCAAATCTGTCATCGAATTCTCATTCAGTACCCCCAGAAACCCCTTAATAACCAATTTCAAAATATTTAGTGTTATACCGAAACGTTAATTTAATCAGAAATGAGGTTAGAAGCATGATTCCCAGTACAATTAGTTTTTCCATATCTTTTTTGTTTTTCGAGATATTTCCGAAAAACCGAACTTTTCGTTTTATTTTCGATGGTGTAACCTTAGCGTTCACTTCAGAGTAGCAATTTTTTTTACCGTATTCCAAAAAACTACCTGTATGCTAAAATGCAGCTTGATAACATTTAATGAGAGACTTCATTTGTATGTAATGTCATATTTTCAAGAGTCCTAAGTTGTGTTTGTATCCTGTGTTTGCAGAATACAAGATCTCATGTATTGGATTATTGGCTAAGTTACACTCTTACGAGATGTCTGAAACGTTTTTTTATGACTGATATTTCTAAAATGCTTTTTATGGCTTTCAAGTCTTCTCAGCGCAGTGAAAACATATCATTATCAATTCTTGTTACTATCAACAAATTATTTTATTAATACGATATTATTTATATTAAATTTATTCCTTACTCAGCTTTCAAATAAAATGACCCGAAATGAAATTTAAATTCTGTAGCAATTACGATTCATATTCACAAGTCTGCCTAAATTACTAAGAGGACAAAGGCATAAAAATTTACAGCAATTAAATGAAATGTCATTGCTAATAGGGCAGAGGTTGTAGTATTTATTTTTTAAAGATTGTTTATTGTCCATATTTCCACAGGATTTAGTGTAATAGTATGACCAACTCCCAGTTGATTAGATCTCCATTGTCATATTTCTGCACAATAAGACACGCTTTGCATCCTTTAATATATATATATATATATATATATATATATATATATATATATATATATATATATATATATATATATATATATATATATATATATATATATATTTAGAGTTTCATTATATTTACTATATTACATAATATGGAGTAACATTTTCTTTTAGATATATCATTATTGTGTCTTACCTAGTTTTTAACTACTGTACTATAGGACGCGTAAACGTAGTTCCCCAAAGCCGTGTGTGTGAAGGCAATGTTTATTTGAAGTCTCATTATTAGCCCAGTCGCCAGGGGTTTTGAGCTCTCATTAAATGCTGACTGCATTTTGGCACACAGGTAGTTTACTAAAGTTTGATCTACGCTAAGCTCACAAAATCCAAAATAAAAACAGAAATTCAGTTTTTCGGTAATATCTTGCAAAATAAAAAAAAAAAAAAAACGAAAAACTTATAGCACCACGTGAAAGAGCGGAAATTTTTACAAAAATATAGTATATAATTTTTTTATTAGCTTGAGAATTTATTAAAAAAAATCAGATAGGTGATTCAAAAAGTATAGCGCACCAAACATGTTAATCGATATTACTTGTTTTCAGAGTGTAAAAAAAAAAAAAAGAGGAGACTTTCAGTTTTCCGATGATACTAATAGTTTTTATTTTCGTTGCTTTATAATTTCTAAAACTTAAAACGAAAATTTTGTTTGCATGATTTTAACAGGCATACAGTAAATTACAAATATTTAATAAAATATAGTATTAATTCTCATATCTTAAGTTTTAATATAAGATAATTAAAAATACCCACATTGTTTGTGTTACATAAAAATTAAGTTTTAAAATATGCCTGCTGTAGTGCGCTGCCGTTCAAAGGAGTACGAAATGGTAAAAAAAAAACCGGTCAAGTGCAAGTTGAACTTGCACAATTAGTGTTCCGTACGTTGATTGTTTTTAAAATAAAAATTTTTGTTAGGGTGGTATAAAATGATCAGTGACTTCACAAAAACACACCCCAAATGAGTTTTCAACAAAGTTTGTTTCCAATCTTTACTGAAAACTGATGACCTTGAAATTTGTTTTTTTTTTATATACCAAATAAATTATTAAAGGTAACGCACTCGTGATAATTTTCTGAATATTCCAGAATTTTTTCAAAATTTTTTGATCAGTACTTTTCGAGATAAGATAGGGGACAGCGATTTTTAAGTTCACTTCGGTGTCTGTCTGTCTGTCTGTCTGTCTGTCACACCCGATTTTCTCCGAAACTATTTGACATAGAGAGATGAAATTTGGTAATAATATAGGAATTGATGGCCTCATCAGAGCCATGTAGTTTTGAGAATTAAATTTTGACTTAAGGGGTTAGTTTTGGGGGGTGAAGTCGGAAGTGAAAAAAAAAAATTTTTTACTAGGTCATTGAGTGTGGTGTCAAATGAAAGCTTGTGAAAACACGAGTAAAAAAATATATATATAATATTATACTTGCGCGCACTTTTCTTTGTATTATTTTTAAAAATTCGCGAAAAAATCGCTGTCCCGGGCCTTATCTCGAAAAGTACTTATCAAAAATTTCGAAAAAATTCTGGAATATTCTCCACGGGGTGTAGATTGAACGAAAATTATCACGAGTGCCTTACCTTTAATAATTTAGATGATATACAAAAAAAACAAAAATTTCAAGGTCATCAGATTTCAGTAAAGATTGGAAACAAACTTTGTTGAAAACTCATTTGGGATGTGTTTTGTGAAGTCACTGATCATTTTATACCACTGTTACATAAATTTTGACTTAAGGGTTTCGTTTTGAGGGGTGAAATCGGAAGTGAAAAAAAAATTTTTTTTACTAGGTCATCGAATGTGGTGTCAAATGAAAGCTTGTGAAAACACGAGTAAAAAATATATATATAATGTAATACTTGCGCACACTTTTCTTCGTATTACTTTTAAAAAATCGCTGTCCCCTACCTTATCTCGAAAAGTACTGATCAAAAAATTTATTATATATTGAATATTCAGAAAATTATCACGAGTGCGTTACCTTTAATAATTTATTTGGTATATAAAAAAAAGCAAATTTCAAGGTCACCAGTTTTCAGTAAAGATTGGAAACAAACTTTGTTGAAAACTCATTTGGGGTGTGTTTTGTGAAGTCACTGATCATTTTATACCACCCTAACAAAAATTTTATTTCAAAAACAATCAACGTACGGAACACTAATTGTGCAAGTTCAACTTGCACTTGACCGGTTTTTTTTTAAAAGTAATACGAAGAAAAGTGTGCGCAAGTATTACATTATATATATATTTTTTACTCGTGTTTTCACAAGCTTTCATTTGACACCACATTCGATGACCTAGTAAAAAAAATTTTTTTTCACTTCCGATTTCACCCCTCAAAACGAAGCCCTTAAGTCAAAATTTATGTAACGGTGGTATAAAATGATCAGCGACGTCACAAAACACATCCCAAATGAGTTTTCAACAAAGTTTGTTTCCAATCTTCACTGAAATCTGATGACCTTGAAATTTTTGTTTTTTTTGTATACCATATAAATTATTAAAGGTAAGGCACTCGTGATAATTTTCGTTCAATCTACACCCCGTGGAGAATATTCCAGAATTTTTTCGAAATTTTTTGATAAGTACTTTTCGAGATAAGGCCCGGGACAGCGATTTTTCGCGAATTTTTAAAAATAATACAAAGAAAAGTGCGCGCAAATATAATATTATATATATATATTTTTTACTCGTGTTTTCACAAGCTTTCATTTGACACCACACTCAATGACCTAGTAAAAAATTTTTTTTTTCACTTTCGACTTCACCCCCCAAAACTAACCCCTTAAGTCAAAATTTAATTCTCAAAACTACATGGCTCTGATGAGGCCATCAATTCCTATATTATTACCAAATTTCATCTTTCTATGTCAAATAGTTTCGGAGAAAATCGGGTGTGACAGACAGACAGACAGACAGACAGACAGACTCCGAAGTGATCTTATAAGTGTTCCGTACGGAACACTAAAAAGGTCAGACAATAGTTACGGTTAAAAATATACTTAATATTAGAAAATTATTAAAAACTTAAAAACTTTTTCTTTTTTTCTTAATTTCGCTCTTAAGAAAGTGTTCGTGATAAACCTATTTTTTGCTTATTGTTAATAATACAACTTAAAATAAAAAAATGTTTAACGGTTGAAAATGAAAGATAAAAGTTTAAGCTTTAAATATCAAGTATTTATATTTCATTTAAACATCCAGGTACAATGAAAACAGTTATCGAAAACACAAGATTTCTAAATTACTCGAAGCCCGATCTGTTTTTTTGTCAACTGTGAGACGTTTACGTAGTTTGTATACTTTATATTGTTAAATGAACTTTTAAATGAAAAATAATTAAGTTTAATTGTAAATTAAGTGTTGGTTGCTAATTTGTATTTATACATTTATTATTAAATATATTCATTTTTTATATAAATATATTTTCATTTATTTTTTTTATATATGGTACACTGAATGCCATGTTGGATTTTCAATTTTTTAAATCTGTCCTCAGATTCTTAATCAGCACCCCAAACAACCCCTTTAAAAAGAAAATTGGAAAATTAAATTAATTACGTACTCTCTGGCCGGTATATTGGATCTGCCATTTTGAATTTTTGCAAATCTGGATCTTATCAAATCGGATTCTTAATCAGCACCCCGAGAAACCCTTTAATAGCCAATTTCAAAATATTTAACGGAATACCGAAAAGTTAATTTAATCATAAACGAGGTCAGAAGCATGATTCCCACTACGACTGAAGGGGTTAAAGCAGCCATTTTATTTTAATATTTATTGCGGTAAAACCAAAAAAAAAAATCTATATACCATTTTTTGTAAAATCTCCCGTTTTTTCACGTGGTGCTATTAGTTTTTCGATATCTTTTTTATTTTTCGAGATATTTGCGAAAAACCGAATTTTTCATTTTATTTTCGATGTTGTAGGCTTAGCGTTCACTTTCGAGTAGCAAACTGTTTTTTTTCTTCATATTCTACATCCAAAAAACTATCTGTAAGCCAAAATGCACCCTATTAACACTTAATGAGAACTTTTCGTCAAAATTTGCCTCTGACGACTTAATCTTATTTTCATTTATCTTTTGTGAGAATCTTCGCTGGTATGGGTATTTTGTTGTTTCATCGGAGAGAGATTCTGTAGTTGAATTTTTCTTAGTTTTTTGTATGGAATGTTTGACTCCATTTGTATATAATCTCATATTTTCGAGAGTCCAGGCTATGGTTGGATCCTGTGTGTTTGCAGAGTACAAGATTCTCATGTATGAGGTCGATTATTGGCTAAGCTAAGCTCTTACGAATTGTCTGAAACGTTTTTTTTTTTATGACTGACATTTCTAAAATGCCTTTTATGGCTCTCAAGTCTTCTCAGCGCAGTGAAACATATCGTTATCAATTCTTCTTATTATTCTAAATCAACAAATTATTTTATTCACACCATATTATTTATATTACATTTATTCCTTACTCAATTAACAGCTTTCAAACGAAATGACCCGAAATGAAATTTAAATTCTGTCGCATTTACGATTCATATTCACAAGTCTGCCTAAATTACTAAGAGGACAAAGGCATACAAATTTACAGCAATTAAATGAAATTTCGTTGCTAATAGGTCAGAGGTTGTAGTATTTATTTTTTAAAGTTTGTTTATTGTCCAGGATGCTCCATGATTTAGTATAATAGTATGATCAACCTCAGTTGATTAGATCCCCATTGTAATATTTCTGTACAATAAGGACTCGTTTTGCAACCTTGAATACATTGATTATATTTGCTGTATTACATAATATCGAGTAATATTTCCTTTTTATTGTTCACTGCGAGGTCACTAAATACTTTTAGATATCAATATTTTGTCTTGTATAGTTTCTAACTATTGTTCTACTGTACAGGGTAATCATTTTTAGACGCCCAGCCCCAATTTATAGAAAATTATAGGATACATATTTTTTTTAAATGTAGAATGGTATAGAGCATGTCAAGGAGTACACTGACGTATTTGACATTTGGTAGTGAAAACGACGCTGGGCGCCGCGAGGCCAAACAACTTTTTTTTCATCGACATACTTTTTGTATGATTGCATTGGAAAGCCCTAATTTTTTTCAACATGTTTTCCTAGAACTGTTTTTTTTTTCTAATTTATTTTGCAAGAAAATTATGCAGGAAAAATCCTCTAAAATATTATTTTTTAGTCATCGAGGTTGCCATGGCTCGTATGCCAAGTTCTGATCTGACAGTAATTATAATAATATTAGTTACTATGCTGTTGAGGTTTAATATAATATCTTTAAACAATAAAAAACAAGAATACATTATTTTTATTAAAGCCACACATTAACTATATAACTTTTAACATTACACAACTTATTACGTATTTATAAAATTAAATCTTTGAAACTTAAAAAATAAAAAAAAATTCAAAAGAAATTTTCTATGTTTTCCTTCTTCAATCATTCATTTTTCCATTTGTAAATATCCTCTTTGTAAATAATGTGTTCAGATATACTCTCGCACGCATCTGATATTTTTGCCTTTAAATGCTCAGTATCATTTGTTGGAGTTTTGTATACAAAATTTGTAAAAGTCCCCCACAAAAAAAAATCTAACAGCATGAGGTCTGGTGACTTAGGTGCCCATTGAATAACTGGGCTGCAAACCCCTACCCGTTCATTCAAATACTCTCTAACAGCAGCAGTTGTATGAGCTGATGCTTTCTTAAAATAAGGGGAACATTTTGTAATAAAACTGGTAGACTATTGGCCAAGAAATTAAGGTATCTATTTCCAGTTAGTGTTCCCCCAAAAAAGTATGGTCCAACCAAATATCTCCCAATTATCCTGTACCATATATTAACGCCATAATGGCCTTGATTCTGAATTTGATTAACGTAGTATGAATTCTCGTCAAGCCAGTAATGATCATTTTTTCTGCTAGGCCGTTGCTGACAAAATGACTTTCATCTGTCCATAATATGCTGCCACAAAACTCAGTTGTCGTTCCAGTTCAAATTGTGTTAATAACTGAAAATTATGTATTTTATAGTCATGGTATTTATTAGCTTTAAGAGATTTCTGAATAGCCTTATTCAGTCGCATGCCTGCTTGTCTGATTGAATTATATGGATGGTTTTGAAAATGCATAATTTCGGCTACTTTACATCTGTTAAAACTGTTTTTCGTCTAGAAATACCTTTGTCCCCAGAAAATGCATCCATATTGCTCCCCGAATTTCATTTTAATCGACAAATCATAGTGTGATGCGGGACATACCTGTCAGGGTATCGTTCTCGACACAGTATTACGGCTCCCCGAGAATTTCTTCTTGCTTCTCCATAAATATGAATTATATCTACTTTTTCAGTGTGGGAAACCACTTCAACCGGAAGCTTACTTAATTTAACTCTACTGATTTGAAAAGCTGTCAGAATAAAGTATGACAGCCGCCCACTAGATAAATTGTTTGAAAACCGCCGAAGGTGGCAAACGATCCAAGGCAACGGCGTTGACCAAAAAATAATATTTTAGAGGGTTTTTGCTGCATAACTTTTTTGCAAAACAATTTAGAAAAAAATAGTTTAAGGAAAAAACGTTAAAAAATTGGGGCTTTCCAATACCGCTTTACAAAAGGTATGTCGATTGAAAAAAAAAAGCTGTTTGGCGTCGCGGCGCCCAGCGTCGTTTTCACTACCAAATGTCAAATACCTCAGTATACTCCTTGACATGCACTATACCATTCTACTTTTAAAAAAAAATAAATATACAATAAATCAGGGCCGGGCGTCTAAAAATGATCACCCTGTAGAACGTAGTTGGTCAAGGCCGTGTGTGTGAAGACAATGTTTATTCAAAGTGTCACTATGTGACATTTTGAATAAATATTGCCTTTAATTAAATCCTTCACTCTCAAAAAATATTTTCTGGTAGTACAGCTACACGTAGCAAAAGCTTAAACTCTGTTAATGTTTGACTTAATAAAGCAAAACTCGTCCCTATTTTCATTATAAAACTTAGATATGGTAATGGACTCTAAATTAGGATTCTCGAATTATATTATTTTAATAACTAAAAGAGCATTCTGTAACGTTAACATAATATAATCGCCAGCTGCTAAACAAGAAGTTTCTGTGAATCACTAGTATTATTTCACCTCAACTACAGTGATGTGGTTTACAGGCCACATTTGTTTAGAGCAGATCTTGAATTTCAACTCATCCAGAAATCCTATGTTATGGACGTTCCCAAGGAAAAGTCGTGACCCTTACAGAAAGATCCCTACTATATAAACTACCATGCTGTAATGTAACTAAGTAAAAACGAAAAATTTACAGACTTCTACATTTTTACTACTAATTTTTAGATGAAATGCTCATCGAATTAGTGAAGGGTAAGCCAGAGCTGTATGATTTAGAGTCACCTAACTATAGTGACAATCACTATAAGAAAAAAATGTGGAGTGAAATAGAAACAGCTGTGGAAATATCTGGTAAATAAAAGTAATTTTAATATAGTTTTTATTATTTAGTTATTATTATTACGTGATATGATCCCATTGCCAGGATACAAATCCTTCACGGAAATTAAAGTAATTTTTAAAAATTTCCCTTGTTTGAACGGCTTCTGTTTATGTATTTCCACCCTGTTTTCTTAGATTTTGCACATAATTAAAGTTAATACTCTCCGGATTATTATCTGGATTATTAATTCGAGTATTTCTAATAATATTATGCAGAATGCACGTTGTTAAAATGATTGTAACAGCATTTTCAGGGTGAGCCTTAAGTCTTCTAAAATATATACGGAAAGATTGTGATAAAATACCAAAAGCACAGTCAACTAGTCTTCTTCCCCTACACAATCGATAGTTGAATATTCTTTTCTCAATATCCTCGACACTTGTAGTTCCTGGGTATGGCCGCATTAAATATTTTTTCAGCGAAAACGCTTCATCTCCCAAGATAACGTATGGAGCTACTACGTTTGTTCCTGGCAATGCAAAATTTTCGGGTACATTCAAGGTTCCATTTTCCAATCTCTTTCCTAACGTAGAGATTGCAAAAATACCACCATCACTATTTTTACTATACGATCCTATATCAACTGCAATAAATTGGTAATTTGCGTCAACCAACGCTAAAAGTACAATTGAAAATGTCTTTTTATAATTAAAATATTGGCTGGGGCTTCTATTATAATATGCTTTCCGTCTAAGGCTCCTAAGCAGTTTGAGAAATTCCTCATACTTTGTATTTCATTCGCTATTTGTAGCCATTTTTCTCGACAAGGTGTTGGAATGTATTCCGCTGTTAAGCTTTTATTGATGGCTGCGCAAACTTCAAGTACAACACTTTGTACTGTGGAATGCGATAACTGAAAGCAATTGTTCTATATGAATCACCAGTTGCCAAAAATCTAAAAAAATATTAGTATTATTATTATTATTATTGGTACATTTCATGCATTGCAGGAGCGAAGAATCGTTGAGAACAGCTGAGGGCTCAATATCGCAAATATTTGAGAGACCAAGAGCGGCCAGGCTGCTGCAAAAATTTTGAAATGGAGGCTTTCTGATCAAATGATGTTTTTAAATGAATATATAAATAATGACGGGCCACGGATCACTTCTATTCCAGTTAATGATTCAGATGATAGCACTCAGGAGGGTGATAATGTTGAAAGTGAAACGCAAAATTCTTCATCAAGAGAAAATAATGAAAATGAAGAGGTTGAAGCTGGCAGTGAATCTATTAACACTTTCACTAATAGTACCCTAAAAAGTTCAAAAAAAAAAGAAATAAAGCAAATGTATCAGTTCTACAAGAAAATGCATCATCAACATTGATGAAATATATTTAAAAAAAAAAGATAAAGAAAATGATATACATCCAATGGAACATTTTTTTTTTTTCATTAATGGCTGCTACGGTTAAAAATTTTTCTCCAATAGATCAGCATTATATCAAAACGAAAGTCTTCGCTTTAGTCAGCCAAATAAAAGAAAAATACTTGACATCGCCTCCTTCACCATTTTTACCACCATCCCGCACTCATCGATATCTGGTTTCTCCTGGTCCATCTTCACAATTGACATCATCGTCTGGCAGTTTCAATGAAAATATGCAATCTCGTCCAGCTAACATTTCGCGTGACTGTTCAACTCTACTTCCGCAACACACATATACTGAAGATCATAGAAATACTTTACAGCAATTTAACTATAGCCCTCAAACTAATAGCCCCGATTTTATGAAAAATACTAAGAATCCAATGTACCCATCCCGTATGCCACAACAATGTCAAGCAGCAAGTTTCAACGAGGAGTATCCATCAGATATATCTTAATGCCATGTAATTCTAGAAAACAAACTTGCAACCTAAACATTTAAATTATGGTAGATGTAATAAAAATTGAAGTAAAAAGAATAAAGTTATTATAATTGTGTCACTACAATGTTTCATTTAAAAAATTCAATAAACTCTAATTGCCTACCTCAGACACACCATGAGTTTCCGTCGGAGAGTAATACTTTCTCGAAATGTGGTATTTAGCTTCTTAATTTTTGATTCTATTTTTGTTAAGATCATTTCAAATGTCCTAGAATTCATTCTAAAATACTTTATAAACTTTTCTTCGTCATTAATTAAATGACGGTACAGTGTATAATATTCACCTTCATTTTTTCGAGCCTTTAAACTTGGATATACACATATCCTTCTTCTCGGCTTCCTCCGTTTTTCGATGATTTTTGAATCATCGTTTAAAAGAATGACTATAAATGCTAATTCTTCAATTGAAAAGTTAAATGACATTATATATGCACTTTTCTTAACTAATCCGATCTAACTTGAATCGTTGACGACGACAAACTAAAGCGAGATCTATATCGGAACAGCAGAGAAAATTTTATCGAACCGAGAGCGAAGCGAGAGCGTATCGAGAGCGGCCTCATAGTATGATCAAGCCTTATACTGGAGATTTTAATAGTACATAAATAATGGATTCGCGATTAAAGAATAGCAGATTCGTTAAGAAAAAACTGCTGAAAAAATAAATCTAGCATTAGCAAGTACGTCTAATGCAAAAAAAAAACAGGAAATTCAAACAACAATCAATGAAATAGTTCATTCTAAAATTCCTGGTGAGAATAGAATAGTTTCTTTGAGAGAGTTTGCCAGAATTCTGAAATACACCAGCAGAAGTCTTTTAGATATGGGAAAAATTGAGTAATTTCAAAAGGTAAGGGCTTCATTCAAAATTCAAAATAAAATGTGACAACTGTACTAAATGTAATTTAGTAAATACTGGAGTGATAAGAAACCAAGTCTCTGATATTAATTAATATGCTACTTATTTATGTTGAATACTAATTAATATTTGATTTGTTATAAATATTGACTTTTTATTTACAATAATCCATATTTTTCTATATCTGTGAGCTACACGCATTTATTAAAATCAGCTGTTCGTTGACGGTATTTCAAACTTCCCGTGTAGTGCGGCGCCGGCGCACAGTGATTCGGCAAGAACATCCTAGCGGGACAATATTCATGACGTAATTTCCAGGAACCACTGATAACGACTTGTAAACAACCCCCCCCATTTAACGAATTCCAAGAATTAATTTGTTTATCACCTCATAAAGGCATCTTATCAGGGGGTCAAAGTAACCCTCATAAGAGAGGTCATTTTCATTTGCAAATCAGTTGCATTTTATGCCACACTTGTGATAACATATTTTAAAATTGGTAGCATAGTGAAACGAGTTTTTTGTGATGGAATATTCTGTTGAAGGTATGTACTCTATTATGACTTATATTTTTTATAAAAAAATATGTATACTTTTGATTAACATCAATTTGTAAATGTATAGATAAATCCAGCAAATTTTACATTAATTGTAAACTTTAAAAGTAGCAACTTTTTTTATCCACATATATACACCTAGATTTTTCTATATGTAATACCTACAACATTCAGGCACAGATTCATATATATTATAGACCCCGAAAAGGCCGAAAGTAAAATTATTTTATTTTTTTCAGAACGAGTCGTGCCTATGACCAAAATGGAGTTTTTTGAAGACTGGCTAAAACATGACAAAACTGAACGAAACAGGGGCATTTTTTATTATATAAGTGAAAAATTCAATATGTCTGATGTTTCTGATGATTCTCTAAAACGACTCAAAATGAAAATATCAAGCCTTTCAGCAAAATTCAATCAAAAGTGGACTTCTTTAAAGTGTAACAAAGAAATGTTTCTAATCAAACATAAAGATTGGTTAGAGGGATCCGGAATCGAAATAAAGATGTGTGTTAACCAGCCGTGCACTTCAACATCATCAGCGGCTCTTTCCGTAGGGCGACCCAGAAAATCATTTGAAGACTCATCAACGAAAACGAAGAGACGGAGAGTAGAAGATCTTTTGGAATCGCGAAGTGCAAGTGAGCTTATTACAGCAGCTGAGTTAGCTACTCGAAAAGAAGGGCATCGAAGTGTTGCTAAACAGATCCATAACGTCGCGGTCAGTGAAACTAGAGAAAAGAATAGGTGTTCTGAACAAAGTCGGCAGTTAACACCAGACGAAGCTTTTAGCTTATTATGTGACTCGAAATCGGTTTCTCACTCATATAAACAAACAAGAAAATGGTCAATGAAAGCGGGACATCAAGTGTATCCATCGTTTTATAGTTTAGGTAAGTCCAAAGCTTCTTGTTGTCCTTCTGACGAATATATTTTCTGTGACTGAATCTCGAGCTGAAATTAAACTTCACGCGATTTTGGATAAAACGGCTGAACGATTAGTTAAAGCTCAGACGGAAGTCATTAGAAGTGTGTTACCTCGTTCATATTATACGTTGGTAAGCAAATGGGGCTGTGATGGGAGTTCGGGGCATAGCACGTATAAGCAGAAATTTGAGAACACTAACGCTACAGACGAATTTTTGTTCGTATACTCACGAGACTGCTTGATGGCGAAACTGTGATCTGGCAAAATCCAAGACCTTCCTCTACTTTATATTGCCGTCCTATTAAGTTTATTTTTGCCAAGGAGACAAAAAGAGTTTACGAAAGAAGAAACTTCTAAAATTTTAGATGAAGTAAGTCAGCTTCTTCCAACATTATGTAACGTTGCTGGATCTCAAATCTCTGTTAAACACGATTTGTTGTTGACAATGACTGATGGCAAAGTGTGCAATGCCTTAACAGACACAAGTTCAACACAAAAGTGTTATATTTGCGGTGCCACCCCGTCTACTATGAACGAGGAGTCAAAGAAATATCCCAGCAACGAAGAACGCCTTGCATTTGATTTATCTACTTTACATGCATGGATCCGCACGTTTGAATGTTTGCTTCACATCAGCTATCGTTTAGAAATGAAAAAGTGGCAAGTCAGGGGAGATAACGACAAAGCCATTGTGAAGCAACGCTCACAAGAGATACAAAAAGTGTTTAAAGATCGTATAGGGTCTCATTGTAGATAAACCAAAACCTGGTATGGTAACACAAACGATGGAAACACAGCACGTAGATTTTTTTCCAAAGCTGAATTGAGCAGCGAAATTACAGATTAGACGTAAACCTTATTCGTAGATTTCATGTAATTTAAGAACTTTGTCATCGAGATATGACATAAATTATATAGAATTCGAAAAGTTTTGTGTTGATACTAGAAAATTATACCTTGATCTGTATTCGTGGTATTCTATGCCCGTTACTGTGCATAAAATTCTTTTACACAGCGCGGAAGTTATAAAGTCTTTTCTTCTTCTCATTGGACAACTCTCCAAAGAAGCCCCGGAGGCAAGAAATAAAGACTGTCGTAGATTCCGTGAACGGCACACCAGGAAGCGGTCACGTATTGCCACAAATACAGATCTTTTGAGAATGCTTTTAATTACGTCTGATCCTGTTATCAACTCGTATAGAGAATTACCGCGAAGAAAATTTACTTCTTTGCCATCGGAGGTTCTGCAGTTGATTATCCCACCTTCATTGCCATCCGAAACACCATCAGTAAGTCATCATCACGAATTAAATGAGGAGGACTATTTACTCTCTGAATATTCTACTGAATGGGAGAGCGGTGATGACGACTCATCTGATGGTGATTAGTAGGTTTAAGTATTTTTTTATTGTAATTATTATTCTTATTATATTGTGTGTTGTAGTTGCTTATAATTCATGTCTTAGTATATAAGTTATTTAATATTATATTTCTTTTACTTATACACCTTGTTATCGTAAATAATTGATATATAGATACTGTTATTGTACTAATTTATTTTAAAAGAAATAATATTTTGTAAATTAATAAATGTGGGTACTATCATTATGATTTTTATTTTTTTCTTAGAAATTTCTTTGTAAACAAACATGATTGTGCTTTTCACACATAATGAGTAGGTAGACGTATGTAGTTAATTAAAGAAACAATTAGCGACAATAGTGAACAAATGAGACACATTAGTAAAACCACTTCCGTCTTGCAGCTACATATTTCGATTAATACACATACAGTACACATTTGTCGACTTTTTTTTTTTCGTAAATAGCTTAAGATACTGGAATATACATAAACAATTGAAATAAGTGAAGAAATAATATTGTCCCGCTAGCCCGTACTAGTCGAGACACTGCGGCGTTACCAAGACGTCAACTTTTATTTATCAAGTTCTGCGAGGAAAACTCAAAATGATAGAAAAACGAATACCGCTTTCTATAATTTTCTTTACGGGAAAATAATTGTTATATTTTTAATTAATGATTCTAAGTTTTTTCTAAATAATCATCACAAAATTACCATTGTTATATAATAAAACATCCGTTTCAACATAAGTCGGGGTAGGGTTCATATATTAAAAAGGCAAATTTGAACAGCCAACATTTACAAATTTAGTGCTGTAAGTAGTACTCAAATTTTTTCTACGTGTGAAGGACAATAATAAATAAGTATATTCAAATTTTCCAGATAATCGTAAGAAAATTTATTTTCTTATGTACGTCCTTAAGTCAATCAAAAATTATTAACAGATAAAACCCTCCACTCTGTTTCAAAAATTAAGATTTCACAACTCCACACATAACCTGAATAATAAATTTTTAAAATTTGCCAACTCCACCTTAGGACAAAACAATTTAAATCCGTGTTTTTTTTTCGATATGATCAAGCAGAACAACAGGATTCCTGAATATTTAAAACTATTTTATTGGTTTATTAAATTTATTTCAAAATCTATTCCTAAAAATTTAAAATTTTATACAAAACTTAAATTCTAACTGTTGTTATAAAATATAAGGAAGTATTCAAGGCACGGAAAACAGATGGTGCTAAAATAAATATAAGAGTAGCTATGAATACCTTATTTCCCTTCGTATATGTCTTTAAAACTCGGGAAAAATATACAAGCAATAAAAATTAAACTTATGAACTTAAAAGTTTCCGAGAACAATACTTACCTAAAAGTATCCGCTCATAAAGTTTTACTAAATATACAATAAAACTCTACCCTTAAACGGGAATTTTTACGACTAACCAGATGGTGACCACCTCAAAGTGTGAGAAAAATTGAAGTCATTTTTTCGTAGAGTATAGAAAATTAGAGGCAATCACTAGGATTGTCTCACCTCAACTACAGTAATGTGGTTTATGGTTCAAATTTGTTTATAGCAAATCTTCATGAATTACCACTCATTTAGAAATCCTATGTTAGGTCAATCAAAAAATTATTAACAGGCAAAAACCTGCCTCTGTGTTTCAAAAATTAAAATTTTGCAACTTGATACATAACCTGAATAATAAATTTAAAAATTTACCAACTCCCCCTTAGCACAAAACCATTAAATTCGATGTTTTTTTTCTCGCTTACGATATGATCAACAGAATTCCTGAATATTTAAAACTATTTTAATGTTTATTAAATTTATTTTAAAAATTATTCTTCAAAATTTAAAATTTTATATAAAGTTTAAATAGTAACCGTTGTGATGAGGGTATCATGCGCTCATTTACGCGCATTCCTACTATGCAAACGTTTCTAGCGCGGACATGTGCAACTATTTCACTAAATTACTCCCATCTCTAAAACTTTGGAAGATGAAGCTAAACGAATCCAAACGCGAAGGAACACTTGTAACTAGAAAATTCACCAACAAGAAGATAAACTAAATTCGACTTTATTCATCAATAAATAAATAAATAAATATGGTCTATATTTCCAATTATGAAAGAAAAAAAATACATCATAAATTAAATAGAAAAATGTTACATTAAATTGGAAAATGACGAAGGTCAGCTGGGAATGTATGACCACAAACATTCCCCCTATTCTTTACCTTAAGCATCCTAATACTAAAGTTTATAGAATACTATATTTATCTATTAAACTGTGCTAGTATCTTAATAGAAGTTTGTAATGTGTTAGAAAGAAAAAGACGAAAAAAAGAATGGCTTATGACACAACTAGAGCAAACAGAAGAAAAAAAATAAAACCAGTCAAGTGCAAGTTGAACTTGCACAATTAGTGTTCCGTACGTTGATTGTTTTTAAAATAAAAAACTTTGTTAGGGTGGTATAAAATGATCAGTGACTTCACAAAACAACACCCCAAATGAGTTTTCAACAAAGTTTGTTTCCAATCTTTACTGAAAACTGGTAATGATAATTTTCGTTCAATCTATACCCCGTGAAGAATATTCCAGGATTTTTTCAAAATTTTTTTATCAGTACTTTTCGAGATAAGGTAGGGGACAGCGATTTTTCACGATTTTTTAAAAGTAATACGAAGAAAAGTGTGGGCAAGTATTACATTATATATATATTTTTACTCGTGTTTTCACAAGCTTTCATTTGACACCACACTCGATGACCTAGTAAAAAAAATTTTTTTTTCACTTGCGATTTCACCCTCAAAACGAATCCCTTAAGTTAAAATTTATGTTACGGTGATATAAAATGATCAGTGACTTCACAAAACACACCCCAAATAAGTTTTCAACAAAGTTTATTTCCAATCTTTACTGAAAATTGATGACCTTGAAATTTCTGTTTTTTTTTATATACCAGATAAATTATTATAGGTAATGCACTCGTGATAATTTTCGTTCAATCTACACCCTGTGGAGAATATTCCAGAATTTTTTCAAAATTTTTTGATAAGTACTTTCCGAGATAAGGCGGGTGGACAGCGATTTTTCGCGATTTTTTAAAAATAATACAAAGAAAAGTGCGCGCAAGTATTACATTATATATATATATATATATATATATATATATATATATATATATACATATTACTCGTGTTTTCACAAGCTTTCATTTGACATCGCACTCGATTACCTAGTAAAAAATTTTTTTTTCACTTCCGATTTCACCCCCCAAAACTAACCCCTTAAGTCAAAATTTGACTTTCAAAACTACATGGCTCTGATGAGGCCACCAATTCCTATATTACTACCAAGTTTCAACTTTCTATGACAAATAGTTTCGGAAAATCGGGTGTGAACACACTGACAGACGGACAGACAGACAGACAGATACCGAAGTGATCTTATAAGTGTTCCGTACGGAACACTAAAAAAAATATCCGAGATAAATAATAGAATTTATACAGAGCACAGATACACTCAAGAGCTAGTGATATTCTTTTTTGAAGGAAAATTTACATAAATAAGTACTATATCTTTATATTTAACAAAATCCTCCTATACGCCGCCTTGAATGACCTAGGATCTAATAGTTTTATATTTTCTGGAATTGAGTTATAAATCTTAGCCATTTGAATAGAGAAGGATGATCTAAATTTTTCAGTTTTGTGAGCCGGAGGCGTAAGACAACCCCTAAAACGGACATTCAAATTATGAACATCTAATCTAAAGGTAATTTTTCTATGTAGGTAGGAGGGAACATCCGTTAAGACAATTTAGTGGAATAACCAAGCCGCATGCAAACAATGTCTATCATTCATATTTAACCATCCCAGTTCAAACAATTTGTGTGATATGTGATTCCTTTTACGAATACCAAATATCAGGCGCAAACATGAATTTTGAAGAACTTGGATACGTCGTCTATCGGATGAGTCTATTGAAAATCCATATATAACATAGTATCACAAAAAATTTAATTTGGACAATACCAGAGACTCATACAATATAGTTCTCAATTTTTGATTTAAATAGTCCCTAGAATTGTAAATCATCTTCAAATTAAAGTACGCCCGACGTATAACTATGTTCACATGCGATCTGTATCTCAAATTGTAGTCCATAGTAACGCCTAAATTTCTACATTTGTCATCAATCCGTAACGCTTTCCCGTTGATATTAATATTAATTTGTGGTAAGCAACTGCTTCTGAGCTTCCGAGTACCAAAAACCATGATTTTTTTTGTATTAATTGATAGTAATATAGTCTCCTTCAAGAACGATATAATCAGTCAGAATAAGGTGGATGAGGAAGCAATTCGTTCTTACAATTTTACCATAATAACCATCGACTTATGACACGGTACATTCTCTTGATCAAAGAGCACTTTTTTCTTGTTCATTTGGGGCCGTTTCTTTGCGATTTCTGCCTTCAAACGCACCAATAACTTTATATAATATTCGCTATTGATGGTTTTTTCCCTTCTCAGCATAGTCGATGAAAATTATTCCATGCGCATCCCAAAATACAGATGCCAAAACCTTCCCAGTAGACTGTTGTATCTTCAGTCGCTTCGTCACATATCGCATGAAAAATTCTTGTTATTGCGCTTAAACAGGTCCAAACAACGCTCAGAATCATCAACACGTTGTTGTTTTGGTCTAGTAACGCGGTACCCATTTCGAACAGAGCTTTCTCATGCCAAATATTCATGCAAAATATGACCAACACGTTCTTTTGATATCTTTAGGGCTATCAGCTATGTCAAACAATTTACCTTTACGGTCATCCAAAACAATTTTTATATTTTTCGGTGTAACCACCTCATTTGGGCGCCCACAGCGTTCAGAATCATTTGTATCTGTACGACCTCATTTAAATTCAGCATACCAGTATATGATGAGTGATTTTCTAGGGGCAGAGTCTCCGTAACACTTATCAAGTCATTACTTTGCTTGAACGGTAGTTTTTCCCATCATAAAACAGTGTTTCGATTTTTTCCATTGTTTCGAAAATGTCAAAAGTAACGTCACTAAAACCACTGCAACTTGTAAACTAAGCAGGTTGGTATTTCCCAAAAATCATATGGATTTTTTGAAAAGGGCGACATCTATGTATTAGACCAAAAACTGTTCAGCCTACGTATTACATAGGAATGAAAGAAAGTGGAAGAGATGAATATATGCGGACAAGAATGAAAGGAACAGAATATTATTAACAAACAAGTAAGTCAAGTTATCTTTATAAAACTCTATACCTGATAAAATCAAGCTGGGTTTTTTTCCGCTGCATAATTTTTCCCAGTAAAAACAAACAAATAAAGAAAACACCACAAATACAAACAAAAACAACAAAATCCTTCAAACCAAACAAAGGCAAAAAAGTCATTAAAGATGTAAATCGGAAGTGACTGGAACCTACTCAAAAAGGCCCACATTATTTCTTCTTCTTAAAGTGCCATTCGGTTCGAATTTTGGCAATCATTCTGGCTATTATTACTTTATCCACTGCAGCTCTAAAAAAAAATGGTAGTATTTGTTGACAACCAATTTCGCAGATTGTTTAGTGAGGAAATACTTCTGCGTCCTGGTCCTCTTTTTTCCAAATACCTTTCCTTTGAGTATTTGCGTAGTAATCCATATCTGTGTGGATTTCTCATTATGTGTCCTAAATACTCCAATTTTCCTACTTTAACAATTTCCATAATTTCCAGTTTCTTGTTCGTGCGACGTAAGACATCCTCATTGGGAATATGGTCAGTATAACAGATTTCGAAAATTTGGCGATATATCCATAATTCAAATGCCTCAAGTTTCTTAGAAGTGGCTCCAGTCAGCGTCGAAGATTCCACACCATAACGAAGGACACCGAAGACATAACATGCCATTTTGAGGATCATTGCTCTAGCTTTTTCGATACAGCAACGAATTTCCTGCTAATTTGTTGATTGTTAACCATCAACGAGTTAACAGGAACCGGAGACTTGCTGAGTACCATGTACTTTGTTTTGCTGATATTAAGTTCGAGGCCGTATCGATTTCTGACTTCGTTTAATTTTGTCATAAGATGTTGTAGACCCTTTAAATTATCAGCCATAACCGCTGTATCGTTAGCATAACGAATGTTATTTATTCGCTGTCCATTATGCAGTATTCCTTCATCAGCCTCTTCCAGTACCTCTCTGAAAATTTGCCCAGAATATATATTAAACAATAGTGGAGACAAAACACTGCTTTACTCCATGCTCAATCGATATTGCTTCTGAGCGCTTCCCTTCTACTGTAGTAAATGCCATCTGGTTCCAGTAGAGGTTGCCAACAATCCGCAGATCATTTCCATCCATCCCAAGGACTTTCAGAATATTGACCATTTTGTGATGTTAGACTCTATCAAAGGCCTTTAGTGGTCGATCAGTCACAAATATACGTCACAATTAACGTATCTACATCGCTGAATCAAAAACTGCATAGAAAACAAGGCCTCTCTGGTTCCCATGGCATCACGAAAATCGAATTGTGTAGCTGACCTGTTTTCTTGACACAACTTGTATATTCTTCTGTGAATGATTTTTAGAAATGTTTTTAAAAGATGGCTTATGGAGCTAATTGTTCGATATTCTCCGCATTTTTTAGCGCCTGCATTTTTTTTGGGATCGTTACAAACTCAGACTTTAACCGGCTTTCTGATATTCTACCTAATTCAAAGATTTTATTGTAGATCACCGTAAGCCACTCAATCCCATCCTCATCTAACAGCTTAAGAAACTCCCCATGGAATTCATCGGGACTGGTAGCTTTTCCATTTTTTTAGTTGATTTATGGCAATGTGCACTTCATTACTTAATACAGGGCCCAAACATGTCTACTGAGCATTGTGGCTGATCTGGTCATGCATCAGAAAACTCTATAATATAGTCTTGCCATATCTTCAATTTCTCTTCTTTATCGATAAGAACGTTTCCTTGATGATCTATTAAACGTCCATTTGATTTCGTTCTCCGTTCACTAGTTAAGTCTTTGATTTTTTGATAGATATTATAGCTATCATACTTTCCCTACAACTCCTCTGTCTCTTTACGTCTTTCATCATTCCACCTATCTTTAACTGTTCAAATTTCTTTCTGTATTTGTGTGTGTAGTGTGCTATATTCTCTTTTGTTATCTTTGTTTTTATGTAACCGCCTTTTCTCCATTAATCTTAGAATGTCATCTGTCATCCATTCCTCCCTTGCATGTATTACACATTGTATTTGTTACACTTAGAACTAGTAAGTAAGCTGAAATTGTATAAATGGTTAATAATAAAGAGATTTTTGACTTTGACTCTGAGTATCAAGGCACGGGAAACAGATGGTGCTAAAATAAATATAAGAGTAGCTATGAATACCTTATTTCCCTTCGTATATGTCTTTAAAACTCGAGAAAAATGTACAAGTCATAAAAACTAAAAGTCTTCCAAAAATAAAACTTTCTGAGTACAGTATTTGCCTCAGTGTATCCGTTCATAAAGTTTTACTAAATATGCAATAAAAGTCTACCCTTAAACAGGCATTTTTACGACCAACCAGATGGTGACTGACCTTAAAGTTTGAAAGAAAAACAAAAATTTCAAGTCATTTTCTCGTACAGTATAAAAAAATTAGAGAAAGAGAAGAACATGGCTCATATGTTGCTGTAACACATCCGTTACTTTTCCTATAGATGTAAAGAGAATGTTTTTATTTTCCTTTATTCTACGAAAGGATTGACAGATACTAGAGGAAAGAAAATCATGTTATTTTTAAACACTTTTTGGATTTTTTTAGTATAAATAAGATTTTAATTTAGGCTTTTTCGACAAACATTGTATAAATTTATAACTAATTAGCAGTGCCCGCTGCTCCGTTCGCGTGGTCTTGATTCACTACTATCGTCACTGCTTATTCCTTATGTTACCCAACGTAATAAAATATCTGTCATTATTTTCCCTTATCTCCCATTATCTCTACATAATTTCCATTATCTAGGCCTATCTCTGCTCATCTCCCATTATTTCTCCTTAGTCTCCCATTATCTCACCTTATCTCCCATTATCTAGGCTTATCTCGACTTATCTCGCAATATTTCTCCTTAACTCCCATTATTTCTCCTTAACTCCCATTATCTCACCATAACTCCCATTATCTACACTTATCTCTGCTTATCTCCCATTATTTCTCCTTATCTCCCATTATTTATATTTATTTCTCATTATCTCACCTTATCTCCCATTGTCTAGGCTTATATCGAATTATATAGAACATATGTATACATTTATAAAAACACGTAAATCGGATAAGTGGTTCGCAATTGATAAGCGCACTAACGGACAGACAGACAGACAGATAGACGTTGCATTTTATATGTATTATAGATATAGATTATTATTATATAACTGGCCAAAGAATATGTGTATGAATTTAAAAAAAAAAAAACACGTAAATCGGATAAGTGGTTCTCGCGTGATAAACGCACTAATGGACAGAGAGAGATTGCCTTATATATATATATATATATATATATATATATATATATATATATATATATATATATATATATATATATATATATATATATACGAGTATATATATATTCTCTGCTACATAATATTGTTTTATATTTAATGGTTTAGGCTGTGTATTGCAAGGGAACGCGCTAGCGGCAAACTTTTTTCCGACTTTATTATCATCACTGCTCATTCCTTATACTACCTATCGTAATAAAATATAGCCTATAACCTGACCAGAGGACATATGTATGTTTTAAAAAAAAAGTATGTAAATCGGATAAGTGGTTCTCCAGTGATAAGCGCAGTAACGGACAGACATACAGACAGAGAGACGTTGCATTTTATATATATTATAGATTCATTATTAACCGATTTCAAAAAGGAGGAGGTTCTCAATTCGACGCGTATGTATTTTTATTAATGTTTTGTTTCCGCATAACTCCGGCAAATATGTACCGATTTGGATGATTCTTTTTAGTGTTCTATACGGAATACCTATGGGTTCACTTCTGTATCCGTCTGGCTGTCTATCTGTCCATCTGTCAGACCCGATTTTCTCTGAAATTATTTGACCGTGTAGTTTTGAAAGTTAAATTTTGACTTAAAGGGTTAGTTTTGGAGGTGAAATCGAAAGCAGAAAAATAAATTTTACCAGGTCTTTGAGTGAATGAAAGCTTGTGAAAACACGAGTTTAAAAATATATATGATGTAATACTGTAATGTAACCAATTATGAATCTTACTAATAATATTATCACCTAATTAAATAATAAAATACACATGAAGTCCATTAAAAAATTGGCGCCGACTTCAAAAGCTATCTTTTTATAAAGATATCATAATAATAAATAATAGCTGTTTTTAACATTTGTAGGATTTGTTTATACGGAATTAATAACTGAATTGTCAAATTAAAGCAATATCTTATCTTAAAGGTATTTTACGAGTGTTTCAAATACATCATTTTTAGTGTTCCGTACGGAACACTTATAAGATCACTTCGGTGTCTGTCTGCCTGTCTGTCTGTCACACACGATTTTTTTCTCCGAAACTATTTGACATAGAAAGTTGAAATTTAGTACTAATATGGGAATTGATGGCCTCATCAGAGCCGTGTAGTTTTGAAAGTTAAATTTTGACTTAAGGGGTTAGTTTTGAGGGGTGAAATCGGAAGTGAAAAAAAATTTTTTTACTAGGTCATCGAGTGTGGTGTCAAATGAAAGCTTGTGAAAACACGAATAAAATATATATATATATATATAATGTAATACTTGCGCACACTTTTCTTTGTATTATTTTTAAAAAATCGCGAAAAAATCGCTGTCCCTCTACCTTACCTCGAAAAGTACTTATCAAAAAATTTTGAAAAAATTCTGGAATATTCTCCACGGGGTATAGATTGAACGAAAATTATCACGAGTGCATTACCTTTAATAATCTATCTGGTATAAAAAAAAAAATTCAAGGTCATCAGTTTTCAGTAAAGATTGGAGACAAACTTTGTTGAAAACTCATTTGGGGTGTGTTTTGTGAAGTCACTGATCATTTTATACTACCGTAACAAAAATTTTTATTTTAAAAGCAATTAACGTACGGAACACTAATTGTGCAAGTTCAACTTGCACTTGACCGGTTTTTTTATTTATTTTACAATGGCAAAATTTTGCGTGTTGGTTTTTTGAAGTCGGTTTTTTTTTTGTTAAAAATTTTTTATATTTATTTATTTTTTAACTATAGTGTATTTGTTTGGAGTGGATAGCAGAATTCTGAATTGTAGATGCAATTACATGTTGAGGTACGCCCAAAAAAAAAAAAGAGATTTCTTAGGCATTTCACTAGATTTTGCTACTTGTTTTGAAGTATCTTTAAGGGTTCACCCTATTTTAAGCAGAATACCTCTGCTATACAATAAAGTCATAAAATGTAAATGAGAGTTCATTGGTAGTATAACCGTCCGAGTGTAACCTGCTCTTAGTGTTTAATAAAAAAAACTATCTTAAAAATAAAAAAATACAAGATTTATTACCAAAAATTTTTTTAATCTGTAGATCTATGTATATATACAAATTCACAATTCGCGATATATAAGTACTTTAATTATAATCAAAAACAATCATCACTTTCAAATTCAGAAGACTCGACTTCTCTTAAATTGGTAATTAAGGGTTCTATTCTCTCTCTGTCTATAAATCGTAACACCTTTGTTCGTACCAGGAACAGATGCAAAGAAATTATCGACGAAATCAAGGAAGCACAGAATCAATGGATTAGAAACAAACTTCTCGCTTACCCCAACAATTCCAGGTCTTTTTAGTCAGTCGCTAAGGCAGTTAGTCAAAATTTCACCAAATCCACCATGCCACCACTCACGCGGCCAGATAATTCTATTACAACGACACCTTTTGAGAAAGCGAACTTGTTGGCTGAACTCTTTGCTTCACATTCTATTGTCGATTTCCAACGAAAAAACATCACCTAGTAGACCCATAGTGCAGTCAAGGATGCCCGATATTGTCTTCAGACAGCGTATAATAAAATGTATTTTGATGAAGCTAGACACCAAAAAGGCTTCTGGCGCTGACGGAATACCTGCCATAGTTCTCAAACACCAGTTTTCTGTAGATTTTTCAACCTATCCTACAGAAGGGGAATATTTCCTTCCTGCTGGAAATGTGCCAAAGTTCAGCCGATACCTAAAAAAGGCAAGAAGACCTTGCCAAATAACTACCGACCAATCGCACTGCATTCAATAATATCGAAAGTCATGGAAAAGGCTGTCAATCGGCATCTTCTAAAATATCTTGAAGGATTCAACATTATTAGCGATCACCAATATGTCTTTGGAAAAAATAGATCAACAGGAGATCTTATGTAACATATGTTTGGAACAACGCAACTGAACACTTTTGAGAATCTCGAGCGGTTGCTTTTGACATATCCAAAGCATTCGACCGTGTTTGGCACGATGGGCTGTTGGCTACGTTCTTATGGTATGTCTGAAAAGTTCTGTTTGTGGCTCTCATGTTTCCTCAGAGAGCGTTTTTTACGAGTGGCAGTCGACGGATTTCTTTCTAAAACCTTCACTATCAACGCCGGTGTACCCCAAGGCTCCATACTGTCTCCTACTCTCTTTCTCATTTATATTAACGATCTGCTGGAAAAGACCGAGAATCCAATCTACAGCTTTGCAGATGACAATACCCTTATCTCTTTATTCACTTTGAACGCTCGGATATCGGCTACTCAGACGAATATCCACAGACAGCAGGAAGTCATTCAACTTAACAAAGACCTGAAAGAAATTCTATCTTGGGGTGACAGTAACCAAGTGGAATTTAACGCTACAAAAACCCAGGCGGCAATTTTTTCTAAAAAAGTTAACGTTGCTGAACCCGACATAGTTATGTCGAGGCACTCCATTCCTCTAACATCGTCACTCAATTTGTTGGGCGTTAATTTGGGCGCAAATATGACCTGGCATGAACATGTTGCAGGCATAGCAAGGAGAGCTTCTCAAAAGTTGGGAATATTATTTCGAACCAGGAAGCTTTACACTCCACAACAAGTGTTAATTCTTTACAAAGCTCAAATTCGACCAACTATAGAATACTGCTCCCATGTTTGGTTGCTCCCAAACATACACTGCATTTGTTGGATTATATTGAGAGAAGAGCTCTTCGTCTGATTGGAGACCCGGAACTGAGAGGCGACCTTGATTCTCTGGAACCTCGAAGAACGGTTGGTGACTTGAGCCTATTCTACAAGTATTTTCATGGAAAGTGTTCGAAGGATTCCTCCCAGAGCGGTGCATGTTAGAAGTACACGTCGCGCTAATATTTCACATCCGTATGAGGTTCAGCTTGTTATTCTTCGTACAACGCTTTTCAAACATTCATTTATATGGAGAACATCAACCCAGGACTGCGTTTCCCACCGAGTACAATTTACGACGATTTAAGAACAACGTGAATCGCTTTCTCCGCACACGTGTCGCTCCTGTAGCGCTTTAGGGACTTCCCTGTAGCACGTGTGCTAGACCCATAAAAAAAATTTCCACAGTTTCTTCGTTTCTTCATTAAGTTTCCACATTTTATTTTCTTCTTCCATAACATGTCGAATGGCATTTTTCCAATGATACTCTTTGATCTTCTCTACTCCGGCGAATAAGAGTTGCCTTACTTCTTGAAGTTTGAACGTGGTGTTTTCCCTTGCGAAACCTTTCATTTGTGCCCAACTTAACTCTATGAGATTCAATCCGCAGTGACGTGTAGGTAATTTAAGCACTGTGATAGTCCGTTCCTTTGCCATCTCATCGACTACGTATTTCTTAAACTGTGCCTTATTTTATTTCGCAATTTTGAGAAGTCCCGCCTTTAATATACCATCTTTATGTTTGAGATTTTTGTCCCTTATCCATTGAAGAATATCCGCTTTCTTCCATGAATTTGTCGGGAGTCGTTCTAATAATCGAGAATGCTATGGGGCATTGTCCGATAAGTACATTGGTTAATTATAT
>CM032455.1:39950575-40157340 GCA_019049505.1 Pachyrhynchus sulphureomaculatus | reverse complement strand
AAGTATTACATTATATATATATTTTTTTACTTGTGTTTTCACAAGCTTTCATTTGACACCACACTCGATGACCTAGTAAAAAATTTTTTTTTTTCACTTCCGATTTCACCCCTCAAAACGAATCCCTTAAGTTAAAATTTATGTTACGGTGATATAAAAATGATCAGTGACTTCACAAAACACACCCCAAATAAGTTTTCAACAAAATTTATGACCTTGAAATGTCTGTTTTTTTTATATACCAGAATTATTACAGGTAATGCACTCGTGATAATTTTCGTTCAATCTACACCCTGTGGAGAATATTCCAGAATTTTTTCAAAATTTTTTGAAAAGTACTTTCCGAGATAAGGCGGGTGGACAGCGATTTTTCGCGATTTTTTAAGAATAATACAAAGAAAAGTGTGCGCAAGTATTACATTATATATATATTTTTTACTCGTGTTTTCACAAGCTTTCATTTGACATCACACTCGATGACCTAGTAAAAAAATTTTTTTTTTCACTTCCGATTTCACCCCTCAAAAAACGAATCCCTTAAGTTAAAATTTATGTTACGGTGATATAAAATGATCAGTGACTTCACAAAACACACCCCAAATAAGTTTTCAACAAAGTTTATTTCCAATCTTTACTGAAAATTGATGACCTTGAAATTTCTGTTTTTTTATATACCAGATAAATTATTACAGGTAATGCACTCGTGATAATTTTCGTTTAATCTACACCCTGTGGAGAATATTCCAGAATTTTTTCAAAATTTTTTGATAAGTACTTTCGAGATAAGGCAGGTGGACAGCGATTTTTCGCGATTTTTTTTAAAAATAATACAAGGAAAAGTGCGCGCAAGTATTACATTATATATATATATATATATATATATATATATATATATATATATTTTACTCGTGTTTTCACAAGCTTTCATTTGACATCACACTCGATTAGCCAGTAATTTTTTTTTTTTTTTTCATTTCCGATTTCACCCCCCAAAACTAACCCCTTAAGTCAAAATTTAACTTTCAAAACTACATGGCTCGGATGAGGCCATCAATTCCTATATTACTACCAAGTTTCAACTTTCTATGACAAATAGTTTCGGAGAAAATCGGGTGTGACAGACGGACAGACAGACAGACAGATACCGAAGTGATCTTATAAGTGTTCCGTACGGAACACCAAAAACCTTTGATATAAAATTAAATTGTTAAACAGACAGGCGAGTCACCCAAAAATATCCGAGATAAATAATAGCATTTATACAGAGCACAGATAAACTCAAGAGCTAGTGATATTCTTTTTTGAAGGAAAATTTACATAAATAAGTACTATATCTTTATATTTAACAAAATCCTCTTATACGCCGCCTTGAATGACCTAGGATCTAATAGTTTTATATTTTCTGGAATTGAGTTATAAATCTTAGCCATTTGAATAGAGAAGGATGATCTAAATTTTTCAGTTTTGTGAGCCGGAGGCGTAAGGCAACCCCTAAAACGGACATTCAAATTATGAACATCTGATCTAAAGGTAATTTTTCTATGTAGGTAGGAAGGAACATCCGTTAAGACAATTTTGTGGAATAACCAAGCCGCATGCAAACAATTTCTATCATTCATATTTAACCATCCCAGTTCAAACAATTTGTGTGATATGTGATTCCTTTTACGAATACCAAATATCAGGCGCAAACATGAATTTTGAAGAACTTGGACACGTCATCTATCGGATGAGTCTATTGAAAATCCATATATAGTATCACAAAAAATTTAATTTGGACAATACCAGAGACTCACACAATATAGTTTTCAATTTTTGATTTAAATAGTCCCTAGAATTGTAAATCATCTTCAAATTAAAATACGCCCGACGTATAACTATGTTCACTTGCGATCTGTACCTCAAATTGTAGTCCATAGTAACGCCTAAATTTCTACATTTGTCATCAATCCGTAACGCTTCCCCGTTGATATTAATATTAATTTGTGGTAAGCAACTGCTTCTGAGCTTCCGAGTACCAAAAACCATGACTTTACTTTTTTTGTATTAATTGATAGTAATATAGTCTCCTTCAAGAATGATACAATCAGTCTAACGCTTTTCTATAACTTTCTTGTAGAAGAATTTGTCTTTGTGTTCAATATAAGCCTCAGTTTCGACGATACGTTGTTCATTGGAGCCAAATCTCTTTCTCGCGAACATTTTTTTTGAGGTCTGCGAATAGATAATAGTCGCAGGGGGGCAAATCTAGAGAATACGGTGGATGAGGAAGCAATTCGTTCTTACAGTTTTACCATAATAACCATTGACTTATGACACGGTACATTCTCTTGATAAAAGAGCACTTTTTTCTTGTTCATTTGGGGCCGTTTCTTTGCGAGTTCTGCCTTCAAACGCACCAATAACTTTATATAATATTCGCTATTGATGGTTTTTCCCTTCTCAGCATAGTCGATGAAAATTATTCCATGCGCATCCCAAAATACAGATGCCAAAACTTCCCAGTAGACTGTTGTATCTTCAGTCGCTTCGTCACATATCGCATGAAAAAATTCTTTTTATTGCGCTTAAAACAGGTCCAAACAAAGCTCAGAATCATCAACACGTTGTTGTTTTTGGTCTAGCAACGCGGTACCCATTTCGAACAGAGCTTTCTCATGCCAAATATTCATGCAAAATATAACCAACACGTTCTTTTGATATCTTTAGGGCTGTCAGCTATCTCAAACAATTTACCTTTACGGTCATCCAAAACAATTTTGTTAATTTTTTTTATATTTTTCGGTGTAACCACCTCATTTGGGCGCCCACAGCGTTCAGCATCATTTGTATCTGTACGACCTCATTTAAATTCAGCATACCAGTAAATGATGAGTGATTTTCTAGGGCAGAGTCTCCGTCAGTCATTGCTTTGCTTGAACGGTAGTTTTTCCCATCATAAAACAGTGTTTAATCAACACACAAAATTCGATTTTTTCCATTGTTTCAAAAATATCAAAAGTAACGTCACTAAAACCACTGCAACTTGTAAACTAAGCAGGTTGGTACTTCCCAAAAATCATATGGATTTTTTTGAAAAGAGCGACGTCTATGCATTAGACCAAAAACTGTTCAGCCTACGTGTTACATAGGAATGAAAGAAAGTGGAAGAGATGAATATATGCGGACAAGAATGAAAGGACCAGAATATTATCAACAAACAAGTAAGTCAAGTTATCTTTATAAAACTCTATACCTGATAAAATCAAGCTGGGTTTTTTTTTCCGTTGCATAATTTTTCCCAGTAAAAACAAACAAATAAAGAAACACCACAAATACAAACAAAAACAACAAAATCCTTCAAACCAAACAAAGACAAAAAAGTCATTAAAGATGTAAATCGGAAGTGACTGGAACCTACTCAAAAAGGCCCACATTATTTCTTCTTCTTAAAGTGCCTATTCGGTTCGAATGTTGGCAATCATTCTGGCTATTATTACTTTATCCACTGCAGCTCTAAAAAAACGGTAGTATTTGTTGACAACCAATTTCGCAGATTGTTTAATGAGGAAATACTTCTGCGTCCTGGTCCTCTGTTTCCAAATACCTTTCCTTTGAGTATTTGCTGTAGTAATCCATATCTGTGGGGATTTCTCATTATGTGTCCTAAATACTCCAATTTTCCTACTTTAACAATTTCCATAATTTCCAGTTTCTTGTTCGTGCGACGTAAGACATCCTCATTGGGAATATGGTCAGTATAAGGGATTTTCAAAATTCGGCGATATATCCATAATTCAAATGCCTCAAGTTTCTTAGAAGTGGCTCCAGTCAGCGTCCAAGATTCCACACCATAACGAAGGACACCGAAGACATAACATGCCATTTTGAGGAACACTGCTCTAGCTTTTTCGATACAGCAACGAATTTCCTGCTAATTTGTTGATTGTTAACCATCAACGAGTTAGCAGGAACCGGAGACTTGCTGAGTACCATGTACTTTGTTTTGCTGATATTAAGTTCGAGGACGTATCGATTACTGACTTCGTTTAATTTTGTCATAAGATGTTATAGACCAGGGTGCTCAAACTTGAACTGCTGGCGATCTACCTCAATATTGTTAGACTACGATCGATCGACTCTGAGAGGCTGCCAGTAAGTGTGATGCAGGATTGTCGTCTAGGTAGGGTGTATCGTGGCATAGATATTAGTTTTCCGCACAATATGCATTTTTTTAGTCAAGGTAAGTGTAGGTCTGCTCTAAAATGCCAATGAAAAAACTCTTAACTCTTAACTAAAGAGTGACTTTGAATGTTGAAGCGTGGCACTGCATGTCCTCAACATACTTTTCATAAGATGGTACGTAATTACCGAGTGCTAATCGCAAGCATGATGACATATGTTCATCAGTTAGTCGATTGCGATATTTTGACTTAATTATCTTCATTTCAGAAAATGCAGACTCGCACAAGTAAGTTGACCCAAACATTGCCGTCAGTTGAAGGGCGATTTGCCTTAGATTCGGATAATTATCTTCAGATATAAAACACCAGAATTTTGTATCAGATGCTGTGGCTTTGACATGTATCTCTGATATAATCTGCACTAACTCATTTTCAACAGAACATGAGTCCATGTTAAACTGACTTACTATTTCAGTAGCTAATTCCTCAATGTTTTTACACGAAAAAGGATAACTCATAAATGATGCGATATTTGCCAATTTACTGAAGTCATAAAAACGTATTTCGAATTGGCCCAAAATATTTGATAATTCTGCCTCATAAATATCATAATTCAACTGAGGAATCCTTGCTTTCGAAGACGGAAAATTTTTCAGATCCTTTCTTTTCAGTTGATCTGAGTGTCATCACCTCTTTCGTCCAGAAAAGCTGTTATTTCGGGCAATAATTCTTAAAACCTTTCTAGGAATTTTCCGCGACTCAACCACCTGACGTCCGTGTGAAGAACTAAATCAGTGTGTTCAGCTGACTCACTATCTTCCAACTGCAATTTAAAGAGCCGTCGTTGCAAGCTACGTGCACGGATAGAATTCATAATTTTTATTGCAATGCCCATAATCTCCTCCATGTTTAGAACTTTTGAACACAAAACTTGTTGATGTATAATGCAATGGAAGGAGAAAAATGAAGGGAAATCATCATTAGCTCGACACAATGCCACAAAACCGTTTTTGTTTCCAGTCATTGCTGGTATTCCATCGGTTGTAATGCACACTAGTTTATATATTGGTAGCTTGTAGTTTGTTACAAAATTAAAGAAAACGTCATATATATCTTCGCCACGGGTCTTTCCTTTCAGAGGAATCATTGTCAAAAACTCTTCTTTAGCCGACATGTCATTGAATACCATTCGAATAAAAATACACAGCTGGGCGTCGAACTGTAAAGAAAAGTATGTACATTCCATGATATCATGTTTTAGTTTATCTGCCATGTCCTGACTCATGACTTCAACACGCCTTGTGAGAGTCAAACGAGATAACTGAAGTTCTCTAATAGCAGACATAATCTCTGTTTTATTTTTAAAATCTCCAAATAAAGTCTCACTCGCTTCAATAAATGCTTCCTTCACAACCAATCCATCATCAAATGGATACATTGGAGAGACCGACCATTAACTAAAAGAATCACCCTTCGGACATATTCCTTGGATTTTAGAACCCATATCAGCCAACACCCTTGCGGCTGAAAGGTTGTTGTCCTGTTTGCGCCGTGTAAAGATACCGGCCAACAATTAAACGAGGCACTAATCCAGGCACGTTCTAATGACCGATAGATTTCTGTTGGTTATGAGTTTACGCCATATGAAGAAACCCGTGACCAACTAATGAAGACCTCTCCACCAATCATTCTTAGACCTGGACGTAAAGTACGGACTCCGATTTAGTATAAGTATTTATCCTGAATCCCGTATGCATGCATTCATATTTAGTATAAGGAATTATTCTAAATGGCTTTTCGTTTTACTGTCATACTGCCTGATGCAAGAATGCATTCCGATTTAGTATAAGTAGTTATCTTGCATCCTGTACTTCTTTTTGTTTATTATTGCCAGTTCTATTGCACTCATTGATACCCATTTCATCACGATCCTTATAACTCTCACCTCCTGAACCATCTTTTAATATCACCGTCACCACTTGCGAAGAATTATTTAACCACTTATACTCCAAGAATTTCGCCAATATATGAGATATTTTAAATGACGCGATCGTTGCAGCTTTTGATTGTTTGGCTGGTCTTGTGAACATGGTTTGTTCTTTTTTCAAACAAGTTATGAAATCACGTACTTTTCGTTTTCTGAATTCACTCTGTGACGGAAAATCCTTTTCATAGTTTTTATGAACCGTTTTATGATGCCTCTCTAAGTTCCCACGCTTAGGTATTGCAACTGACGCACGGCAAATGAGACAAATGCACTTATCCTTTACCATACAAAAAAAAAATTCTTCCTCCCAATAGTTATTAAAATGATAAGTTTTACTTTTCTTCGCCGCACTCATTTTGGACTATTTATTAATAAACTTTGTATCGATGTATCGCCTTCAAGTTACAACTCAGACTGACTCCGATTCCTGCAGGCGCAACATTTATATCGGCGCGAACGAAGTCTCGAATGTTCCCGTCAAACACGCCGCCCGAAGTTTCTAGAAAAATCGGCGGGAATCAAAAACGCGGCTTTTCTTTGACAAGTACCGCGCGTTCCATTGATAAGGCCGCCTTTTGCCGCTAGCAGGGGGTTATTACGATAAAAGAAAGTGATGAGAGGGTTATTCTGGCCTAATTGTGGATCGATTAAATTTTAGTAGTTAATTCATTACATTTTGTTTTAGTTACCTAAAACAAAATCTGTGAATAGTTCTATATCGGAATTTTTTTCTCGAGATCGACTTAAAAAGCACTCGCGATCGACTTGTCGATCGCGATCGACCGTTTGAGCACCCCTGTTGTAGACCCTTTAAGTTATCAGCCATAACCGCTGTATCGTTAGCATAACGAATGTTATTTATTCGCTCCCCATTATGCAGTATTCCTTCATCAGCCTCTTCCAGTACCTCTCTGAAAATTTGCCCAGGGTATATATTAAACAATAGTGGAGACAAAACACAACCCTGCCTTACTCCATGCTCAATCGATATTGCTTCTGAGCGCTTCCCTTCTACTGTAATAAATGCCATCTGGTTCCAGTAGAGGTTGCCAACAATCCGCAGATCCTTTCCATCTATCCCAAGGACTTTCAGAATATCGACCATTTTGTGATGTTAGACTCTATCAAAGGCCTTTTAGTGGTCGATCAGTCACAAATATACGTCACAATTAACGTATCTACATCGCTGAATCAAAAAACTGCATAGAGAACAAGGCCTCTCTGGTTCCCATGGCATCACGAAAATCGAATTGTGTAGCTGACTTGTTTTCTTGACACAACTTATATATTCTTCTGTGAATGATTTTTAGAAATATTTTTAAAAGATGACTTATGGAGCTAATTGTTCGATATTCTCCGCATTTTTTAGCGCCTGCATTTTTTTGGGATCGTTACAAACTCAGACTTTAACCGGCTTTCTGATATTCTACCTAATTCAAAGATTTTATTGTAGATCACCGTAAGCCACTCAATCCCATCCTCATCTAACAACTTAAGAAACTCCCCATGGAATTCATCGGGACTGGTAGCTTTTCCATTTTTTTAGTTGATTTATGGCAATGTGCACTTCATTATTTAATACAGGGCCCAAACATGTCTATTGAGCATTGTGGCTGATCTGGTCTTGCATCAGAAAACTCTATAATATAGTCTTGCCATATCTTCAGTTTCTCTTCTTTATCGATAACAACGTTTCCTTGATGATCTATTAAACGTCCATTTGATTTCGTTCTCCGTTCACTAGTTAAGTCTTTGATTTTTTGATAGATATTATAGCTATCATACTTTCCCTACAACTTCTCTGTCTCTTTACGTCTTTCATCATTCCACCTATCTTAAGCTGTTCAAATTTCTTTCTGTATTTGTGTGTGTAGTGTGCTATATTCTCTTTTGTTATCTTTGTTTTTATGTAACCGCCTTTCCTCCATTAATCTTAGAATGTCATCTGTCATCCATTCCTCCCTTGCATGTATTACACATTGTATTTGTTACACTTAGAACTAGTAAGTAAGCTGAAATTGTATAAATGATTAATAATAAAGAGATTTTTGACTTTGACTCTGAGTATCAAGGCACGGGAAACAGATGGTGCTAAAATAAATATAAGAGTAGCTATGAATACCTTATTTGCCTTCGTATATGTCTTTAAAACTCGAGAAAAATGTACAAGTCATAAAAACTAAAAGTCTTCCGAAAATAAAACTTTCTGAGTACAGTATTTGCCTAAATGTATCCCTTCATAAAGTTTTACTAAATATACAATAAAAGTCTACCCTTAAACAGGCATTTTTACGACCAACCAGATGGTGACTACCTTAAAGTGTGAAAGAAAAACAAACATTTCAAGTCATTTTGTCGTACAGGATAAAAAAATTAGAGAAAGTGGACAACATGGCTCATATGTTGCTGTAACTCATCCGTTACTTTTCCTATAGATGTAAAGAAAATGTTTTTATTTTCCTTTATTCTACGAAAGGATTGACAGTTACTAGAGGAAAGAAAATCATGTTTTTTTAAACACTTTTTGGATTCTTTTAGTATAAATAAGGTTTTAATTTAGGCTTTTTCGTCAAACATTGTATAAATTTACTAGCCGTGCCCGCGACTCCGCTCGCGTGGAATTGATTCGCTACTGTCGTCACCGCTTATTCCTTATATTACCTAACGTTATAAGATATCTGCCATTATTTCCCCTTATCTAACATTATTTTTCCTTATCTCTCATTATCTCTACACAGTTTCCATTATTTAGGCTTATCTCTGCTCTTCTCCCATTATTTCTCCTTATCTCCCATTATTTCTCCTTATCTCCCATTATCTCACCTTATCTCCCATTATCTAGGCTTATCTCGACTTATCTAGCAATATTTCTCCTTATATCCCATTGGTTCACCATAACTCCCATTATCTAGACTTATCTCTGCTTATCTCCCATGAATTCTCCTTATCTCCCATTACCTCACCTTATCTCCCATTATCTAGGCTTATATCGAATTATATAGAACATATGTATAAATTTATAAAAACACGTAAATCGGATAAGTGGTTCTCAAGTGATAAGCGCACTAGCGGACAGACAGAGAGACGTTACATAATATTATATATTATATTCTTTGCAACATGATATTGTTCCATATTTAATGGTTAAGGCAGTGTATTGCAAGAGAACGCGCTAACGGTAACCTTTTATCCGACTTGATTCAATATTATCGTCACTGCTTATTCTTTATGTTACCTAACGCAATAAAATATATCCTATAACTTGGCCAGAGAACATATGTATGTTTTAAAAAAAAGCACGTAACGCACTAACGGACAGACAGACAGATAGACAGACAGAGAGACGTTGCATTTTAGATATATTATAGATAGATAACCTGGCCAGAGAACCTATGTATGTTTAAAAAAAAAAAAATACGTAAATCGGATAAGTGGTTCTCCAGTGATAAGCGCACTAACAGACAGACAGACAGAGATACGTAGCATTTTATACATATTATAGATGTAATAAAAATATATCTATAACCTGGTCAGAGAACATATGTATGAATTTAAAAAATCACGTAAATCAGATAAGTGGTTCTCGAGGTATAAGCGCACTAACGGACAGACAGACAGACAGAGAGACGTTGCATTTTATATATATATTATATATATATATATATATATATATATATATAACGATTATTATTATTATTATATAACCTGGCCGAAGAATATATGTATAGATTTAAAAAGACACGTAAATCGGATAAGTGGTTTTCGCGTGATAAACGCACTAATGGACAGACAGAGAGACATGACATTTTATATATATATATTATAGATTATAGATTAAAGATATTCTCTGCTACATAATATTGTTCCATATTTAATGGTTTAGGCTGTGAATTGCAAGGGAACGCGCTAGCGGCAAACTCTTTCCCGACTTCATTCACTATTATCGTCACTGCTCATTCCTTATGATACCTATCGTAATAAAATATAGCCTATAACCTGGCCAGAGAACATATGTATGTTTTAAAAAAAAGTACGTAAATCGGATAAGTGGTTCTCCAGTGAAAAGCGCACTAACGAACGGACAGACAGACAGACAGACAAAGAGACGTTGCATTTTATATATATTATAGATAACTAATTAATTGTTAACCGATTTCAAAAAGGAGGAGGTTCTCAATTCGACACGTATGTATTTTTTTTAATGTTTGTTTCCGCATAACTCTGGCAAATATGTACTGATTTAGATGATTCTTTTTAGTGTTCTATAGGGAATACTTATGGGTTCACTTCGGTATCCGCCTGTCTGTCTATCTGTTCATCTGTCACACCCGATTTTCTCAGAGATTATTTGACACAGAATGTTGAAATTTGGCACAAATATAGGAATCAGAACCGTATAGTTTTGAAACTTAAATTTTGACTTAAGGGGTTAGTTTTGGAGGTGAAATCGAAAGCAGAAAAAGAAATTTTACCAGGTCGTCGAGTGAATGAAAGCTTGTGAAAACACGAGTTCAAAAATATATATAATGTAATATTGTAATGTAACCAATTATGAACCTTACTAATAATATTATCACCTAATTAAATAAAAAAATACACATGAAGTCCATTAAAAAATTGGCGCCGACTTCAAAAGCTATCTTTTTATAAAGATATCAGAATAATAAATAATAGCTGTTTTTAACATCTGTAGGATTTGGTTATACGGAATTAATAACTGAATTGTCAAATTAAAGCAATATCTTATCTTAGAGGTATTTTACGAGTGTTTCAAATACATCATTTTTAGTGTTCCGTACGGAACACTTATAAGATCACTTCGGCGTCTGTCTGTCTGTCTGTCACACCCCCGATTTTCTCCGAAACTATTTGTCATAGAAAGTTGAAATATAGTAATAATATAGGAATTGATAGCCTCATGAAAGCCGTGTAGTTTTGAAAGTCAAATTTTGACTTAAGGGTTTATTTTTGGGGAGTGAAATCGGAAGTGAAAAAAAAATTTTTTTAGTAGGTCATCGAGTGTGGTGTCAAATGAAAGCTTGTGAAAACACAAGTAAAATATATATATATATATATATATATATATATATATATATATATATATATATATATATATATATATATATATATATATATACATATATGTATATATATATATATATATATATATATATATATATATATATATATATATATATATATATACTCGTATATATATATATATATATATATATATATATATATATATATATATATATATATATATATATAATGTAATACTTGCGCGCACTTTTCTTTGTATTATTTTTAAAAAATCGCGAAAAATCGCTGTCCCCCCACCTTATCTCGAAAAATACTGATCAAAAAATTTTGAAAAAATTCTGGAATATTCTCCAGGGTGTGTAGATTGAACGAAAATTATCACGAGCGCATTACCTTTAATAATTTATCTGGTATATAAAAAAAAAAACAAAAATTTCAAGGTCATCAATTTTCAATAAAGATTGGAAACAAACTTTGTTAAAAACTCATTTGGGGTGTGTTTTGTGAAGTCACTGATCATTTTATACCACCGTAACAACATTTTTTATTTTAAATGGAATCAACGTACGGAACACTAATTGTGCAAGTTCAACTTGCACTTGACCGGTTTTTTTTATTTTACAGTGGCAAAATTTTATGCGTTGGCTTTTTGAAGTCGGGTTTTTTGTTGAAAAATTTTTATATTTATTTATTTTTTAATTATAGTGTATTTGTTTGGAGTTGATAGCAGAATTCTGATTTGTAGATGCAAATACATATTGGGGTGCGCTCAAAAAAAAAAATTTCTTATGCATTTCACTAGATTTTGCTACTTGTTTTGAATTATTTTTAAGGGTTCACCCTATTTTAGGCAGAAAACCTCTGCTATACAATAAAGTCATAAATTGTAAATGGGAGTTCGTCGGTAGTATAACCGTCCGAGCGTAACCTGCTCTTAGTGTTTAATAAATAAAATTATCTTAAAAATAAAGTTATAGAAATGCAAGATTTATTACCAAGAACGGAACACTTATAAGATCACTTCGGTGTCTGTCTGTCTGTCTGTCTGTCTGTCTGTCTGTCTGTCACACCCGATTTTCTCCGAAACTGTTTGACATAGAAAGTTGAAATTTGGTACTAATTTAGGAATTGATGGCCTCATCAGAGCCGTGTAGTTTTTGGAAGTTAAATTTTGACTTAAGGGGTTAGTTTTGCGTGGTGAAATCGGAAGTAAAAAAAAAAATTTTTTACTAGGTCATCGAATCTGATGTCAAATGAAAGCTTCTGAAAACACGAGTAAAATATATATATATATATATATATATATATATATATATATATATATATATATATATATATATATATATATAATGTAATACTTGCGCACACTTTTCTTTGTATTATTTTTAAAAAAATCGCGAAAAATCACTGTCCCCCTATCTTATCTCGAAAAGTACTGATCAAAAAATTTTGAAAAAATTCTGGAATATTCTCCGTGGGGTATAGATTGAACGAAAATTATCACGAGTGCATTATCTTTAATAATTTATCCGATATATAAAAAAAAAAAAAAAATTTCAACGTCATTAGTTTTCAGTAAAGATTGGAAACAAACTTTGTTGAAAACTCATTTGGGGTGTGTTTTGTGAAGTCACTGATCATTTTATACCACCGTAAGAAATTGTTTTATTTTAAAAGCAATTAACGTATGGAACACTAATTGTGCAAGTTCATCTTGCACTTGACCGGTTTTTTAATCTGTAGATCTAGGTATATATATACAAATTCATAATTCGCGATATATAAGTATGTCATATTGTATTTTCTTTTCTATTCTTATATATATATATATATATATATATATATATATATATATATATATATATATATATATATATATATATATATGTATATATATATATATATATATATATATATATATATATATATATATATATGTATATATATATATATATGTATATATATATATATATGTATATATATATATATATATATATATATATATATATATATATATATATATATATATATATATACATACATATATATATATATATATATATATATATATATATATATATATATATATATACATACATATATATATATATATATATATACATATATATATATATATATATATATATATATATATATATACATACATATATATATATATATATATATACATACATATATATATATATATATATATATATATATATATACATATATATATATATATATATATATATATATATATATATATATATATATATTATTATATTCTAATTTTCGATTTCTGATCCATAGGTTTTCATGGTTGCTCCGTCTGTTGGTTTCCCCTCATGTGCGCCTTCTTATATAATAGAATACTTCTTATAATCGAATGTGTTCTTTTCACTTTAATTATAATCAAAAACAATCATCACTTTCAAAATCAGAAGACTCGACTTCTCTTAAATTGATAATTAAGGGTTCTATTTCCACAGTTTCTTCTTTCTTCATCAAGTTTCCTCATTTTATTTTCTTCTTCCATAACATGTCGAATGGCATTTTTCCAATGATACTCTTTGATCCTCTCTACTCCGGCGAATATTAATTGCCTTACTTCTTCAAGTTTGAACGTGCAGCGAAACCTTTCATTTGTGCCCAACTTAACGCAATGACGTGTAGGTAATTTAAGCACTGTGATAGTCCGTATCTTTGCCATCTCATCGACTGCGTATTTCTTAAACTGTGCTTTCTTTTGTTTCACAATTTTGAGAATTTGCGCTTTTAATATACCATCTTTATGTTTGAGATTTTTGTCTCTTATCCATTGAAGAATATCCGCTTTCTTCCATGAATTTGTCCGGAGTCATTCTAATAATCGAAAATGGTATGGGGCATTGTCCGATAAGTACTTTGGTTAATTATATTCCAGTGCTAAAATCCCTGTACCTATTATCATTAAACTTTATAACACTGTAGATTTCTCGTTCTTAAGAATTGTTAATTGTACTCGTTAAGCCTTGTACAAATAAGATTTTTAGTTTCATCATTTACTCATTAAAATAAACTTTGAAATCCGTTGATTTATATAGCTTATTGTAAAGTTTAGAAGGCATGTAATAAAATATTTTTTTAGAAAAAAGTCGCACTGTTTTCTAGAGAAAATAAAGGTGATTAAAACTAAAAATGCAAATAATTGGTAGAGAAATTTCGGACGCTTGTGGTTTATGACATTTGAATGTTTATAACCCATGTTGTGTGCTATCAACTCCAAACAAGCGGACTTTAAATAAGAATATCTCGCCGTTAATTCATAAGGTGCCATCTAGTTTTATAAAAAAAGCCATAGGAAGCTACGACGAAATAACCCCGCAAAGGTGGTTAATTCAAGAATGAAACCCGTGTCGCCATTAACTGAACGGTCGTTCCCTATATATTTCGGCACTAAGCAAGAAAAATAGGTGGTGTCGTTAAAAATTGCAAAAAAAATTTTAGCCATTTGAAAATCCTATCAAATCATTCCTGTCTCAGATCTCATTCACTTCTGTCGTTTTTCTATTAGTATTTATAAATCGTTTTTACCGGTTAATGTATTTTCTATTTTTAATATTTTTGAATTTCCTTAAATTCATCAGGGATCAGGGGATTATCCTTAAGTTCAATTAAGTTTAAAATAAAGAAGCTTTCTTTATTTTTCTCTATTTTTTTAGAAAACTTTACTTTATCGACGGCTTAAGGGATTTCATTTTTAATTTTCTTCCCGTTTATTTTAATTTTATTTACGATGTATGTTGCTGTTTCAAAATATAATATGTCCTGTAGATCTAATTATTAGATTTGTACAGGATTGTCATTTTTAGACGCCCGGCTCGGATTTATAGAAAATTGTTGGTTATATATATATATATATATATATATATATATATATATATATATATACTCGTATATATGTATGTATATATATTCTGCAATGTAGAATGATACAGTGCATGTCAAGGAGTATACTGACGTATTTGCGTTTGGTAGTGAACACGACACTGGGCGTAGCAACGCCAAACAACTTTTTTTTCCATCGACATACCTTTTTAAAACGACATTGGAAGGCCCTAATTTTTTTCAATATTTTTTCCTTAAACTGTTTTTTTTCTTATTTGTTTTGCAAAAAAGTTATTTAACAAAAACCCTCTAAAATATTATTTTTTTGGTCGTGAAGGTTGCCATGGATCATATTGTAGCATTTCAATAACGTTTTACTAAAGCCCGCACCGCACGTTGAGGCACAATTTTGTAACGCGTTGATAGAATGCCCTCTCGTTGAGGCACAATTTTACAATGTGTTAAAAAAATGTAATCCCGTTTGGGCGCAATTTTGTAACCTCTTATTGCCTCACCTTGGACCGCTATTTTAAAATGTCTTACCCTGCTTTACTTTTAATAAATATTATATTTATTAAATAGAAGTCGTTATTTGCCCCTTATGTAATCATAATTTCTGAGAATGGATTGAGTGATTATTAATACTGAAAGAACTAAAGAAATTAGACATAAACTAGCTCAGTTTTTTTTGGTAAAGAAATATGGATAAGAGATAATTTTTGTATGTCATTTGAAAATAGTCTCTATAGTTGTTTAAAATTTTGGTTGTACAGATTTTGGGCACCATTCATTCTAAAATAAAAGGAATCTAACTGCAGCTCAAAAAATGAAAAAATACTGAAGGGATATGTAGTTGTTGAAAAATTTTTTTTAATATTGTACAACCGTTGCGTCCTGAAAGATAAAACTGGTGATTCAGTGAAACGCTAGATTTAAATAAAGAAAAGGATTTATTAATGACAAAATTAAAAGTTGTAACTTCGCTACACTTTAAAATTACTATTACTAAATAAAATCCCTTAATCTAGTAGATGGTACGATTATATAGAGTCTTTAAATCAGGATCCTAATTAAAGGCTTAGCTAAACAAGATGTTAAAAGTTCGTGGAATTAACTTCACGAGTTACACGTGCTGAATAGACGATGTAAACGCACTTGTCAGCAGGAAGCGATATCTATAGATTGATGTACTGATGACTTACGGTTTTTCTCTTAGTTTTTAACCTGTCCCGGTAAGATCTTCATAACCATATTGTCTCAACCTTTTCTGCCCCAGTTGGGATGCTAAACGCTTCTTGACCCGAAATGTCTGAAAATAAGCAGGATATTTCAAGGAAAAGGCTTTGAACTTCAGAGCTAAAAACCGTCTCTGCACTACCACATCACTAATAAACTACTACGGCAACGAAAAAGTTACTACAACTCGGCTGGAAAAAAGTCTTTACTACATCTCGGCTGGAAAAAGCCTTGAAAAATGCCATCCGCACGCTTAAATATTTCTCCCCCTTCCTTAAAGAAACGTCTTTAAAATGGCTTCCTTCCCGGATACAAATCATTAGCCAATCAGACAAATTCGATGCAAATTAAGGAGTCCAGTAGTCAACCCGCAATACACACTGACAAATTTAAATTAAACTGCTCAAAAATTTAAAACACTGTTTTAAGCTACACTGCTCAAAAGTTGGAATTACTGCAATAAATATAAAAATGGAGAAAAAATATAAATTATAGGGAGAAAAACAGTGTCGTAACATGATCTTCAAATCTAGGAAAAAACTGAATGTTATAATATGCCACGTTTGGCGGTTTTCAAACAATTTATCTAGTAGGCAGCTATCGTACTTTAATCTGACAGCTCTCGTTTGCACACCTATTCAATTCAATAGAGTTGAAGTAAGTAAACAGTGTATTAATACCTCCTGGTTGAAGTGATTTCCCACGCTGAAAAAGTAGATATGCTTCTTATTTATGGAGACGCAAGAAGAAATTCTCGGGAAGCCGTTAGACTGTATTGAGAACCTTACCCCGACAGGTATATGCCGGATTATACTATATAACATAATTCAATCAGACAAGTAAATATGCAATTGAATGTATCTTATCGGGCTATGGTATTCAGAAATTTCTTAAAGTTAACAAATACCATGACTAAAAAATACATAACCGTCAGTTATTAACACAATTTGATTCGGAACGGCGACTGAGTTTTGGAGCAGAAATGATGATTAAATATGACGAAGAATGTTATTTTCTGATCCATATATTATGTACAGATGAAAGCCGTTTTGTCAGCAATGGCAAACCTAACAGAAAAATTATCATTATTAGGCTGACAAGAAACCATACAACGTTAATCAAATTCAGAATCATGGCCATTATGGCTTAATACATGGTTGGGTTAATTGGGAGACATTTGGTTGGCCATTCTTTTTTGAGGAAACACTAACTGGAAATAGATACATTAAATTCTTGGTTAATACTCTTCCCGTTTTATGAGAAAATGTTCCCCTTATTTTAAGAAGGCATACGACACACGACGAAGCAGAATCTCATACAACAGCTGCTGTTAGAGAGTATTTGAATGGGCAATTTCAACGAAGATGAATAGCTATTCGATGGGTACCTAAGTCACCAGACCTCACGACGGGGGACGGGGACTCTTAAAGATATTGTATACAAAACTGTGAAAAATGATATTGAGCACTTAAGGGCAAAAATATCAGATAAGTACAATAGTAGATTTGGAAAATTTATTTACAAAGCCACTCATCAAGCATTAATGAAAAGAATGGAAAAATGCATGGTAGAAAAAGGAAGACATACACAAAAATTTCTTTTAATGTTTTTTTTTTTATTTATTAAGTTTCAAACATTTAATTTTATAAATATGTAATAAGTTATGTAATGTTAAAAGTAATATTGTTTTTTTTTGTGTTTTTATTAAAAACAATGTATTTTATTAAAGGGAAAACTTCAACAGTATAGTAACTACTATTATTATAATTACTGTCAGATTAAAGTATGACAGCCGCCTACTAGATAAATTGTTGGAGAGTCGTCAAACGTGGCATACGATCCATGGCAACCACGATAACCAAAAAATAATATTTTGGAGGGTTTTGGTGTATAACTTTTTAGCAAAACAAATTAGATAAAAAAACAGTTTAAGGAAAACTGTCGAAAAAAATTAGTGCTTTCCAATGCTGTTTTACAAAAGGTATGTCGATGGGAGGGGAAATGTTATTTGGCGTCGCGTGGCGTTCATTACCAAATATCAAATACGTCAGTATACTCCTTGACATGGACTATACTATTCTATATTTAAAACAATAATAAATATTCAACAATTTTCCATAAATCGGAGCCAGGCGTCTAAAAATGATCACCCTGTACAATAGTAATGATGATTTCCTTTTTTGTAATGTAATATTTTTAAGAGTTATTGAAAAATTGGTTTTATTTCTCTATTCAAGAATTATCGAAAACCCTTTTACAAGAATTTTCGAGTGGATTACGCATTGCGCTTTCCAGTAGCAGCAGTAGGTTCAGACAGCCAGAAACTTGGCAGAAAAGATCTGGCATTTTGAGTAAAGTCCGGTATATTAAGGAAAAGCTTTAGAATAAAATCTAGTGACACATCTTCAAGATCAACAGTTATCCCCGATGTAGAGTGCTTCTGTCTATAATAAAAGATTATTTAGTTTTTATAGATTAGCTAGCGTAGAAAGAGGTCATTAATACTAGAGTCATACACTTACCGTTGAGAAAGATTAGGATTTTCCGAATATCGTGTTGGATTCTAGATGCATTTTGTCACACTATTAAGTGCCTTAAATTTTCATATATTACTGGAAGTTCATTTTTTGTATACAAAATTATTTGTGTATTATACACAACAGATATCACCATTGCGCCAAACGTCGTTTCGCTAACGATGTTAATATTGTCAAGAACGATGACTGAATAAAGTCAGTGTTTTTATTTGCCTTTTTTGTCACCCATATGTGCGTTGTAATAAATGTATGTATTATAATAATAATATTAATAATAATCCTTATATGAAAATATGGAAAACCAAAATACGCCTAGAAACACAAACCGAATGCATCCAAACAGAAGAGCTGTACATCAGACGGGGTATATTTCAGGGAGACTCGCTCAGCGCTCTCTGGTTTTGCCTCTGTCTCAATCCACTCTCAAATATACTAAATGGAACAGAGCATGGCTTCAATATCAGACACCAAAAAGTGAATCAACATAAAATAAACCACCTCCTATATATGGATGACATAAAACTCTACGCTGCCACAAAAACACAGCTGAAAGAACTCCTCAAAACCACAGAAATATTCACCTTAGATGTAAATATGGAATTTGGTATAAGTAAATGCAAAGTGCTCCACATCAACAAAGGCCAATGGAAGTGCCACCATGAGACAGAAACCATCAACAATGAAACACTCGATAACATGTTCAACAAAGAAACATACAAATATCTAGGCTTCCAACAAAGCACCAAACTCAACCACACTCACATCAAAACAGAGCTCAGAACCGAATTCAAAAACAGACTGACGAAACTTTTACAAATACCTATATTCACATATTCATTTGGTATCATCAAATGGTCACAAACAGACATAGAAAATATTCACATCCTTATACGATCTCAATTCACTAAATACAGGAAATTACACCCCCACGCATGCAAAGAAAGACTTACCATCGAGAGGAAGGCAGGAGGAAGAGGAATTATAGACATCAGATCATTACACACAAAACAAATACAAGCACTTAGGAAATTCTTTCACAGCAAGCAAACCAGCCTCCACACAGCGACAGTGAAAGCAGACAAAAACTACACACCTCTCGACTTATCCCGGGCAGACCACTCAGCAGACACACATAGTCACACCCAGTTACAACAGGAAAAGATGAAAACGTGGACAGAGAAAACACTCCACGGAAAACACAGATACCACATAGAACAGGACCACGTAAATAAAAAACAATCATACACCTGGTTACAGGATGGGCAGCTATTTCCTGAAACAGAAGGCTTCTTACTTGCTATCCAGGATAAAGTCATATTAAGCAGAAACTACTAAAAGCATATCATCAAAGACCCAATTATTACAGAAAACAGATGCAGGAAATGCCACCAGCAGAAAGAAACGATCGAACACATAACAGGCGGATGTAAAATATTATCCGGAACAGAATACACGGCCAGACATGACTCAGCTGCCAAAGTAGTTCACCAAGCACTAGCCACAACATACAAACTCATAGAGAACACAGATCCCTACTACAAATACACACCAACATCCATACTTGAAAATAAAGATTACAAGCTCTACTGGGACATCAGCATCCATACAGATAAAAACAGTCTCCGCCAATAGACCCGATATTACTTTTCAGTGTAAAAGAGGAAAAGTCACCTATCTAATTCACATAGCGGTCCCCAACGACATAAGCATCCAAACGAAATACACAGAAAAAATTTCCAAATACACAGACCTTGCAACGGAAATAAAAAGGCTATGGAAACAAGAAAAAGTCATCATTGTCCCCCTTATTATATCAGCCACAGGCCTTACACCAATAACATTCACACCACACTTAGTGCAATTAGGACTCAACACAAACATACATAAAAACATTCAGAAGTCAGTGATTTTGAAAACATGTAACATTGTCAGGTCATTCCTTAATACACAATGGTAATGCGTTTGTGCTGACTTGGCTTTGGCCCGTCAGCCAAACATGGAACCACATTGACCAAATGTGAGAAAGAAGAACTTTTTTATAATAATAATCCTTATTGTCCTTTTTTTATTGGCATCGCGCACGTGCTGCAGGGAAATCTCTAAACCGCTACAGGAGCGACGCGTGTGCGGAAGAAGCGTTTTACGTTGGTCTTGGGCAAATTATTCCATTCTCCATATAAAAGACCGCCTGAAAAGGGTTGTACGAAGGGTGACAGGCTCAACTTCATAAGGATGTGATGTATTAACGCGACGTGTATTCATAGCATACACCGCTTTGGGAAGAATTAAACGGGCATCGAACTTTTTCGATGAAAATACTTGTAGAATAGACTTAAGTTGCCAACTGTTCCTCGATGTTATTGTACAGGTCGACTAAATGAACCGATTGGCTTGAAACTTTCAGAAAATATGTCTTTTGTTATAGCAAAAATACTCTGAAATTTTGGTACAAAAATATTGAACCCATTGGACACAATTGAATTTGTTATTTAAAATTTGGATTGCCCGCCATTTTACGCCATTTGGTCCAAAATGGATCTTTTTTTTGGAGTCATTTTAACGCTTTTTTTTATATTTTTAGTGTTCCGTATGGAACACTTATAAGATCACTTCGGTGTCTGTCCATCTGACCGTCTATCCGTCTATCCGTCTGTCCGTCTGTCACACCGGATTTTCTGCGAAACTATTTGTCGTAGAAAGTTGAAATTTGGTCCTAATATAGGAACTGATGGCCTCATGAGAGCCGTGTAGTTTTTAAAGTTAAATTTTAACATAAGGAGGTTAGTTTTGGGGGGGTGAGATCGGAAATGAAAAAAAAATATTTTACTAGGTAATCGAGTGTGGTGTCAAATGAAAGCTTGTGAAAACACGAGTAAAATATATATATATATATATATATATATATATATATATATATATATATATATATATATATATATAATGTAATAATTGGGCCCACTTATCTTTGTATTATTTTTAAAAAAAAAAAAAACGCGAAAAATCACTGTCTCCCCCCCCTTATCTCGAAAGTACTGATCAAAAAATTTTGAAAAAATTCTGGAATATTCTCCACAGGGTGACGATTGAACGGAAATTAGCACGAGTGCATTACTTTTAATAAGTTATCTGGTACATAAAAAAAAAATCAAGGTCATTGCGCAAGTTCAACTTGCATTTGACCGGTTATTTATTTTATTAATGAAATAACAACAAATGTGTTTTTTCGGTCATTCTGACAAAAAAAATTGAAAATTTACTATTACATCTCGTGGAGAATCGCGAGACCTTTATTTAAAAAAAAATCATTTTCGTTAACGTGAAAATGACCGAAATAACTCATTTATTGTTTTTTGATTAATGAACAAATGTAAAAAATGTCTCCAAAAAATTTTTTTAGTGGCATCGAAAAGCTGACATCGAGACCTAAATTTTGAAAAAAAGATCCATTTTGGACCAAATGGGTTCAATATTTTTTACCAAAATTTCAAGGTATTTTTGCTATAACAAAAGGCATATTTTCTCAAAAGTTTCAAGTCGATCAGTTCACTTAGTCGACCTGTCGACAGACCAAGTAGCTGCTGAACCGAACACAGACCAACCAAACAATAGAAACAGTGAAGCAGATACCGAACCAATCTCACACGCACAACCACCCAGTCGAAAACAACAAGACCCACCACCCAGCAGGAGCATAACTCAAAATAATATTTCAATGCAAATAGCAAGCACCACACGACACCATATCACAGACGACAAAATGAATGACTCACCACCCTCAACAACATCTACATAACATCACCCCGAATCACCTCTCATACAAACACTCAAAGCAGAAATGCAGTCGCATCTAGCTCGATGGTCAGGCACCGACCCTACAACAAGAAATCCCATCCCTCGTTTAATCTTCAAACAGACCACACAAATAATCCTCAACACAATAAACAAGCACATAATACCACAGTACATAACAGACTTAAGCACGATCGAAGACATTCACACAATAATATATGCAGCAGCAATCACCACTATAATACAAAATAATCAAAAACTCCCGCAACGACAAAGAGACCCCAACAGCAGAAAACCTAAATTTAAATGGCAAATAAGAATAGAAAACAACATCAGGAGAGATCTGGGACACCTTACCCAGTTTATGAACGGGAACGCATCCAAACGTGTCACACAGGGTGTAGACAAGATCAAATCTAAATCTCTCAACCGAACACTGCCAGAAATCGTTGATACTTTGAAACAAAAACTATCCGTATATGCTGCAAGACTCCGTAGATACAAAGAATCAAATGAGAGGAAAGACACCAATAACCTCTTCCGAAGAAGCGAAAAACAGTTCTACCGAAAAACTATGTACAACGAGCAGGCAGTAGTAACTGAACCACCAAACAAACAAGAACTCGCAGATTATTGGAAAACTGTCTGGTCAGAACCCAAACTACATAATAATAACACCCCCTGGATCAAAGCCGAAGAAGATAAACACAAACGTGTGACAGAACAAGAAAATTCCACACTAACTACAGAATAAATTACAGAAACAATCAAACACACACACAACTGGAAATGCCCTGGGATAGACAATATACAAAACTTCTGGTACAAACAGTTTACCACCACACACGAAACACTCACACACCAAATCAGCAAAGCCATTCTACAACCACACATATTCCCCACTTTTCTTACACAAGGAATAACATACATCAAACCCAAAAGTTCGGACACCACAAACCCGTCAAACTACCGACCTATCACCTGTCTTCCAACCCTATACAAGATCATCACAGCCACAATTTCCAAGAAAATAGAACAACACCTAATAGACAACAATATTCTCACAGAAGAGCAGAAGGGATGCAGGAAAAATAGTCGAAGATGCAAAGAGCAGCTGATAATAGATAGCGTGATTATGGGACAAACCAGAAAAGAACACAGAAACCTTCACATCGGTTACATAGACTATAAAAAAGCCTTCGACTCCATACCCCACAGCTGGTTAATTAGAGCCCTAGAAATCTATAAAATCAACCAACACCTCAGGCAATTTCTCGCGCAAATTATGAAAACATGGAAAACCAAAATACGCCTAGAAACACAAACCGAACGCATCCAAACAGAAGAGCTGTACATCAGACGGGGTATATTTCAGAGAGACTCGCTCAGCGCTCTATGGTTTTGCCTCTGTGTCAATCCACTCTCAAATATACTAAACAGAACAGAGCATGGCTTCAATATCAGACACCAAAAAGTGAATCAACATAAAATAAACCACCTCCTATATATGGATGACATAAAACTCTACGCTGCCACAAAAACACAGCTGAAAGAACTCCTCAAAATCACAGAAATATTCACCTTAGATGTCGATATGGAATTTGGTATAAGTAAATGCAAAGTGCTCCACATCAACAAAGGCCAATGGAAGTACCACCATGAGACAGAAACCATCAACAATGAAACACTAGATAACATGTTCGACAAAGAAACATACAAATATCTAGGCTTCCAACAAAGCACCAAACTCAACCACACTCACATCAAAACAGAGCTCAAAACCGAATTTAAAAACAGACTGACGAAACTTTTACAAACAAAACTCAACTCTAAAAATCTCACTAAAGCCATCAACACGTTCGCTATACCTATACTCACATATTCATTTGGTATCATCAAATGGTCACAAACAGACATAGAAAATATTCACATCCTTATACGATCTCAATTCACAAAATACAGGAAATTACACCCCAACGCATGCAAAGAAAGACTTACCATCGAGAGGAAGGCAGGAGGAAGAGGAATTATAGACATCAGATCATTACACACAAAACAATCGAGACCTAAATTTTGAAAAAAAGATCCATTTTGGACCAAATGGGTTCAATATTTTTTACCAAAATTTCAAGGAATTTTTGCTATAACAAAAGGCATATTTTCTCAAAAGTTTCAAGTCGATCGGTTCACTTAGTCGACCTGTACAATAAAATGAAAAACAAATAAGCCAGTCAAGTGCAAGTTGGACTTGCGCAGTTAGTGTTCCGTACTGCTTTTAAAATAAAAATTTATATTACGGAGGTATAAAATAATCAGTGACTTCACAAAACACATCCCAAATGAGTTTTCAACAAAGTTTTTGTCCTATCTTTCCTAAAAACTTTTGTTTTTTATATACCAGATAAATTATTGAAGGTAATGCACTCGTGATTATTTTCGTTCAATCTACACCATGTGGAGAATATTTCAGAATTTTTTCAAAACTTTTAGCTCAGTACTTCTCGAATTAAGTGAGTGGACAGCGATTTTTCGCGATTTTTTGCGACTTTTTTAAAATAATACGAAGAAAGGTATGCGCAAATATTCCATTGTATATATATATATATATATATATATATATATATATATATATATATATATATATATATATATATATATATATATATATATTGGGTGCCCCAAATGTAAGGAATAATGATTCCACAGCATTTATTAATCAGTCTATCAAAAAAAATTTTGAACAAAAGTTATATGGTGTTTTACGGCACACTCGCTAACTTTGATAATAAAATGTTTTGAACTGTCAGTTCGAAGAAATTACGCCAATTTTTTTTGAATAGAAAGCCCTGTATATTATTTTATTTTTAAGTCCTACTACAAATGCTAGATATTATTTGTCTAACATACCATATATCTAAAGTGAACTGTTTTGGAATTATTGATATTTGAAATTAAGGAGATCAAATAATTTTTTTTTTAAGCTGGCTTGTGTCAGACATTTACTATCAGGTAACGACTTAACGCGTCAAAAAATGATTTATTGACGAAAATGTTTATTTCCGCATTTTGTGAAACTGCATTTTGAGCGTAATATCATAATGGTACGTTTAACAGTAATTGAAAGGAACACTGTGTTAATGATGTTTTACTGGGAATTCCAGAAAATCCCCATATAGCCACTCGTCAGCTTTGCCTAGACAACAACATAAGTAAAGATACCTTAACTCGTATACTGAATGAAAAAAAAAATGCATGCATACAAACCCATTCTACTACAAGAATTATCTGAAGATGACTACGATAGACGCGTTGAATTTTGCGAGGTCATGATGGAACAAATCAATAATGATCCTAACCTAATTCATAATATTGTTTTTTCTAACGAAGCCACATTTTGTCTTATAGGAAGAGCTAACAAGCGTAACTACCCGTTCTGGTCTACTGAGAATCCCCACTGGATAATCGATAGTCATTCTCAAAGATCACAAAAGGTAAACATGTGGGCAGGGATTTGTGGATGTCATATCACTGGTCCCTTTTTTATCGATGGAAATCTTACAGGACAGCGGTATTTACAGTTACTCCAAGAGCAAGTTATTCCAACTTGTGCAGTTCTTTTTCCCAATGAAAATAATTTGGATTCTCTGCAAAACTCTGCTACTGACATTTTGAGTAATTGTTACCTAGAGTATTTATTAATAGTTTTTTTTTATTTTTTTTTATTTGAAAATTCAAATTACAATAATTCCAAAATAGCTCAATTTAGACATCTGTAATATCTAGAATTTTTAGCAGGACTGAAAAATAAAATAATATAAAAGACTTTCCATTTAAAAAAATCAAGATGACGCAATTTCTTGGAACTGACAGTTCAAAACATTTTATTGTCAACGTCAACATATGCGCCGTATAACACCCTATAACTTTTATTTAAACATTTTTTTGATTCACTGATTAATAAATGCTGTGGAATCATTATCCCATACATATGGGGCATCCTGTATACATATATATATATATATATATATATATATATATATATATATATATATATATATATATATATATATATAAACTCGTGTTTTTACAAGCTTTCATTTAACATCCCACTCGAAGACCTGGTAAAAAATTTATTTTTCACTTTCAATTTCATCCCCCAAAGTAAGTCAGAATTTAACTTTCAGAACTACACGGCTCTGATAAGGCCATCAATTCCTATATTAATACCAAATTTCAACTTTCTATGTCAAATAATTTCGGAGAAAATCTGGTGTAACAGACAGATAGGCGGACAGGCGGACAGGCGGACTGACAGACACCGAAGTGATCTTATAAGTGCTCCGTACGGAATACTAAAAAACAATTTTTGTCTGTTTTTTTCAATTTTGTAGGTTATGTATGCACTTGAGCGACTTAAAACTAACGAGAAATTGTTAGAAATTTTATTATGAAGAGTTTGGTTTTCTTTTTGTCTCTATCTGACTTATATAACCGAAGTTATTCACATTTTAAGCTCAAAAAACGCATTTTGAAAACTTAAATTGTTTATAAACAAAAGAAGTTTTTTAAGGTCCAAAACTCAGAACAATACTCCTGGTGATACTCCAGAGAGAATAAAATCATAATATTGCTGTATCTAAACTGTGCAATTTCACATAATTTCTTTACTGCATTAAATGGAGTACTCTAACATAACTGTGTCGGGTTCATCAACGTTAATTTTTTCGAAAAAACTGCCGCCTGGGTTTTTATAGCGTTAAATTTTACTTGGTCATTGTCACTTCAAGATAGAATTTCTTCTGGCACTCAGTTTACCTTTCTCTAAAGCAAGTAACATTATGATAAGATATTTATATCCGAAAAAAAATAGAGACGAGGACGAGTTTCAAAGCTATTTACAGCTGAAACCTACTATTTATTTTTAACTACTACTAGTTTTTTTATTCCTTGGTACTAAATAGGATGTATAATACAATATATATGAAGAAATCCCTCCAACTCGTTCTCTAACCGCATCAATCTCAATATATTAGACCAAATAGATTTAAAATACCAACATTTTCAGATTTCTCAACTGCAAGAACCAGCAAATGATATACAACATAATATATGTGAACGAATTCCTCTGACTCCCTCCCCCACTTCATCAACTCCTTATAAGTTTGACCGTAAATAATTGCCAATAATGGAAATATAACGTAATTTTTAGATTCTTCAAGTTCAAGAACCCCGAGATGGATGTAAATCACGATATAAGCGTAACCTTCCCTGTAACTCCCACCCAAGAATCCTGATGACATAAGGCACGAAATATGTGAAGCAACCTCTCTAAGCTTTTTCTCCACCATTTTAACTGTATATATAATAATACATTTTGCTATAACTAGTCACACTCATAATTTCGCCGAATTTGACCCTTTGTGTTTTTAAAACTTTTCCTATAATCAACTTATTTTTTCTTTTTAGATTACCCTGTAAAAATATCTCAATCTCTTCTACGTACTATATCTGGTAAAGTTCGAAGTAATGAAAAAACAAGAACATTGAAATTTACGTATTTTACGATATACACGCAACCTCCTTTTTAACTGCCGCCGTTTCTCAATCACCCCAGCCTTTTTACCCTCTTTCATGTTTAAAATTGAAAACAATAAAAAAAACCTAATTTTCGGATTTCTCGACTGCTAATAACACTATATATATATATATGAACCAATCTCTTACCCTACTATAAATATTTATGCCTAAAATTTGTTTTTTATCTTAAAAGAAAAACTAGAAAAAATTATCAATCTAGTATATATTATATTTAAAGTAAAAAGAAGTAAGAAATTATAAAAATGAGAAAATTAAAGAAACACTAAATAAAGAACAACTGCAAAGAACCAAATTAGTAGATGAGAATAACCAAATAATAACCCAACGAATGAACTAAGAACGACTGTAGAGAAATATTACGAGTACAAGGATCTTTATAAGAGTAAAGTAGAACCACCTCCAGATAAAAGCGAGTCAGTTCGAATACGAGTAATGAATGAAGAAGAAACACAAGATTCTTTCAATAAAATGGCAAGAAGGAAAGCAGCAGTTCGACAGACAAAAGCGAGTCAGTTCGAATACAGGTAATAAATGAAGAATAAATACAAGATTCTTTCAATAAAATGACAAGAAGAAAAGCAGTAGTCCGACAGACAAAAGCGAGTCAGTTCGAATACAAGTAATGAATATAGAAGAAATATATGATTATTTCAATAAAATGGCAAGAGGAAAAGCAGCAGGTGAAGATGGTATATTTATAAAAATGAGAACAGATTCATACATATATCTTGGAGAAAAATAGTAATATCCAAAGAAAATTTGAAAGCGAATATCATTAGCTTGGTCAGCGTTGGTCAAACTGCGGAACATGTTCCTTTCCAATGTTCCAAATACACCAAAAGAGAACACATTTGACCAATGCGTATTGCCAGTATTGACCTACGAAACGGAAACGTGAAAGGGTGAGCAGATTGAAGTAGAGTTGGTCAGGCTACATCGCTAGACTCTCTGATAATCGACGGACCCATATAATAATCAACTGGGGGTCCTGGAATGAAGAAAGAAGTAGAAGAATCCCACAGTCCCAATGGTCTGACGATATCAAAAGACTGGATAAACAAGGCCCAAGATCGAAGAAGATGGACCTACCTAGGGGAGGCTTATGTTCGATAATGGACTACATGGCTGAAACGATGTTTAAAATCGTGCAAAATTTAATCATCATCACTTTTACCCCTTTCGCATGAAGCGAAATTGCTCAAAAACCATACCTTCGTTAGGTATTGTATATGCACTAAGTTTGGATTGACATCTCATTTCAATCGAGAGTTATCGTACCAACAAACCGACAGATCGACAAAACTACAGACAAACAGACCAACCGAAATAAGTGTAGATTTTTTTTTCGTGATCTAGGGAGTTTTAAACGTGAAAAAATGCAAAAGTCTCGGAGGATGATTTTTCCTGAATACAATTCTTTCCTTGAGTAAGAAAAATAAAAAGGAGGAGGGTCAATAAGGGAGGTTTTCGGCCAAATCAGAAAATCACCCAAAACACATGAAATGCCTTCCCTGGGTCCAGACAAATAACATTCAATTGATTCTAGCCTAAACGGATACATCTCCCCCCTAAACACCCCTGTTCTACCTACATCCTTTTATATCATCCGAAAATCTTCTAAATAATAATTTAAAACAAAAAATGCCCCAAAACCCATGGAATGTATTACTTTGACCAACAAAAGCAATATAATCAACAATAGTGTAAACGAGCGTTTTCCCACCCCAATACCCTCCTCTCCCTTACCACTTTAAAATCATGTAAGAGTTTCATTCAAAGGATGACTCAAAATACATGATGTACATTGCTTGAGAAAGAAATGGACAAGAGATTTTGTAGGATTTTCAGGAGGCCTCAATCCAGTAGAGTTCGACATTTGAACAATGATCCCACTTATGTACCTCATTGGACCAAAACTCCTTTTTTTCAGTCAGATACGGTTTTTGCAGAATATAAATGTAATTCATTTGGCAGAGGTAGTACTTGAGGATGGGAGGGTATATTGCACCAGGAGGTATTTTGTACCAGTGTCTGGAAGTGCCTAAAAGGTGTCTAGAAGACGTCTGGAAGTGTTTAAAAGGTGCCTGGAAGATGTCTGGAAATGTCTAAAAGGTGTCTGGAAGGTATCTGAATCTATTTGATAGGCGTGGTCATAGTAGTGGTGTTCCATGTTCCATATATTCTGTTTGTATTTTGACTCAAGCTTTGGCTGCAGCTTTTTATATAACGCAATGTAATTGATGTAAAGTGATTTCATGTACTGTAACGTGATGTAATGTAATGTAAACTGTAATGTCAGTAAGGTAGTGTACTGTAATATAATAGTAGCGACATAATATAATGTGATCTAATGAAGGGGGATACTATATGTTTTATACTATGGGGCAAGCAGTCTTAAAGTTTCTAGTTATTAAATCTTGTTTAAGTTAGGTTTTTTGGTTAAGCTTTTAAGTCAATTATTTTCTTTTCACCCTAATTAGACTCCCCAAAGAGAAAAGGTATCTACCACTTCCTCGCTGTTGTTCCTGGATAACGCCAAGAGTAGAGATAAACTCCTATTTAATTAAAAAGACTTCACGATTTAAAAATTTTTTGGATTAAGACCCATAATAAATTTAGTATTACAAGTAAAACTTCTCAAATAGGCTATTTTTCAAATGAAGGTTTACACATTCATATTAGACAGTAAAGTAAGGTAGTTTATTGAATTTTTATTCGTAACAGTTATTTAAAAATACTATAGATATTGCTACGAGGATGGAGTGAAAAGTTCGCGGCCTCACCAAAAAATAATTATAATATTTTTATTATAGTACCCTCAATAAGTTCATACTTTCTTTGGTTGTCACAATGTAAAATTTTGTTGCTGTAGAATTTATGGTTTTTAGATTAGAACGAGTCTAGTGAGACCAAGTGCAGCGTTTTTGGAAAAATGGAAAAAACTGAATAACGTGCGCTCATCAAGTACCTGTTCAAAAAAAGATTAACACCAAAGGAAATCCACGATGATATGAAAGCAACACTAGAGGAATCTGCTCCGTCATATACCACTGTGAAAAAATGGATTGCAGAATTTAAACGTGGACGAGAGAGCATCGAAGATGACTCTCGCTCCGGCCGGCCTACGACGCACAGTGGAGCCATTTGCCCGATTCGCGGCAAAAATTATATTACTTCTTAAATATGCAATGAATGATCACATAAACTATTTGTGTGGCATTATAATAATTAAAAATAATATATTTGTGTAAAATTCACATAATACGAACACATATATTTAATCTTTTCAGTCACGCAATTCGGGGAACAGACGGATCTTCACATCATGCTTGTTATTATAGGTTTTTAGGGTCGCTGAATTCAAATACGCTGTCAGATTTCAAAAATTCAAAAAGGCGGATTTAATATGGCGATGGAATTTTCGAAAATTGACATGTATGCTTTCAAATTTAGAAAATGTAGGTTTCAAAAGGTATAAATTATAGAAATATCATAATTAAAATAATCAAAATTAAATCTATGCACATGAATGTGTTCAAATTTGGGATATAAGTTTTTGAACGCACTAATTACAAAAAAATATTAATAAAAAAAATTATATCGATCGTCAAAGGGAAAAACGCGCCTGGATTCGAAATCGCATTTCTAATAAGAAGCGCGCGAAGCGATGCGATGAAGGGAATAGGCGGAGCCAACTGAAATCTGTCGAAATGTGATTTTTAATTGTTTAATAATGCTACAAAGTTGCAAATGTAAGAGGGCTATCAACGTCAAATTGTTTTAACCCTAAAGCTTCAACGCGCTCGAAATGATAACCGTTCGTTATAACCAAACGCATAATATTTGTGAGTTGGTCACTGAAACGATTACCATAGTAACAAAACAGATACGCAATTCCTTAGATGGAAAGAACAATCGAAAGATTGCATAATAAGTTCATACTTATGTACTTACATACATTTGTTTCATGCCTAGACGACATATGTTCATAAAGACATTACAAAGTTCGGCGATAATTCAAATATGTTACGAGAGTAGTCTGAAAAGTTTTGAGTTTCAAAATAAAGATGGTGTTATTCGTCAAAACCATTATTTTCAGACAACTCTCGTATATTGATTGTGAATTAAGACATTTATATACACGCCTTCCGCATATGAACGACTCTTTCCCAGGGCTAAATATACATGCTACACAGCTAGAGTTCATAAAAAAACTAGTACACTATATCTATCCTTATATAATTTAATTTCTCTATATTTCAAGTTATATTTAGCATTTAGAATATTTAACTGTCTCTCCTAAAAGGAAATTGTATAAAACAGGCAATTTTTCGTCTACTAACAGAACTTTAACCTTTCGCAGTGTGGCGAAAATGAGATTATATATCCCTTTTTCACCTAGTCAAATTGTACGTTCGTAGATATATGATTTAATTGTACTCGTAATCGCACTTGATCGCACTTAAAACCATTTGGATATGATAAATAACAATGTAATCTTCTAATAAAAATTAATTTTAGATTGTAGGAAAGTATAGATAAATAATTACGCCTAAATAAAGATACAATTTTATGAAGATTTTTGGTTCTGTGGCATTATTTAATTTAGCACGTAAATATTCGCATCAGAAACGAAACCAATACGTGTTAATGCAGCTATTATATCAAACTTTGAATTCAAAAATGTATATAGCATAGTGTTCTTAAAAAATTGTGGGCAGCATATGAAATAAAAACGTAAGGATGTAATGTGTTATCAGAGGTAATTTATTTGAGTGATCTATATAAGGAATATACTCTATTCAGATAGATAAACATAATAAATTACACTTGATTCTTTGAATTTAGACATTTCTCTTCAAATTTTTGTGTTTATTATCCTTCTCTACATACTTTTATAAAATCGACTTTTCGCCGCCTCGGTTCCACTGTGCGACGTCTACGACTGAAGAAAACATCGGCAAGTATGTGATCTCATATTAAAAGACCGTAGATTAACTATCAAGGAGATTGCAGACACTATAGGCATCTCGTATGAACGAACACAAAACATCATTGCCAACGAACTCGGATTTTCTAAGGTTTCCGCTAGGTGGGTCTCCAGATTGCTTTCAGTTGAATAAAAACGAATTCTACTTACGAATTTTCGCGACTGTTTGGAGATGTTTGAGCCTGATTCGCAAGATTTTCTTAACAGATTTGTGACAATGGACGAAGCCTGGGTTCACCACTATACTCCAGAGTCAAAACAACAATCCAAGCAGTGGAAAAAATCTGGTGAACCGACCCCAAAGAAAGCGCAGGCAATTCTGTCGGCTGGAAAAATGATGGCGTCAGTTTTTTAGGATGCTTAAGGTATTATTATGGTGGACTACCTTCCGAAAGGCGAAACAATAAACTCGACTTACTATTGCACCCTTTTGCGTTGTTTACGTCAAGAAATTAAAGAGAAATGCCCAGGATTACTGAAAAAGAAAATTTGTTTCATCAGGCCAACGCTCGCATTCACACGTCTTTTAAGTCTATGGCTCAAATTCGTGATTGTGGTTTCAAATTGCTGCCCCAACCGACTTATTCTCCTCCAAGCCTAAAAAAACACCTCGGTGACCAGAAATTTTTTTATCAAATGAAGAAGTCGAAGCTGCAGTTAACTAGTATTTGGAAGACCTTGAGGAATCTTTTTTTCAGACAGGTGTGGAAGCTTTGGAAAGCAGGTGGAAGAAGTGCATAGAGCTAGGTCGAGATTACGTCGAAAAATATTTTTGTACGTATTTATTTTGTTTTCTTGACTAGGCCGTGAACTTTTCAATCCATCATCGCATTATAAAAATCATCATCAATTTTAAGTGCAATTGTCCTTATGGAGCGCTTTCTACGAAACAGTTCTCTTTGAAATAGTTTTTTGACATTTATAATTCAAAAAGAACCATTTACAAGTAATGATATGATAAAAACAACTACTTGTGATTTCACCAATATAGGAATTGCCGTTTGTGGGGCCCAAATCGGCTTTTTAGTTTCTGAACCTACTATGGAATGTACATTCATATTATGCAAAAAAATTGCTTATGTGATTAAAAGTAGTTTTGGTCTGAGGAGGCTCATAAGTGGGACCATTGTCCCAATGTCGAACTCTATTGGATTGAGGCCTCCTTAAAACCCTGCAAAATTTCTCGTCCATTTCTTTTTCAAGCAATGTATTTCATATATTTTAAGTCAGTTTTTGAATGAAACTCTTAGATGATTATAGGGTGGTAAGGAGGAGGGGGGTATTGGGATGAAGAAACGCTCGTTTAGTTCACTATATTGTTTTTGTTGGTCAAAGTAATATATCTCATGAGTTTTGCGGCATTTTTAGTGTTCCGTACGGAACACTTATAAGATCACTTCGGTGTCTGTCTGTCTGTCTGTCTGTCTGTCTGTCTGTCTGTCACACCCGATTTTCTCCGAAACTATTTGACATAGAAAGATGAAATTTGGTAATAATATAGGAATTGATGGCCTCATCAGAGCCATGTAGTTTTGAGAATTAAATTTTGACTTAAGGGGTTAGTTTTGGGGGGTGAAGTCGGAAGTGAAAAAAAAATTTTTTTACTAGGTCATTGAGTGTGGTGTCAAATGAAAGCTTGTGAAAACACGAGTAAAAAATATATATATAATGGATGTGTTTTGTGAAGTCACTGATCATTTTATACCACCGTTACATAAATTTTGACTTAAGGGTTTCGTTTTGAAGGGTGAAATCGGAAGTGAAAAAAAAAATTTTTTACTAGGTCATCGAATGTGGTGTCTAATGAAAGCTTGTGAAAACACGAGTAAAAAATTTATATATAATGTAATACTTGCGCACACTTTTCTTCGTATTACTTTTAAAAAATCGCTGTCCCCTACCTTATCTCGCAAAGTACTGATCAAAAAATTTTGAAAAAATTCTGGAATATTCAGAAAATTATCACGAGTGCGTTACCTTTAATAATTTATTTGGTATATAAAAAAAAACAAATTTCAAGGTCACCAGTTTTCAGTAAAGATTGGAAACAAACTTTGTTGAAAACTCATTTGGGGTGTGTTTTGTGAAGTCACTGATCATTTTATACCACCCTAACAAAAATTTTTATTTTAAAAAAACAATCAACGTACGGAACACTAATTGTGCAAGTTCAACTTGCACTTGACCGGTTTTTTGTTTTAAATTCTTACTTAGAAAATTTTCGGATAATATAGGAGGATTTTTTTTATAAGTCTAGCACATGTGCTGCAGGGAAGTCCCTAAAGCGCTCCAGGAGCGGCACCTGTGCGGAAAAAGCGATTTACGTTGTTCTTGAATCGCTGCAAATTGTACTCGGTGGGAAACACAGCCCTGGGCAAATTATTCCAAAGGGATGATTTCCATATAAAAGACTGCTTGAAAAGCGTTATACGCGAAGTAACAAGCTAAACCTCATACGGATGTGAAGTATTAGCGCGACGTGTATTTCCAACATGCACTTCTCTGAGAGAAATTAAGCGGGCTACATCCCTCGAACACCTTCCAAAAAAATACTTGTAGAACAGAGTCATGTCGCCAACAACAGTTGTTGTGGAGTGTAAAGCTTTCTGGTTCGAAATAATATTCCCAACTTTTGAGAAGCACTCCTTGCTATGCCTGCAACATGTTCATGCCAGGACATATTTGCTCCCAAATTAACGCCCACCAAATTGAGTGACGATGCTAGGGGAATGGAGTGCCCTGACATACCTATGTCGGGTTCAGCAACGTTCACTTTTTTAGGAAAAATTGCCGCCTGGGTTTTTGTAGCGTTAAATTTCACTTGGTTACTGTCACCCCTAGATAAAATTTCTTCCAGGTCTTTTTTAAGTTGAACGACCTCCTGGTGTCTGCGGATATTCGCCTGAGTAGCCGATGTCCGAGCGTTCAAAGTGAATGAAGAGATAAGCGTACTGTCATCTGAAAAGCTGTAGATTGGATTCCCGGTATTTTCCAGCAGATCGTTAATGTAAATGAGAAAGAGAGTATGAGACAGTAAGGAGCCTTGGGGCACACCGGTGTTGATAGTAAAGGTGTTAGAAAGAAATCTGTCAGACGCACTCTAAGGAAACATGAGAGCCACAAACAGAACTTTTCAGACATACCAAAAGAGCGCAGCATCGGGCATCCTTCACTGCAATATAGGTGGTGTTTTTCCTTGGAAATCGAGAGTAGAATGTGAAGCAAAGAGTTCAGCCAACAAGTTCGCTTTCTCAACAGGTGTCGTTGCAATGGAATTATTTGGCCGTGTGAGTGGTGGTATGGTGGATTTGGTGAAATTTTGACTAACTGCCTTAGCGACTGCCCAGATGAACCTGGAATTGTTGGGACAAGCGAGATGTTTGTTTCTAATTCGTTGATTGTGTGCCTCCTTGGTTTCGTCCATAATTCCTTTGCATCTGTTCCGGGCACGAACAAAGGTATTACGATTTATGTTGTTAAGATTTCACGCCATTGTCGATAGGCAAGATGTTTAAAAGCAACAGCTTCTTTGCATTTTCGGTCAAACCAAGGCTTGCCGTTGGAGGGGCATTTCTTCGAAAAAGGGATATAAGCTTCCATACCAGCCAAAATAACATCGGAGACCTCTCTGGCGCAGTCAGATGGGTTGTCGGATCGAAAACAAACGTCCATCCAAGAGAAAGTTCGAAAATATTCCATGAGATCTTCCCATTTAGCATATTTGTAGTGCCAAATCTTGCGCGGCTTTGGCGCATCTCTGTCACTGATTGGTAGGATACTCGATGTCGAAAGCAGTTTATGGTCGGAGGAACCTAACGGCGGATTTACGGTGACCGTGTAAATCTCCGGATTGGTGGTTAAAAACAGATCAAGAAGACTGGCGAACTCCCCCTCTCGATCAGAGATCCGTGTTACTTCGTCAATAAGCTGAGTTAAGCCACATGATGTAGATAGAATAGAGATGTGTAAGGGAGGGGTGTATCCGTTTAGGCTAGAATCGATTGAATATTATTTGTCTGGATCCAGGGAATGTATTTCATGTCTTTTGAGTGTTTTTCTGATTGGGCCGAAAACCACCCTTATTGACCCTCTTCCTTTATATTTTACGTATATATTGCTTGTCAATATATGTGATATGATATGTCAAGATCTATATCGAATTGTAAAATATTTAGCTTTTTGTTTTATAAATGGCACCCCATTCTAGGTGAGTGACAGTTTTACTAGAAATATAAAACGGTCTCTTAGAGATTTTGATAAATAAATAAGTATCTTTCCCAAAAGCATCTCATGAGAATTAATAAATATAAAAATTCAGATCACTTGTCACTGCTAAAGTGTTCAATAAATTAAGCTATTTTGAACTTTTACCTTGATTAAATTCTTTGAGATGCTGACGTCTGAAAACATACAATTTGTATTTTAACAGGCTGTCATTCTCGGTAACTCGATCTCTAAAGAGCCAGCATTGCAATTAAAAGGTCGATGTTTCGATACCCATACTCGGCTGGCTATAATTTGGGACTGTCCCAATGAAAGGTTAATTGAAAATGTAAGCTGACTAAATGTCGGAAGCATGTCGCCATTGTACTGAGTGAAAAACATTAACAAGCTGTCAATCCCTCGAAGGGGCTGTAATTTAACTGATGCTCTTATTATAAACTACTTTAGAAAATAAAGGAATATTAAATTTTGATTTGTATAGCATGTCCCAAAATGTAAGATCTTGATTTTTGCCGTTTTAAGTGGGCAATATAAAAATTCTGACCTTTTGTTTATGATAGGTTGCAGAGATGAACTTAAGAATTTTATCCATTAAAGCAAATAAATAAAATAATAAGTGTTTTTGGAGATGTTTATTTATAGATGCATGTAAAAACTAATGGATAAGAAGTACAAATATACAGTTTGAATGAATGTTGTTTACAAGAGGGGACGTCTTGTATAAATAAAAATATATTTTAACTTAAGCCTAATTCGGTTTCATTATCACTGTCATCAGCTGAGGTAATTATCAGTGGTTTTATATTATTTACATAAATATAAGAAATTTCAACTTTAACAACGTGCTGAATGAAATTCTTCCAGCTTTCACATGGTATATCATTTATAACTTTTTTTTACTAATTCAACCACTGACACGCTAAAAGTAGGAGAAACATTTTGTGCCCTTATTTTTGATTGAACTTGATGCCAAATATGTTCAATTGGATTAAACGTACAATAATACGGAAGAAGCCGCAAAACGGTGTGTCCCGTTTTCTCAGCCAGACTATCACAAACGTATTTCTTTTTTCAATTTATAGTCTTTCAAAACTTCCAAAAGATCACTTGTTTGTAACTAAACTCAAAATAAATGTCATTTTCGAACATAAACTCCTGTATTTCCAATTTGGTGTTGGCTGCATTAGGAACCTTATTTAGTAGGCGACTATGGTAACTTGCATTGTTCATAATTATAACACTCTGTTCGGGAACATTTGGCAAAAGGGAATTTTGAAACCAATTCTGAAAAAGTTCTACGGTCGTGTCTTCATGATAGTCCAAACTAGAATCATTTATGTTTTTTGCAGATAATAGCAGACAATTTAAAACCCAGCCCTTTTCAGATCCAGTATGCAAAATGGTTATTCGTTTACCTTTATTTGAAGGTGCGTCAGTCTGATATTTTGTACTGCTGTCAACCCACCCTTTTTGCACAGTGTCATGGGTATCGAACCATGTTTCGTCAAGGTAAATTATTGGTCAATTCTTTGATCGATACTTTTTAATTTCTTATAAATAAGTATGTCGCAAGATTCGTAATCTTTGTGACTCCATCACTACTTGTCTTTTGTCGATTTTTCGGAACGTGAATCCCATTCTTAGGAGAACTCTGTGAAGGGTTGATCGGTCACAATGTATATTGGTCCGGTCCTGCACCAGTCTTAATTTTATTTTGTCTAGTGTCGGCACCAACTGCTCTTCATACATAGAATATATTTTTCTCCTGATGCTGTCTTTTTCACAATCGTCTACATGATGCATTTGAAAATCTTTCCGTTTTTTCCTATTCCTGAGTGATGGTTTTCCTAGAATACCCTTAATTGTAGAAATTGGAGTTTTTATTTATTTATTCAAATTTTTTTTTACCAAACTGTCGTAAACATTTTTCACTATTTGTTTAGCGTCAAGTGATAAATGTTTTCTCTTGCGATAGCTACTATTGCAATTTTCCCACGGACGCCACATAATTAAAATAGAACCGTTACGTTGTAAGTTGTAAGTAAAACTAAAAATAATAAAAAATATCTTTCGAATCATAATGAGGACCTGTGGTTATTAGGCCTATTATCAAATACTTAAAGGGCTCCAAACAGGATTACCAGGTAGTAAATATATAGGTAAAAATAGATCCAACTTTTGAAAATATTAATAAAAAAAAATTCTCTGAAATAATTAGTTATATTAAATAGATACGATTAAAAAAAAGTTCTTTTTTCTATTTTCATAAATTTTTTAAGATTCGGGTATTTTTAGCTAGGTCTGCGTCAAATAACAATTTTCAATTGCAATCATTTTCATATCGGAAATACGTGAAAAGTGATTCACAACGATTTTGTAGATAATTGTAATATCTATCGATTTTATTGGAAATATTTTTTTGTAATTTTCCGAGAAATTTATGAAATGTGGTTTTGAGGTAGTTTTTATTTTTTTTTACAACCATTTAATAACCAATTTTTGACTATTGATACTTGATCTAAGTATTAAAACTAATTTTTGGTCAAAAATTCATGCTTCAACTATAAATGACCATTTAAAATTCGTATTTACTGGACTAAAACCTTTAATTCGTAATCTAGGGACCCTTATTGAGGACGATAAAAAAGCCACTTTAAAATTCTAGTAAAATAATTTGCTCAGGACTGTGTTTCCCACCGAGTACAATTTACAGCGATTCAAGACCAACGTGAATCGCTTTTCCCGCACACGTGTCGCTCCTGTAGCGCTTTAAGAATTTCTCTGCAGCACATGACCCATAAAAAAAATACAGTTAGTGATGAAGCAACCATCGATCTTATGAAACTGTACTTCCAAGCCAATATAAAATTTTAAAAGTAATATGAGGAGATAATATTAAACAATATAATGTAGCATATTTTGCTTATCTAGCTTTAGGAACCGTTGTTCTTTCGACGGGTCTCAGTTATTGAAAACCCTGTTAAATGTATTTTCTCAAAAGTTCTTCTTCGTAGTGTAAAAATAGGATGCTCTAAATTTCACATATGACATTGACGGTCACAAGAAAATGATGTTTTATTAACTACGCCATGAAAGAAAAGTTGTACTTAAAATAAACGATTAAATTAATTCAAGGCTTCATAATTTATTATAACAACCCTGGCCTAATGTATGCTAAAATATACACAACGAGAAAAATAACGTATAATTCAGAATAGATAATAAACCCAAAAAGCCTAGTCTCGGTAAATAACTTGAATATTTAAATCTTTGTAGATAAAACTGTTATATTTTAAAGTTTTCCCAAGGGAAACGCTCTAGGACTTTCTTAAAAATAAATTGTTTTCTTATCTTGGATATAAATTGCTTTTAAGTTATGTAGGTTAAAATATTATTGCATAATTAGCTCAATATGCATCACTGTCATTAAAATAGAAAATTTACTGGCCTTATTAGTATTTTACTGAAATCTTTAGTAGAACAGAGTTCTAGAAATAAAAAGGTATTCCTACGTTAAGAAATGTCCCACTCATTTTTAGATATACAGTCTGTCAAGCAAGAACGTGTCCGCGATCATTCATTTTTGGTAGATGCGATTCTAGCGATTCAACAAAAAATCGGTAGACGGAACCTTTGTCTACAACGCATTTTAGAAAAAGTATCAGTCAAGTCCGAACTTTCGTCGAAATCACGCAAAATGAGCCACTTGTTTCCGCGTCGGTTCGAGGCAGTATTTTTTTGTTACCATCCAAAGGGGCCTAAAATAACACATTCCACGGCCGCTAATTATATGAAAAAGTCGCTGTCGTTTGCGAAGAAGTAGGTAAATTAACGAAACGAAAAATGTCGACGACTCGGCAGGCAAAGTCACTCCGAAAGTCGAGAAATGAATCGTATCTTTGTGCTTATGGGACCAGAAATTGACGCTGCGTCAAGAAGCGGCTGAATTAAGAGTTTGAATGTGTCCCATGAGACCATTCGACAACATTTTCGTGGTCATGATCTCAAATCCCGAAGCACGTTGAAGAAACCTTTGCTGGACAAAACTCACGTCGCAAAGTGACTCGCTTGGGACCACGATAAGATACTAGAGTGGCCCTCACAATCGCCGGACGCCAACCCTATTAAAAACGTTTGGTTCCTTGCAAAGAGAACATAGGAAAGACTCATTTTGACTCAGTTGCATGGCAGAAAATGTCATCGATAGCATGCCTCGAAGAAGCCAGGCGAATATTGATGCAGGAGGATATTGCTAAGGTAATTGCTCCGTTGTTAGCATACCAAAGAATACATTGATGGCAAAAAATGTTCTCGAGGCACATTTTTTTTAAGAATACCAGCGGTCACGTTCTTACTTGACAGACTGTATACGGTTCTTCCAGTGGTAAAATTGGAGACTCAAAAAAAAATAAAAAAACGAAGTGATACAAAGATGACGAAAAACTTTGTAAAAAAAACTGAACTCCAAAAACTTAACTGAAGAAAACAGAAGACAAATAGCAAAAAAACCTGGTCAGGAACACTAAAAGAAAGGAAATAATTTTTGCCATTCAAATGAGTAGTCACACAAAAAAAATTTACCTTACTGCCTTTCCATTACACACGTGATTGGAATGACCTCTCCAACACTGCGCCATTTTGTATTCTGTAAAAAAACGATAACGGGTATAACGAGTGTCAACCTCACTTAATTTTAGTGAGATAATTTTCCTGTCCAGAAATAAACTAAACTTTCATCCTGGCAGTTTGAACCACCAAAAACGGGTGAACAAAACTGATGACTATCGTCGACCTTTTGTGTGAAGGTAGCCATACCATGATAAATCTAGACAATAGATGTTTATGTTGTTGGCTGTTTATAGCTCTCATGTTTCCTCAGAAAGCGTTCTTTACGAGTGGTGGCTGACGGATTTTTCCTTCACTATCAACGCCGGTGTGCCCAAGGCCCCACAGTATCTCCTACTCTCTTTCTCATTTACATTAACGATCTGCGGGAAAGGACCAGGAATCCAATATACAGCTTTGCAGATGACAGTACGCTTGTTTCTTCATTCACTTTAAATGCTCGAGCATCGGCTACTACACTTCAGAACAACTGTTAATACTGTACAAAGCTCAAATTTGACCATCTGTGGAATACTTCGACCATGTTTAGAGCTCCGCTGCCAAGAGAGTTGCTTGCCTGATTGAAGACCCGAACTGACCAGCAACCTTCATGCCTAGGAACATTCAAGAACGGTTGGCAATTTGATTCTATTCTACAAGTATTTTCATGGCAAGTGTTCGATGGATGTAGCCCACATAATTCCTCCTAAAGAGGTGCTTGCTGAAGTACACGTCGCGCTAATATTTCACATCCATATGAAGTTCAGCCTGTCACCCCTCGTACAACCCCTTTCAAGCAGTCTTTTATATGGAGAACCACTTTGGAATTATTTCCCCAGAACTGTGTTTTTCACCGAGTAAAGTTTACAGCGATTCAAGACCAACGTGAATCACCTTCTCATTCTGTAGGATCAGTTAAAAATGTACAAAAAAAAACAGTGTTAGTTCGCTGGTACATTTTTTGAGTACTATGGTAGGTATTTCATCAGCCCTAGAAGCTTTTTTGGTCTCTGACTTCATTAAAATACGTTTTTTGATACATTGTCTGAAGACAATATCGGGTATCTTTGACTGCTTTATAGGAATTGTGGGTAGTATTAGACTGACTTTTTCGTACATCAACTGAAAATACCCCAGAAATATTGTTCTTATGTTTGATTCTGCATTTTTCACAACTTTTTCTTACTTTTCTAATGCAACTTACAACAAGAAAGATAAGAAGATTACAACCGAAATTTTTAGAATTGTATAAATAAAAAGCACGACAATGACATTAACAACTAATCTTATTGAAAACTAAACGTTCCTACATAAAAGAATCTGAAAATTTTCGATATATAACATGAAAATTATAAGTTAGTATAGTATTTTTCACGATCTAAGAAAGTGACTTAGCTACCTATACCCATTCAAAATTCAACAAGAGTTGAAAGTGATTAAGTTATGGCTGTTTAATGACAAGGCATCGTGCAGGGTCGCACTATACCTGATTGTATAATTGTTGGGTTTAAAATTTTATTGTAATAAGACAGTTGAATTTTAATGTTTTATGTACTGAATGTATGTAATTACACAAATATATTAAAACAATGTACAGTGTCCTGGCGTACATTTCTTACAATTTTAGTTATTAATTAATATTATCGCTACTATCTTGCAAATCAATAATAAGTTTTTTTACAGGTTCTAAACTATTTATATTTATGTACATACATCTATATGAGATTTCAATTTTTTTTTTGACGTGTTAAATACAGTTTCTCCAGTTTTTAACGGTTACATTTTTGACTTCTGTCTTTATCAACTCAATCACACTCCTGTTTAAAGTGGGTGTATTATTGTGAGCACGTATATTAGACTTTATTTCATGCCATATCAACTCGATCACATTAAAAATACAATAATATGGTGGAAGCCAAATTGTTTCGTGTGCTTCTTCCTTTGCAATTTTATCACAAACATATTCCTTTGAAAAATTATAACTTTTTAAAATTTCTAACAATTGTTTAACTATGTAACTTTCATGGAAATATAAGTCACGTTCACAGAAAAAGGCTTGTATTTCCCTTTTTCTACTGGTGGAACTTGGTACCTTATTCATTTGGCGACTATCATAGGATATATTATCCATCACAATACAGCTATTCGGTGGTATGTTCGGCATTAACTTGTTTTGAAGCAAATCTTCAAAAACTTCAGCGGTTGTATCACAATGATAATCCAAGCTGGAATCTGAAATATTCTTGGCTGCTAGAAATAGACATTCTGGTATCCAGCCTTCTTCTGACCCCGCATGTAAAATAGTTATTCTTTTACCTTTATTTGATGGAGCTTTGGTGTGGCATTTTTTGGATTTATCAATCCATCCTTTACTAGGTGCGTCGTGGGTGTCATACCAAGTGTCATCTAGGTAGATTATCGTTCTATTTTCCGATCTAGCTTTATTTATTTTTTCAAGATATTCCATTCCGAGTTTTTGTAAGCGGCGTGATTGTCTTTTGTCTATTTTTTTGAACAAAAACCCCAAACGACGTAGAATACGCTATAAAATTGTAGTGGAACATTTTATGTCATAACTATCCTCGGACAGCCTCCGTGAAAGTGACAATAACGTAGGAACTTTTTGTTCTGCATACATTTCATAAATTTAACGGCGGATTAACTCTTCTTGACAGAAATCAATATATTTCGATACACTTTGGCCTTTTTGTGTTTTTTTAAGCGCTATTGAATTATTTACAATTTTCCAAACTGTACTTTCAGGGATGCTTGTTAAAGTTGATGTCTCCATCAATGAAAAGTACTTTTCTTGGCCTCGCTCCACTAACTTTAAATAAACACTTTTAACTATCACTTTTGCCTCAACGGGCAAACATTTGGGGCTTCTGATGGAAAGGACTTCGGACATTTTAAGACACTATTAAACTTTATAATACACACTATTTCAGTATAATACTGCAGATAAAATGAAGAATATTCGTTATATTTATAAACACGAAGCAGCCAATAAAATGTTAGATTGAAAGAGTGGTATATATATATATATATATATATATATATATATATATATATATATATATATATATATATACACATTTCTTAGATCTGAAAAAATACTATAATCTAAGTATTTGACGTAAACCCTACTTTAATTTCGAACAACACAGGTTACAGAGTATACTTTTATTTTGTTAACTGACACATATAAACAGTTGCACTAGATGTAACTGCAGTTTCGTAGTACTACTACATTCTCAAATGTAATGAATAAATTACAATCAAGTGAGGTATATATATTTTTTGTTGACTATAACTAAAGATAAGGGTTTTTCCTTTATTTTAATTACGATCAAACAGGCTTAAAAGTCGGTCGTAAATTTAATAGATTTATATTGGGTTCTTTATGGTTCTTGTAAATTTCAATTGCTTCCAAACAATCTATTTTTGTATCCTTTTGTTCATAATGTAAAATATTTAGACTATTTATTTCTGGAAAGTTATGTGACAAATGTTTAGCAAAATTGGAATTTGTTTTTTAAGTCTGTATGAAGCGTAATGTTCTTTATATCTAGTGTTAAAATTTCTTCCTGTTTGTCCTATATACAGGCTATTGAATTTATTACATTTTAATCTATAAATTCCTGATTACTTAATTTTATCTTGTCTACTTTTTACATTGAAATTCATGTTTGAAATTTTTTTCTCTAAAATATTTAAAATGTTATTGGATATTTGTCCGAATTATGTGAAAGTTTTTTGAGGGGAGTTTTGATTTTGTGATATATTAGACTAATAGTTAGTGATGTTCGTTTTTGGAGATCAATTTGTTGATTTCAGAGACGTTGTATCAGTTATTAGAAGCAATAAATCTAATGATATTGAGTTCTCTCTCCAGATCCGTTTTTTCTAACGGAATAGAGAAGGCTCTGTGTATCATTGATCTATAAGCCGCTAGTTTATGGGACATTGGATGAAGGGAATCTTTAAGTATTGTTGTATCTGTGTGAGTTTTCTGTAGATATCGAACAGTAAATGGTTATTAGATTTTTTTTACAGTGATATCTAGGAAATTGATGATATTATGTTGTTCTTCTTTTAAAGTAAATTTAATTTTGGGGTGAATGGAGTTCAGTATATTTAAAACGATTTTAAATTCTCCATTATTTCCTTTGAAACAAACCAAAATATCGTCTACATATCTGTACCAGAAAAATATATTTTTGGCTTCTTTTTTATTTAAAATTTTTTAGTGGAGATCCCGTTGCTAGGCTGTCTATTTTTTTAAAGTATTCCCCGTTAAATTTGTGGTTTGAAGGAAAATGCAAAGAAGCTGTTGCTTCTAAACATCTTGCGTACCGACATAAATCGTAACACCTTTGTTCGTACCAGGAACAGATGCAAAGAAATTATCGACGAAACCAAGGAGGCACACAATCAACGGATTAGAAACAAACTTCTCGCTTGTCCCAATAATTCCAGGTCCTTTTGGTCAGTCGCTAAGGCAGTTAGTCACAATTTCACCAAATCCACCATACCATCACTCATACGGCTAGATAATTCTATTGCAACGACACCTGTTGAGAAAGCGAACTTGTTGGCTGAACTCTTTGCTTCACATTCTACTGTCGATTTCCAAGGAAAAACACCACCTACTATTCCCATAGTGCAGTCAAAGATGCCCGATATAGCGTACCATAAAACGTATTTTGATGAAGCTAGACACCAACAAAGCTTCTGGCGGTGACGGAATACCTGCCATAGTTCTCAAAAACTGTGCGAGGAAACTAACACCAATTTTCTGTAGACTTTTCAACCTATCCTACAGAAAGAGAATATTTCCTTCCTGCTGGAAAGAAGACCTTGCCAAATAACTACTGTCCAATCGCACTGCTTCCAATAATATCGAAAGTCATGAAAAAGGCTATAAATCAGCATCTTCTAAAAATATCTTGAAGGATTCAACATTATTAGCGATCACCAATATGGCATTCGTAAAAATAGATCAACGGGAGATCTTCTGACTTATGTAACATATGTTTGGAACAACGCAATTGAACACTTTGGAGAATCTCGAGCGGTTGCTCTTGACATATCCAAGACATTCGACCGTGTTTTGCACGATGGACTGTTGGCTAAGCTACGTTCTTATGATATGTCTGAAAAGTTCTGTTCGTGGCTCTCATGTTTCCTCAGAGAGCGTTCTTTACGAAGGGCAGTCGACGGATTCCTTTCTAACACCTTCACTATCAACGCCCAAGGCTCCATACTGTCTCCTACTCTCTTTCTCATTTATATTAACGATCTGCTGGAAAAGACCGAGAATCCAATCTACAGCTTTGCAGATGACACTACACTTATCTCTTCATTCACTTTGAACGCTCGGACATCGGCTACTCGGACGAATATCCGCAAACAGCAGGAAGTCATTCAACTTAACAAAGACGTGGAAGAAATTCTATCTTGGGGTGACAGTAACCAAGTGGAATTTACGCTACAAAAGCCCAGGCGGCAGTTTTCTCTAAAAAAGTTAACGTTGCTGAACCCGACATAGTTATGTCGGAGCACTCCATTCCTCTAACATCGTCACTTAATTTGTTGGGCGTTAATTTGGGAGCAAATATATCCTGGCATGAGCACGTTGCAGGCATAGCAAGGAGAGCTTCTCAAAAGTTCGGAATATTATTTCAAACCAGAAAGCTTTACACTCCACCACAACTGTTAATTCTTTACAAAGCTCAAATTCGACCAACTATGGAATACTGCTCCCATGTTTGGAGCTCCGCTACCAAACTACACTACATTTGTTGAATTCTATTCAGAGAAGAGCTGTTCGTCTGATTGGAGACCCGGAACTGATCGGCGACCTCGATTCGCTGGAACATCGAAGAACGGTTGGCGACTTGAGCCTATTCTACAAGTATTTTCATGGAAAGTGTTCGAAGGATATGGCCCGGTTAATTCCTCCCAGAGCGATGCATGTTAGAAGTACACGTCGCGCTAATACTTCATATCCGTATGAGGTTCCGCTTGTTACTCCTCTTACAACGCTTTTCAAGCAGTTTTTTATATGGAGAACATCATCCCTTTCGAATAATTTGCCCAGGACTGTGTTTCCCACCGAGTACAATTTACAGCGATTCAAGAACAACGTGAATCGCTTTCTCCGCACACGTGTCGTTCCTCTAGCCCTTTAGGGTCTTCCCTGTAGCACGTGTGCTAGACCCATAAAAAAAAATTCAAAATAATTCTCATTTATTCATAAGTTTAACAATAGTAAACACTCTTGGTGTGTTACTGGGTTAATTCGGGTCTTTGTAAATATGTCATTTATAATGTTAATACATTCGGCGTTCGAAATGTTTGAAAACATACTTGTACCGTCAAAAGATGCTAAAAGACTATTCTTCGGTAGTGCAACTATTTATACGTGTCAATTAATAAAATAAAAGTATACTCTGTAACCTGTGTTGTTGTTAATATGTACTGTCACAAAGCCACTGACAACTCCATAAATTTTTTAATTTCGAAGTTTATTGCTCTCTGTTTTTGCTTTCATTGTCCAATCGAATCTCTTAAATCAGCAAATCACATAACAATTGAAAATGTTCCTGATCAATCGCCGTAAATTTGTACATACATATGTACGACATTAACTTCCTGCTCTATTGCAGGATTTATTAGGTAGCAACTACATGTAAATTATGAGCTATTTTCAATAGGAGAAAAAATCGTTTTTGTGATCGAACATCGTGCATAGTTGTTTATTAATTGTAAGTTGGTTCATTCAGAAGTGGGATTATCTTTATAAAACCGGTCAAGTGCAGGTTGAACTTGCACAATTAGTGTTCCGTACGTTGATTGTTTTTAAAATAAAAAAATTTGTTACGGTGGTATAAAATGATCAGTGACTTCACAAAACACATCCCAAATGAGTTTTCAACAAAGTTTGTTTCCAATCTTTACTGAAAACTGATGACCTTGAATTTTTTTTTATATATACCAGATAAATTATTAAAGGTAATGCACTCGTAATAATTTTCGTTCCATCTACACCACGTGGAGAATATTCCAGAATTTTTTCAAAATTTTTTGACCAGTACTTTTCGAGATAAGGTGGGGGGGACAGCGATTTTTCGCTATTTTTTAAAAATGATACAAAGAAAAGTGTGCGCAAGTATTACATTATATATATATTTTTACTCGTGTTTTCACAAGCTTTCATTTGACACCACACTCGATGACCTAGTAAAAATTTTTTTTTTCACTTCCGATTTCACCCCCCAAAACTAACCCCTTAAGTCAAAATTTAACTTTCAAAACTACACGGCTCTGATGAGGCCATCAATATTATTACCAAATTTCAACTTTCTATGACAAATAGTTTCGGAGAAAATCGGGTGTGACAGATAGACAAACAGACGGACGAACAGACAGACAGACAGACACCGAAGTCATCTTATAAGTGTTCCGTACGGAACACTAAAAAGGGTAAGGGTATTGACTGTAAATGGACCACCCCTCTAACACGCTAATTTGAAGAGATAACCAAAAATGTTAGGAAAGAATGACTAATAAGAAGTCTTCTCCAGTTAGAGTTCTCTCCACGAGAGAGTTATAGAATAGGAAATAGAGCAGAGACTAGAGGTTAGAGTTTTCCTGTAGATGTCAATATAGTTAGACTAGAGTTTTAAATAATTTGATTAAGGTAAGTTTTGTAGTCTCAAGGGAAGCTTAAGGAGCTAACTGAGTCGCCTGTTTGGGTGGACTGATGACTGCTAACTTATATCTAATATGAATATGGCTTGAGATCCAAAGAAATGTGAAAGTTATATTACTTAAGGAGCTTATAGGCAGGAATTCACGGGAGAAGGGAGGAAAAATTTCGAGATTTGATAGGTTTGAAAATGCTTCGTAAATCATATATCAGATCTCTTTCCCCGAGTGTTGAATTAAGATCTATTCTTAAAGATTCTGTTTAATTAAGATCTCTTCTTATATGGGCTCCGGCTACGGAGCGAATGGGGCTTAAGTTTAAATCTATAGTTGGAGCTAACCGCAATTCATATTGAGCCAACTACATCTAGCGACTTAAAGCTCTCAGTGTTACTTTATAAATAGCTGTGGTATTTGTCGTTAGTTAGATGTAAAATAGAAGAAATAAATGGACACAAAGGGAACACATTGAGGATATACAAGAATTTTATGAAAGTCAAAGAAGAATCCTCGCTTAAATACATTTCTAGGAATATTTAACTACATTTTAACTGAAACAATGTTTAATCAAATTAAAAAGATTAGATGAAGATGTGAAACCTACAGGAAAGCAGGGTTAATGATGTGAGAGGCATGGTATATATCCACTTCAGAGTTCTTGGAGTAGAGGAACTTAAAGATTATGTTACTTTGTCGCTATTTTCAATTTTAGCCAAAATAATATTTAATTGTAAATATATGTGCTCAACTTTTTAGGGGAACGTGTGAAAAGGACGAGAAACAAAAAATTTATATATTTTTCAATAACATGATGATAAGTTGTCTTAATTTACAGTTGAGATAATGAACCAATTTTGATCATAATGATTTATAGTTAAGTATGTATATGATTAAAGTTGTGGCTGAGGGTGGAGGTATTATATGTCGTTTTCAAGATTCTCGAAGTCGAGGAGTCTGAAAATTTTATATATAATTGGTTAATTAGATTGAGGAAGGGGGTTGGAGGAGGTTGGTGGTTTTTCATTACTTTCAATTTTACCGGAAATACCATGTAGAGGGAATTTTAGGTTTGAGATTTAAATATCTCTGAAACTCTTCCTCTGCTTAACTGTCCTTTGTGCTTAATGTCGCGGTTACATACACACTGGGCGCTACAAAAAGTATGGATATTTAAAAATATATATTTTAAAGGTTATTAAGTAAATAAATGGCTATTATGTATTTTTATTGTACTCTAAATTATAAGAATTTTTTTTAAAATATGTTTTAAATGTTCTTATTTTTTAATGGGATAAATGGACCACTGATGAAAAACTATGGCACCTCCTCCTTGTCTGCAGCATAACTTCACAAAAAATAATCCAATCTGCAAAAATAAAAATTAATCTTGTAACATAATGTAGTAGTTAAAAATTGTCGAAGGGGTTTTTTTCAAAAATAAAAAATTTACGGTGTTTCAGACTGACAGTATGCAATTTTTGACCAAAAAATGTATGTTAACTTATTTATAAAAATTATCTATTAGAAAAATTTTAAAAAAACCTCTCGACATTTTGCAGAAAAAGTCGTTATTAAGATTAAAAAAAAAAAAGTTAAAAGATATTGAAAATGGATTGATTAATATTGCAGACAGTGCATTGAGACAGGTAGCGATCCTAATCCGACACCAGGTCACATTTTTTGCTTAATTCTTAGAAGTATAGAGAATAAAAATCCGTAAAAAAAATCGAAGTTTTAAAAATTCGAGGTGTATGCAACTCCTTAATACCACATCATGAAGTACCTGTTATAAAAAAATATTAGATTAAGTTATTATTTATTATTGGAAAACGAGAAATAAGATGTCTTTTAGAACTATGTAATTCCTTTATATTTTTAAAGCAGACTAATAGCACTACCAAAATTGGATACACTGTAAATGGAATTAAATTTATATTGCCAACAAGCGTTTAAACGCAATACTCCTAAAGCGATATTTTATTCTAGATATATATTGCAATTCTATATACTGGCAAAGTTTCAATGCTTGGAAAGTAGAATGTGAAATAGATGGGCCAATTAATTTAAAATTTGATTCCATTGTATTGTCTCAAACTAATTACAAATACTTAAATGTTAATTGCTTTTTGAAAGTTTATTTAACTGGAAGTTAAACAGTTTGAGTGAATATAAACCTTGAAGATTAATTTGTATTGTCTTGTGATTAATATTAATACATTAAGTACATTATTATTCAAATATATATAATATTCTCTATTTCACTCTTTTGAAAACTACAATTTAAAATTCATTAAATTTCAATAGTAAGAAATTCTTTTGTATAGGATAATCCCCTGATAAGAAATAAAATTTAAATATATAATAGAAGACTGTTTTTAGTCAATTTCCACTGGTTTATTTTAAATTGCGATGACGCGTTTCGCTGTCGATGCAGCTTCTTCAGATCTACATTTTACACTGTCAAGTTAGGTTTAATGTTCACAATTTTATATAATTTCTTAATTATAATATTACACCTAATTAAATTACATTGATAGTATTGGAAAACCCACACAGATTTTAAATTAGGAGAATAAATTCAATAATGGTGAATTATTTGAATCTACCTGGTCGTTGAGTAAAGTACCTGTAGTCCTTAATCAATTTATTTGCATTGTCTCTAAAAGATTTAGTTTTTAAACCTTTTTGTTGGGTGTGTAAAATTTTGAAATTCTTGTTAAATGTGTGATTTTCTGTTAAAAGATGATTAGCATATGTTGAATTAGACTTTCTATGGATGAAACTTTTTCGTGTTCTGTAATTCTTTGTATAAATGTACGTCCAGTTTGTCCTATGTATGTTTTAGGACATAACCCACAAGTTAATTAATAAAACTCTGATTTATTGCCTTTATTGATTTGTGGTTTGTAGTTTTTGAGATATTTCCCTATAGTATTGTTAGTCTTGTAAGCTATGTTGATATTTTTTTAATTTAAAAATTTTCCCAGTTTTTTCTGTTGGTTTGCCGAAATAGGTTAAGCATTTAAATGTGGTATTTCTGTCCTTAAAACGTGGGTATATTTCTGAGATTGCCTTGTTTCTAAGTTTTTTCCTAACGATATTATCGATTAAAGTAACCGAATAACCGTTGTTAATGGCTACTTGTTTTATGTAGTTTAATTCTTTAGTAAAATTGTCCTCTGATAAGGGGATATTAGTTAGTCTATGTATAAAACTATGATAAGCTGCGAGTTTATGATGGTTAGGGTGGTGAGAACCTTGTCATACAGATACCACAATTCACAATAGTTCTCACCACTCTAACCATATTTATGATGAATTTCCATCAAGTAGAAGCTACAACCATTCAAAATAAAATTTAAATAAAATTTTATAATTATTTAAAATAGAAAGTAAATTATTTAAATTAGCGAGAACCTTTAAAAACCCTTAACAAAAAGGAACTGGAACAGATTTAAAAGACGGAGTTTTTAAGATTTTCAAATGACTAAATTGTACCACCCATTTTTACCTTTCTGAGTGGTTAACCATATACAAATCTACCCTGCAGCCAATGACGATACGAGTTTCATTCTTAAAGTAACTCATCTTGTTTAGTTGTTTCCTCGAACTTCATAAAGTTTCTTCTTTAGAAACTATGTGTCGCCATAAGTATTAAATTAGAAATATTTGTATTTCACAGAAATATTAAGGGCGGCCCGTGGCTCCGTGGTACAGAAGGTCGAGGGTTCAATACTGCAGGTCGGTATACCTATTTATTAAATTATTAAGTACATTTGGCCGGGTATATGTAAATTGCCTCCCGAGATAAAACTGAACCCTAAATAATAGGTAAATTGCCTCCCATAAATTTTAGCTACCTTGTATAGATGTGTAAATTGGGTCCCGGTTAATAAATAATAAACATGGTTTATAAGTTTGATTTTATTGAAGAACAAAAAATGTAGACAATAAATTAAAAGAAAATACCTAATTCTAAGTTTTAAGATATAGCCCAAACCTTAAAACTACCTATAATACTAAAGTGTAAACGTACTTGATGATACTTCACAAATATATATAATAAAATATACATAATATTCTATACAAACATATATAATAACACTGGTCAACACTAGTCATGCCACAAGAACTTTGAGAGCTAATACTGTTTTAGCTAACTACCCTCATTATTAAACTGCAGTTGTTTTGTTTCAATTAGCCTCAGTTTTCTTGTGATACGGTAATACTTATAACTAGTACTACGGCAATAAAAACAAAGGAACGTTCGCGAAGAAATAGTCATAAAACTATTTGTCTGTGGTTTCATCAAAATATTCTGATTTATTAACTGCGTTAACATGTCGAGAAAGTGTAGTAACGATCCTAACTCTTTTTGTTATGTTTGTGGTGAACTGACCTTCAAAAAAAACAAGGCGAAATTTCACAAAACTAGTCTTGGAGAGTTATCACTGGGTGTTTTGGTTTCGCTGTGACCCATCAAGACAAATCCTGGGCCCCTCATATTTGTTGCATCACGTGTGTGAAGAATTTAACCGATTGGAAGAAAGGGTCCCGTCGTATGCCATTTGCTGTACCCATGATTTGGACCGAACCAAGAGATCACATTTCGGACTGCTATTTTTGTCTTACTGACGTAAATGGTATAAATTTCAAGAAAAAACACAGTTATTTACCCTAATTTAGCTTCAACCATAATACCAGTCCCTCATAGTGAAAATTTACCTATACCAGTTACATCTGCGTCCGTTGAGATTGACGATATACAATCCTCCACTTCAAGCCAATGTGTTGATGAGGACGATGACTCTGAGTTTGAAGAAACTCTAACCAAGCCACACTTGATAACTCAAGAAGACCTAAACGATTTGGTTCACGATTTAAATTTATCAAAAAAGCACTCAGAACTATTAGAATCACGATGGAATAAGAATGGATGGAATTTGCTACATCATGAAACTAAAATCAGCTATTTTCCAAATCGTGATCAACACTTCAGATCATACTTTTCTCAAGGCGGGGACATGGTGTATTGTATTGATATAAATGGGATTATGAAGATTTTGGAAATCGATTTTGATCCCTCCCAGTAGCGTTTATTCATTGACTCTTCTAAAACAAGTCTAAAAGCACTGCATAACGGAAATATACTTCCTTCTATACTTCTGGCCCATGCTGCTAATATGACAGAAACTTATGAAAACATGAAGTTATTACATGAAAAAATCAAGTACGGTACATATTCTTGTGTGGCGATTTAAAAGTTGTTGCCTTATTACTCGGACTTCAGCTGGGTTATACTAAATTCTGCTGCTATTTATGCGAATGGGACAGTCAAGACAGAGCAAACCACTATCATAAAAAAATATGGCCTACGCTTGCATCCTTAATTCCTGGACAAAAAAATGTGAAGTATTTACCCCTTGTAGAGCCATCTGAAGTACTTCTTCCACCATGGCATATCAAATTAGACCTGATCAAAAATTTTGTAGAGGCAATGGATCGCAATGGGAGTGGATTTTTGTATCTAAAGAAAAATTCCTCATAATAAGTGATGCAAAAATAAAAGAGGGTATTTTCGTAGGACCTCAAATCAGGGAGTTAATAAAAAATCCGATATTCGAAGAAAAATTGAGCGATTTAGAAAAACCGGCATGGAAATCTTCTAAGAATGTTGTTACAAATTTTTTGGGTAACCATAAGTGTGAGAGCTACAGAGAGTTGGTTAGCGAGCTATTGTTGGCTTATCAAGCATTGGGTTGCAACTTGTCACTCAAGATTCATTTTTTAGACTCACACCTGGATTTTTTTTCCTCAGAATTTTGGGGCTGTGAGCGATGAGAGGAGAAAGGTTCCATCAGGACATTTCTAAGATGGAAAAATGTTACCAGAGCAAATGGAACCCAAATATGTTGACAGATTACTGCTGGACAATCAAAAGGGACCAACCGGAATCTAAATTTGCTAAAAAATCTTAGATCGTAACTTCATAATACAACTTTTTACATTTTTGGTTCAGGAGGTCATTGTTTTTTTTGTTGAAATATTTTAAATTACTTAAGAGAAAAAAATTCTTGGCTAACAGATTTTTTTAATGTTTGTTTTACTGCCAACCACCTATTAAAGTAAAAAATATCATAAAAGTCCATGTGGCACGACAAAGTTACAATTTTGTTTACAAGTGTAATTAATCTTTAGCATCACAATGCTAATTTCGTTGTTTTTGTAAAGCTCGATCATTTTTGCGATGAATTTTTTGCGATTTTTTACATTGATATTATGAATTTTAGCAGATAAATGAACACTTTGTAATTCACATAAGTTTCTGTTTGGAATTCTTTAAGCTTTTCTATAAAAATATTTGGATAAGCTTTATAGAAGGAGTCGTTAAAATGTTTGTTAAACGATTTACAAGCATTGGTAGTACGGGTAAGTTCCGGTGAATTTTCAGCCCAAAGATATAGAAAAAACAAAGAATCCTCTGATATGTAGTTGTCTATTAAATAATCAGAATATTTTTGAATATTTCCTAAGTCGGGTGCAACTGATAGTAAGTCAAATACGAAGCAATCGCTGACTTCATCCGGTTTTAAAAAAGTAAGGGCAAATGTCATTCATGACCATTTTCCAACTTCAGAAGTTTTATCTTTATATAAACATGTTTTTTTTCAAACTTCAGAAGTTTCATCTTTATATAAACACTTGGATTTTTCGGTACCAACATTGTGAAAAATGAAACCAATATCCAGCTATTTTCGCTAGTGGCCAAGTTTGTTGAACAACCTTGTGAATACCTTTTTCAAAATCAATGACAGCTTCCAAAATTTATATTTAAAAATATCCGTTCTGAAATTAAATAATTTTACATAAGTCTCCGTTCGTTTATCAGGCAACAACGAAAAAATTAATGAAATAAAAATGTTCGTTGTAACACCTATGAATAGTAAAAAATTGCCAAAAGAACTGAGGGAAATAAGACCTTTTCCAAAAACTGGATATTTCATTTACAACAAAATACAACTATTTGTTGCTTGCTGCGCCACATAGGTCAGCTCTCAGAGACAAGGGGAGCACCAGGCCAGGCAGTGCAGAACAAGGCTCTGAGGATAATCATAGAAGCCCCTTGGTTTATGCGAAATAACCAGTTACAGAGAGACCTCGGCGTGCCAACCATAAAGGCACACATGAGGCAAACTCAAATGAAGTTTTTTGCCAAGGCGTTCCAGCTTCACAATCCAATCATCAGAGACGCCTTTCTAACCCTCCCCTATGCCCGCAACCAATTCCCGAAACCCGCAGACCCCCTCTGGGATGAAGACGATGGCCCTCCGAACCCACCCTGATAGAAGAATGTAAAACTAGGTTAAGTTAGCATAGGCCCTAGATTAAGTTAGATTAAGTTATAATCATGTTAAAAAACACATTTCCTATGTTAAGTTTAGTTAAGAAACACTATTGTAAATGTAGTTAAGTTAGAATAAGTATACTTTCTCACCATGTTAAAGCAACGTTTATTTAATAGAAGTAAGAGGCTATAACTTTCTTAAACATCAATAAAGAAAATGAAAAAAAAAACTTTCTATGTCAAATAGTTTTGGAGAAAATCGACAGACGGACGGACACCGAAGTGATCTTAAAAGTATTCCGTATTTAACACTAAAAAATGTATAAAAATTATTTATCTCTGAAAAAGAATTACTCTGCCAAGGAAAAGGTAAAAATCACCAATTATATTAAACATAAACCGTATTTTATGTCGGGAAAAATGGTTCATTAAATAAATCAGGATGGAACCTGCTTATTTTGTCCGATAAGCATTTTGCTGACTTTTCATATTGCTCAATAAAAAAAAACTTTATTTTCTCGGACCTTTTATTCAAATAAATATAAAAATGATAATTTACTCCCAAAATTTCGAACAGTAAATGATTCAAAAATTGTCCGGTCCCGATTTCTTGGAATATTCTTTCTCCTTTTAACATAAAGGAATTACTCTATTATCCGGTTTGAATTTCAGACTCGTAAACTAATAGTGTGGCAGTAGTTATTTACATATGTGCTGTGAGAATTACGAGCCTTAATAAAATCCAATTCAGCATAGATATATTTACGTGGTAGTGTCATATTACGTAATATATATGTAAATGTAGTAATATGCTCAGTATTTTATCTCCGATTACTTAGTTAGTTATATTAAAAATTATCCAGTTTATACAGTAGATTTAAAATTTTCATCGTGCAAATAGTTGGTGAGAGTCCGGCAGTATCATCATCCTAAGGTTTATATATATATATATATATATATATATATATATATATATATATATATATATATATATATATATATATATGTATATATATATATATATATATATATATATATATATATATATATATATATATAGATGTATATATATATATATATATATATATATATATATATATATATATATATATATATATATATATATATATATCCGGTTTATAGCGTCACTCTGCGCCTTCCGGTTCCTAGCTCCCATTCTAGCCGATCATCCCAGTCACCTGGTCGTAGATTTCGTTCGGACATTGCTTTTATTATGCCCATAGACCAGGTTATTTTCGGCCTTCCCTTTTTCTTTCTTTCTGTAGGTGTCCACTGTAGGATTTGTTTTGAGATTCTATGGTATTGCATCCTTTGGTCATGGCCGTACCACTTGAATTGTCTCTCCTGTACGTCCTCTATCAGTGTTCTTTCCATTTTCATTTTTGACCAGACCCTTTTATTTGATATCCTATCGAGCTTGGAAATTCTTGCCGATCTTCGCCAAAAATCCATTTCCAGAGCATTTAACTTTCTTTCAAGAGTTCTGTTTAGTTGCCATGTTTCGCACCCATATAGAACTATACTTTTGAAGATGACGTTGTAAATCTGTTTCTTTCTTTGCCTACTGACATTTTTTGACCACAGAATGGAATTCATGGCACCGATCAGTCCTTTCTCCTTTGCTATCCTCTCTTCCACTTCATTTTCTGTTCTTCCAGTGCTGTCTATTCTAGTTCCCAGGTAAGTATATTGGTCGCATGCTTCAATTTCGATGTTATTGTCCAGTTTCAGGTCCTGCCTATCCCCACCGATTCGCAAGTACTTTGTTTTGCTCATGTTTACTGTGAGTCCCCACTTGTTATATTGATCTATGAGCTTCCTTGTCATATATTCCAGATCTTCTGATGTAGCGGATAAAGTGTCGTCTCATCGTCTATTTCGATACCCATTCCTCGACAACTCTTCCTCCAATGATCGAGGGCCGCATCAATATATACTTTAAATAACGTTGGGGACAAGCAACACCCTTGTCTAAGACCTTTTGTGACGTGAAAGCTTTCAGATATTTCTTTACCAATCTTTGTTCTTGATTGACAATTTGAATATAGTTGTTTTATCGCTTGTATGGCAGTAACGTTAATAGATGTTCTTTCCAATACCTGCCACAGTTTCTTTATTTGTACATTATCGTAGGCCTTTGTTAAATCAATAAAGATTAGATGGACTTCTCTGTTAGTTGCTACTTTCTTTTCGGTTAGTTGATTAAGGCCAAAAATGTTCTTCCTGCTCTGAATCCCGCTTGCTGTTCAATTTCGTACGGAGCATATTCTTGTTCAATTATTGCTCTAATCAGTTTTCCATAAAGTCTGCTTAAGGAGCTGGTGACCGATATGCACCTGTAGTTCTCACATTTATCCTTCCTTTCCTTTTTGTGAAGTGGCGTTATCCATGCCATTTTCCATTCTTCAGGAATTTGGTCGCCATTTATAAATTTTTCGAAAAGGTTGGTGAACATGTCCTTTAGTTTGTTAGATCAAGATTTCAACAATTCTGCAGGAATTCCCTCTGATCCACTAGTTCTACCGTTCTTCATTGTTTTGATTGCCTTTGATATCATATCTCTATTTATTTTTATACTTGATCCCTGAACTTTGTGAGTGGATGGAGACTGGGTAATAAATTCTGATCGATGTTCAGCCATTTCGTGTTGGTAATGGTCTTTCCATGTTTTCATGCTTATAATGGGTAATGGTGTTTTTTTGAGAGAGTTATTTGCTCTTAGTGCTCTAACGAGTTTCCAAGCCTCTGATGATCGGCTTCCCCCAAGATAATTTCCTCTCTCATAGCATTTCTTCTCCCACGTTTCGTCTCTATTCTGTTTGATCATTTTTTTCTAGTTTCTTTGTATCTCTCTGAATTTTTCTCTGTCTGTATCTTTTTCGTCGTAAGCCACAGTTCGTATGCTTTCTGTTTATTCTTCTTTTTTTCCTCCCAGTCTTTGTTCCACGTTAATGTGTCGTTTCTCACCTTCTCCGATCCTTCACACACACCCAAGGCTTCCTTTGCTGCATCATGTATTGCAGCAATGGTTTTTCTATATATTTCCATCGTGCTGCTTGTCACATCTTTTGCCTCTAATTTTCATCTGATCTCCTCTGGTAGACGTGTCTAGTACTGTCCTCTTGTAGATGTTTTATATTATATTCGGTTTTAGTTATTTTACCGGTCTCTGCAAATTTTGTCATTTGTCCTGAGTGTTTGTACTTAATTTTGAATTTTGCTTTCAGAATATAATGGTCTGATCCGCATTCGACTCCCCTGTACACCCGGACATCATTTATTTTCCATTGTGATTCTTGTTTTATGATGATATAATCTATAATCGACCGCAGTTGTCTCGTTTCTTGGTGCCAGGTGTATTTGTCGATGTCTTTATGTTTGAAGAAACCGTTTAGAATTTTTAGTTTGAATGCTCTACATGTTTCGATTAGTCTTTTCCCATTGTCGTTGAGCGTTTTTTCTCCATTACTTCCTACAACGTCATCGTTCTTTCTGTTACCAGTTCTTCCGTTAAAATCTCCCATCATTAGGGTTTGTCTTTGATTTCCAATCTTACTTAGAACATCTCCTATTTCTTTTTGAAATATTTCTTTTTCTTCAAGTGGTGTATCATCATTTGGGGCATATCCACCCACAATTGTTGTTTTGTGGCCTTTTATGGTTACGTTTACTGTTATTATTTTCTCTGATACTGCTTCCCAATTACTTATTTTCTTTTTGAGTTTTTTGTTAATCACTATCAATACTCCTTTACTTTCCCGCAGATGTTTAGGCACTCCGGTATACATGTGTATATAATCTCCTACAGTTTCGATTCCTGTACCTTTCCTTTTTCTTTCCGTTAAGACAGCAATATCTAGTTTTAGGCTTTGTATTCCAGCTATTATATCTTCTGTCTTTCCTAACCTTCCTTGAGTGTTCCACGTTCCACATTTCATTTCCATTTTCCGTTGCGTATGTCGTTTTCCGTTTAGACCGTCCGTTTTCCGAGGCCTTTGGCCAGGATTTTTTGCGAATGTTTGCTTTTTACTAGTAATGAGGAGCAAGACCATTGCCTAAACCCCCAACCTGGAGGGCCAGGTGATTTTTGATCAGGGTTTTCTTCCCCTAGCCTTTAATGTCCCAACATCTCACTACAAAGCAGCAGTTTGGTAAGGATAGGAGGGATAAGCGGTATGGGCTAGGATTTAGGGTGGGTCATGATGCTCCCAATACGTCGGAGGTGGAGAACATCAAGTGCATCGCGTGGGCAGAGATGCCGAACCCTGAAGTAGGTCTATCCCCCTTGGGAAGTAGAGGGAGGTTAATTCAGACTAAAATAAAAATTCCTTAAGTTATATGTATAATATCTGCTGATATGTGTAAAGGAACTCTTGTACTATGAATAAAAACAATAAAATATCGTTATATTTAGAAATAATCAACTTCATTAATAAAATTTCAAGACACAGAAAAATCAACATAAAAAAAATTGTCCTCCTGTATCGGCCAGCAAAGATATTGGCATTTATACAAAACAATAATCACAAATGTATTGATTTGACAGCTCTGATATATTTGCTCAAGCCTCATTGGCCCAGGTCTTGCAGTTTCCACATTGTATCCAATCCTCTTGATGAGATTCAAGGTACAAAGGACAAATTGTCTCTTCCTAAATCGAGTTACGGGGAGGAATATGATTTTTTTCCTTTTTTTTTTACTTTTCTTGGTGACATCTTTTCCTGCAAGCAAACACTTGCCATTCTAGCTAACATCTTGTCCTGAAAGCAAACTCTTTCCTCGCATAGCTGATTCAACACTTTTTATCTGCTCTTTTCTGTTCCAGTATCTTTTTGTATGGAGAACTTATGTAGATTTCACTCCTTTCCGTTTTACGACGTCGTGCATTAGCTCTTCTTTTCGAAGCATCAGGAACCGGTGACAATTTTGGGACTATTGCTTTAAAATTGTCAACTGATTGGTCAATGTCAGCGGGAGCTTGAGACTCAGATCGTTGAGAGGTGGCAGTTTGAGGTTCGGAATCAAAAGTGGCAGTTTGAAATCCAAATTGTCGAGAAGTTGAAGTGGTCATTTCTATCTGTTGAGAGGTTAAATTTGTCAGAGATTCGGATTGTTGAGCTGTGGCAAATTGAAGTTCGAAGTCAGAAGTAGCAGTTTGACATACAAGTTGTCGAGAAGCTGAAGGGGTCATTTCTACCTCTCGAAAAGTTGCATTTGTCAGTTGTGACTGTCCAGAAGTCGAATTTGGCAGTTCTGATACGGATTGCTGACTTTCTGTGACGTTGGTCATATCCGAAGCAATAAAATCTAAATCACTATCACTATTTTTGAAATCCGAGAAAAAAAATTTTCAGGTGGCCCGTCTTACTTATTTTGACCCATATATAGCAACAATAGCCGTGCCCGCGGCTCCGCTCGCGTGGACTTGATTCACTATTATCGTCACCGCTTATTCCTTATGTTACCTAATGTAATAAAATATAGCCTATAACCTGGATAGAGAACATATGTATTTTATAAAGAAACACCTAAATCAGATAAGTAGTTCTTGAGTGCTAAGCGCACTAACGGACAGACAGTCACAAGTTGTGTTTTATATATATTATAGATTTTTTTTTTTGATAAATATTAAGTTAAGAATTAAAAAAAAGGCACGTAAATCGGATAAGTGGTTCTCAAATGATAAGCATACTAACGGATAAACAAATAGACAAAGAGATGTTACGTTTATAAATTATATAGATTATTATTATTATTATATAACCTGGCCAGAGAACATACGTATGAATTAAAAGAAGAACTCGTAAATCGGATAAGTGCTTCTTGAGTGATAAATGCACTAACGAACAGACAGACAGACAGAGAGACGTAGCATTTTATATATTGTTATATAATATTGTTCTATATTTAACGGTTTAGGCAGCGTATTGCAAGAGTGTGTAATAGCGGCAAACTTCTTTCCGACTTAATGTGGTATTGGCACATTTGGGAACAAAGAACTGACATCAAAAGAAATTAAAATTTCACCTTCATTAAGAACTAGATTTTTTGTTTTATTACTGAATTCTAAAGAATTCTTCACTGCGAAAGTATTTAATGGTAATTTCTCAAGTTCTTTTGATAACCATTTGGATATTAAATATGTGGGTAAACCGACCGATGAAACAATGGGTCGCATTGCTTTTCCAGGTTTGTGAATTTTGGGTAAGCAATACAACTTTGGTATGATCGGATTACTCACATTTAATTTAAATCTTAGCGAATCGGAGATAAGATTCTTACATTTCTTTAAAGAATTTTTAACCTCTGTTATCATTCTCGGCAATGGATTTCTTATTACCTTTTCATAAGAGCCAGATTCGATAAGATTGTCTACACGTTCAAAGTAATCTTTCTTATTCCATATAACAACCTTATTTCCTTTATGCGCTGTTAAGTAGAAGTCAGAAGTCAATCATCGCTCCTGATGAAGCTAACATGGTTAGCGAAACGCGCGTCGAGAACAAAAATAAAGTGTTTGGTATAGTGGTGATATATACTGAGTAGATAATATAGTAATGCACATTATTTGAAATTGATACATCCAGACGTATTGAATTGAGAACCTCCGTTTTTGAAACAGATTAAAAGTGTGGCTATTACTACATGCAATTACAATTAAGTAGCACAAATTCGGTGCTTTTTACTCAGATATTAAAAACAAAATGACCGATACGAGCTCATTAATTCACAAGGCCAATTAAGGTGTGAAAACACCTTGCATTAGATTGTAATTTCTAACGAGTACTGATTAATGCAGAATGTAGACTGGCGTCTCTGTTAAAGGCAATTTTATGTCACGAAGGATACATGTATTACTCTCAGTAATTTGAATTTTTTTTATAAAATAACGAGTGTAAATAATCTGACATGCAATCTTGTCTAGAATAGTCAAAACATCTGGACAATCTAAACTTACAGTATGTCAAGTAGGAACGTGTCCATGATAATTCATTTTTGTTATATACGATTCTAGCGATCCAACAAAAAATCGGTAGAGGGAATATTTGTTTACGAGGTATTTTATTAAAAGTATTAGTCAATTCCGAATTTCCGTCGAAATCACGTAAAATTCAAAATGAGCCACTTGTTTGCGCGTCGGTTCAAGGCAGTGTTTCTTTGTTTCCATCCAAAAGGGCCTAAAATGACACATTCCACGGCCGCTAAATATATCAAAAAATCGGTAACGTTTGTGAAGAAATGGGTAAATCATTTTAACGAAACAAAAAATGTCGACGACTTGACAAAACGGGGCTCGATAGGCAAAGTCACTCCGAAAGTCGAAAAACGAATCGTGTTTTCACAGGACTCGAAATTGACGCTGCGTCAGGGAGCGGCAAAATTAAGAAAATCGGGTTTGAATGTGTCCCATGAGACCATTCGACAACATCTTCGTGCTCATGATGTCAAATTCAGAAGCCCGTTGAAGAAACCATTGCTAAGTGAAAATCACGTCGCTTGATCCCACGATAAGATATTAGAGTGACCCTCACAATCGCCGGACGCCAACCCTATTAAAACATTTGGTCCCTTGTAAGGAGAAAGCTTAGACGAAAGATTCTGATGACTTTGACTCAGATGTCTAGCGAGATTCGAAAAATTTGCCGCGGGCACAACTAGTTAATTATATAATTTGATAAATATATAACTTTCTTTAAACTGATTTTCGTTACCATATATATATTTGGGTTTAACTGTATACATACACAAGTAATATATAACAATTATACAACTAAGTGTTGTGTTCCCATTCGCCTTCTCCAAACCTCTCTATCGTCCGCCATTTCTTCGTCCATTCCTCGTGACCTCATGGCTTGTCTCATATCTTCATTCCAGGAGCTACGTGGTCATCCTTTTTTATTTCTTCCCGATGGTTTCCATGTCCAGAGCCTTTTGGGCCATCTTGTATCGTTCATTCTGAGTAGGTGTCCAAACCATTTTAATCCTCTATTTTCTATTCTTTGTATAATTGTTTCTGTCGCTGCTGTTCTATTGCGTATTTCTTGGTTTGTTATGTGTTGGAATTTGGACACTCAGGCGCTTCTTCTCAGGTAATCCATCTCTATCGTCGTTATTTTTCTTTTATCCTCTTCTTTCATTACCCAAAGTTCACTACCATAACTTAAAATCGATTCTACCATTGTTCTTCCAATTCTCTTTTTGTTTTGTGTAGTTATGTTTTGATCCCACCATATTTAGTTAAGAGCTTCTATGATCCTCCTGGCTTTTTGTATTTTATTCTGTATTTCCTTTTTACCAATACCATTTTTGTTGTCAATCAGTACTCCTAGATATTTAAATTCCTTGACTTGTTTGACATGTGTATCGTTGTTAATTAAGACATCAAATTCTATTTCCGAGTTCATAACCATATACTCCGTCTTTTCAAGGTTTACGTCTAGTCCTCATTCCTTGTAGTCTGTGTATAATCTCTTCAATACATATTCCATATCGAATGCATCTTGTGTTATTATTACTTGGTCGTCTGTAAAGTTTAACGATAATAGGTGTTTATCACTAATGGTGATGCCCATGCTTTGGCAAGTGGTTCCATTTCTTTAGAGCGTTGTCTACTTAAATAAGATTGGTGAAAGGCAACACCCTTGTCTTAGACCTTTTGTAATGTGGATAGCTTCCGAGAGATAGCGTCCTTGTTTCACATATCCTATATTTTCAATATATAACTCTTTTATTGTTGTTATCATCCCTTCTTTTATCCCTACTGTTCTCAAGACATGCCAAAGTTTATTTCTCGGTACACTATCGTATGCCTTCTTGAGATCTATAAAGGTCATATGTATTTCGTCATCTTTTTGGATCTTATTTTCTATCAATTGTTGTAAAGTAAACAAGTTGTCTATACACGACCGGCCCGGAGTAAATCCGCTTTGGTTTTCGGATATATTTCCTTTAATTGTTTCTCTTATTCTATTCTGCAATATTTTACCGTACAGTCTGTTCATAGTGCTTGTAACGCATATACCTCTATAATTATTAGGGTATTTTCTATTGCTCTCTCTTATAGATTGATGAAATGTAACTTTTTTTCCATTCGGTAGGTGTTCTTCCTTGTGATATACAATTATTAATTAAGCTTGGTGCTTGTTCTCCACATGGTTATACCTCCATTTTTAATCATTTCTGCAGAGATATCACCTAGTCCGGCCGCCCTTCCATTCTTCATCGTTTTTAGATTTGCTGGTACTTCCTCCATGGTTATTTCGTCCCAGTCCTTTCCCTCTGTGTCTTCTGATTCATTGTCCTCTATACTAAGGAGTTCTTGTCTGTTTTCAGTTAGTAATATTTCGTAATAATTTTTCCATTCTTCCAGGGGTATTAAATTTACGGCCCTCTCTTTATTGTTCGTTTTCATATTTTTGGTTTGCAACATTTCTGTCGATTGTGTTCCTCCAATATACGTGTTAATCTGTGCACATTTTCGTTCCCAGTATTCATTTTTTTTCTTTTTTTATTTTCTTACATACCTCTCTATTTTTTTCTTTGTATTCTGCCCGTGTAGTTTCTGACTTGTATGTTAAATATTTTTGGTGTAATCTATTTTTTTCCTCTATTAGTTCTTTTAATTGATATGTTATATAATATCTGCATGGTTTTTTTTTTTTCTTCCCACTTATACTCTCCTAAAGTTTCTTGTGCCACCTTGTGGATCACTTTTTTAATGCGTTCATATTCTTGCTCTATATCTTCGGTTGGTTCCAGTGTAAGTAATTCATTGTGTAACCTTCTTTGATAAAGCTCTTTAATACTTTCATGTTGAAATAGATAAGTTTTGTATCTTTTCTTTTTATTTCTATCTTGTCTTCGTCTGTGCGATAAGTTTGTACATTTTAATTGTTTTTTGATGAAAAAGGGTACACTATTTTAGTAGTCAGTAGATGGTGATCTGTGTCACAGTTGACTTCTCTCTTAACTCTGGTGTCGTATATCTTGAATGTGGATTGAACTTTAGTTATAATATAATCTATTATGGATTTCTGATTTAATTATGGTCTCTCCCAAGTAAAGCGATGAATATTGTTAATTTCAGATCAAATTGATAACACAGTTCTAGGACCCTCTCTCCATTATCATTTTCTACGTCTTCTGCGTAGTTTTCTACTGTTACGTTATTTGTTTGGCTTTTACCTCTCGCATTTAGGTCCCCTGCGATTATACCGTCATAAGAGGGATTTCGTTACTAACTAACAAAAAAAAAAGGAAACTTGTGAAAGATACACTAAAATTTAAAAAAGAAAACCGTTAATATTAAAAAAAAACTTTTAGTCTGTTAAGGAAATTATGAATGTAGGAATTATTTTATGATTTTATGCCAAATATTAAAATATCTAAACAAATTCTTTTAAATTTTCCAATTCAATTATCCCAGGGAATAACAGAAATGATTCTAGAATTCTTATTTGGAAAAGGAATTGAAATGGATCACGTAAGTTTGTCCAGATTATAAATAAAATTTGTATATAAACTTGAACCCAGATCTTAATGTAACAGGATTTAAGTTTCAGTAGTCAAGTTATTTCCAGTTCATTGACTGATATAAAAATCTTTGTATGTGTGTGTTTTTTTTAAATATATTATTATATAACGTACTTGCTTGTTATTTGATAATATATTTAAAAAAACACTACAAAGATTTTTATATCAGTCAATTTAGAAAGCTATTAACTAAATAGCACCTTGGCCACGAGTAAATTGATCACTTTAAGACCTTTAATTTCATTATATAGTTGATATTAAAATGAAAAAAAGCACCATTACCTGCACACCTTCTTTGCTTAAACAGCAACTAAATAATTTGGCCACGTTGTCTATGACGCGCTCGAGGACAACGTTCTTGTATTCGACTCGTGTAAAAAATTGTGAGAAGGAGAGGCTTTTGTGAATTATTATTTGCGCTTATTGGTATAAAAGGAGTGATTTATGAATAATAGTCATTTATGATGGAGACAAACGAACTGACATTAAAAAAAAAATCAGTTATTCTGTAATTATTTATTTACATCCGTATATAATAACTTTTTTTGAAGAAAATAAAAAAAGAACTTTAAAAAAATGCCAGACAGTTTTTACGTTTAAGTTTTTATAGGATGTTATTAGGAGAGAATAATGATATACATTTTACATATCATAGCACAACCATATATCCAATTGTTTATCTCCGAAGAGGGCAGTTAATTTAGAAATAATTTTAACCTCTAAAAAATTTTTCTGTAATGAATAATTCTAAGAGAACTTTTAAAAACATTTAAGTCGTTAATTTCCTTACTATCCCACTATTTTATACAATTGTAAGTTGAAGCACCGCATTGTTAACATTTTGATTAGAATTGTAAACAGCTCGAATCTGTTAAGAGTGCAAAGCTTTTTTCATAGGTAAACTGGTTTTTTCGAGATACATTTAAATTCTAAAGTCTCCAGATATTTATTTTTCGGGATTGGCAGTCGATAGAAAGATGCGGTTAAGCTTAAAATACGATGGTACTTTTTGTAAGTGCGCGACGCAGATGGCAGCATCGTACAATGCACAGAGTTCGTATAGCGTCCCCTAGAGTAAGAAGTGCTTTCAATACTTAAAAAGGTGATCTCCAGTCTACAACAACAGCGTATAATCATCCATTGTCTCCACTTTTGTGGTGTAACTTCCATAGACATCTATCGTCAATTGAATGAGACATGCGGTGATGTTATTTTAGTTCTGAAAAATATACATTCTTGGGTGCGACAGTTCACAAAATCGGAACGTTACGAACCAGCAGGACTGACAACATGATTGCAAGTTGTTATGGGTGATCGCCAATTAGTTGTAAGCGATATGGCCTCCAAAGTTGGCATTTCTGTGGAATATGTGGATACTATCCTGTAGCAGTATGCAAAAAATCTCGGCGATAGCATGCCTCGAAGATGCCAGGCGATTATTGATGCAAGAGGCGAATGGACAACATACTAAGGTAATTGCTCCGTTGTTAACATATCGAGGATACATTGACGGCAAAAAAGTTCTCGAAACACATTTTTTCAAGAATACGAACGGTCACATTCTTACTTGACAGACTGTAACCAGAATTTAAAATTCTAATATTATATTGCGTAAAATTGTGTACTATAATTTCTACTATGCAATATGATAAACAAACTATAAAAATATTTTCTTTTTATTTTTTCTTCATTTTTTCCATGACGATTACACAGCCCCACAAAAAAAAAAGTGGGGTATACTTTTGATGCGATATATCAGATCCGTAGTATTTTTTTTCCCGCTGATCACGAATCTGACGTCAGAATATCGCCATCACATCTCAATTTTTTTCTAACCTCAAAAAATAGGTAAAAATTAGTAAAAAATTAAGAAAAATATACTCCTAAAAAATTGATTCAAGCTTTTTCATGAATCCAAAGATGTATTAATATGTATTCGGACACGCTAAGCTAATATTCATCGGTTGGGTTAAGCCATACAGTTCTGTTTTCTTTCTGACCTCAATAAATCAGACAGATATAGTGCTTCTCGAATACAAAAACGAATTCAAATTAAAATTCAACCGATTCTTACCAAATTTGGTACACGGGGGTTTTTTGGGTTGCTGATCATGAATCTGAGGTCGGATTTGTAAAATTCAAAATGGCGGATCCAAGATGGCGGACAAAATTTTTGAAAACCAACCGATGTCTACCAAATTTGGTATACAGTTGGAGAATCCTCAAACCTGATACTCTTAAACCCTAAACCCTGAAACCTTAGACTCCCACACCCTGTAACCTCAAAAAATAGACCTCAATAACCCTGTAACTTTAAAAATGAGACCCAATAAACTCAAAACCAGGAGTTTTAAACCATATACTCTCAAATAGTAGACCCTTAAGCCCTAGAATTGCGAAGGTTAGACCCGCGCCTAACTTTCCTTTTTTTGGCTGTATCTTGTTCTTTTTTCCGCGAATGACCTATTCAAAGGCTTTCTGCCCAAACGCTTTTGAGGACTTGTTTCTCTTTTTAGCGACCAGCAATAGTCCGCTAGCATATGGTCATCCCATCGTCCTTGATACCGATTTTCTATGATTTTCAGATCTTGGTGAAAACGTTCCCCTTGCTCCTCACTGTAGTCACCAAGATTATCTGGGAAATCATCGATGTGGGAGTCCAGGAAATGTAATTTTAGATTCATTAAGCAACCTAATGTTTGAAAATTTTTTACCATTTTCTCGACTATTTCTTTGTACTTAGGACTTTTATTATTTCCCAAAAAGTTTGTTGCGACTTCTTTAAAACTAAGCCAAGCAGCTTTTTCAACTTTATTCATTTTAGTAACAAATATTGAATCTTGAAACAATTTTCTTATTTGTGGCCCGTCAAATACGCCTGCCTTAATTTTAGCTTCAGAAAATTTCGGAAATTTTTTATACAAATATTTGAAACATGGGCCGTTTGTATCTAATGCTCTCGTGAATTGCTTCATAAGTCCAAGCTTAATGTGAAGCGGGGGAATAAGAACTTTTCCTGGATCTACCAATGGTGGAAACAATACATTATTTTCACCAGGAGTGAACGATTCTCTTGTTGGCCAAATTTTTTTCTTATAATGACGTTCCCTGTCTCTGCTATTCCACAGACATTTATAACAGGGATAAAGTGTAAACCCTGACTGTTGGCCAAGCAATATTGTTACAATTTTCAGATCTCCACAAATTTTCCAGTTATGATCAGCATATTTTATTTTTATCAAAAGCTGCTTCATTTTTTCATATTGCTCTTCCATAACTGTGGAATGAGCAATCGGAATGGGAGCGTAAACGTTGGTATTATGCAGCAAAACTGCCTTAATGCTCCGTTTAGAAGAATCAATGAACAGTCTCCATTCTTCAGGATCGTATGAGTTATTTTGAAATTCATCCATTAGACCTTTTACATCGGTACAATATGAAAGTGACAATTCCTCGTCCATTGTGAAATATTTTCGAAATTCTTCATCTCTGTTTCTATAATAAGAAATCGTAGCTTCTAGCTTAAGTAAATGTATTTTCTTTAAAAAGGAAGCAAGATGTTCTGAACCATCTTTGGATAAGCCTAAATCTCTGACTAGATCACTAAGTTCTGACTGTGATACGAGTATTGGTTCTGGTTTACGGTTGTATGGTAGAAATTCTTTATCTATGTCACTAGTATATGATAGGTTGTCACTAGAACATTCATTAGTAACAGTGTTTGAATCTTTTTCGACAGTCTCAATGTTTTCGGCATGAACTGATAAGGTGAAATCATTTGTTTCCATAACATCAGCATCAAGTGGTTCAGGAGGCGGAATTAGTTTAGTTGGTCTTGTTACTGTCGAAACATCGTTATAAGTAATAGTGCTTTTATTTTTTCGGTTATGCCTAGATACAACATTCATACAAAAGTAGCAATCATTTTCACTGTATGGTCTATTCCATATTGCTGGTCTGGAATATTTAATGGCCTTCTTATTGATGTACAACATTATTTTGCAAGAACTGCAAATGATGTGGGGAACCCAATCTGTATCCTGGTGCTGTATTTCAATGTTAAAACAATCCTTATATAAGGTTTTAATCTTATCCGTTATCGGTGACCCCATTTTACTCAATACGTGTTGACAGCAAATATAACAAAATGAATCACTGTTTTTATCGCACTTATGAAAAGTCCTTGTACCGTGAGACCGTTTTCCTGTAGCATTATACTCTACATGAGCCAAGTCACCCACACATGAAGAGCTACGGTCGCTGGATGACGACGGCTGCGGGCCCGCTTTCCCACCCTGACCAACCGCCGATACTGGGTTTCCGAGTCCCTGCATCGTAATTCTCTTTCTTCTACCTGCCATGACGGCATCTAAGCCATTATCCAGGGACTCTGCTGGCTAGTGGAGTAACACCGTTGCCCACCGTCACCACGTGGAGGTGCCCTGGATGCATGTAGAAGAATAAAAATCGACCGATGAATTTTCTCGGCGTTCAAAATGGCGCGAAAACATCTGCCATCTTGAATTTTGCAAATCCAACCTCAGATTCGTGATCAGCGACCCAAAAAATCCCCGTGTACCAAATTTGGTAAGGATCGGTTGAATTTTAATTTGAATTGGTTTTTGCATTCGAGAAGCACTATATCTGTCTGATTTATTGAGGTTAGAAAGAAAACAGAACTGTATGGCTTAATCCAACCGATAAATATTAGCTTAGCGTGTCCGAATACATATTAATACATCTTTGGATTCATGAAAAAGCTTGAATCCATTTTTTAGGAGTATATTTTTCTTAATTTTTACTAATTTTTACCTATTTTTTGAGGTTAGAAAAAAATTGAGATGTGATGGCGATATTCTGACGTCAGATTCGTGATCAGCGGGCAAAAATACTACGGATCTGATATATCGCATCAAAAGTATACCCCACTTTTTTTTTGTGGGGCTGTATTATCATTAAAGAAAGCAATTTTCCTGTATGAAAAGAATAATAATAAAGCTAGTTATTTTTTATTTATTTTTTTAGTCATTCCGAATAGACTATAGCACACAGTTCCAGATCGTTACACAATTTTAATTTAATAATAACATAATTAAGAACCAAATGTACGCAAAATTTTTAAATATCTTGAACTACAGAATCTCAAGCTAATAAAATTCATTAGATTAGTTTCGTTAAAAGTACATAAAAAGTAAAACTTCAAAGAAAAAGCAAAGAGTAATCTAAAAAATGAAAGTAACAATGACAATCAAAATAAATTTAGACAGAAATGTACAAATTAGAATATCATTCCAAGTTAAAAAATATATACAAAGTATATCTCTCAATCGTTTCACCCTAATAGAAGTATCGGTGACACTGCAGTTGCTGTCTCAACCGTCATTCTCCAGGCATCTCAATCCTAAGCGACCTGTCTTTACTCGTGCATACCCATACCAAGAAGAGATCTTACTTGGTCGGACCATCTTGATCTTTTACCTTCTACCTTCCCCGTTACTACAAGCTTTTCCGTAGCATCCACTTTCCTTATAATGTGACCAAAATATTTCAGGTACTGTCTACTAATTCTATTTGAATGTCGACCATTTATATCAAGCTCTTCAAGAAGAGATACATTAGTACCGTGTTCGGTATACGATACTCTGAGAATTCTTCGATATACCCACATTTCAAATACGTCGATTCGTCTTTTGCCAGCTTATTTAATGGTTCATGTTTCTGATATGTAAGTTGCTATGGTATTAGGGACTAAAAGTGTCGATAAAAATAAAAAATGGAGAACAAAAACACCATGGTTCAGTGCAGAAATCAAAGAGAAATGTCGTGAAAAGAAAGAAAGCGATCTTAAGTACAGGTCAATCAGGACAGATGAAGCATACTAAAGAATACGAACAGAAACTCACGAATTAGTAAGAAAAACAAAAACGGAATACTGGGAGAGATACACAAAAAAATTAGAATCAGACTTCTACGGTCGACAAACACAAATTTGGAGATTCATAAGACAGCAGAGCTGAGATGAAAGAACTAATAGAGAATACACACGTGAAGGAAGGAACGTGGGTAACATATCTTACACAATTATATAAAAGGGAACAGAGTATCACACTGCCACAAACACCAGAGATAACGATAAACGAAGAAACATATATAACGGAAAAAGACGTAATAGAAGCACTGGAAAAATTTAAAAAACCGTAAATCTCCCAGAGAAGACCAAATAGCTAATGAACTACTAAAATATGGGGGACACTCTTTGGTTAAACAACTCCAAACACTTATACAAAGGATTATAAGATCTAAGAGAAACCCAGATGAATGGAGAACAGCGACAGTTATACTAATGCACAAGAAGGGAAAAAGGAAGATCCAAATAACTATAGAGGCACAAAGCTACTAAACTGTACATTGAAATTAACAGCAAAGATTATTACAACAAAAATAAACGCGACAATACAACTGGAGGAAGAACAGCAAGGATTCAGAAGTGGGCGCTCATGCATCGATGCCGTATTCATTATGAGACAGGTAAAAGAACAATCCATAGAATATTATATACTGACACCACAAAACACTAAAAACATCCCAAACAGCAGTAGACCAATAAAAGAAGCATCGGGCGAGCGACGTAACGGTCGAGGACGTCGCGGGAAATGGCAGCTCGACCAAAACGATGAAGACCGGGCAACTGACAATGGACCTGCCAAAAGTGTTGTGGCGGCGAGTAAGCCGACACCCACCAATGCGGGAAAATCAAGGCAACGCATGAGTTATGCTACAGGAACAAACGAACACACCATGCGTTGCTTTGATAAAAGCACAAGTCCTGACAAAGAAACCACTGAGAAGGGAATCACTCGCCGCCTAGACCCACCTCCGCACTCGTGCCGCTCCTGGAGCGCTTTAGGGACTTCCCTGCAGCACGTGTGCTAGACCAATAAAAAAAAAAAAAACTACATTCCAGCATACTTGTGCCTGATAAATTTTAAAAAAGCTTTCGACAATGTGCAAATAGAAGATGTTATTCATCTATTATATAACAGGAGCATCCCATTAGACCTAATTAAAACTATCGAGAATATATATACGAGGCTGGTTTGAAAAGTCCGTGCAAAAATAAAAACTACTTATGTGTTTGGGGTAAACCTTTTTTATTTTTCGACATAGTCTCCTTTTAGGCTTATACACTTCGTCCAACGATGTTCTAGTTTGTTGATCCCTTCCGAATAATAGAATTTGTCCAAGTCTGCAAAATATCCATTAGTGTCTGCAATCACCTCCTCGTTTGAATAAAATCTTTGTCCCGCCAGCCATTTCTTCAAATTGGGGAACAAATAGTAGTCCGAGGGAGCCAAGTCTGGAGAATAGGGGGGATGTGAAACGAGTTGGAATCCTATTTCCATTAATTTTGCGACCACAACTGCTGAGGTGTGTACTGGTGCGTTGTCGTGATGGAAAAGGACTTTCTCGTGGGCCAATCGCGGGCGTTTTTCTTGCAGCTCGGTTTTCAAACGGTCCAATAACGATGAATAATATTCACTTGTAATAGTTTTACCCTTTTCCAGATAGTCGATGAGGATTATCCCTTGCGAATCCCAAAAGACAGTCGCCATAACCTTTCCGGCCGAAGGAACGGTCTTCGCCTTTTTTGGTGCAGATTCCCCCTTGGTAACCCATTGTTTAGATTGTTGTTTGGTCTCAGGAGTATAATAATGTATCGATGTTTCATCCATAGTGAGGAAACGATGCTTAAAATCCTCCGGATTCTTCTGGAACAGCTGCAAACCATCCTTGCAACACTTCACACGATTCCGTTTTTGGTCAAGCGTGAGCAAACGCGGCACCCATCTTGCGGATAGCTTTCTCATGTCCAAATGTTTATGCAAAATATTATGTACCCGTTCAGTTGAGATGCCCACAGCACTAGCAATCTCACACACCTTAACTCTTCTGTCATCCATCACCATATCATGGATTTGATCAATGATTTCTGGAGTCGTAACCTCCACAGGCCGTCCAGAACGTTCAGCGTCACTGTGCCCATATGGCCAGTCCGAAAATTTTGAAACCACTTATAAACTCTTCTAATCGAAGGTGCAGAGTCACCATAATGTTTATCAAGCTTCTCTTTAGTCTCCTGAGGCGTTTTGCCTTTCATAAAGTAATGTTTAATCACCACACGAAATTCTTTTTCGTCCATTTCTTGAAAATCACTCGACTTCCTTGATTCACACGAATGCCAAACACAAAGAAATAGACCAATATGGCTGAAACTTGGTGTGCGTTCATTCAAGAGATGCTACTAACTAAACATGACCTCGATACGCGCCGGTGGTGCCATCTCTCGGACTTTGCACGGACTTTTCAAACCAGCCTCGTAAAGACAATAAAGTAGTCACAAGATTAGCAGAAAGAATGACAGAACCAATCAACTATGAATCTGGAATCAGGCAGGGAGACTCTTTAAGTCCTCTTCTATTTAATATTGTCATGGATGAAATTACAAAGAATGTCAAATGAAGCAATGATATAGAATGGGTAACAGAGAACTTAAAATTATATGTTATGCAGATGTCGCGATAATAAAGGCTAATAGGACAGCGGGATGCCTCAATGATACTATATTTAGAAATAAATTCCTCACTGTAGAGACCAAAACAAGAATATACAAGAGCGTAATACGACCAGTAATGACTTACACATCTGAAACAAGACCCAATACGAGTATAACACAGAGGATGCTGAAATCAACTGAAAGGAGAATACTTAGGAGATGTACAAACAAGACACTCAGGGATAGAGGAAGGCGTGAAGACATAAGACGAACATGTAATATAGAAAATATGAATCAGTGGAATAGGATCAACACATAAGAAGAATGGCAAACAACAGGATAGTACGGATGGCAAGAGACAAGTCACCGAATGGAAGAAGATCAATGGGGCGTCCAAGAAAGGGATGGAGCGACGATCTATAGAGCAGGGTACAGAGAAAGAAAACAGACAATAGTGCCTAGCTATAAGTCGGAAGAAGAAAAAGAAATTGCTATGAGAAATATAAGGCTGGATGGCAATCTTAACTTAATATAAATCGATATTACGAAATAAAATTTCGGAATATGGTTTGTTACTTGATTGGTCACTACAACAGAAAGTCGAGAAATTTGCACATACAAAATGAGCAACAAAGATACCATGAATGCTATATTCCATGCCTTTCCTCCTACGACTATAGTTTCTGAGCCTATACTATATAGCCATGAATGCTATATTCCATGCCTTTCCTCCTACGACTATAGTTTCTGAGCCTATACTATATAGCCATGAATGCTATATTCCATGCCTTTCCTCCTACGACTATAGTTTCTGAGCCTATATACGAGGCTGGCACCACCGGCGCGTATCGAGGTCATGTTTAGTTAGTAGCATCTGTTGAATGAACGCACACCAAGTTTCAGACATATTGGTCTATTTCTTTGTGTTTGGCATTCGTGGGAATCAAGGATGTCGAGTGATTTTCAAGAAATGGACGAAAAAGAATTTCGTGTGGTGATTAAACATTAATTTATGAAAGGCAAAACGCCTCAGGAGACTAAAGAGAAGCTTGATAAACATTATGGTGACTCTGCACCTTCGATTAGAACAGTTTATAAGTGGTTTCAAAATTTTCGGACTGGCCATATGGGCACAAGTGACGCTGAACGTTCTGGACGGCCTGTGGAGGTTACGACTCCAGAAATCATTGATCAAATCCATGATATGGTGATGGATGACAGAAGAGTTAAGGTGCGTGAGATTGCTAGTGCTGTGGGCATCTCGACTGAACGGGTACATAATATTTTGCATAAACATTTGGACATGAGAAAGCTATCCGCAAGATGAGTGCCGCGATTGCTCACGCTTGACCAAAAACGGAATCGTGTGAAGTGTTGCAAGGATGGTTTGCAGCTGTTCCAGAAGAATCCGGAGGGCTTTAAGCGTCGTTTCGTCACTGTGGATGAAACATGGATACATTACTATACTCCTGAGACCAAACAACAATCTAAACAATGGGTTACCAAGGGGAAATCTGCACCAAAAAAGACGAAGACCGTTCCTTCGGCCGGAAAGGTTATGGCGACTGTCTTTTGGGATTCGCAAGGGATAATCCTCATCGACTATCTGGAAAAGGGTAAAACTATTACAGCTGAATATTATTCATCGTTATTGGACTGTTTGAAAACCGAGCTGCAAGAAAAACGCCCGCGAATGGCCCACAAGAAAGTCCTTTTCCATCACAACAACGCACCAGCGCACACCTCAGCAGTTGTGGTCGCAAAATTAATGGAAATAGGATTCCAACTCGTTTCACATCCCCCCTATTCTCCAGACTTGGCTTCCTCGGACTACTATTTGTTCCCCAATTTGAAGAAATGGCTGGCGGGACAAAGATTTTATTCAAACGAGGAGGTGATTGCAGACACTAATGGATATTTTGCAGACTTGGACAAATCCTATTATTCGGAAGGGATCAACAAACTAGAACATCGTTGGACGAAGTGTATAAGCCTAAAAGGAGACTATGTCGAAAAATAAAAAAGGTTTACCCCAAACACATAAGTAGTTTTTATTTTTGCACGGACTTTTCAAACCAGCCTCGTAGTATAGGCGTAGGAGGAATGGCATGGAATATAGCGTTCATGGGATCTTTGTTGGTCATTTTGCATGTGCAAATTTCTCGACTTAACTTAATGTTCTTTCTGACAGCTGGATCTTTCCAGAACTTAATAAGCTTAATCGTCGAGTTTCCAGCAATAGCCAAACGTCTTGTTAGTTATGACGAATCCTAAATCGTTGAGAGAGTATATAAAAAAAATAATAATGATCCTAATAGTTGAGAGAGTATATAGATATAATAATAATTAAAAACCAAAAAACTCCTTATGATAGGTTAAATCTTTAAATGCTTTAAAATTAATTAACGGAAACAGAAATTCTTAACTAGTTTATCTACAAAAGAAATAAAGTCATAGTTGGTACGATATACATTTTTAACACATTTAAAATAATAGTGTGGAATCAGTATTTTGCTGAGAAATTTTAAAATCAATTTTAGATAAAAGTAACGCACAGTTGATACCTTGATTTCTTGGAGAATCAAAGGACGGTTGGCGACTTGATTCTGTTCAAAAAGTTCTTTCATGGAAAGTCTTCGATGGGTGTAGCCCACTTAATTCCTCCCAGAGCGGTGCATGCTAGGAATACACGTCGTGCTAATACATCACATCCGTATGAAGTTCAATTGGTCACTGTTCGTGCAACCCTTTTCAGGAATTCTTTTATATGGAAAACCCCATCCCTAGGGAATGATTTACCGAGGACTGTTTCCTATCCAGTACAATTCACAACTTTATGAAAAAGTAAGTTATCTATCGACAGAATTCAAACCAAAAACACAAATAATCAATGATAGGGGAGGTAGAACAGTCGCCGCCATGCCTGGAATCAATCACGTTTGGAAAGATTACTGTAAAGAACTTTTTGTGCCTCAACTCGTGAGGAATTGCATTGTCGATAACGAAGCCGCAGAAGAACAAGAGCCACGTATTCTTAAATCTGAAGTAAGGAAATCTTTTGTAAGAATGCGATGCACTGTAATTTTCGGAATATGGCACTCTTCTGCTAACATTTTCACACTCGTCGATCGAAATTGAGCATGACTCTCACTTTTTGCAGATTTTTGTCGCACTTTGTCGTTGTCGAACGTCTAGGGCATTGCTCCATGGAACATGGCATCGTGAATTCGTGACACAACCCTCGAACAGAGGTCCAGTCTAGCAGCAATCCGCATACTGTCACGGCCCGCAGGCAAATGACGCGAGTCGTATTGCTTTCCCAAGATCTCCTACCATCTTTCCCAACAAAAGGTTAAAGAACAGAAAAGCAGCAGGTACTGACGAGATAACTGCAGAAATATGATGGGAGAAACCACCGCACAGTGATTCGGCAAGAACATGCTAGCGGGACAATATTCATGACGTAATTTCCAGGAACCACTGATAATGACTTGTAAACAACCCCCCCCCCCCATTTAACGAATTCCAAGAATTAATTTGTTTATCACCTCATAAAGGTATCTTATCAGGGGGTCAAAGTAACCCTTATAAGAGAGGTCATTTTCATTTGCAAATCAGTTGCATTTTATGCACACTTGTGATAACATATTTTAAAATTGGTAGCAAAGTGAAACGAGTTTTTTGTGATTGAATATTCTGTTGAAGGTATGTACTCTATTATGACTTATATTTTTTATAAAAAATATGTATACTTTGGTGTAATATCAATTTGTAAGATAAATCCAGCAAATTTTACATTAATTGTAAACTTTAAAAGTAGCAACTTTTTTTATCCACCTAGATTTTTTCTATATGTAATACCTACAACATTCAGGCACAGATTCATATATATTATAGACCCCGAAAAGGCCCGAAAGTAAAATTATTTTATTTTTTTCAGAACGAGTCGTGACTATGACGAAAATGGAGTTTTTTGAAGAATGGCTAAAACATGACAAAACTGAACGAAACAGTGGCATTTTTTATTATATAAGTGAAAAATTCAATATGTCTGATGTTTCTGACGATTCTCTAAAATGACTCAAAATGAAAATATCAAGCCTTTCAGCAAAATTCAATCAAAAGTGGACTTCTTTAAAGCGTAACAAAGAAATGTTTCTAATCAAACATAAAGATTGGTTAGAGGGATCCGGAATCGAAATAAAGATGTGTGTTAACCAGCCGTGCACTTCAACATCATCAACGGCTCTTTCCGTAGGGCGACCCAGAAAATCATTTGAAGACTCATCAACGAAAACGAAGAGACGGAGAGTAAAAGATCTTTTGGAATTGCGAAGTGCAAGTGAGCTTATTACAGCAGCTGAGTTAGCTACTCGAAAAGAAGGGCATCGAAGTGTTGCTAAACAGATCCATAACGTCGCGGTCAGTGAAACTAAAGAAAAGAATAAGTGTTCTGAACAAAGTCGGCAGTTAACACCAGACGAAGCTTTAGCTTATTATGTGGACTCGACATCAAGTGTATCCATCGTTTTATAGTTTAGGTAAGTCCAAAGCTTCTTGTCCTTCTGACGAATATATTTCTGTGACTGAATCTCGAGCTCAAATTAAACTTCACGCGATTTTGGATAAAACGGCTGAACGATTAGTTAAAGCTCAGACGGAAGTCATTAGAAATGTGTGACCTCGTTCATATTATACGTTGATAAGCAAATGGGGCTGTGATGGGAGTTCGGGGCATAGCACCTATAAGCAGAAATTTGCTAATTTGCTAACGCTACAGACGAATTTTTGTTCGTACGCTCATTTGTCCCTTTGAGACTGCTTGATGGCGAAACTGTGATCTGGCAAAATCCAAGACCTTCCTCTACTTTATATTGCCGTCCTATTAAGTTTATTTTTGCCAAAGAGACAAAAGAGTTTACGAAACAAGAAACTTCTAAAATTTTAGATGAAGTAAGTAAGCTTCTTCCAACATTATGTAACGTTGCTGGATCTCAAATCTCTGTTAAACACGATTTGTTGTTGACAATGACAATGATGGCAAAGTGTGCAATGCCTTAACAGACACAAGTTCAACACAAAAGTGTTATATTTGCGGTGCCACCCCGTCTACTATGAACGAGGAGTCAAAGAAATATCCCAGCAACGAAGAACGCCTTGCATTTGGTTTATCTACTTTACATGCATGGATCCGCACGTTTGAATGTTTGCTTCACATCAGCTATCGTTTAGAAATAAAAAAGTGGCAATGCTCACAAGAGATACAAAAAGTGTTTAAAGATCGTATGGGTCTCATTGTAAATAAACTAAAACTTGGGTATGGTAACACAAACGATAGAAACACAGCACGTAGATTTTTTTCCAAAGCTGAATTGAGCAGCGAAATTACAGGATTAGACGTAAACCTTATTCGTAGATTTCAGGTAATTTTAAGAACTTTGTCATCGGGATATGACATAAATTATATAGAATTCGAAAAGTTTTGTGTTGATACTAGAAAATTATACCTTGATCTGTATTCGTGGTATTCCATGCCCGTTACTGTGCATAAAATTCTTGTACCCAGCGCGGAAGTCTTTTCTTCTTCCCACCGGACAACTCTCCGAAGAAGCCCAGGAGGCAAGAAATACAGACTGTCGTAGATTCCGTGAACAGCACACCAGGAAGCGGTCACGTAATGCCATAAATACAGATCTTTTGATAATGCTTTTAATTACGTCTGATCCTGTTATCAACTCGTATAGAGAATTACCGCGAAGAAATTTTACTTCTTTGCAATCGGAGGTTCTGCAGTTGATTATCCCACCTTCATTGCCATCCGAAACACCATCAGTAAGTCATCATCACGAATTAAATGAGGAGGATTATTTACTCTCTGAATATTCTTCTGAATGGGAGAGCGGTGATGACGACTCATCTGATGGTGATTAGTAGGTTTAAGTATTTTTTTATTGTAATTATTATTCTTATTTTATTGTGTGTTGTAGTTGCTTATAATCCATGCCTTAGTATATAAGTTATTTAATATTATATTTCTTTTACTTATACACCTTGTTATTGTAAATAATTGATATATAGATACTGTTATTGTACTAATTTATTTAAAAAAAAATAATATTTTTTAAATTAATAAATGTGGGTACTATCATTATGATTTTTATTTTTTTCCTAGAAATTTCTTTGTAAACAAACATGATTGTGCTTTTCACACATAATGAGTAGGTAGACGTATGTAGCTAATTAAAGAACAATTAGCGACAATAGTGAACAAATGAGACACGTTAGTAAACCACTTCCGTCTTGCAGCTACATATTTCGATTAATACACATACAGTACACATTTTTCAACTTTTTTTTTCTTAAAATAGCTTAAGATACCTGGAATATACATAAACAATTGAAATAAGTGAAGAAATAATACTGTCCCGCTAGCTTGTACTAGTCGAGACACTGTGCACCGCAACTATGCTACATCAACTGTGTAATATGGTATGGAAAGACTGGAAGATGGCCGAAAGATTAGTGTGAAGTTGCATTTATACACTTGCATAAGAAAGGATCCCCTTCAGAGTGCAGCAAATATAGAACAATCGCTCTGGTATCACACTATACTAAGATGTTTCTCTGAATCTTAAATGAGAGACTCAAAACTTTTTTGCTACCGCAAATATCTACCGAACAAACAAACTTCATTTCGGGAAGAGGGACTACAGAACAAATTCTAAACATACGCCAGATAATAGAAAAAGTCTGGTAATTCCAAATAACAACCTCTATCTGTTTTATATACTACTCCAAAGTTTTCGACTGCATACAATGGAACGAACTTTGGGCGATTCTAATCAGCATGGGAACACCTATACATCTTGTAAACCTTATCCGATTTCTGTATGAGAATACAAATGGTAGAATTTTTTGCGATCTCTTTAACGTAGAAACCGGCGTCAGACCGGGCTGTATTCTTTCATTCTTACTTTTTAACTTATATAGTGAACATATAATGAGATATGTTTTGGACGGCTGGAGTGGGGGTGTGAATCATACTGTGAAAGGCATTCATAAGCTAGTATCTCTCCCCCTTAATAAAAAGAATTTTCAGATAGAACTTAACATCATCAAACAAATCGCACGTAATAATAGTTATTTATCAAATTTAGTCGATAAAATCCTACAAAAAAAGCCATATAAAAAAACCATCGATATGGTTTATCCTAAAAGCAAAGAAAAAGCAAACAATTACAAAGTTATATCATATACAGGTCACTCAACTTCAAAAATAGGTAGAATCCTGAACAGTGTAGACATTAAAGTAGCTTACAAAACAAACAATTCTTTAGGCAAATTTATCAAAAATAGTAAAACCAAAACGGATAATCTTAAAAAATCAGGAGTTTGTCAACTAAATTGCGGAGATTGTGACAAAACATACCCAGGCCACACTGATAGATATTTTGGTAAATGATTAAATGAACTCTATAAATGTTTTATCAAAGGAAAAACCGAATCCAATTATGCGAAACATCTAATCCAGAATGGTCACTACTTTAATAATAATTTCAAAATTCTACACAATGAGAACAAAAGCCAGAGATTAAACCTAATTAAGTCTCTAGAGATAAACAAACTTAAAAATGCCATCCGTCTATTGAACGGATTGCGGAGATTGTGACAAAACATACATAGGCCAAACTGGTAGATATTTTGGTAAAAGATTAGATGAACACTATGAATGTTTTATCAAAGGGAAAACCGAATCCAATTATGCGAAACATCTAATCGAGAATTAAACCTAATTAAATCTCTAGAGATAAACAAACTTAAAAATTCCAACCGTCTCGTCTCGTCTATTGAACGATCAGGTAGACCTTAATAATTCACCTTTGTTAAATATTTTCTATTAATATTTAATTAGGTAATGGTAAAAATAAATTTTCTTTCAGTAATTCAGAATATAACGTCTGAAGAAGCTACTATGATAGCGAAACATATTACGGTGTATTACAAATATAGTGGAAAGTTTGTATAAATAATTGTTTTATTATTTTTTCACATTTCACATAATAAGAACTAATAGACAGTACCTGAAATATTTTCGTCACATTATGAGGAAAGTGTATGCCAAGGAAAAGCTTGTAGTAACGAAGAAGGTAGAAGGTAAAAGATCAGGGGGATACTCTTCAATAAGATGTTCCGACCAAGTAAGATCCTTCTTGATATGGATATTAGGGTGACCGCAAAAAATCGATGTCGGAATTTTGTTCGTTTGGACCCCACAAAACGATTCCCTTTTCCAGATATTGAGATAGCCGAAATTTGAGCTCGATTAAACGACGTTAACCCGTGCCGCTCGTCGCTCAAACTTTGAAAAAAATCCAAATTTTTGGCCAAAAAGCTGACATATGGAGCCATAACTCCAGAACGGTAAATAATAGAAACACTCTTAATATCTCAAAAGAAAGCTAATGTTGTTCTTCAAATTCTATACATAATTGTTGTTATTTTACGTCAAAGCCTTTAGCCCGAAAAACGTGACCTGGTACCAGTAGGAGCCAGTTTGGGAGTATTCTAAGAATTTTACGGGTTTTTACATAATGTGTCTCGGAATTAACATTTTTTTGTTAAAAAGTATTTTGGAACTCAATTTTCAAACATAAAGAACCTTTTGTTCAAATTTAATCTTTTATTATATGGGGATTACCTGACTAGTTTACCAAAGAAAGACTCATTTGACAGGTAAAAAGGAGAGTGAATCTAATTTCTATTTTAGGGATGTTGATTTTACTTCAGCGTACAACCGACCTTTTATTTATTCAGTTTAGTTTCTAAAGTGCCTTTGAGCTGGTTAGATCGAACAATTATCTAGTGAAGCTATTTTAACGTTTGTTTTTTTTAATTTTCCAAGTGTGTGTGTTATTGTTTTTATAACTATTATAGTATTATTTTAAAAGACATTTGAAAACATTTTATTGAAATTAAAGTTTGCAACATATTTTGTTTCATTTTCCAAGTTAACTGTTATTTACCTATTGGCCTCTGAAATGGCATCCACATCAGGTGTACAAAGCCGGACCAAGGATAAAATATTTCTTGTGGGCTATCCCATTCACCAGATCACCGGTTGTAAACTACCCTCAAATCGTCAACTTTTGTATGCTTATTTTATAATTTACGTACTGTGAAATTAACTGTAAGAGAATCAGCAAAACTTACAATACGAGAAGTGTTCATTTTTTGGGAGAAAGCTCGAATCCCGACTAAACATGAGCAAGATGCAATTACTAAGCTGGAAAAACTTTCACGCCGAATGGAGAACTCTTCAAAAAGACCGGAAGAAAACATCGAAAACGGCCAACAACAAATTTAAACAGTTTGTTGAAAAGTTGGATGATCTCTTTGATATTGCTCAACAAGATGCCTTGGCTCTGATGAAATCGGAAGAAGATAAGGCGTTTCTCGTGAAACAGAGGCAGAAGGGCCGCCCAGGTTCCATGACTGGAGTGGATCTCAAGTTGTCTCGAGCTGAAGAAATCAAGGTGCAAAAGGAACTTGCCAAAATGAACCGACAAATCCAAAAGGCAACTTTTGATATTGGTGAGTTTTTTTTATTATTTGTTAGTATTCTAAAAAATAAATAAACAAATAAGTAAATAGTTTCATTACAATTGAAAGAAAATTGTACATGAGAGCATGATTTGGCATCTTTATGATTGAGTTTATATTTTTTAAATAATACCTTTTGATAATTAGAAGTAGGTAATTTAGTACCTATGTATTATTACTATTCTGCTAAAACGACAAGTTTTTGTAGTCTTTTTTTTTTCTCTTTCTTTTGTTGCTTCTTAGAGACGGATGATGAAGACAAGTTCAAAGAAGGAGAAGAAGACACTGAAGAGGACAGCATCTACCAGGAACTTGAGAGTTTGAAGGAAATGGACATCCCTGAAGAAGCTGCAGAAGATCCAGGACCATCTGAGAGCAAGAGGATGAAAGTTTCATTTGCAAGGGGCGTTAAAGAGATTTTAAACATGAAATTGTCCATTTTATTAGATCGATGTAAGGTATCCGACAGAAATGCCACGAGAATTTTAATAGCTACTCTAGAAGCACTAAACCTTGACCCTCTTGAGTACAAAGTCTCGAAAACTTTATTACATGATAGAAGGCAAATGTTCAGAGAACAATATAATAAAAAAATTTTTGATAAAGTAAACATTCCTGAAAAAGAGCCCGTGGTTGTCCATTGGGACGGTAAACTTTTATGGGTGTTTTAAAAAATAAACAATGTGAGCGAATAGCTATAGCTATTTCATATGGCGAAAAGGAACAGCTGCTGGGAGTTCCTGTAACAGCAAACAGCTCTGGAGAGGAGCAAGCCGTAGCCGTATATGAATGCCTACATGAATGGGGTCTTCTCAACACCGTCAAGGCGATGTGCTTTGACACTACAGCATCCAACACGGGAAGACTCAAAGGAGCATGCGTCATATTGGAGCAAATGTTAGGAAGAGAATTGTTATACCTAGCTTGCCGTCACCATATCTTGGAAATTCTGTTAAGAGGCGTATTCGACACAAAAATGGGATCAACCATTGGACCTCATCCAGACATTTTCAAGAGATTCCTCACTGCGTGGCCCAAGATAGACAAAGGAAAATACGACACAGGTATTAATGACAATCTAATACAAAAGCAGCTAACTCCAGAAGTAATTGCAAATGTTACTGCTGAATTCGAGACCAAATTAACTGAGAGCCACCCCAGAGATGACTACAAGGAGCTATTGCAATTGGTTCTCGTATTTGTTGGATCACTAGACGGCAATGTTGTGGGTTTTAGAACTCCAGGAGCCATTCATCACGCTAGGTGGATGGCAAAGGCTATTTACTGCTTAAAAATGTTCATTTTTCGTCGTCAATTTAAGATGTCTAAAGAAGAAGAAAGTTCTGTGCGTGCCATTTCTGTTTTCCTAGTTAAAATTTATTGTAAAGCTTGGTTCAATGCTCCAAAAGCTCATCTTGCACCAAAGCAAGATTTAGGTATTTTGCATAGTCTGTTAGACTATAAAGAATGTGACAACGACATTGCAGAAATAGCCCTGACCAAATTTTCGAACCATTTATGGTATTTGAATGCAAAGTTGGTGGGATTATCGTTTTTTGATCCCACCATTACAGACGACGAAAAGTTGTTAATGGCTAATAAATTGCTCAGTAGCACAGATGAACCATCACAGCACGCTAGGGTTGTAAATCCAAAAGTTAGGAAAGAAAACTTAAAAGAGGTAGTTGATGGAGGATTGGCAAAATTTACTTACCAAAGAAACGTTTACATTCTTTGACCAATTTAATATAAAAACAGATTTCCTAAGACAACATCCAAACACCTGGCCTCAAAATAATGACTTCCAAGAAGGATTGAAAATTGTCAAAACATTAAAAGTAGTTAATGATATGGCTGAGCGTGGTGTTAAATTAATAACCGACTTTAACGACCTTCTGACAAAAGATGAAGACCAAAAACAATATGTCCTGCAAGTTGTAAGTAAATGCCGAGCATTATATCCTGACGTTTTAAAAACTACTTTAACAAAAGCTCTAGAATAGATTAGATAACTATGTAAAATTATCAACTCATGTAGCTACTACGTCTGTATCTTTTCTGTGTCTGTTTTGTATGTATTATATACCTAATTTTTATATTTTAAAATAAAAAATGTCATTAGACTTATCAGTAGTACTTGTTTTTTTGTTATATTTCTACTTTAAACTCAAAAATATACCAAAAAAAAGCAAAATTTATCACTTAATAACAAAATATACGAAGTATGCTCCTAGTGGTACCAAGTCACGTTTTTGGGGCTAAAGGCTGTTGTAACTCGGTTTGACTTAAAATAACAACAATTATGTATAGAATATAAATTTTGAAGAACAACATTAGCTTTCTTTTGAGATATTAAGCGTGTTTCTATTATTTACCGTTCTGGAGTTATGGCTCCATATGTCAGCTTTTTGGCCAAAAATTTGGATTTTTTCAAACTTTGAGCGACGAGCGGCACGGGTTAACGTCGTTTAATCGAGTTCAAATTTCGGCTATCTCAATATCTGGAAAGGGGAGTCGTTTTGTGGGGTCCAGACGAACAAGATTCCAACATTTTTTTTTCCCCTCTATGAGATCCGGTCACTCTAATGGGTATGCATGAGTTACGTAAAGTCGCGCAGGATCGAGATGCCTGGAGAATGACTGTTGAGGCAGCAACTGCATAGTATCACTAATACTCCTATTGGGGTTAAAGGATTGAAAGGAGACAATTTACAGCGAGTGAAGATCAGCGCTCTTCGTTTTTTTTTCGAACGCGCATCGCTCCTGTAGTTCTTTTAGAATTTTTCTGCAGCATATGTACTTTGCCCAAAAAAACCTCCTTGAAGTCAATAGTAATTGGTAGAAAAATCATTATTGTCGTAATGAAAATTATAACATTAAGGCACGCAAGCAAATTTATTCTGAACTATCTTTAATAGGTCTATATGTATGTTATATAATGGAGTCCAAATTACAGAATTATATTTCAATATTCTGTGAACTAAAGTAAAGTATAGAACTTTGAAAGCCTGAGTATCACGTACAAATGCAAAACGACGATTTACAAAACCCAACGTATGAAACTACTTAATGATAATGTTGTATCTATGTTTACTAAATGTAGTATTAAATATAGTATTCCCAACGCAATAATTATACAATATGGAATTTGGGCATTAATGTATAATTTTACATTTATTTATTATTAGAATATAATCATTAAAATTTCTTAGAATGGCGTAAAACTTGAAATCATCTTCATCTAATAAAAAAAAACCAACAATGCTTAAATATAGAGAATATATCATTTACAAAAACTGAATACAAAACTGATCCCAAATAAGTTCCGTAAGGACCACACGAAAGACACATTAATCACACTAATTTCAATCTTTTCGGTTCTGTAAGCAATAAGAAATTTACTACGAGGCTGGTTTGAAAAGTCCGTGCAAAGTCCGAAAGATGGCACCACCGGCGCGTATCGTGGTCATGTTTAGTTAGTAGCATCTCTTGAATGAACGCACACCAAGTTTCAGCCATATTGGTCTATTTCTTTGTGTTTGGCATTCGTGTGAATCAAGGAAGTCGAGTGATTTTCAAGAAATGGACGAAAAAGAATTTCGTGTGGTGATTAAACATTACTTTATGAAAGGCAAAACGCCTCAGGAGACTAAAGAGAAGCTTGATAAACATTATGGTGACTCTGCACCTTCGATTAGAACAGTTTATAAGTGGTTTCAAAATTTTCGGACTGGCCATATGGGCACAAGTGACGCTGAACGTTCTGGACGGCCTGTGGAGGTTACGACTCCAGAAATGATTGATCAAATCCATAATATGGTGATGGATGACAGAAGAGTTAAGGTGCGTGAGATTGCTAGTGCTGTGGGCATCTCGACTAAATGGGTACATAATATTTTGCATAAACATTTAGACATGAGAAAGCTATCCGCAAGATGGGTGGTGCGATTGCTCACGCTTGACCAAAAACGGAATCGTGTGAAGTGTTGCAAGGATGGTTTGCAGCTGTTCCAGAAGAATCCGGAGGACTTTAAGCGTCGTTTCGTCACTGTGGATGAAACATGGATACATTACTATACTCCTGAGACCAAACAACAATCTAAACAATGGGTTACCAAGGGGGAATCTGCACCAAAAAAGGCGAAGACCGTTCCTTCGGCCGGAAAGGTTATGGCGACTGTCTTTTGAGATTCGCAAGGGATAATCCTCATCGACTATCTGGAAAAGGGTAAAACTATTACAGGTGAATATTATTCATCGTTACTGGACCGTTTGAAAACCGAGCTGCAAGAAAAACGCCCGCGATTGGCCCACAAGAAAGGCCTTTTCCATCACGACAACGCACCAGCACACACCTCAGCAGTTGTGGTCGCAAAATTAATGGAAATAGGATTCCAACTCGTTTCACATCCCCCCTATTCTCCAGACTTGGCTCCCTCGGACTACTATTTGTTCTCCAATTTGAAGAAATGGCTGGCGGGACAAAGATTTTATTCAAACGAGGAGGTGATTGCAGACACTAATGGATATTTTGCAGACTTGGACAAATCCTATTATTCGGAAGGGATCAACAAACTAGAACATCGTTGGACGTGTATAAGCCTAAAAGGAGACTATGTCAAAAAATAAAAAAGGTTTACCCCAAACACATAAGTAGTTTTTATTTTTGCACGGACTTTTCAAACCAGCCTCGTTTAAATATAACCTTGACTCTTCAAATAATTTTAGTTTCTTTAGAATAAGAACGTGACATACACTACCAAAGGCTTTCTCCAAATCCGTATAAATACGATTCACCTGAAAACCTTGTTTAATATTGTATATGGTAAAATCCTGAAATGTGGCTAGGGTGGTAGTCTAGAACAGTCGTATTACTCATCAATTCGTAGTTGATTACAGGATTTAAACAGCTTTCAGTTATTCTAGCCTCCAAAATTCTTGACATTAATTCTAATATTTTTATTTTACGGTAATTTTGAGATTTATTATTGCTATCGGATTTCAATATAGGAAAGGAAGATGTTTAGTTCCATATTATGGAAAAAGAAGCGCACTGGAAAGACCACTATCCAAAAAGCCTGATAGGGGAGGCAAATGCCATAAACTTTTCAGGATTTTTGAAAATTTTTGGGTACAGCTTGGAAATCGATTTAGCTACTTTGAAATAGTGCTAACATAACGTAAACGAGTTTTCTCAGCCTAATTTTGACAGCAAGGCCACTTTTCTTTTATTTGAGAGCATTTTTTCACATTTTAACGCTTCGACTCGATATTTCTTCTGTTCGTTGTTATGCGACGAAAATATCATTTTACTGGTCATAAGATTGCCTAAAAAACTCCGTAGATTGCATTAAAAAATACTAAGTACATAACCTAAAAAAAGTATTTACTACACAATCTGAAAAGTGGTTTTTTACAGGTAACATCCGTTCTATTCGATATTACGGCTTCAAATTACAAGAAAATATGCTAAATTTATTAAAAAATATTAGTTAATTATTATATTAAAAAATATTAAGAGGATTGGTCAAAATTCGCATTTTAGTCCAAATCTTATGGATTTTTCTTGTAGGCAAAAGGTCGTAGGAAGCTTTTTTTTAAATATGCGAAATTTTATGCTATTGAAGTTGGTTAGAAGTAAAAATAAAAATTATACAAAAAAGTATCTTATTTTTCAATTTTTTCGTTACGAAAAATTCAATTTTTGTGAAGTCGTTGACAGGTGAATTTACAGATCATTTTTCGGATGACTCATCTTTATTAATTTTAGAACATTCTATCGATGAAAGTGAGTTAGACAGCACCAACCTTTTACCAGGTGTACAAGTATGAAATGTGGATTTCAGACAACAGATGGTGCACCAATGCAGTTTGTGCTATAAAGATTTGACACTGCGCCATTTTGTTGTGTCATCAACAAGTGTCAGACGCACACGAGTGATAAATTGGAAAAGTGTGTGCATAGTGTTGTGTTGTTGTGTTCAATATATCGAAATGTATACCGAACAAAGAGCATTCGCGGACAACATTAATTGTTTGTTTTCATTTGAAGAAAACTGCTGTTGAATCATACCCATTACTTCGAGAAGCTTATGGTGAACATGCTCCATCGCAAGATACGTGTGAACGATGATTTCGGCGTTTCAAAAGTGGTGACTTCGATGTTGCAGACAAGGAACGTGGAAAACCGCCAAATACGAAGATGTGGAATTGCAAACATTGTTGTACGAAGAAGATTCGCAAACACAAAAACAACTTGCCGAGCAATTGGGCGTTAGTCATCAAGCTGTTTCCAATCGGCTACGAGAGATGGGAAAGATTCAGAAGACCGGTAGATAGGTACCACATGAGTTGAACGACAGGCAAATGGAAAAGCGCAAAAACACGTGTGGAAGTCGTTTTTGCATCGTATAGTTACAGGAGATGAAAAGTGGATTTATTTTGAGAATCCCAAGCGCAAAAAATCATGGATAGACCCAGGCGCACCATCCACATCGACCGCAAGACCGAATACTTTGGCAGAAAGACGATGCTCTGTGTTTGGTGGGACCAGACGGGCGTGGTCTATTATGAGCTGTTAAAACCTGGGGAAACTGTTAATACTAAACGTTACCAACAACAATTGACCGATTTGAACTGTTCACTGTTTGAACAAAGGCCACAATACCGAAAGAGGCAACATAAAGTCATCTTCTTCATGACAATGCTCCATCATATATAGCAAAACCAGTTCGTGACACGTTGGAAGCAGTCACCTGGGAAGTTCTATAGCTACCCCATGCAGCTTACTCACCAGACTTGACTCCTTCCAATTACCACTTGTTTGCATTAATGGGTCACGCACTTGCTGAGCAGCGCTTTGGTTCGTAAGAGGATGTGAAAAAATGGCTCGATGAATGGTTCACAGCAAAAGGGGAAGATTTTTACTGGCGTGATATTCACAAATTGCCCGAAAGATGGGAAAAATGTATAACTATAGAGCATACTTTGAATAAAGCACTTTTTATCATTCTTCCGAATTTAACAAGTTTTTTTAGAAAAATATCCGCATTTCATACTTGTACACCTGGTATACTCATGCCAGTACGAAACCGATTTTGAATATAGTAGAAAATAAGCTCGAGCACATACACTATAGAACGCGAATGGTTTTTTTAAATTATAAATATTATATCTGTGATAATTTTAGTAAATGTATTAATGTTTTATCAATAAAAGTTTTCCTTATGTTAATTATAATTTTATTGTAAAATAGATATTATTTTAGTTTATAAAATCACTATTTCATGTTATATTTAAGATAAAATAAAAAGAATGAACTATACCTTTTTTATAGCAAAAGCGAAAAAAGTTGAATTTTTCGTGACGAAAAAGTTGAAAAATAAGATAATTTTTTATACACAGTGAAGTCCGTTTATAACGAACTCCAAAAAATCACTAAAAATGGTTCATTATATCCGAAGTTCGTTACAAACAGTAAACAAAATCTAATATCATTTTTCACTACTTTTTTATTTCGATTAGGCGCTAATGCTTAGAAAAATGAATAATAATAATTATTCAATTAAAAAACTAAAGTTATTATTATGTATGTTCATATACGAATATGAACGAAAACATTAAAATACGTAGTTTATACAATAAAATTAGTCATTTTCTTTTGTACAATTTTACTTGAAAAATAAATGGTGTTTATATCATTGTCAAGGTCACAAAAACTACTCCACTTCACGAGATTCCAAAAAATTGCGAGTTTCAGTCATTTTCTTAGTTATTTTTGAAATGGATGGAACATAAATATTATCTCCTTCTCCAAGCTCGTCTTCGTCGTCATTATCGCTTAAAATCTTTCCAGAAGTCACTGATGTCACAATTTGATCATCAGTTAATATTTCTCTCGTCATTAATTCTCTCACATATTCTTGAAAATTAAAGTGATTAAACATCTTTTTGATCTCAATTTACACTGTACTTTGTTGAATGTCGCCTTTTCCACCAGCACAATTCTCTCCGTCAAACTTTAATGTCTTATCAGGCGTCATCTTGTAAAACAAACCCGTTTCATCCACATTAAAAATGTTCACATATTCATAACTTTCTCGAATTTCCGTCCAAATATTGGCCAACCACTGATCAACAACAATTACCATATCCACTCCTGCAGTTTCTTTTACTATCTTACCCCCACTAATATTATGTGGCTTCTTAAATCGTTCAATCCAGCTTCTAGAACAGTTAAACTCGATGATTTCTATTTTCCTTCCCAATTCACAAATTTTCTCTTGTAAAGTATAGCCGGTAATGTTATGTGGCTTTTTACTAAACCATTTAAAGAATCCTTTATCGACTTGGTCATGTGTAGATTTTCTTATTTTTTTACAACTAAAGTTTCTTTTCTCATAGTTTGATAAGATTTCTTGCCTTTTCTTCCATATGGTAGAAACCGCAGATTTAGTTAAATTCAACTGTTTGCAAACATCACTTTGTTTAACTCCATTTTCTATTTTTCTTATATAATATCGTGTTCGTTTTTTTAAAGTGAACGATTTACGTTTTTGTGTACTCACTTTAAAATAAAAACTTAAACATTTTTCTTATAATATCGTGTTCGCCTTTTAAAGTAAACGATTTACGTTTTTGTGTACTCACTTTAAAATAAAAACTTAAACTTTTGGATTGTTGTAGCTTCTATTTGATGGAAATTCATTATAAATATATAATAAAAGACTGTTTTTAGTCAATTTCCACTGGTTTATTTAAATTGCGATGACGCGTTTCGCTGCCGATGCAGCTTCTTCAGATCTACATTTTACACTGTCAAGTTAGGTTTAATATTCACAGTTTTATATAATTTCTTAATTATTATATAATAGGTTCTCTATTAAAATTATTGTTTCGTCTGGAGGAACACTTGGAAATAAGTTTTTGACATCGAAAGAGACTAATTTAGAATTATCTGGTATTGTTATATTCTTAACTTTATTCACGAGTTCGTATGAGTTTTTGATACTATATTTAGGTTCAAATTTGGTATGATATTTGATTAAATCAATTAAAAAGGATGACGTCTTATATGCTGGAGCAAACATGTAGGAAACAACTGGCCTGATTGGGTGGTCAAGTTTGTGTAGTTTTATGAGTGAATAAAGTGGGATTTGGGGATTCATATTTATCAATTTAATTTTATCTTTATCGTGAATGATACTTTTAGCCTGTTCAATTTGTTGTTTTATTTCTTTTCGAAAAATATTTGTTGGATCTTTATTTAAAATTTCGTACTTTCCTGTTTTGAAAAAATCTAACGTTTTATTAATATAGTCGATTTTGTCTATTGCTATTACTGTGTTACCTTTGTCTGCTTTGGTAAAGATTACATCATTTTGTTTTGCTTTACTCTGAATTGTTTTTATTGTTCTTAAGTCTTACTTGATGTTGTTAGTGTTAGATATGAATTCTTTTTTAATAATTTCGGCTGTTTGAAATTTTGATAATATGTTAGGACTATCTTTCAAGGCAATCTCAGTATCAATACCTAATGTCTCCGATTCTTTGATATTGAAGTTAGTTTGAATATTGTGTTTGAAACCTTTTGTTAGAAGATTTTTTTCCCTGTCCGAAAAAGGTGTGTTAGAAATGTTAATAAATCGATTAAAGAATTGATGATCAGTAAAAAATTCTTTTTCTTTCTTATTTTGTGTTGTTATACGTTTTTGTTGAATGAGATACTGTAGTTTATTGTATTGTTTCAAATATTTTTTATGTATTATTGTTTTTTACTTTTTCACGTGTATTCGAATCTAAGACCATAAATTCTATAAAATTTAGTTTAAATAATAACTCTGTGTGGATTACCTTCAGATACATGTTATATGAGTCTCTAATGCTATGCTGGATTTTTCTCTCTGTGTATATCCAACAACTTTATTCACTCATAAAACTACACAAACTTGACCACCCAATCAGGCCAGTTGTTTCCTATATGTCTGCTCCAGCATATAAGACGTCATCCTTTTTAATTGATTTAATCAAATATCATACCAAATTTGAACCTAAATATAGTATAAAAAACTCATACGAACTCGTGAATAAAGTTAAGAATATAACAATACCAGATAATTCTAAATTAGTCTCTTTCGATGTCAAAAACTTATTTCCAAGTGGTCCTCCAGACGAAACAATAATTTTAATAGAGAACCTATTAACAAAAAAACAAAGTAAATGAAGTTATAAAAATGGACATAATTAATTTATTAAGAACTTGCCTAAGACAAAATTATTTTTTATTTAACAATACATTCTACAATAGTAAGGAAGGGTTAATAATGGGGAGTCCATTAAGCCCATTACTTGCCGAAATTTTCATGGACAGTATTGAAACACTGATATTTAACAACCATAAGAACAATAATAATAATTGTCTATACTGGTATCGATACGTAGACGATATAATTGTATGCTTTACAGGTGCGGACAGACAATTAACACACTTTACAATGGAAGAAGAAGTCGAAGGGAAAATCAATTTCCTAGACTTAACAATCAGTAAAGCCATGAAAAAACATGAATTTGCAATATATCACAAACCTTGTCATACAGATATCACAATTCACAATAGTTTCTCACCACCCTAACCATCATAAACTTGCCGCTTATCATAGTTTTATACATAGACTAACTAATATCCCCTTATCAGAAGAAAATTTTACTAAAGAATTAAACTACATAAAACAAGTAGCCGTTAAACAACGGTTATTCGGTTACTTTAATCAATAGTATCGTTAAGAAAAAACTTAGAAACAAGGCAATCTCAGAAATATACCCACGTTTTAAGGACAGAAATACCATTTTTAAATGCTTAACCTATTTCGGCAAACCAACGGAAAAACTGGGGAAATTTTTAAATCAAAAAAATATCAACATAACTTACAAGACTAACAATACTATAGGGAATATCTTAAAAACTACAAACCACAAATCAATAAAGACAATAAATCAGGGGTATATCAATTAACATGTGGGTCATGTCCTAAAACATACATCGGACAAACTGGACGTACATTTAGACAAAGAATTACAGAACACGAAAAAAGTTTCATCCATAGAAAATCTAATTCAACATATGCTAATCATCTTTTAACAGAAAATCACACATTTAACAAAAATTTCAAAATTTTACACACCCAACAAAAAGGTTTAAAACTAAACCTTTTAGAGACAATGCAAATAAATCGATTAAGGACTACAGGTACTTTACTCAACGACCAGGTAGATTCAATTCACCATTATTGAATTTATTCTCCTAACTCCAAATCTGTGTGGATTTTCCAATACTATCAATGTAATTTAATTAGGTGTAATATTATAATTAAGAAATTATATAAAACTGTGAATATTAAACCTAATTTAACAGTGTAAAATGTAGATCTGAAGAAACTGCATCGACAGCGAAACGCGTCATCGCAATTTAAATAAACCAGTGGAAATTGACTAAAAACAGTCTTTTATTATATATTTAAAAACTTAAACATTCACTTAGCTATTTTGATCAAATATGCATTAGAACCGCATAACACAAGTAAATTGAAAATAATACTGCTCGAACTAGCGACGCAGCGGAAACAAGTAGAAGAGGAGTTCCCAGCGAGTTTCGGTGAATTTCCTAGATCAAGTCGCGCGACATCGAGCACAAGGAGTGGCAAGTTCGTTATAAACGGACACAAAACATCCAAATTTGGTTCGCTTTATCTGGAAGTTCGTTATAACGGGGTTCGTTATAACCGATAAAAATTTGCATTGGTCTTATGGAAGTTTTTTCGTGCATTATAAAATAATTCGTTTTAACCGGAAATTCGCTATAAACGGGTTCGTTATAAGCAGACTTCAATGTATTCTTTATTTTTCCTTCCAACCATCTTGAAGAGCATTAAATTTCGTATATTTAAAAAAAGCTTCCTACGACGTTTTGCTCACAAGAAAAATCCATAATGAGATTTGGACTAAACTGCGAATTTTTACCAAGCCTCTTAATATTTTTTAATAAAATTTGGCACACTTTTTTGTTATATATATAAAAGCTATATTTTCCTATAATTTGAAGCCGTAATATCGACCTGAACGGAAATTACCCGTAAAAAACCATTTTTCAATTTGCCATAGTAAATACACGAACAGAAGCTGAGATATTTAAGAAATAGCGAGCTGAAAGCGTTAAAATGTGAAAAAATACACTACAATAGAAGAAAATGGCCTTGCGATCAAAATTAGTGCCAACACAATGTACGCGTGTACATTGTGTTGGCACTGCTTCAAAGTAATTAAATCGATTTCCAAGCTGTACCCAAAAATTTCCAAAAATCATGAAAATTTTACGGCATTTGCCTCCACTATGAGATATCTCATCAGGACCTGCTCTCCTATTAACATCTAAAGGATTTATTTTATTTTCAATCTCAGTACACGACAATTATCACTACTGCATCAAACATTTAATTTTTGCACTCAATATCGAATAGTCAATTATGGCTCCTGATGATGCTAACATGGTTAGCGAAACGCGAGTCAAGTGCAAAAGTACAGTGTTTGATGTAGTGGAGATAACTGTTGTGCAGTGTAATTGGACCACAGATTCCAAGGTCAAAACGTAGTTTCTACCTCAGGTATCGTAAACTTATTTTTTTATGAGCATAGTACACGTGCTACAGGAAATTCCTAAAGAGCTACTGAAGTAGCGCGTGTGCAGCAAAAACGTTGGTCTTGAACCGTTTTAAGTGTGACGAGCTGAACTTCATATGGATGTGAATTCTTGGCGCGACATGTATTCCTAACATGCATCAGTCTGAAAGGAATTACGCGGGCTACATCCATCGAACACCTTCCATGAAAATACTTGTAGAATAGGAACCAGGCGCCAACCTTTCTTCGATGTTTCAAGGAATCAAGGTTCCTGCAACTCTCTGCTAAATAGAATCCAATAAACGCAGTGTAAGTTTGGTAGCACAGCCCCAAACATGGGCGCAGTATTTCATAGTACGTACTAACTTATTTCACAGAGCATTCCAACACATCCAAGATAAATACTATAAAAAACACATATCCACAGTTCTTACTTCAGCATAATTGACAATCCCAGCTCGGAATTAAGCATTAACTAGATATTAATAAATGCGTCGTAAGCAACTAAGAAGTGTGGGGGAGGGGATAAAGTAATTCTTACTTTTTTTTAGCCTCACAAGTAGAATTTTTGATGTTCAAGGCGAACTGAGGAAGAGATGACCACTGTACCTCTTGGATGTCTAATTAAGTATACCAATAGTAGCTGCCTCAGACTAAATTTCAATGGTTAATCTGAGGTACATAGCTCCTAGCTCTGATACTAGACATAACTTTAACAGTCTTTATTCTGCAGAGTTCTAATATTATTCTGAAGTATAAGAATCAATAGGGGAAATTTTATAAAGACAGACAACAATGGTAGAAACTACATATTCTCTTCCATGTTTCTCTAGAATACATCGAAATAATATTCCCCATCTTTGGAGAAGATTTCTTTGCTATGCATGCAACATGTTCATGCCAAGACGTATTTGCTCTCAAATTAATGCTCAGCAAATTCAGTGACGATGTTAGAGGAAAGTACAGTCATAACTATGTTGGGTTCAGCAACGTTATCTTTTTTATAAAAAACTACCGAGTTTTTGTAGCTTTAAATTCTACTGGATTACTGTCACCCCAAGATAGGATTTTCCTTTGTTAAGTTAGATGACTTCCTGCTGCCGTCTGCGGTATTTACATGAGTAGCCGATGTCCAAACGTTTAAAGTGAATGAAGAAATAAGCGTGCTGTCATGCTGTCAGCTACAGTTTGGAACTAATTACACATACCATAAGAGCGTGTCTTAGCCAACAGTGCGTCATGCCAAACGCGGTCAAATGCCTTGGATATATGAAGTGCAACCGCTCGAGATTCTCCAAAATGTTCAACTGCGTTGTTCCAAATATGTGTTACATCAGTTAGAAGATCTCTTATGGTCGGAAGAACCTAGCGGCGAATTTACCGTGACCGTGTAAATCTCCGAATTAGTGGTTAAAAACAGATCAAGAAGACTGTCGAACTTCCCATCTCGATCAGGAATCCCTGTTGGTTCATCAGTAATCTGAGTTAAGCTACAACTGATTGAGAATGATTCAGCTTCACGACCTTGTTCGTCGGTAGTATTTGAATATTTAAGCCAGTTGATGTTGTGGACATTAAAGTCGCCCAGGATGGCAATTTCGTCACTTGGGTAGTTAATTTGTAAATGATCGATGGTGTCTGCAGGAAAAGCGAGAAGTGTTCTAAAGTTAGTATCACTTGGTGGTCGATAGAGGATACAGATGAATCTTGTGGTTTGTTGAGTTGTTATTCTTAACCACATAATAAAGTTTGGGGGCTCCAGAGCCTCTTCTCGTTGGCAAGAGAGGTCGCTTCTGACAAAAAGACAGATTCCAACGTTACGCCTAAATCGGGAGTAGAAGTCGTACCCAGGATAACGATAGTTCACTGTGCTGGTCGATGAACTGACCTTGGTTTCACAGAGAGCGAGTACATGAGGTTTATTGGATGGCAGGTGTTGGTGCACACCTCGTATTTTGCAAAAATCTGTTTTAAAATTATGATCTCTGCATGTCAACGTCCCCGAACCAGCCCCCTCCCGGAGATCCGAACAAGCAATGCCCGGCTTACTGCGTCCGAGCATTTGGGCCGGGGTCGTCGTTCCACCTTTCAGCCCTTTGCTGCAGGAGTGCGCAGGTTGGTTAATCCTTTCGTTCTTCCGCAGCTGTTTAAAACGGCGTTTGGCCGCGCCGCTATAGCGAACGCGGGGTTTAGGGCCTGTTGGTGCCCCCGCATTAGATGTCGCTTCGCCCTCCGATTGTTCGCTACCCAAGGCAGCCACTCCCTGGAGGATTTCAGCGATAGTTGTTATTTTATTTTTATTTTGTGGTGTGTCCATAGATAGTCCCACGAATACCGCGGATTTGCGATTTCAGTCAACCAGCGCCGCGTATGGTTGGGGCTTGGCTCGTTACTCCCCGGATGTCACCGGTATCCGAGAGGCACCGTTCGGCACGGTAGCTAATACCTACCTTAGCTTGGAGAATCCCTCTTAGTTAAACCGCACCCGTCCCATCCCCTTGAGGATAGTTACGGATGCAGTCTTAAGCCACACCACCACGTCAAGGTGAAGATCCATCGGGGCTTACGAATATTGATTGTTGCTAATAATACTGAATCATTCTAGATGTTTTAAAAGATGCTGATTGATGGCCTTTTCCATATCTTTCGGTATTATTGAAAGCAGCGTGACTGGTCGGTAGTTGTTTGGCAAGGTCTTCTTGCCTTTTTTCGGTATCGGATGAACTGTAGCACATTTGCAGTAGGAAGAAAATATTCCTTTTCTGTAGGATAGGTTGAAGACTCTACAAAAAACTGTTGTTAGTTTGCTGGCTCAGTTTTTGAGTACTATGACGGGTATTCCATCAGCGCCAGGAGCTTTTTTGATGTCTAGCTTTATTAAAAAACGTTTTATGATAAACTGGCTAAATTGCAGGCACTTAGTCAAACAATATATGTCTGACCGAACTTTACCTTATATAAAGAATGTACGAGACGTCTTCGAAAAGTAAGGGCCGCTTGCATATATTTCAATATTGACGGGTCCGAACAAAGTTGTACACATGCAGCGCCATCTATTGACTGGTTCCGAAGCCACTGAAGTTCTTGTTTTGATTCCGTAGTCGTTTGCTTGTCGGTGAATGCAGACAACGATGTCCGCGAAAATCGTTGCTCCCACCATTTGCGATGTGCGTGCTGTGAATCGATTTTTGTGTGCAAAAAGATCATCAGCTGCTCAGATTTATCAGGTTAGTTCAGGTTAGTCGTGCCTACTTTATGAACCTACAGTAATAAGTGAAGGAAAAGTTAGACAATGGTATCGACACTTCAAAAATTGCCGCACAAATGTGCAGGATGAAAAGTGGAGTGGCAGGCCCAGTATCAGATGAAATCTTTCAACAACTGGACCAAATACTGCGATCTGATCGACGATTGTACTTGAAGCAGTAGCTTGGTGCACAACGGTTTAAAGACGACGAGGAACTCAAGACCGCTGTTGTCAGCTGGTTCAATTCCCAGGCGGAGAACTTCCATGCAGAGGGATTAACGAAGCTGGTCCAGCGAAAAGTGCTTAGAAGTGAACGTTGATTATGTGGAAAGACGAAGTAGGTTTGTAGGAAACTACAACCATCAATCAAAACTTTTTCTAACGAATATATTTTTTTTATGACGAAATGGCCCTAACTTTTCGAATATGCCTCGTATTACACTTTAAGCAGTCTATTTTGTTGAGAGAAGCATATTTTTCTACCATATTTCATAAAAATATTGCAGTCCAGCTACAAATAAAATTTCTAGGTCACACATAAAAAAATAAAGTTCTACACTGGGACCATTTTATCAAAAATTTAACCAGCTCAGTCGAAAGAGGCCTTCTTGATTGCCCTTTGTCCTTTCCGACACGTAGGACCAATAAATAAATTAAACTGCTTCTTAGGCAAATGCTTTTTAAAGTCCTCCCGGTTTTTCTCATTTAAAAATAAGAACAAGTCGTGGCTTATTCAATTTTCTTGTGTATGCACCATTACTTATGGAACGTCAACGGACTGACGGCCGAAAAAAAAATTACTCACTCATAGTGTCAATATTAAAAAAAAGCAAACTGGAAACTATAATCATAAATTTTTTATTACAAATTATATATTTTTTAGTAAAAAACAACAAATATATATATATATATATATATATATATATATATATATATATATTTATCTATTCGCCACATTCACAGTATTCCAATTACAGAATGGGAAAATAACATAATGAAATGCACTAAACCTAGGTAAAATTAAATAGCTTATTAACAACATATTTTAAAAACTACATTTTTTTTTATTTTTGTCCCGCTGCAGTTGGAAATATCAAACTGTTTCTGCATTTGATTATATTTCTCGCAAATTTGAAAAAGGAGAGAAAATTTTAGGACTTTTGTTTTGGTAAATTAAAAGTTTGCAGACTACGTGCCGCGGATCTAAGTACATGAAAAGGCAGACACTGCAAGATTTTGTTGCATCAATTTTGTTTGATATTATTTTATGTAAAAATATAATTTCGGCTTTATTTCGGTGTGCCTCTAAACTTTCCATCGAAAATCTATCCAAGATACTTTTATAGGGAAAACCTATTTCGGAATATACTCCATCGAGTTTAAAACTAGCGTACTTTAAAAAACGCTTTTAAATTTTTTCAATATTTTGTATATGCGCTTGATAAAAGGGGCACCAAACAACAACTGAGTATTCAAGCCGTGATCTCACGAAACTATTAAAAAGCAATTTTAGAGTATCACATTCAACAAAGACGGCACTATTACGGATGATGAAACCCAATAGTTTAAAACTCTCCGCCGTAATCTTTGGAACATGGCCATGAAAAGACAATGCAGTGTCCAGCAAAACACCCAAATCAGACACCGACTGACATCGCTGTAGGACCCGACCGTTCATGCTGTAATTGAATTATATGGGACTCAATTTTTTTGTAAAGGTTGTAACATTGCACCTAGATACGTTCAAAAGAAGGCCTTAGAGCAATCAGTTTAAATCACGTCTGTCTGCTCACTCCCATCAAGTGATTCCGCAAGGTCTTGCGTAAGACAAAATAAATTTGAAACCGTCGAACGGCCCTTTACAAAACCATGTTGCTGCAGTGATATCTGCGTACTAATTGAATTATATAAATAATCATGTAATATGATTTCGAAGACTTTTGAAAAGTTATTAATAATGCTTATCGGTTTGTCACACAACTCTTGTCACCTTTTTTGAAAACAGGTGTAATACGTGATATTTTCCACATATCTGGAAACACAGATGTGTCAAGTGATAAATTGAATAATATTGTAAGAGGATGAGCAAAAACAGAGTCGCAGTCTTTTAACAAGAAGGCAGGAATTTTATCTGGATCAACAGTAGCTGTAGGTTTTAGCTTTTTTAATACTTTAAGGGCAAGTTGTTCCTTTATTTTCTCCATGTTAATAGATTCTGTGATGGGAATAAGTTATTCTCCACGTTTTTTTTATTTCTGAGAAGACATTAGGTAAGAGTCTTGAAAAAAGAGTGCAAAACTTTCGGCTATATGTCTAGGATTATTAAGAATGTTGTTATTATAAGACATAGTGGTTGGTATAACATGAAAATTCTTCTTGTCATTAATATAACGCCAGAATTTTTTAGGATCATTTTTTATGTTGTTTTCAATATTTAAAGAGTATGTTTTGTAGGAAGCTTTTGTGACATTTTTAATAATTCACCGTAGATTTTTAAACTTTTCTAGTTCGAATAAATTCCCCGTTCCTTTAAATTTTTTCCAAGAGCTGTATTTAGTTTTGATATTTTGTACAATTTCATTAGTAAACCAAGGCGGATAATATTTATTTGTCTTTTGTGTCTTAGGAACATAGGTACGTTAATATATATATATATATATATATATATATATATATATATATATATATATATCTATATATATATATATATATATATATATATATATATATATATATATTTATTTATATATATATATATATATATATATATATATATATATATATATATATATATATATATATATATATATATATATATATATTTATATATATATATATATATATATATATATATATATATACATATATCTTCTTCTTCCTTCAGCCGTTCTCTACCCACTGTCGGGTATAGGCCTCTCTCAAATCTTTCCATTTTTCTCTATGTTGTGCTTGTTGATACCAGTTAAGTCCTCCGACTCTCTTCAGATCGTCGCTCCATCTCTGTTGGGGCCTTCCTATGCTTCGCTTTTCACCCCATGGTCTCCACCTAGTGATCTTGCCACTCCACTTATACGTCGCTCTCGCTACATGGCCGGCCCAGCTCCATTTCAGAGATGTTATCCGTTTGGTGATATCATCCACCTTTGTTTGTTGTCTAATCCATTTATTAGTTTTCTTGTCCTTCAAAGTAACACTCAATATCTTCCTTTCCATTGCTCGTTGGTGGACTTGTAGTTTTTCTATTGTTCTTTTAGTTAAAACCCATGTCTCGGCTCCATACGTTGTAGCTGGTAAGATACATTGATTATAAATTTGGGTTTTTGATCTTTGAGGAATGTTCATATTCAGTACATATTTCAATTTTCCGTATGCTGCCCATCCCATACGTATCCTTCTTTCTATTTCAAGCTGCTGGTTTTCCTTTCCTATCGTTATTATTTGGCCCAGATAGATGTATGTGTTTACTTTTTCTATTGTTGAATGTTCAATCACTATATTTTCATCATTGGTGTATTCGTTACTCATGTACTTTGTCTTGGAGAAATTTATGTCAAGTCCCACTTTTCTTGCTTGGTGGTGGAGATCAGTGATCATCTGGATCATTTCATTCTTATTGTTTGCTATAATTACAATGTCATCTGCGAATCTCAGGTTGTTTAGCCGATCACCAGCTATCAGAAGGCCATTTTCGTCCCAATTCAGTTCTTTGAATACATCTTCTAAGATCATTGTAAATAACTTAGGCGATATTGCATCGCCCTGCCTTACTCCTCTGTTCACTGGGACCTTGTTTGTCAGTTCTTGGTTTACCATAACTTTGAGTGTTGCTCGTTCATATATTCTGGCTATCAGTTCGCTGTATCTGTGGTCTATACGAGCATTTCTAAGAGCTCTTATAAGCGCCCATTTTTCCACTGTGTCAAAAGCCTTGCGAAAATCTACAAATGTGAGCCACATTGGTATATTATATTCGGTGGCCTTCTCGATTAGTATTCTCAATGTGTGCAAGTGTTCAATCGTACTGAAGCCTGATCTGAATCCAGCCTGTTCTATCGGTTGGTATAATTCCATTTTGTGTTCCAGTCTGTTTGTTATGATTCGTGAGAACAGCTTGTAAACTTGGGAAAGTAAACTAATTGGCCGGTAGTTTTCTAGGTTTTCGGGGTCACCTTTTTTGTATATTAAGATGACTATAGCGTTTTCCCAGACTTCTGGTATATTTCCACATTTGAGGCATTCATTAAAAAGATCTTTTAATTCATTCATTAGGGCTTCACCTCCGCATTTTAGCATTTCAGGTATAATATCATCCTCTCCAGCCGCTCTTCCACTTTTCATCTGTTGTAAGGCTTTCCTAACTTCATCCATTTCTATGTCAGGAATTTCTTCTGAGTTGACATTAATTACTCTTTTGTCTGTTGATGAGTTGTCCTTTTCAACTACTACATTTTGGACTTTTGAACTGTAGAGGTCTTGATAGAAAGTTGTAATTCTGTTTCGGATATTTTTCTTGTCATTGATTATGTTTCCTTCTTGGTCCTTCAATTTAATTATCTCACTTTTACAGGCGTTTGCTCTTCTAAAAACTTTTAATCCTTTATTTTTCTCTATAAGATCTTTAACCATGTTTTCCTTGTATTTTTTTATGTCTTGTTTAACCGCTTTTCGTACTGTCTTATTCAGTTCTGCATATTCGACAGTTAATCTCTTTCCTTCGTGTATCAGTTGTCTTCGTTGTTCCAACATTCTTTTTGTTTCTTCACTGAGCTTGTTATTCTTTCGCCTAGTAGGTTGGGGAGATATTTTTTCTGCTGTGGTCTTGAGTGTTTCAATTATTTTTCTGTTTCTTTCATCTAAACTTGCTCCTGTAGTTAATGTGTTGTTATTAAGGTTGGCTGTAATCTGTTTTTGGTATTGTTCTACGTTTTCTTTTAGTGTTTGTCTGTCTGTTTTATTTGTTTTCTTGTTGTGTAAACGTTTTCGTTCGAGTCTTTTGTTAAAAAACACCTTTGCTCTGACCAGCCTATGATCACTACCCGTTGCAAATCTGTTTAGGACCTTCACGTCTGTTACTATGTTCTTATGTGTTGTTAGTGCATAATCAATTTCATTTCTTGTCTCACCGTCAGGACTAATCCATGTCCATTTTCTCTTCTCCTTTTTCTGAAAGAAGGTGTTCATGTTATAGAGTTTCTCCCTTTCCAGGAATGTCATCAGCATATGTCCTCTGTTGTTCCTCTCTCCAAGGCCAAAATTTCCTATATAACTCTCTGTATCTTCTGCTTTCTTTCCTATCTTGGCGTTAAAGTCTCCTATGACCAATGTATACTTTGTTCTGTGTTCGTGAAGCGCCTCAGATATTTCCTCATAAAATTCTTCTGCTTCTTGATCTTCATGGCTTGTCGTAGGAGCATAGACCTGTATTACTTTTACTGTTAAGGTGTTGTTCAATCTTATTGTTATGTATATAACTCTATTAGATATCGCTTGGAATTTCTCAGTATAGGGTATTAGCCTTCTGTGTATCAATAATCCAGTTCCTCCATTACTGTTGTCTTCGTAGCCTTTATTGAAGAGCAAGTGTCCCGTAGGTAACTTCAGGCAGTATTCTCCTCTTCTTCTTGTTTCTGAAATTCCCAGTATGTCCCATTTAATATTTTTAAGCTCATGGTCCAGTTCTTCCAATCTTTCCTCACTTCCAATTCTTCTCGCATTATAGGTCGCTATGTATAGTCGGCAGCCTGGTCCAACCCAGAGATTCTTAGCACCCCCTGTTCGAGCCCTGTTCTGACCGCTGCCTTGGTCGGGGTTACTCAAACTGCTGGGGACTGGGGGCCTTCTATAAAGTTTTCGTTCATAGATTTATGAGAGGTTTTGGCCATAAAACACCACGTGAGCCAGACGTCATGGCGAGTGGAAAAAAAATAGGATTTGGGAAGGGAACTGATAATATGGAGATAAGGTTGGGACATGATTCCCCTCCAAGAAAGGCGGGAAGGAGAATCAAGCCTCGCGTGGGCGGGGTTGCTTTCCTGAAGTAGGTCTGTCTCCCACTGGGATCATGAAGAGAGTACCTACCCGCTACCCATTATAGTATATATATATATATATATTTATATATATATAAATATATATATATATATATATATATATATATATATATAAATATAAATATTTATATATATATACATATATATATATATATATATATATATATATATATATATATATATATATATATATATATATATATATATATATATAATTAAAAACTGGGAAAGCTAGTGGCATAGATGGCATTACAGCAGAAGCGCTAAAAGAATTAGATAACAACGGAACAGATCTGATGCACACAATATGTCAAGTAATTTTGAGAACTAGAATATGACCAACAGACTGGAGCAAGTGTATCTTCCTTCCTATATATATAAAAAAGGTTCTATGGAATATGGAAATTATTCGAACGGTCTCTAATATCTCATGCCAGCAAAGTGCTCCTAATTATCATCAATGAGCAGTTAAAACCATTCCTACTTCCTCAAATCTCAAGGGTACAGTCGAGCCTTATGCCTAGAAGAGGCACCCGCAAACAGATCCTCAACCTTCGTCAAATCGTGGAAAAATTCAGAGAATTTAATTTAGAGACATACCTTTGCGTTGTGGATTACTTGAAGGCAGTTGACACTGTAAAGAGGAGCGCTACCTAGGAAGTTTTAACAAAGATTGGGACACCCTATCACTTAATTTGGTTTCTTCAAAATCTCTACGAGCATAACACAACCACTATCCGGGTAAATAATACTTTCTTGCAAGACTTTAAACTCGAAGTGGGGGTTCACCTATATTGTTCAATATATATAGTGAACACATCATGAGAGAGGTATTTGATGACTGGCAGGGCGGCATAACAATAGGTGGTTCTAAAACAAATAATCTACGATATGCCGACGACACCGTTGCCTTGGTGGCCTCGAAAGAAAAATTCCAGTACATCATGGATATACTAAACATTGTCAGCAAAAAATACGGGCTACAGTTGAATAAAACCAAGACGAAAGTGATGATCATCGACAGAGTCCGAAACAATTAACCTTACGTTAGAAACATTGCAGGGTATGAAACAGTCACTTCAATTACCTCGGCTTAGTAATAACAAACAACGGCTGATGTGAGAATAAAATACGCAGACGTCTTGCTATGGCTAGAACAGCGACCGCCAAACTAACAAAAATATGGAGAGACAGTGATAGATGACCTCAACATTAAAACAAGACTGACTACTATAGTCAATAGAAACATACTGAGATACTTCGGTCACATAGCAAGAGGCAAGGACACAGTAGAGCGGTTGATTGTGGAAGGTAGTGTCGAGAGCAAAAGACCGAGAGGACGGTCTCCCACACGGTGGTCGGATCATATTAAAACATCTAGCCTCACATTTCCGGAAGCATCACATCAAGCCCACGACCGAAAAACATGGGCTAAAATAGTGGCATGATATCACGATGTTCTGACGTAGGATGATAGAGGAGGCTGAGGACATATATATGTATATATATATATATATATATATATATATATATATATATATATATATATATATATATATATATATATATATATATTCGTTTCCGTATCGTTATAATTCTAGGATGGAATTCCTACGCTAAATGAGAACAGTTTCTATTGTCGATTGTATAAATATCGGCCGACTGTTTTACTTGCCCGAAAATAACAGCGTTTAAGCCTTAACTGTCAGTAGTTTTTTTTTTTTTTTTTTTTTTTTTTTTATGGGTCTAGCACACGTGCTACAGGGAAGTCCCTAAAGCGCTACAGGAGCGACACGTGTGCGGAGAAAGCGATTCACGTTGTTCTTGAATCGCTGTAGATTGTACTCGGTGGGAAACACAGTCCTGGGTAAACCATTCCAAAGGTATGATGTTCTCCATATAAAAGACTGCTTGAAAAAGCGTTGTACGAGGAGTAACAAGCTGAACCTCATACGGATGTGAAGCATTAGCGCGACGTGTACTTCTAATATGCACCGCTCTGGGAGGAATTAGACGGGCCACATCCTTCGAACACTTTCCATGAAAATACTTGTAGAACAGACTCAAGTCGCCAACCGTTCTTCGATGTTCTAGCGAATCAAGGCCGTCGGTCAGTTCCGGGTGTCCAATCAGACGAACAGCTCTTCTCTGGATAGAATCCAACAAATGCAGTGTATGTTTGGGAGCGGAGCTCCAAACATGGGAGCAGTATTCCATAGTTGGTCGAATTTGCGCTTTGTAAAGAATTAACAGTTGTTGTGGGGTGTAAAGCTTTCTGGTTCGAAACAATATTCCCAACTTTTGAGAAGCTCTTCTTGCTATGCCTGCAACATGTTCATGCCAGGACATATTTGCTCCCAAATTAACGCCTAACAGATTGAGTGACGATGTTAGAGGGATGGAGTGCCCCGACATAACTATGTCGGGTTCTGCAACGTTAACTTTTTTAGAAAAAACTGCCGCCTGGGTTTTTGTAGCGTTAAATTCCACTTGGTTACTGTCACCCCAAGATAGAATTTCTTCCAGGTCTTTGTTAAGTTGAATGACTTCCTGCTGTCTGCGGATATTCGTCTGAGTAGTCGATGTCCGAGCGTTCAAAGTGAATGAAGAGATAAGTGTACTGTCATCTGCAAAGCTGTAGATTGGATTCTCGGTCTTTTCCAGCAGATCGTTAATATAAATGAGGAAGAGAGTAGGAGACAGTATGGAACCTTGGGCACACCGGCGTTGATAGTGAAGGTGCTAGAAAGAAATCCGTCAACTGCCACTCGTAAAGAACGCTCTCTGAGGAAACATGAGAGCCACAAACAGAACTTTTCAGACATACCATAAGAACGTAGCTTAGCCAACAGCCCATCGTGCCAAACACGGTCAAATGCCTTGGATATGTCAAGAGCAACTGCTCGAGATTCTCCAAAGTGTTCAATTGCGTTGTTCCAAACATGTGTTACATAAGTCAGAAGATCTCCTGTTGATCTATTTTTACGAAAGCCATATTGCTGATCACTAATAATGTTGAATCCTTCAAGATATTTTAGAAGATGCTGATTGATAGCCTTTTCCATTACTTTCGATATTACTGAGAGTAGTGCGATTGGTCGGTAGTTATTTGGCAAGGTCTTCTTGCCTTTTTTAGGTATCGGCTGAACTGTGGCACATTTCCAGCAGGAAGGAAATATTCCCTTTCTGTAGGATAGGTTGAAAAGTCTACAGAAAACTGGTGTTAGTTCCCTCGCACAGTTCTTGAGAACTATGGCAGGTATTCCGTCAGCGCCTGAAGCCTTTTTGGTGTCTAGCTTCATCAAAATACATTTTATGATACGCTGTCTGAAGACAATATCGGGCATCCTTGACTGCACTATGGAAATAGTAGGTGGTGTTTTTCCTTGGAAATCGACAGTAGAATGTGAAGCAAAGAGTTCAGCCAGAAGTTCGCTTTCTCAACAGGTGTCGTTGCAATAGAATTATCTGGCCGTGTGAGTGGTGGTATGGTGGATTTGGTGAAATTCTGACCAACTGCCTTAGCGACTGACCAAAAGGACCTGGAATTGCCGGGACAAGCGAGAAGTTTGTTTCTAATCCGTTGATTGTGTACCTCCTTGGTTCGTCGATAATTTCTTTGCATCTGTTCCTGGCACGAACAAAGATGTTACGATTTATGGTGTTAGGATCTTCACGCCACTGTCGGTATGCAAGATGTTTAGAAGCAACAGCTTCTTTGCATTTTAGGTGAAACCAAGGCTTGCCGTTGGAAGGGCATTTCTTCGAAAAAGGGATGTAAGCATCCATATCGGCCAAAATAACATCGGAAACCTCCCTGGCGCAGTCAGATGGGTCGTCGAATCGAAAACAAACGTCCAACCAAGGGAAAGTTCGAAAATATTCCTTGAGATCTTCCCATTTAGCAGATTTGTAGTGCCAAATCTTGCGCGGTTTGGGCGCCTCTCTGTCACTGATTGGTAGAATACTCAATGTCGAAAGTAGTTTATGGTCGGAAGAACCTAACGGTGGATTTACGCTGACCGTGTAAATCTCCGGATTGGTGGTTAAAAACAGATCAAGAAGACTGGCGAACTCTCCGTCTCGATCAGGGATCCGTGTTGGTTCATCAATCAGCTGAGTCAAGCCACAACTGATTGAAAATGATTCGGCTTCACGACCTTATTCGTCGGTAGTATTTGAATATTTAAGCCAGTTGATGTTATGGACATTAAAGTCGCCCAGGATGGCAATTTCGGCATTTGGATAGTTAATTTGTAAATGATCTATGGTGTCTGCAAGAGAAGCGAAAAGTGTTCTAAAGTTTGTATCACTTGGTGGTCGATAGAGGATACAGACGAACCTCGAACGAAGTCGTTATTTTTAACCACATAACATCAAAGTTTGGGGGCTCCAGGGCCTCTTCTCGTTGGCAAGAGAGGTCGCTTCTGACATAAAGACAGATTCCAAAGTTACGCCTAAATCGGGAATAGAAATCGTACCCAGGATAAAGATAGTTTACTGTGCTGGTCGATGAACTGACCTTAGTTTCGCAGAGAGCGAGTACATGAGGTTTATTTGATTGCAGGTGTTGGTGCACTGAATTTATGTTCGAATTTAAACCTCGTATGTTGCAAAAATCCATTTTGAAATTCTGTTCTCTGCATGTCGACGCCCCTGAACCAGCCCCCACCCGGAGATCCGAACGGGGGGCTATTTTACCTCCGGAATTTTTTGTATCCAGGTGCCTCATCATGCTATTTGGTCCCACAGACCGGGACATCGGCACAGCCACGAAACGTTAAGCAACTTCACGCAGCTTACGCCGATGCGATGGTATCACACCGGGCGATGCTGGTGGGATCTGGGCATCTACCATCTAGAGTGTTCTTTAAGTCGCCTCCTACGACAGGCAGAACATACCGGGGGAGATATTCTATCCCGCCCCCCCACGGGATAATTATATGTTATTCATTTTTGGTTGCGATTTCTTCCGTACTTTGTGGTAAAGAAAAGTTGGTTTAAATTTATTTTTTGCATTCATATTTGCCACACACGGCTTTTCCTTTAAGCGGTTATTTCCTTCAGTATTGTAATTTATTTTTCATATTTTTGGTTTTTTTATAAAAAAATTAAAAGTAACAACAAAATAAATATACCAGGTAGATCAGAAAAGGCCATAAATTCGAAACAGCAGGTTTAAATGCAGATTAGGTTTGCTTGCGGTTACACAACTACTAAAAAATGTAAGAACTACTTCGACATAATAACATGAGATGAAAAATTTCGAGACTTTCCGAGAGATGGCAGGACAAACAAAAAACAATATAATTGTTAGTTAGTGTCAACTCCAGAGAGATTCGTGTAAAATTTTCATGATATTTCGTCTTTTAGTTTTTTTTATGGTTCTAACACACGTGCTGCAGGGAAGTCCCTAAAACGCTACAGGAGCGACATGTGCGCGGAAAAAGCGATTCACGTTGTTCTTGAATCGCTGTAAATTGTACTCGGAAACACAGTTCTGGGCAAATTATTCCAAAGAGATGATGTTCTCCAAATAAAAGACTGCTTGAAAAGCGTTGTACGCGGAGTAACAAGCTGAACCTCATATGGATGTGAAGTATTAGAGCGACGTGTATTTCTGACATGCACCGCTCTAGGAGGAATTAAACGGACTACATCCTTTAAACACTTTCCATGAAAATATTTGTAGAATAGGCTCAAGTCGTCAACCGTTCTTCGATGTTCCAGCGAATCAAGGCCGCCCGTCAGTTCCGGCTCTGAAATCAGACGAACAGCTCTTCTCTGAATAGAATCCAACAAATGCAATGTATGTTTGGAAGCGGAGTTCCAAACATGGGAGCAGTGTTCCATAGTTGGTCGAATTTAAGCTTTGTAAAGAATTAACAGTTGTTGTGAAGTGTAAAGCTTTCTGGTTCGAAATAATATTCCCAACTTTTGAGAAACTCTTCTTGCTATGCCTGCAACATGTTCGTACCAGGACATATTTGCTCCCAACTTAACGCCCAATAAATTGAGTGATGATGTTAGAGGAATGGAGTGCCCCGACATAACTATGTCGGGTTCAGTAACTTTTTTAGAAAAAACTGCCGGCTGGGTTTTTGTAGCGTTAAATTCCATTTGGTTAATATCATCCCAAGATAGAATTTCTTCCAGGTCTTTGTTAAGTTGAATGACGTCCTGCTGTCTGCAGATATTCATCTGAGTAGCCGATGTCCGAGCGTTTAAAGTGAGTGAAGAGATAAGTGTACTGTCATCTGCAAAGCTGTAGATTGGATTCCCGGTCCTTTCCAGCAGGTCGTTAATATAAATGAGAAAGAGAGTAGGAGACAGTATGGAGCCTTGGAGCACACCGGGGTTGATAGTGAAGGCGTTAGAAAGAAACCCGTCGACTGCCACTCGCAAAGAACGCTTTCTGAAGAAACATCGTGACAAACACGGTCGAACGCCTTGGATATGTCAAGAGTAACCGCTTGAGATTCTCCAAAGTGTTCAGTTGCGTTGTTCCAAACATGTGTTACATAAGTCAGAAGATCTCCTGTTGATCTATGTTTACGAAAGCCATATTGGTGATCGCTAATAATGTTGAATCCTTCAAGATATTTTAGAAGATGCTGATTGATAGCCTTTTGCCTTTTAGCCTTTTAGTTTGCGCTATTTGAGTAACGCTACTTTCGATTTTTATAAAACGATGGAACAAAAGGAATTTTGTGTGTCGAATAAATATTGCTTTTTGATGGGAAAATAGTCCCCAACGAATATTACCTCTTTCCAAATTTGGAAAGGAGTCTTTGCTCAAAGAAAAAAGACGAATGAAAACTGAGGATTGCTTTAGAGAGTGCGACAAATCGTACTACGAGGGCTACCTTTTAAATTTTTACACAAATAATGAAAGAAAAATAAACTTTTTAGTACAAATCGTTTTATTGTTTCTCAAAATATTCGCCTTTAAGATTTATATACTTTTGCATGCGTTCGAACCAATTCTCGAAACATTTTTTCCACTCTGAAGTTGGTACCTCAAAAGCATGGTCTTGGAAGGAATCATGAGGAAAAAGAAGTCGTTAGGCGATAAATGATGTGAATATGGGCAATGAGACGTTAATTCAACGTTTTCCTTCGTCAAATAATCAATTGTTTGACGTGCTTCGTGAGAGCTGGCATTGTCATGATGAAGAATAATGCCACGTTCTTGGTTATTTTTCCTGATTTCGTTGATGACTTCTGGCACATAAAGTGTTGTATACCATTCAGGTTCCATACCAAGGTTATCAATCAGCATCTTCTAAAATATCTTGAATGCTTTAACATTATTAGCGATCACCAATATGGCTTCCGTAAACATAGAACAACAGGAAATCTTCTGACTTATGTAACACATGTTTAGAACAACGCAATTGAACACTTTGAAGTGTATGTTGCTCTTGATATATTCAAGGCATTCGACAGTGTTTGGCACAATGGATTGTTGGCTAAGCTACGCTCTTATGGTATGTCTGAAAAGTTCTGTTTGTGGCTCTCATGTTTCCTCAGAGAGCATTCTTGGCGGTCGACGGATTTCTTTCTAACACCTTCACTATCAACGGCGGTGTGCCCCAAGGCTCCATACTGTCTCCTACTCTCTTTCTCATTTACATTAACGATCGGCTGGAAAAGACCGGGAATCAAATCTACTGCTTTGCAGATTACACTACGTACTCAGGCGAATATCCGCAGACAGCAGGAGGTCGTTCAACTTAACAAAGACCTGGAAGAAATTCTATCTTGGGGTGACAGTAACCAAGTGGAATTTAACGCTACAAAAACCCGGGCGACGGTTTTTTCTAGAAAGGTTAACGTTGCTGAACCCGACATAATCATGTCGGGGCCCTCCATTCCCCTAGCATCGTCACTCAATTTGTTGGGCGTTGATTTGGGAACAAATATGTCCTGGCATGAACATGTTGCAGGCATAGCAAGGAGAGAGTTTCTCAAAAGTTGGGAATAATTACACTCACAACAACTGTTAATTCTTTACAAAGCTCAAATTCGACCAACTATGGAATTATGTTCCCATATATGGGGCTCCGCTCCCAAACACACACTGCATTTGTTGGATTCTGTTCAGAGAAGAGCTGTTCGTCTGATTGGAGACCCGGAACTGACCGGCGGCCTTGATTCGCTGGAACATCGAAGAACGGTTGGCGACTTGAGTCTGTTCTACAAGTATTTTCATGGAAAGTATTCGAAGGATGTAGCCCGTTTAATTCCTCCCAGAGCGGTGCCTGTTAGACATATACGTCGCGCTAATGCTTCACATCCGTATGAGGTTCAGCTTGTTACTCCGCGTACAACGCTTTTCAAACAGTCTTTTATATAGAGAACTTCATTTCTTTGGAATAATTTGCTCGGCGCTGTGTTTCCCCCCGAGTACAATTTACAGCTATTCAAGAACAACGTGAATCGTTTTTTTCCGCACACATGCCGCTCCTGGAGCGCTTTAGGGACTTCCCCGTAGCACGTGTGGTAGGCCCCTAAAAAAATAAATACCATTCAGCATTAACTGTTCTTCGATGGTTGCAACATGTCCCGTATAAGCAAAGAAACAAACAATCATTTTTTTGAAAGTGCGTCGCGAACGAACCACTTTTGTTGGATTCGGTTCATCTTCGAACATCCAAACAGTTGATTGTTGCTTAGTTTCCGGCTAGTACGAATATATCCAAGTTTCATCCCCTGTTACGACGTTGCATACGGATTATGGATGTCCTCGGGCGAATTTATTAAGCATTTCCTTACACCAATTGACACGAGGCTGTTTTCGAGTTTCTATCAAATTATGCGAAATCCATCGAGAACAGATTTTTTTCCTAGCTAAATATTCATGCAAAAATCGAATGTATTTCAGTCTTCGATGTGCCTAAGGATGCCTCTACCTTACCGTATCGATGTTTTTTTGGAATATCAACCGATTTTGGCCGACCTTTACGAAATTCATCGTCGACGGAAGCACGAGCATAAACAGATGATGGTGATTCATTACAAAGAGTTGAACGAAGCGATTCGAGGCATTGTTGTTGAGTTAAGCCTTTGCTAAAATCATAAAAAATCATCCAACGAAAACCCTCGCTTGAAATTACTCGGCCAATTTCTGAGGTGCCACTATTTTAACAATAACAAATGTCTAATTTAACAACAATTGTAATGTCACATCTCAATAGTGCCATCTCGTAGTCGTTTGTTAAACTTAAAAGGCGGCCCTCGTATATAAAAGGTATCCAAATGTTAGAAGATCGCTGAAATAAGTGTATCGCTCTTGAAAGAAACTATATTGAAGAATAAAATAGATTTTTGGCAAAAATATTGTTCTTTCTTCAAAAGTCTCGGGTCTTTTCACCTCATGTAGCTGTGAAGATCAAAGATAGTACAATGACATATACTGTGCCTTCCATTTCTGTTTTAAATTTGGAAGACATTCGGCTCAGCTGATAATAATCGAACTCGGTTACTGAATGGCACTGAATTCATTATAATAAAGCGGATATATTTTCTTCTTACAATATCTTCTTTCTTCTTCTTTACAAGCCACGGCTTCTCCACTGCAGGAGATAGGCCTCTTCAAGTTTCTTCGAATTGTCTCTATCCTGTGCAAGATAGAGGCCTCTGCTGCTTGCTATCAACCTGATATTATCAGTCCATCTTTTCATTGGTCTTCCGACACTTCATCTGCTCTCCCAAGGTCCCCATTTAAGTAATTTTGTTGTCCATCTACCGTCATTCGTTCTAACAACATGCCCCGCCCAATGTCAATTTAATTTTGCCACTCTTTCACTGACATCTGTAATAGCCATAATGACTAATTTTGAAAAACTATTCCACGATGTTCTTACGGAACTACTATTTCCAAAAAAAAATATATATTTCTGGAGAAATTACAGGTTTCCTAGCATAAAATTGGCCCTTTTTAAAACTAATTTTGAATTTCACGCCGAAACGCTCGCAGGCGTCATGACGTTTGCTCGTGACGTCACGCCTTTGTAAACTCCACGTCAACAACAGTGAAGTATACTGTGTCTATACAGTAATTTTATTATTTTGTGTGTTTAAAATAAATTCTAAAGTGTATAAGTGGTGTGCGGTCCCTCAGTGTAAAAACACATCGATAAAAACTCCTAACAAGTTATTTGTTTACGTTCCAAACAAGAGAACAATAAGAAATAAGTGGCTAACTCTTGCATGGTGAGTTATCTCTCCAAAATCTTCAATTTATTTCTGTGAAGACCATGTTGATTTAAGTTTTAACTTAATATTTTAGTATTATAAATGAGGTGTGTCGTAATAATCTTGTTTGAGACATTGTTAATTATCTAAATATTACCTTTAGATAGTCACATCACTATTGAGATTAGGTTTTATTTCTTTAATGTTATCATCTACTACTGTTTATTTAATGGATACTTTATTCTTGTTCTAGTTGCCAAATGATATGGAGAATTATATTCAGTATATGTCAACATTTTCATAACAATCATAACCTAACCTAAAACTAATAAAACCATGCCGTAGAAATAAAGTGCAGTTTTTATAGGTTTTTGAGTTTTAAATTGTAGTTTTAATACAGATTACTTATATACTTACATAGAAGTTTTGATATTTCTAAATTCTGCTGAGCAAAAGTCTTTGCTTGACGCAAGAAACTCTCCAAGCGGCAACAAATCAGTTCTAGGTAAATTAGCGCTATTTACCTTGATAAATTCGTCTTCCATCGCTAACGTTTCTTGGTTCTAGTTTTTGTAACACAAAACTAGGCAACTCGATAGTTTAAAACCACAAATTAATTGATAAACGGTGCAGAGATTATCGTTAACACAAGAGAAGTTCGACCAAAATAATGTTTACTTAGGCGTGACGTCATTCGCTCTAATTGGTGTTCCACATAACATGGCGGATTGCTGTATTTTACATTTTTATTTTAACAAAAAATAATATATTAATCTCACTTTTAATAAAATGATAAGAATATTTTTTAGAAACTTTTTAATCTAATTAATTATTTAAAGTCATAATTTCGATGATTCATTGTTAATGTCATCACGTCTATTCTTGTTGTTCGTCTGATATCCTCATTGTTAATGTTTTCTAAACTAACACCTAACGCCGGTTTTTCATGACCCGTTGAGTACGTTGGAGTCGACAAAGACTATTTTTTGTAAGGGTCATGGTTTCCAGCCCATACGTACTTACTGAAAGTATGCAGCTCTAGTATAATTTTCTTTTAAGGTCCCAGTTTTTAAAATGCATGCCAGCTGAACTGCATTTCTTACAGTATATCTCTCTCATTCCGAAACCGAAACAAACATTTGACAGGACACCGATTTTGCCATTCAAATGACGAAGTAATAATTTTTTTTTAAAGATCTAGATGTCGATTTTCGTTTTTGAGATTTGCCTATTCTGCCTATGCTAGACTAGAAACTTATGAATTCACCTTCGTATTTAAAAATTTTTCAGTAATATTACTCAAGCGCCGATAGCAGACCCAGAACTTAGGATTCCTTAGGACATCGAAAATCGGTTAACGACTTTTCTAATTCCTCCCAGAGTGGTGCATATCAGAAATACACAACCCGCTAAAACTTTACATCCGTATGAAGTTCCGCTGGTTACTCCTCGTACGAATTATTTTATATGAAGAACCTTGGGAATATTATTTCGAACCAGAAAGCTTTACACCCCACAACAACTGTTAATTCTTTACAAAGCTCAAATTCGACCAACTATGGAATACTGCTCCCATGTTTGGGGCTCCGCTCCCAAACATACATTGCATTTGTTGGATTCTGTTCAGAGAAGAGCTGTCCGTCTGATTGGAGACCCGGAACTGACCGGCGGCCTTGATTCGCTGGAACATCGAAGACGGTTGGCGACTTGAGTCTGTTCTACAAGTATTTTCATGGAAAGTGTTCGAAGGATGTAGCACGCTTAATTCCTCCCAAAGCGGTGCATGTTAGAAATACACGTCGCGCTGGTGCTTCACATCCGTATGAGGTTCAGCTTGTTACTCCGCGTACAACGCTTTTCAAGCAGTCTTTTATATGGAGATCATCATCCCTTTGGAATAATTTGCCCAGCGCTGTGTTTTCCACCGAGTACAATCTACAGCGATTTAAGAACAACGTGAATCGCTTTTTCCGCACACATGCCGCTCCTGGAGCGCTTTAGGAACTTCCCTGCAGCACGTGTGCTAGACCAGTAAAAAAAAAAAAGAAACCTCATTCCTTTGCCATAATTTGGCCAGGACTATGTTTCTCACCGAATACGTGTGCTATGCCCATAACCAAAATAACCGGTCAAGTACAAGTTGGACTTGCGCAATTAGCGTACCGTACATTGATTGCTTTTAAAATAAAAACTTTTTTTACGGAAGTAAAAAAATAATCAATGACTTCACAAAACACACCCCAAATGAGTTTTCAACAAAGTTTTCTTCCGATCTTTACTGAAAACTGATGACATTGAAATTTTTGGTTTTTTTATATACCAGATAAATTATTAAAGGTAATGCACGGATGATAATTTCCCTTCAATCTGTGGAGAATATTCCATAATTTTCTCAAAATGTTTTGATCAGTTCTTTTCGAGATAAGGGAGGGGAGGCAGCGATTTTTCACAATTTTTTGAAAATAATACAAAGAAAAGTGTGCGCAAGTATTTCATTATATATGTTTTTGGACTCGTGTTTTTACAAGCTTTCATTTGACACCCCACTCGACGACCTGGTAAAATTTTCACTTCCGATTTCACCCCCCAAAACTAACCTCTTAAGTCAAAATTTAACTTTTAAAACTACACGGTTCTAATGAGGCCATCAATTTCTATATTAGTCCCAAATTTCAACTTTCTATATCAAATAGTTTCGGAGAAAATCGGGTGTGACAGACAGTCAATCAGACGGACCGACACCGAAATGATCTTTAGTATTCCGTACTAAAAATCATTTAACGTAAAAAAATATTAGAATACAATTTCAAGAATTCCTCAGACCTGAGGCCTGAAATTTAACCTGATCTGAAACAAGGATCCTTAGCATTTATTCAACTTTGAAATTTAAGCTTTACGCTGTAAAATATGCAGATTATACCCTATAATGAAAATATTTAGTACCGTGTGGTAAGAATCTCAAGAATTTGCTTTTATGTTAGTGGTGTTAAACTTCTCAAAGGTGAATAGATTTTTCCGAACATGATACGTGCAAGAGTTTTTGTATATTCATATGCATTATTAGAGAAGAATTAAATATTATACTTAATTATAAATAAAAATCATATAAATAAGAATACTAAAATTTTTGTGATAGATACTAGACAAAATCCTTCATAGACTTGATAAAGCTAGACATGGGTTACCACCAAGGCTTCGCTTGTTTACACACCTGAGCGCTGCAAAAAATATGTATATGTAAAAAATATTTTAAAAGTGGATTGCAGAAATTATATATTTTTATTGTACTTTAAATTATATTTTTTTTTAAATATGTTTTAAATGTTAATATTATTTTTTATCGGGTTAATTGGACCACTGATGAAGACTATGGCGCCTCCTTGCCTGCAGGATAACTTCACAAAGAATAATCCAGTGTGCAAAAATAAAAATTAATCTTGTAAAATTATGTAGTAGTTAAAAATTGTCAAAGGTTTTTTCAAAAATAAAAAATTTACGGTGTTTCAAACTTAATATGCCATTTTCGACCAAAAATTTTATGTTTAATTATTTAAAAACAAATTGTCTGTTAGAAAAGTCAGAAAAACCTCTCGGCATTTTGTAGAAAAGTGATTATTAAAATAAAAAAAAAAAGTTACAAAATATTAAAAATTGACTAAGTAATATTGCAGACAGTGTCTGGAAACAGGTAGCAGTCCCAATCCGGCGCCAGATCATACTTAATGCTAACTTTGTAACGAAATGGAATTTTCTTAATTTTTTTTTTAAATAATTCTTAGAAGTATAGAAACTAAAAATCCGTAAAAAAAATAAATTTATGAAAATTCGAGGTGTATGTAATGTAAAAGCAAAGCCATCTACATTTCCACATTCAACGTGAAAACACTTTCAACAGAGAAAAGACTGTAGGAACTAGAAGAACTTAAAGATATACAGTGGTCAATAGTGGGGATATCGGAAGTTAGAAGAGGTGGAGAAGCTTGCGTAAAACTTAAAAGGTGGTAACACTCTCTTCTATATGTTAAAGGAAATGAAGGAAATAAAATAAACGGAGTGGGATTCCTCACTCATAAGAACATATCAAACAATATAACACAGTATAATGCCATACCGGAAGGAGCAATAATGATTGAAATGAGAATATCTAAAATATGTAGTTGCAAAATAGTACAAGTCTATGCTCCAACCACCGAACATGAAGAGGAGGAAATTGAGAAATTTTATGGAGAAAAAAATACTGCCCTTAAATCTAGTTCAGCATATTCCACACTAATAACTGGTGACCTGAATGCCAAAGTCGGCGTAAAGCATGAAGAAAATAAACATGGCGTAGGCCCTTACGAATCAGGAATGAAGAATGCTAGAGGACAACTATTAATAAACTACGTCAACGAAAATAACCTCCATATATTGAACACATATTTTAAGAAAAGAGAATGAAGAAGGTAAACATGGAACAGCCCAAACGGAATATCAGCTAATGAGATCGATTATATAACATCTAACAAGAGGAACATAATATTAGATACACAGGTTATCAATAGGGTGAAAATGGGAAGTGATCACTCAATGGTTCGGGCAAAAATAAATTTTAACACAAGGGTGGAACGAAGAAAAATGATCAAACAAAAGTGAAAATAATAGATGCAACACCACCAAGAAAAATGAGTATATACATAAACTTGAAGAACATGAAATCAAAGAGGATACTTCATCCCTCAACGAAACTAGACGCTTACCAACCTAGAGAATATGCTAGATTTAGAAAAGGCTTTAATACACCGGACCAACTTCAAGTATTAAGAACTTTAATAGAAAAGTCAAACGAGTATAATTTTAAGATTTGGTAGGCCTTTGTGGATTACGAAAAAGCGTTTGACTCCCTGGAAATATGGGAAACATTGAATATAGTAATAAGTAACTGTAGAATTGACTGGCAGATTATTCAAAATATATATAAAAATGCAACATTTCAGATAGTATTGAAAGAAAACACCAATAAAATAGAAATGAAAAGAGGGGTACACCAAGGGGACACCATCTCGCCGCAATTGTTTACATAGGCACTAGAAGATCTTTTCAAACAACTTCCATGGACAAGTAAGGGTATAAATATAGGAGGAGAGCAACTCAATCATTTGCGATTCGCGAATGATATTATGCTTGTATCTAACAACAAAGAATTTTTTTACGGGTCTTGCACGCGTGCTACAGGGAAGTCTCTAAAGCGGCATGTGTGCGGAAAAAGCGCTGAATCGCTGTAAATTGTACTCGGTGGGAAACACAGCCCTGGGCAAATTATTCCAAAGGGATGATGTTCTCCATATAAAAGACTGCTTGAAAAGCGTTGTACGCGGAGTAATAAGCTGAACCTCATACGGATGTAAAGTATTAGCACGACGTGTATTTCTAACATACACCGCTCTGGAAGGAATTAAGCTGGCTACATCCTTCGAACACTTTCCATGAATACTTGTAAAACAGACTCAAGTCACCAACCGTTCTTCGATGTTCCAGCGAATCAAGGCCGCCGGTCAGTGCCGGGTCTCCAATCAGACGAACAGCTCTCCTCTGAACAGAATCCAACAAATGCAGTGTGTGTTTGGGAGCGGAGCCCTAAACATGGGAGCAGTATTCCATAGTTGGTCGAATTTGAGCTTTGTAAAAAATTAACAGTTGTTGTGGAGTGTAAAGCTTTCTGGTTCGAAATAATATTCCCAACTTTTGAGACGCTCTCCTTGTTATGCCTACAACATGTTCATGTCAGGACATATTTGCTCCCAAATTAACGCCCAACAAATTGAGTGACGATGCTAGGGGAATGAAGTGCTCCGACATGACTATGTCGGTTTCAGCAACGTTAACCTTTTTAGAAAAAAACTGCCGCCGAGGTTTTTGTAGCGTTAAATTCCACTTGGTTACTGTCACCCCAAGATAGAATTTCTCCCAGGTCTTTGTTAAGTTGAACAACCTCCTGCTTAGGTATCGGCTGAACTGTGGCACATTTGCAGCAGGAAGGAAATATTCCGTTTCTGTAGGATAGGTTGAAAAGTCTACAGAAAACTGGTGGTAGTTCCCTCGCACAGATTTTGAGAACTATGGCAGGTATTCCGTCAGCACGAACAAAGGTATTACGATTTATGGTGTTAGGATTTTCACGCTATTGTCGGTAGGCAAGATGTTTAGAAGCAACAGCTTCTTTGCATTTTCGGTCAAACCAAGGCTTGCCTTTGGGCATTTCTTCGAAAAAGGGATGTAAGCTTCTATACCAGCCAAAATAATATCGGACACCTCCCTGGCGCGGTCAGATGGGCTGTCAGATCGAAAACATGTGTCTATCCAAGGGAAAGATCTTAAGAAACTGCGGGTGTCGTCTAAGTTAGGGTAAACTGAATATATTAAAAAATATGAACTGTCAGGGAAAAACTAATATCTGATTCGAAATCAAAACACTAAAATAAGCCCAAAACTGAAAAAAAAAATTAAAGTAAAAATCAAAAAAAAAATATTTGTTGACCAGTGTTGTCTTTCATATTAAAATTGTTTGCTAGAGTTAAGTTATATTATCTGCTAAAATTCGTTAACCAAACTTTCAAAACTTAATCTGGTCATGTAAGAGTAGTCATTATCCAGCACGAATGAATTTGAATAAGTCAGTCTATGGATTTATTTTTTTTTTATATAAGTACGTAATATATTGGCACGAAAAGTATGAAAATTATTATATTAGTTTTAACTAATGATAAAATGAAGCAAAAAGTGTGTTCACTTCATTTTTAAGTTCAGAAGAAAGACAACTTCATCTTAAAATGATAATTATAATTATTTTCAATCTCTCCGGATTACTGGGATTTGCTGAAATATAAAAAGCGTGATTGTTGGCATTACACGTGCGAAGCTAAAGATGTTCAAAGATATATTCTCAAAATGAACATTTTTCCTCCCGGACAATGTCTTTAATAGTTGAGAAATATAAATTCAACAATGAGATATTTAAATGAATACTGTGCAAAAAGCGTTAAAGCCAAATGTGTTTTTTCCTTGTATTTTTTGCTTTTTTCCCTACCTTTATATATATCTGTTCTAATAAGAACTTGATAAAAAAATGTTCCTAAAAAAAAACTTTTCTCGTTTTTTTCTTCCTTTCAATCAGCAAAATTTACTTTTATTCTACGGGAGTTTTCTTGAAAGAAAGAATTTGAATATTTCAAAAACTCGCGGGCGTCATACTAGCAATATGGCGACAGGTCATGTGATCATTACAAACTCGAACCTCTTGAGATCAAAGGTGCCAAATAGCAGGGCCGGCTCTAGGCGGTAGGCAAGGTAGGCAACTGCTTACGACAGCAAAATTTAAGGGCCGCAAAACCGCCTGAACTAGTAGAGCGCAAAAAAAATAAACACAACCCACAAAAATATATTTCGATTACTTGAATCTAGAAAATAAATGAGTAGTAAAATAAAATACAACAGGAATAGACAGTCTTCTGCCAGGAGCCTGTCTATTCCTGTCTATAGAAATATCCATAAGTTCTGGGTATTTCTATACGTAAACTGTGAGATGTGCCCGCGCCAGCACTGCAGACAGAATTCAACAAGCTTTTTTCACTGCCCATAACTGTTGCTACCGGCTAAATGAAAAGTAATAAAAAATTATTTAAGAACTATAACTACACAAAAACATCTTAATGGGTTAGCAGTGTTGGCCATTGAACACGAATTGAATAGTAAATTAGATCTGAGAGAAATTATTCGCGATTTTACAGAAATGAAACTTCGAAAAAAAAATTGTTTTAATTTAGGTTTATTGTTGTACTAGTTTTGTTCATTATTTTAAAAGTATATTTAAATTATCTCTGAAAATAGTAGATAATAGTTTGAGTTTGTAAGTTCGTTGTCGCTAGCTCGTTAAAAATGCAAACTTTGTTTTTCAATAAAACAATTTTTCGTAAATCTGTATTAGTACGAGTATTATTGTCTTAGTTCAATTATATGTCATTTTAATGGTTTTCTTTAACCTTGGGTGCGGCGGTATTTTTTGAGTTTGCCTACGGCGGCAAAAAAAGCTAGGACCGGCCCTGCGAGTAAGAATGTCGCTACTGTGTTTTATATTTACTGTATTAATGTTATCAGAGATATCTCTCACTTTTCCTCTCCCATTAAAAAAAGCTTTGAATTTATCACAAGAAAATTATTTACCACTTCGGTATTATTATTAGAACAACTATTCTCAAATTCTGGGTCCATTTTGCCCAAACATGTAAGGTGAACTATAACGTCAACATCAACTGTTAGAGTGCAATACCCTGTGTGGAAATTGTGACAATAGTGTATTTGGCAACACTGGAGAATTTCCACGTCTTGTTAAGCATGTTCGTCTTCTTTGGCAGCCAGTGACCTAATGCCAGGTGCAGGTAGGTTTGGCAGTAAAATCCAGTTTTGCACTTTTTTAAATTTTTCAAAAATATTTAAATAGACAAAAAAAAGTATTAAATGTGTTTTTATATGACCCCACGAGTTACCCATTTCAATATATTCAACGATTTTCATAACGCCCTGTATACATCAGGTGTAATAAAAGTACCCAATATTATATTGAAAGGAGTGACTCCTGAAAACTAATAAAAACTTATTAAATACTTTTTTATAAACTCGGATCTCTTTGAAATTGGACGAAAGCGGCAGTTCACCTGCTCCGTCCAGCGCCCAATCAAGCAGATACTTGTACTAAGTAAGGGAACTTATAATTTAAGATATATAGTAGATCCCAAAATATAAGATCCTGCCTTTTTGCTTTTCAATGGGGCAATAAACGACCCTATTAGAGTTTTATGCGTAGTTGCCAGGTATTACAATAAACATATTTTTATTTTACCTGCTTTGTATACCGCCCTCACTTGCACGTGCAATCACATTGGATCTATTTTTACCTGTATATTTACTACCTGGAACCCGGTTTGGAGCCCTTTAAGTATTTGATAATATGACCACAGGTCCCCATTAAGATTCGCAATATATTTCTTATTATTTTTGTTTTTAGTTTTACTTACAACTTACAAAGTAACGGTTCTATTTTAATCATGTGGCGTCCGTGAGAAAATTGCAATAGTGACTATCGCAAGAGAAAACATTTATCACTTGACGCTAAAAAAATAGTGAAAAATGGTTACGAGAGTTTGGTAAAAAGAAATTTGAATAAACAAAGTGCTTTGTAAGAAACCAGTGAACTAACAAAAACCCCAATTTCTACGATTAAGGGTATTGTAGGGAAACCATCACTCAGGAACAGGAAAAAAAAAAAAAAAAACGAAAAGGTTTTCAAATGCATCATGTGAAATCGTGAAAAAGGCATCATCAGGAGAAAAATATATTCTATGTTTGAAGAGCACTCGACAAAATAAAATTAAAACTGATGCAGGACGGGACCAATATACATTGTGGCCGATCAACCCTTCACAGAATTCTCTTAAGATTGGGATTCACGTTCCGAAAAATCAACAAAAGGCAAATAGTGATGGAGTCACAAAGATTACGAATCTTGCGACATACTGATGTACAAGAAATTAAAAAGTATCGATCATAGAATTGGCCAATAATTTACCTGACGAAACATGGTTCGATACCCATGACACTGTGCAAAAAGGGTGGGTTAACAGCAGTACAAAATGTCAGACTAACGCACCTTCAAATAAAGGTAAACGAATAACCATTTTGCATACTAGATCTGAAAAGGGCTGGTTTTCAAATTGCCTACTATTATCTGCAAAAAACATAAAAGATTCTAGTTTGGATTATCACGAAGACACGACCGCAGAACTTTTTGAAAATTGGTTTCAAAATTCCCTTTTGCTATATGTTCTCGAACAGAATCTTATAGTTATGGACATTGCAAGTTACCATAGTCGCCTATTAAATAAGGTTCCTAATGCAGCTAACACCAAATCGGAAATACAGGAATATATGTTAGAAAATGACATTTATTTTGACTCTAGTTATAAAAAAAGTGATCTTTTGGAAGACTACATACTGAAAAAAGAAATATGTTTGTGATAGTATGATTAAGAAAATGAGACACACTGTTTTGCGGCTTCCTCCGTATTATTGTGTGTTTAATCCAATTGAACATATTTGGCATCAAGTTAAATCAAAACAATATGTTTCTCTTACTTTAAGCGTGTCAGTGGTTGAATGAGTAAAAAAGTTATAAATGATATACCTTGTGAAAGCTGAAAGAATTCCATTTAGCACGTTGTTAAAGTTGAAGATTCATATATTTATGTAAATAATATTAAACCACTTATAATTACCTCAGCTGATGACAGTGATAGTGAAACCGAATTAGGCTTAAGTTAAAATATATTTTTATTTATACAATATGTCCCCTATTGTAAAGCCCATTCTTTTAAACTGTATATTTGTACTTCTTATCCATTTGTTTTTACATGCATATATAAATAAACATCTCCAAAAACACTTATACTTTTATTTATTTGCATTAATGAATAAAATTCTTAAGTCCATCTCTGCAACCTATTATAAACAAAAGGTCAGAATTTTTGTATTGCCCCCTTAAAACGGCAAAAATCAAGATCTTATATTTTAGGACAGGCTATACGCGAGGTACTTTAAATTCGCATTCCGATTTGTCTGTATCGTAATACTAATGTTAATCATTACTTACACCCTGTATTTATTTGAAATGATTTATTTTTCTTTTCAGCCACACTGAAGCACTTTTAAATAGGAGATAAATTGGAGCCCTTAAAATAGCATTAGACTACTTACGATCTTAGCGTAAAAAAATACTTTTAAGAAAATTGCTTTGTTACAAAAAGGGAGGTCTTAAGTATATTGTGAAAAAAATCTCTTGTAATTTTATTTAATCGAGAAAATGTTTCATTAGGATGAGTGGGGGAAAAATGTAAAATCTTAACGATACACTGTAGGCTAAATTCAAGTATCTTCCCTTGTCAAACCTATATTTAGCCCAGTCGCCAGGGGTTTTGACCTCTCATTAAATGTTAACAAGCTACATTTTGGCAGACAGGTAGTTTTTTGAACGTAGAATACAATAAAAAAGGTTTGCTAAAGTTTGATGTGAGTGCAAGTTCAACTACCAACAAAGGATGCGCGTTTGATTTGTGCTCCGCAATAAATCTTGATATATCGGGAAATACACGTAGCGAGTTAATAAATGGGACAGATATATGCAAAGCGTATCTAAAGTGTTAAAGAAACAAATTAAAGATTTCCATCACAATAACGGGTAATATTAGCCTAATTTGAGTAAATTAATAAATATAAGCAGTAATTGAAATACGACAAGAGAGACACCGATAAATGTCAAGGTCCGACGAGTCGACCGGCCTGTAATTTTTTGCGCGTTGATATACTGATAAGAAACACTAGCGAGTAAATAAATAAATACGCATCTATCAAATACAATACGAATGTAAACTGGACGACAAGAGGAAATTTATAGAAAAATTCTAGCAATAAAATAAAAAGTGGAAAAAATTGAAGTGATGTTTGAAGAAATAACCAACAGATTTTAGGAGATGGACAACAAATTTGAGTCCTTAATCCAAGAAGTGAAGACAGTCAAACAGGAAAATGTATTGCTGCAAGAAATGGTTACTAAACAAGAAAGCAGAATAGAACGCCTAGAAAGAGAAGTAAGAGAGAAAAATCTGGTGGTTATAGGTATTGTAGACAACGAACAAGAAACTGGGCAAGAAACAAAAAACAAAATAATTTAAGTATTGCAGGAAATACAGACACCTACGAATGCGAATATATATAAGGTTGACGAGTGTAGACCAATACTGGTAAAACTAATGACGGAGCAAAAAAAAACGGAGGGAGATCCTTAGCAAGGCCAAGAATTTGAAGTGAACAGAGATATGAATCGATGAAGACGTTACTAAAGAGGTTCAGAGTTCTAAAGAGAGCAAGAGAACAAGGACTGAACGCACCGTTAAGATATAATAAATTAATAATTAATAGTAGAGTGTATAGAGCACAGGACTTGGAAGATGGAGAAAGGAAATTAAACGACAATAACCTGTAATAATAATGTAGAAGAGGAAAGAACAATGAAAAGAACTATAAATGAAATATCGCCGGAAGAGACATCACACTGCGAACAAGTCAAAAAAGTAACACTAACAGGAAGAGAAAAGAAAAAAAAACTAATGAGCACAGAATAGAAGAATGGAGATGACGACCCTCGCAATGAAATGGGTACTGAGCTGGAAAATGGAGCAAACGTATGTATATATATATATATATATATATATATATATATATATATATATATATATATATACATATATATATGTATATATATATATATATATATATATATATATATATACATATATATGTATATATATATATATATATATATATATATATATATATATATATATATACTTCGCGACATGGAATGTGAGGACAATATACGAACAAGGGGCGAACTTTAATCTCATCCGGGTAATAGAAAAGTACCAGTTAGATATTATAGCATTACAAGAAACAAGGCAGCAAGGAAGTAATATAACCCAAGTAGACAGTTACGTATACACGAGTGGGATCGAACAAAGAAGGTTAGGAACAGGTTTTCTTGTCAGTAAGTCAGACAGTAAAACAAGATCTGGAGTTGATGGGAGTCCCGCCCTGAGAAAAGCTAACAGGTGACAAAAAAAGTGGAGACAAGTATGCAACCAAGCCATGGGCCTCTAAGGCCCCTCGAGCAATATATTATAATAAAATTTGACGTACACTAAGCTCACAAAATCCAAAATAAAATCAAAAACTCTATTTTTTCGGCAATATCTCGAAAAATAAAAAAAGTTATCGAAAAATTAAAAGTACCACGTGAAAGAGCGGGAAATTTTACAAAAAAATAGTATATGGATTTTTTTTACATTTTTTTATTAGCGTGAGAATTTATTAAATATTCGGATAGCTGATTCAAAAAGTGTAGCACGCCAAACAGGTTAGTTTGAAAGTCTATGCGCACCGCTCGAAGGTTAATCGATATTACTTGTTTTCAGAGTGTAAAAAAAATTAAAAGATAGCTTTCCGATGATACCAATAGTTTTATTAATTCTTCTGTATATGTTATTATTATACCTTAAGTTTCAATATAACAATAATTAAAAATATTCACATTGTCTGTGTTATTTAAAAATTAAATTTTAAAATATGATAATTTGCCTGCTGTAGTTCACTGCCAGCAATTTTACATTCCAAACAGTACGAAATAGTCAAAAAAAGTCGGACAATTTTTTTTAGTTACAGTTAAAAGTTTACTTGATATTAGAAAATCATTAAAGACTTTCAAAAAATTGCTCTTTTTTCGTAATTTTGCTCATAAAAAAGTATTCATGATAAACGTATTTTTGCTTACTATTAATCATACAACTTAAGTTTAAAATAAACAAATATTTAATGGTGAGGAATAAAAAGATAAAAGTCTAAGCGGACTTGATTGATTGGTCCGTTACTTTGTGACACTACATTTTAACAATAAAACTACTTAATTACTTTGTTAACTGTCACTAAATATATTTGTACAGATTTTACAATTGCGTTATCGCAAATTTCATAATACAACTACATTGTCAAACGCTTAACTAAGACTAAAACATATTTTTGGTATTTTTATGTTTATATGATGAACAGATGTGGGTCTATGATATGTTAAAACAGTTGGAACAGAACAGAATTTGCTACGTCTAGTTGACTATTCAGTAAATTTATATTATGGTCCTTTGAATGTCTGTAAATTTCTATGGATTCTAATAAATTGAGTTTTGACCCTTTAGGTGCCATATGGAGTATTTGTAAACAATTGATATTGGGAAAAGTATGGCCTGTTTCTAAGAAATATTTAGCAAAGTGTGATTTTTCATTTTTTAGCCTATAAGAGGCATTGTGTTCTGCGAATCTTGTTTTGAAATTCCGTCCCGTTTGGCCTACGTAACAGCTATTGCACTCTTGACAATTAAGTTTATAAACTCCTGATTTATTGTATTTATTAGTTTTATCTTTGGCATTGAAAAATACATTGGATAATTTTTGAGCGGGTTTTAAAGCTATTCTTGTTTTTCGGTCGTGAGAACTTGGGATATTTTATCCGAGATGGGACCAAAATATGTCAGAGGTATGAATGTTTTCTTTTCTCGGTATTCTTTTACGGGGTAGATTAAGCTGAAAGTGATCAATAATCAATTTTTCAAACAAAGAGATGGTCTTGCCATGGGGTCTCCACTTAGTCCTTTGCTAGCCGAAATTTTTATGTCAGAACTGGAAAATAGTTTTGTAAAAACTCAACAGGCGAAAAATATTCTCTTTTGGTTTAGATATGTGGACGACATCTTAGTATGTTTCCTTGGAAATGACATTGAACTAAATTCCACTTTAAATCACCTAAATAATTTACACCGTAACATAAAATTCACACTGGAAAAGGAAACAGATAATAAAATAAATTTCTTAGATGTTACAATTTTGAAGAAAGGAAATAGACTAGAATTCGATATCTTCCGCAAACCAACCTTTTCAAATATCACCATCCCAGCTGACTCAATACACAATAACTCCTATAAACTGGCCGCTTATAGATCTATGATCCATAGAGCCTTCAATATCCCTCTTACTAAAAATAATTTAAAAAAAGAACTGGACACAATCAAAAATGTAGCACTCAATAACGGCTTCCAACCTAAAATAATTAATACCTTAATAAGCCGTAAACGAAAACAAATCACTTTCAGCTTAATCTACTCTGTAAAAGAATACCGAGAAAAGAAAACATTCATACCTCTAACATATTTTGGATAAAATATCCCAAGTTCTCACGACCGAAAAAACAAGAATAGCTTTAAAACCCGCTCAAAAATTATCCATTATATTTTTCAATGCCAAAGATAAAACTAATAAATACAAGAAATCAGGAGTTTATAAACTTAATTGTCAAGAGTGCAATAGCTGTTACGTAGGCCAAACGGGGCGGAATTTCAAAACAAGATTCGCAGAACACAATGCCTCTTATAGGCTAAAAAATGAAAAATCACATTTTGCTAAACATTTCTTAGAAACATTCAAAGGACCATAACATAAATTTACTGAATAGACTATTAGACGTAGCAAATTCTGTTCTGTTCCAACTGTTTTAACATATAATAGACCCACATCTGTTCATCATATATGGTAAACATGAAAATAACAAAAATCTGTTTTAGTCTTAGTAAAGCGTTTGACAATGTAGTTGTACTACGAAATCCGATAACGCAATTGTAAAATCTTTACAAATATATTTAGTGACAGTTAACAAAGTAATTAAGTAGTTTTATTGTTAAAAGTCTAAGCTTTAAGTATAAAATATTTATATTTCATTTAAACATTCAGGTACAAAGAAAACAGTTATTGAAAACACAAAAATTGTAAATTACATCAAGAAATTTTGTTAATGGCGATCGGAGAAGAAACGCATGCGAAGCGCCATCAGCCCGATCTGTTTTTTCTTATCTGTGCGACGCTCACGTAGTTTGCATACTGTATATTGTTAAATATACTTTTAAATGGACAAAAATTAACTTTAAGTGTAAATGAAGTGTTGGTTGCTGCATTATTTTTGGAAATGGCTTCACTTTTTCTTAAGCACGTATAATAGACCTAAGAATATTACATGCGTCCATCGACTTAGCTACATATGATTTACCAAAGGCGCCTCTAAGAAAAAAGCTGTTAATCTTGCTACTTCACCTCCGACTTCTGACGCTGCGAACATCATTTTTACCGGGCGTATTTGCAAGTATAACAACGGTGGTCTAATCAACTCTTGCCAAACAATTGGGGTTGAAAAAACGGAGGAAACGAACTCAAAAATATTAACATCCGTAAAAATGACGAAAATGCCAGCCCCTGCATCCCTACTAGCAATGATATTTTGCAATTGTAAGAAAGGTAGTAAAATAATGTAGCTGTAAAAAAGCAGGACTGCTATGCTCTTCAGCCTATGGCTTCTGCTTTTCTTCAGAAGGTTGCACAAATTTACCTATTCTTCCATCATTACAAGAGGATAGTGATGATGAAAATTGTGAACAAATTGAAGAAGAAGAATGTGACTAAAGAATAATGTTTATTATTTTGTAAATATTTCTGTTATACATTTTTTGTAATTTAGTCTTTATTTTATTCTATTGTATTTATGCAATTAATATTACATATATTCATTTTTATATAAATAAATATATTTTCATTTATTTTTTTATATATACTGATTGCCGTTTTGGATCACTCATATTGATTTTTTAAAATCTGTCCTCGGATTCTTAATCAGCACCCCTAGAAACCACTTAGAGGACACTTTAAAAAGAAAATTGGAAAATTAAATTAATTACATACTCTCTGGTCGCCATACTCGATCCGCCATTTTTAATTTTTCAAATCTGTCATCGGATTCTCAATTAGCACCCCGAGAAAGCCCTTAATAGCCAATTTCAAAATATTTAACGGTATACAGAAACGGTAATTTAATCATAAATGAGGTTGGAAGCATGATTCCCACTACAACTAAAGGGGTTAAACCAGCCATTTTATTTTAAATGATTTTTTTAAATTGCAGTAGCACTAAAAAAAAAATAACCTATATACTATATTTTTGTAAAATTTTCCGTTCTTTAAGGCGGTGCGATATCTTTTTTCATTTTTCGAGTTATTTGCGAAAAACCGAATTGTTCATTTCATTTTCGGTTTTGTAGGCTTAGCGTACACGTTAGAGCAGCAAACTGCTTCTATGTACAAAAAACTACCTGTATGTCAAAATGCATCCTATTAACATTTAATGAAACATTTTCGTTAAAAGATCACGCTGACGACTGAGCTAATTTTCTAACCATATTTAATAACTTTTGTTTCTCTTGCTAAAGGGATGGGATGTATTGTGAAAAAAATCACACGACCAGTTTTATACATTTTTTCAGGGCCTCTAAATCAGGAATAACCTAGTCACTAATTTCCGTCAGTCTGTTGGCCCGTCGGTCTATTGGTACGATAACTTTCTAACAAAATGAGATATCGATTTAAAATTTGGTAGGCCTACAATATATGAGGTGAGGTAGAACCTATAATTTTCGGATATTATCCCTAAACAAGAAGGGGGTAAAAATGGTAGGATCAAGAAATTTATTCTCTCTAAATCATTATGAGAATTTTTCTTAATTTTTTTGAGATAATAAACAAGTTTTTAAGCATAATTAAACAATTAAACATAGTTAAACATACTATATCAGTGTTTAAATGGTTGTTTCAAATAATTCGTATTACACGTCCTTTTGCGAGTTTTTGGAGTCAAGAATTCTGAAAATTTTGATACGTTTTCGCTATTTTTAATTATTTATATATATATATTATATATATATATATATATATATATATATATATATATATATATATATATATATATATAAGGTAGCGGAGAGCGTTAGAGACGTTGTTTGGTATATGCAGTGCTGTTAGTCTATAGTCTAGTTCTTGGAATGAAGGAATCGGAAAATTGTCTTATTTTTCATCATTTACATTTAATTGATCATGAGGAAGGAAAGAAAGTTAGAAGAGTTGCTTCGAATATATTGAGTTATATGTTAATTCGAGATGCTGGGAGTTGACACATCTGAAAACTGTGTTATTTTTCAAAATAATGAATCTGAAAAATGTGTCATATTTCCAATATTTTTAACTGGTAAGAACTTAATAAAATATGGGGGGTGGCTAAATGCGTTGCTTCATATATATTGAGTAATACGTACTTTTTAGGGTTTTTAAAATAAGGGAATCTAAAAATTGTGTTATTTTTTTATTATTTTTATTTCTTCGTATCTTTTAAGTTGAAGAATCGGAAAATTGTGTTATATTTTATAATATTTTTAATTTTAACAGAAATACTATGTAGAAGTAAATGTCATTTGATTCAGTGTGCTGTTTAACTTATATATAACTGATCTTCCCAAATATCCATCCACTAAAATAGGATTATTTGCAGATGATGCGTTCATTTAAGCGCATTCTCACTATGCAAACGTTACTAGAGCGCACATCTGCAACCATTTAACTAAGTTACTCCAGTGGCTAGAACTTTGGAAGATCAAGCTAAACGAATCTAAAGGCGATTAACCAGAAAATTCACCAACAAGATAAACATACCCATTAAAATAAATGACACTCGGATACCATTCAGAAACAGGATAAAGTATCGGGGTGTCATTATTGATTCAAGATTAAGATTTTACCTGCACTTAAGCCACATCTATAATATATATAAAATGCAACGTCTCTCTGTCTGTCTGTATGTCTGTCCGTTAGTGCGCTTATCACTGGAGAACCACTTATCCGATTTACGTACTTTTTTTTTTTAAAACATACATATGTTCTCTGGCCAGGTTATAGGCTATATTTTATTACGATAGATAGCATAAGGAATGAGCAGTGACGTAAAATAGTGAGTGAAGTCGGAAAAAAAGTTTGCCGCTAGCGCGTTCCTTTGCAATACACAGCCTAAACCATTAATTATGGAACAATATTATGTAGCAGAGAATATCTTTAATCTATAATCTACAATATATATAAAATGCAATGTCTCTCTGTTTGTCTGTCTGTCCATTAGTGCGTCGATCACGCGGGAACCACTTATCCGATTTACGTGTCTTTTTTTAAATTCATACATATATTCTTTGGCCAGGTTATATAATAATAATAATAATCTATATCTATAAGATATATAAAAATGCAACGTTTCTCTGTCTGTCTGTCTGTCTGTCCGTTAGTGCGCTTATCTCTCGAGAACCACTTATCCGATTTACGTGATTTTTTAAATTCATACATATGTTCTCTGACCAGGCTATAGATATACATTTTATTACATCTATAATATATATAAAATGCAACGTATCTCTGTCTGTCTGTCTATTTGTCTGTCCGTTAGTGCGCTTATCACTGGAGAACCACTCATCCGATTTTCGTACTTTTTTTTAAAAAACATACATATGTTCTCCCGCCAGGTTATAGGCTATATTTTATTACGATAGGTAGCATAAGGAATGAGCAGTGACGATAATAGTGGCTGAAGTCGGAAAAAGTTTGCCGCTAGCGCGTTCTCTTGCAATACACAATCTAAACCATTAAATATGGAGCAATATTATGTAGCAGAGGATATCTATAATCTATAATATATATAAAATGCAATATCTCTCTGTCTGTCTGTCTGTCCATTAGTGCGTTTATCAAGCGAGAACCGTGTCTTTTTTTAAATTCATACATATATTCTTTGGCCAGGTTATATAATAATAATAATAATCTATATCTATAATATATATAAAATGCAACGTCTCTCCGTCTGTCTGTTAGTCCGTTAGTGCGCTTATGACTGGAGTACCACTTATCCGATTTACGTGATTTTTTTTTTAAATATACGTATGTTCTCTGGCCAGGGTATAGACTATATTTTATTACGTTAGGTAACATGAGGAATAAGCAGTGACGTTAATAGTGAATCATATCGGAAAAAAGTTTGCCGCTAGCGCGTTCTTTTGCAATACACTGCCTAAACCACTAAATATGGAACAATATCATGTAGCAAAGGATATCTATAATATATATAAAATGCAACATCTCTATGTCTGTTTGTCCGTTTGTGCGCTTATCACTGGAGAACTACTTATCCGATTTACGTGCTTTTTTTTTTTAAACATACGTATGTTCTCTGGCCAGGTTATAGGATATATTTTATTACGTTAGGTGACATAAGGAATAAGCAGCGACGATAATAGTGAATCAAGTCGGAGAAAAGTTTGCAGCTAACGCGTTCTCTTGCAATACACTGCCTAAAGCATTAAATATGGAACAATATCATGTAGCAAAGAATATAATATATATAAAATGCAACGTCTGTCTGTCTAGCTGTCTGTCCGTTTGTGCGCTTATCACTCGACATCCACTTATCCGATTTACGTGTTTTTATAAATTTATACATATGTTCTATATAATTCGTTATAAGCCTAGATAATGGGAAATAAGGAGAAATAATGGGAGATAAGTCGAGATAAGCCTCGATAATGGGTGATAAGGTAAGTTATGGGAGATAAGGAGAAATAATGGGAGATAAGCAGAGATAAGTCTAGATAATGGGAGTTATGGTGGGATAATGGGAGATAAGGAGAAATAATGGGAGATAAGGAGAAATATTGCGAGATAAGTCAAGATAAGCCTAGATAACGGGAAATAAGGTGAGATAATGGGAGATAAGGAGAAATAATGGGAGATAAGGAGAAATAATGGGAGATGAACAGAGATAAGCCTAGATAATGGAAATTATGTAGAGATAATGGGAGATAAGGAGAAATATTGGGAGATGAGGGGATATAATGGGAGATATTTTATTACGTTGGGTAACATAAGGAATAAGCAGTGACGATAGTAGTGACTCAAGTCCGCGAGCGGAGCCGCGGGCCCGGCTAGTACCATATAAAGTTCTCATAGCAACGCAAAATTTACACGCGCTTATAGCACCTAACTCACACGTGGATCCAAGAAATAAATTGTTGATCTATAAACAAATAGTAAGACCAGTACTAATGCATGCGGTACCAATATAGTGCAGCATATCCGATATATGACATAGTTTTATTAATATTATGATTATGTTGGAAATGCATCAGTCAATCGTCGCTACTGATGAAGCTAACATTGTTAGGGAAACGCGTGTCGAGCGCAAAAATGAAGTATTTGGTGTAGTGATGATATATATTGTGTAGAAATATTATGGTATTTTTTCCAAATTTTCGATCGCTATAAATAACTATGCACTGTGATGCAGAAGAGAGTTAGAATAGTGATTTAGTATTTTTTGTGTTGTAGGTTATTTTCAATGTTAAGGGGGGAAGAGGGTTTCTATAACGTGTGGGGATCATTAAATATTGTATGGTTTCAATATTATTATGATAATTTTTCCTGATTTTTGGTTGCGACGTTTTATAAAATTTTAGCCAATTACATAAATATAATGTAAATGTTCTATTTCAGTTTAGTTTTTCATTATTCCCAATTTTAACAAAAATAGTATGTAGAAGGATTTGGGATCTACATACAGAGTAACCTAAAAAATGTTAAGTTGAATATAGAACAACCTGGTTTTAACTTACTCTGGCACAGTTAGGTAAATTATTACACAGACCAACGATGAAAAAACTTTTTTAATAATTTTAACTGATTCCTATGTTTTTTGGTGTGCTGACTCCGAAAATAATAATATAAAGGTCGTATCACACCCCAATTTTTCACATTTTAGTATTCAAAATGTGAAAAGTTTATTTTCTATCATTCGAATGTTAGATTGGCAATAAAATCAGAATTTTATAAGGTTGGCAGTAAAATCAAATGTTATTAGGTTCGCAGTTCCGATAAATGTCACAGCTGTTTGTTTTCTTCCAGTTAATATAACCTCGCATTGCAGTGTTTAACCTCTGTGCTTTAATTCACACTCAAAGTATGGCTAATCATGGTTGCAAAAACTCTCCCAACAATTTTTGTCATATATGTGGTGAGTTTGTAGTTAAGAAACATCAAAGAAACATTACTGACTTTGTAAAAAAGTATATTTTGGTGTAGAAATCGGTAATGAAGAAAAATGTTGGGCTCCTCCCAAAGTATGTTATATTTGTGTCGAGGATCTTACGAAATGGTATAAGAAAGAAAAGAAAGCTTTTAGATTTGCAGTACCCATGGAGAGAGTAAGAAAATCATTCAAATGATTGTTATTTTTGCAGCATTGATGTTTCTGGATATAACTCCAAAAATAGGAAAGTAATTGTCTATCCTAATTTTACTTCAGCTAATCGGCCGGTAGGACATGGACCGGGACTTCCTGTCCCTGAGCCACCTCATTCTATTGATGACGTTTTACAGTCCAGTCCCGAATTTAATGAAAGTGGACCGGACGATGATGAGTTTCAATGTTCTCTAGAAAATTTAAAACCACAGTTGTTTACAGAAGCTGAGTTAAATGATTTTGTGAGAGATTTGGGTTTGACTAAGGAAAAAGCAGAATAGCTTGGTTCTAGGCTGAAAAAAAACATTTATTGGAATCTGGAACATCTACCATTATAGAACAAGAGATTAACAGTTTGCTCAGTTTTTCAAGCAGGAAGAGGATTTGGTTTACTGCCATGATATTGGTAGTCTAATGAACGAATTTGGCATATTGAGTACAAGAAGGAAGATTGGAGGCTTTTTATAGACTCATCAAAAACTAGTTTAAAAGGTGTTCTGTTACACAACAGAAATACTTATGCTTCACTGCCTGTTGCTCATTCAGTCCATATGAAGGAAACTTACGAAAAAATTTTCCCTATTTTGAAATTTAATCGATGTCATATTGTGAGAGAACTGTGGGTGATACAAAAACATTACACTTAGATGTATTGGTTTAAAAAGTTTTTATAAATATTTTTTTGTTGGCCTGTATTATCTTTACTTCCTTTGCTGAAGGTATTTCATTCATAAAAAATGAACTTTTGCAATTTTTGCTTTTCTTTACGATTTAAGGGGTTAGATCATGAAAACATATTTTCTCATTTCCGGTCGGTGTGTTTATTTGACTGTCGCTCTGTCGATATGTTAGCACCATAGTTCTTAAACAAAATGATAATATAATAGTTGAAATAGAAATATAACCTAGAATTTTTGAGCGATATCGTTTTAAGGGAAAGGGTTGGGTGTCGATATGTTGTATGGTTTTAATTTTATTATGAAAATTTACTTTCCTTTCACTCGAAAACGCAAATTCACGACTTATTTTAGTACTACATGTTTGCAAGGGAAGTATTGGGTAAATCATTTTACCAATTTTTAGTGTTCCGTACGGAACACTTAAAAGATCACTTTGGTGTCTGTCCGTCTGTCTGTCTATAACACCCAATTTTCTCCGAAACTATTTGACAAGAAAGTTGAAATGTGGTACTAATATAGGAATTGATGGCCTCATCAGAGTCGTGTAATGAAATTGGAAGTGAAAAAAAAAATTACCAGGTCATCAAGTTGGGTGTCAAATGAAAGCTTGTAAAAACACGAATTCAAAAATATATATAATGTAATACTTGCGCACATTTTCCTTTAAATTATTTTTTAAAAAATTGCGAAAAATCGCTGCCCCTCCCCTATCTCGAAAAGTACTAGTCAAAAAATTTAAAAAAAAACTCTGGAATATTCTCCACAGGATGTAGATTAAACGAAAATTATCACACGTAGATTAAACGAAACACGAGGTCAAAAATATATATAATGTAATACTTGCGCAAACTTTTCTTTGTATTATTTTTAATAAATTGCGAAAAATCGCTGTCCCACCCCCTTATCTCAAAAAGTACTGGTCAAAAAATTTTGAAAAAATTCTGGAATATTGTCCACAGGGTGCAAATTGAATGAAAATTATCACGAGTGCATTACCTTTAATAATTTATCTGATATATAAAAAAAAACAAAAATTTCAAGGTCATCAGTTTTCAGTAAAGATCGGAAAAAAAAAAAAAAACCTTTGTTGAAAACTCATGTGGGGTTTTGTGGTCATTTTATACCTTATTTTAAAAGCAATCAATATACGGAACACTCACTGGGCAAGTCCGACTTGCACTTGGCCGGTTTTATTTTTTAAATTTTGATGGGAATAATATAAATAATTAACTGACTCGGTGGGAATTCATATTCAATGAGAATAAAACACTAATTTTTTAGTAAAATTTCCTTTTTTATTGTTTTTTAGTGTTCCGTACGGAACACTTATAAGATCACTTCGGTGACTGTCCGTCTGTCTGTCCTTCTGTCCGTCAGTCACACCCGATTTTCTCCGAAACTATTTGTCATAGAAAGTTGAAATTTGGTAATAATATAGGAATTGATGGCTCATCAGAGCCATGTAGTTTTGAAAGTTAAATTTTGACTTAAGGGGTTAGTTTTGGGGGGTGAAATCGGAAGTGACAAAAATTTTTTATAGGTAATCGAGTGTGGTGTCCAATGAAAGCTTGTAAAAACACGAGTAAAAAATATATATATAATGTAATACTTGCGCGCACTTTTCTTTGTATTATTTTTAAAAAATCGCGAAAAATCGCCTTATCTCGGAGAGTACTTATCAAAAAATTTTGAAAAAAATTCTGGAATATTGTCCACGGGTGTAGATTGAACGAAAATTATCATGAGTGCATTACCTGTAATAATTTATCTGGTATATAAAAAAAACAGAAATTTCAAGGTCATCAATTTTTAGTAAAGATTGGAAATAAACTTTGTTGAAAACTTATTTGGGGTGTGTTTTGTGAAGTCACTGATCATTTTATATCACCGTAACATAAATTTTGACTTAAGGGATTCGTTTTGAGGGGTGAAATCGGAAGTGTGAAAAAAAAATTTTTTTACTAGGTCATCGAGTGTGGTGTCAAATGAAAGCTTGTGAAAACACGAGTAAATATATATATATATATATATATATATATATATATATATATATATATATATTATATATATATATATATATATATATATATATATATATATATATATATATATATATATATATATATATATATATATATATATATATATATATATATAACGTAATACTTGCGCACACTTTTCTTCGTATTACTTTTAAAAAATCGTGAAAAATCGCTGTCCCCTACCTTATCTCGAAAAGTACTGATTAAAAAATTTTGAAAAAATCCTGGAATATTCTCCACGGGTTATAGATTGAACGAAAATTATCATTACCTTTAATAATTTATCTGGTATAGAAAAAAAACAAAATTTCAAGGTCACCAGTTTTCAGTAAAGATTGGAAACAAACTTTGTTGAAAACTCATTTGGGGTGTGTTTTGTGAAGTCACTGATCATTTTATACCACCCTAACAAATTTTTTTATTTTAAAAACAATCAACGTACGGAACACTAATTGTGCAAGTTCAACTTGCACTTGACTGGTTTTTATACTTGACACGTATTTCGCTTAAACATTAGTTTTATCGAAAGTATGAGTATGGAAGCACAAACGACAAATTAAAATACAATGAATCCCAAGCTAGAGTACGCAAAATGATTAGTGACAAAAAGAACAACCAATGGGAAAAGACATGCTCAAGACTCAACACTTACATAGGAGGAAGAAAAAGCACAGAAAGACTTCTTAAAAATATGAGAACAGAACGGAAAAGAGAAATCTTCTCACCAATAACACCAGAAAAATGGAACCAATACTTTACAAATATGCTAACAGAAGATAGACCAGAGTTTAAAAGTACCCAACATGGAAACCCAAATATAGTTATACGAGGATCCTCAATAAGGATAACAACATCAGAAGTTGAAGAAGTATGTAAAACGCTAAAAAATGGTAGAACTCCAGGACCAAGAAACATCCCAGGAGAGATAGTAAAATACGGAACTGAAAAGCTATTTAGCGCTTTGAGGAACTTATTCCAAAGATGCATTAACACATCAGAAGTACCTGAGGAATGGAAAATATCATACATATCAACAATTCATAAGAAAGGAGACAAAAATAATTCCGATAACTATCGGGGAATAACGGTTACAGGATCTATTAGCAGAATATACCGAAAAATACTTAAAAATAGAATAGAAACGGAATACGCGGACGTAGAAGCTGAAGGCAGGCTTTAGAGCAGGAAGATCCACAATAGACCATCTCTTCTCACTCACACAAATTCTAGAAAAGAAAACCGCATTTGATCAGGAAGGCCATGTCTTGTTTGTTGATTTAAAAAAGGCCTACAACATCGTGCCCCTAATGAGATTGTGGGAAACACTACAACGGAGTAATGTAAGCACCGAAGTAATTAAAGCCGTAAAATCCTTATACCAAGACGCAAGAAGTAGTGTGAAAACCAAATATGGTATACCAACAGGTTTCCAGGGCACAAAGGGTCTCAAACAGGGCTGCTGTATATCCCCAATGCTATTTAAAATCTATTTGGAGAGAGCACTGAAGAACTGGAAAAGGAAATGCAGCAGTATGGGATTACCACTGGATGACGATACTACATTGTACACGCTATCATTCGCGGACGACCAGGTAGTAGTCGCTCAGGACATCGATGATATGGAATACATGACGCGAAAACTTATGGAGGAATATGAAAAATGGTGCCTAGAAGTCAATCTTAAGAAGACCGAGTACATGTGCATCGGAGGACAACAGCAGGACTTGAAACTGGCCACAGGACACACCCTCAAACACTGTGCCAGTTATAAGTATTTGGGAACGAGAATATCTAGGGACGGAACACTGGAAGCAGCAATATTCGAGAGGAATATCCAAGGAAGAAAAGCGATTGCAATGCTTAATAGTATACTATGGGACAAAAACAACCATTGAAAATAAGAAGAGAATTTACAACTCAGTAGTGAAAAGTATAATAACTTACAGCTTCCAGGTGTGGCCATTAAAGGAAAGAACAGAAAAAATACTAAAAGCTACAGAAATGAATTTCTGGAGACGAGCAGCCAGAAAATCCAGAAAAGACCGCATACCAAATGACATGATAAGACGAGCTTTAGAAATAAAGCACGATATAGCGGACGAAATCAGAACCCAACAGTTGGTATGGTACGGACATGTACAGAGAATGTCACAAGACCGACTACCTAAAAAGATCTTAAATTGGAACCCTCATGGAAGAAGAAAGCGAGGAAGACCACGCCAAACCTGGAGAGCAGGAATCAACAAGGAAGTACCAGAAAGAGATCTGGAGGAGGAGGGATGGAGAAACCGGGAGGAGTGGAAATTAGGCATCGGAAGACGGAAGACGTTATAAAACCGATTGATATATATATATATAGATATATATATATATATATATATATATATATATATATATATATATATATATATATATATACATATATATATATATATATATATATATATATATATATATATATATATATATATATATATATATATATATGAGTATGGAATGAAATATTTATTTCAATCCATACCAATTCTTTCGATAAAGCTAATGTTTTAGCGAAATATGTGTCAAGTATAAAACTAAATAAAAGTGAAAATTTTACTAAAAATTTAGTGTTTTATTCTCATGGGAATAATATCATCTACAACGCTGAAACCGCAATTTTGCCGACCGACGATATAAAACTAATCAAAGCAAAAACATATTATGTTCAACGTGTGCTTCATACTTTTATTGTTTTATATATCAACGTAAGATATCTAAGGTTAAAATTATAGTAGTCATAAAATATTGGAATCTCAGAGTTGCTGAAGAGATTCATTCATCCCAAAAATATATATGAGATACATAAATTCCGAATTTAAGGGTAAAATTATTATTACTTAGTAATAGTGGAGCTAATATTTAATTTGATAAATTTGTAATTACGTAATTACTTTTAAACCTTTTTAGTGAAACCTTCCATAAGACACATTATTTTACACCATCGCGGTAGGTGAATAAACTATTTTAAAAAACCAGCCAAGTGAGAGTCGAACTTGCGCAATTAGTGTTCCGTACGTTCATTGCTTTTAAAATAAAAATTTTTGTTACGGAGGCATAAAATAATCAATGACTTCACAAAACACACCCCAAATGGGTTTTCAACAAAGTTTTTTTCCGATCTGTGCTGAAAACTGATGACCTTGAAATTTTTGTTTTTCTTATTTACCAAATAAATTATTAAAGGTAATGCACTCGTGATAATTTTCATTCAATTTACACCCTGTGGATAATATTCCAGAATTCTTTCAAAATTTTTTGACCAGTACTTTTTGAGATAAGGGAGTAGGACAGCGATTTTTCGGAATTTTTTAAAAATAATGTGGCGTGTTCATTTGGCCCGCACATTGAGGCACTATTTTTGTAGCCCCTCCTTTCTATACTTTTTTTTATAATTTCTGAGAATGGATTGAGTGGGTATTAATATTAAAAGAACTAAAGAAATTAAACATACACTAGCTCAGTTTTTCTTGGTAGAGTAATATGGGTAAGAGGTAATTTTTGTACGTCTTTTGGAAATAGTCTCTACAGTTGCTTAAAATAAAAAGGATCTAACTTCAGCCAAAAAAATGAAAAAACACTGAAGGGTTATGTAGTTGGAAAATTTTGATATGGTACAACCCTTTTGTCCTGAAAAGTGAAATAGGTAGTACAGTGAAACACTAGCCTTAGACAAGAAAAAAAAGGTTTATTAATGACTAAATTAAAAGTTCTAACTTTGCGGTTCTATTATTATCCTGTATTACAAAAAAACCTTAGCCTAATAGGTGGTAATGCTAAATAGAGTCCTTAAATCAGGATTTTTAATTAAAACTTTGCTACACCCGGTGTTTAAGGTGTGTGAGGTTCACTTCACGAGTTATCAGTTCTATACGATGTGAAACGCACTTATCAGCGAGAAAATAGGTCTACGGATGGATATTCTGATGACTTACGGTTTTCCTACGAGCTTTTAGGCCTGTCCTGATGGGATGTTCAAAACACAGATGTCTCCCCCTTGGTTACTTCAGTTCCCTTTGGGCTACTAAACTTTTCTTTGGCCCCTAAAGGTCTGGGAATAAACAGGATATTTCAAACAAAAAAGGCCTTGAATTGAGCACTAAAACCGTTTTCACACTACTCCATCACTAATATATCAGTACGGCTATTTAATAGTGAAAGCCTACTGGGCGGCTGAGAAAAAAAAATAACCTGGCTGCGGCTATCCGATGGAAAGAGCCTCTTGCGGCTACATGCTGGAAACCGCCTACTACGGCTCCATGATGGAAAAAAAGCCCACTACGGCTACATGTTCGAAAAAGCCTTGATCCGTGTCATCCGGACCCTTAAATATTTTTCTTCCTTCCGTATAAATCACGTCTTCAAGATGGCTACTTCCCGGATACAAATGTCTAGCCAATCGACGCATTAGAAACGAATTAAATAAATCCGGTAGAAAACCCGCAACGCACACTGTAATATAAACTGCTCTTAAACTCGAGTGAACTACACTGCTTAAAAGTTAGTAAACACTGCAATAAATATAAAACTGGAAAAAAAATTTAAATTATAAGGAGAAAAACAGTAACATAACATGATCTTAAAATCTAGGAAAAAATGAATGTTACAATAAAACAAAGAAAAGTTAGCGCAAGTATTACATTATATATTTTTGACCTCGTGTTTCTACATTTCTATCATTTGACACCCCACTCGATGATCTGGTAATTTTTTTTTTCACTTCCGATTTCACCCCCAAAACTAACCCCTTAAGTCAAAATTTAACTTTCAAAACTACACGGCTCTGATGAGGCCATCAATTCGTATATTAGTGCCAAATTTTAACTTTCTATGTCAAATAGTTTCGGAGAAAATCGTGTGTGACAGACGGACAGCGAAGTGATCTTAAAAATGTTCCGTACGGAACACTAAAAATATTACAAGACACAAAAATGATAAGCAATTTTCGTTGAATGAAGAGGTTATCTGTTCTGTAAACGAGTATTATGTACATGTTCGACACAATTTTTTTTTCTGAGGGAATAAAAAATTAGAATCTCGTTGGACCAAATGTATTTAGCTTAATGAAGATTATGTTGAGAAATATATATTTTCTTTTAAAAAATATAATTTTCTTCGTCTTTTACAAGATGTTTCAGTCCACCCTTGTATAAAAGCAATCTAAAGGACTAATGCTAGTTTTGCTCTAAAGAGTTAATCCGACAGCACAGTCGAGTTTCTTGTTTTTAGTGTACCGTACAGAACACTTATAAGATTACTTCAGTATCTGTCTGTCCGTCTGTCACACCCGATTTTCTCCGAAACTATTTGACACATAATGTTGAAATTTGGCACTAATATAGAAATTGATGTCCTTATCAGAGTCATGTAGTTTTGAAAGTTAAATTTTGACTGAAGGGGTTAGTTTTGGGGGTGAAATTGGAAGCCAAAAAAAAAATTTTTTTTACCAGGTCATCGAGTGAGGTGTCAAATGAAAGTTTGCAACAACGCGAGTTCAAAATATATATAATGTAATACTTACGCACATTCTTCTTTGTATTACTTTTAAAGAATTGCGAAAAATTGCTCTCCTCCTCCTTATCTCGAAAAGTACTGATCGAAAAATTTTGAAAAAATCTAGAATATTCTTCACAGAGTATAGATTGAATGAAAATTATCACGAGTTCATTATCTTTAATAATTTTTCCGGTATATAAAAAAAAAAATTCAAGGTCATCAGTTAAAATCGGAAAAAAAAACTTTGTTGAAAACTCATTTGGGGTGTGATTTTTGAAGTCATTGGTCATTTTATATCTCCGTGACAAAAAATTTTATTCTAAAAGCAATCAACATATGGAACATTAATTGCGCAAGTCCGACTTGCACCTGGCCGGTTATTTTGTCAATAATTATTTATCCAGAATTGTTAAGCTTTCTCTGTCATTTTATTGTGACAATTTACTTCTTCTTCTTAACGTACCATATCCGATATAGACGTAAGCGACCCTCACGCCTTTGCCTGTGGTTGGTGCCTTTTTAAATATTTCAACAGACAAATGGGACCTACAGTTTAATGCCGGTTCTAAAAGGCCAAAGTGAGAGGACTTTACTAGGCATGATACTACTGGTGGTTTGCTATTGCCTTCCCGAGAAATGCGACCGTCACGTTGTAAATTTGATTTTATTTTATTACTGATTTATCTTTTTTTATTATTATTTCCCGAACCGAGTTACGAATTCGGGTCGTTAGCGTAGAAGTTAACCACTATTCTTTACTTTTAGAGAGAAATCCCTCTTTCTACTTATAACGTCAACCAAGATTATTATTTGTGACTAGGAAATCTCTAATTTATAGAGAAGCATATTAATCAGACCCGTTACATTTAAGACAATGATAAGAATTAACGTTCCGAGTCATTTTTTTTTTATTACTCATTTACGTAAAGAAGGGACGGTTTAAGTACGGTAAATTGCTGATATTGTGAAATAAAATGTCCCGGGTGAGTTTTTTCTCCAACGTGGAAACAAAGTACAAAAGGATATTTGTCTACGGGTATACGGGACAAAAAAGGAACACAAAATAATTATGAATGAAGGATAATTTTTATTTACACTTGTCACCCGAAGGGTCAGCAAAAATTAGGCCGAATACTACAGAATTAATTTTTTGCGTATTGTTACAAAAAAAAAAAATAATTATGTGTGTGAATTAATTTTGAGGGATTTTTCGGTAAAAATATCGCTATAGTGCAAAAAATAGTTACAAATTGATTATTCAAAGTATTGTCCATCGCTAGCCACTACTTTTTCCCATCTTTGTAGCAGCATATGAATACCACTTTGAAAGAACGACTCATCTTTTGAGGATATCCACGAATCGACACATTTTTTGTTATCTTCATATGAATGGAAACGCTGTTCAGACAGGCCGTGGATCATCGATCGGAACAAGTGATAATCAGAAGGAGCAATGTCTGATGAGTACGGCGTTTGAGGCAGGACATCCCATCCAAGCGCTTCTAACGTTTCCTTGACGGATTTGTAACATGTGGCCGAGCGTTGTCATGTTGAAAAATCACTTTGTCGTTTCTTTTAACATACAGCGGACGTTTTTGCTTCAACACTCAGCTCCTCTTCTTCTTCTTCTTCTTGTTTCTATTAGGCATTCCTGCCTGTTTTTCTTTAATGTATCGTCGCTACAGGTCGTCTTTCCATTTTTTTCGTGAGAGTCCTATACTCTTTCGGCCCACCGGTGATTTATCTCGAGCTATTTTCACTAATCGTCGTTCGGACATTCTAATTTTGCGTTGGTTCCATTCTTGTTTTCTGTTTCTTATCCACGTGTTAATATCCTCTTCTTCACATATGTGCCTTATGTTGTCATTTGTTTCTCGATCCCAAAGTGTTCTTCCTGCAATTCGTCTTAATGTTTTCATTTCACTTGATTGTAAGTATCTCTGAATTTTGCGTGTTTCTGGTCTTGTCTTTGCTGTATAGGTCATGACTGGTCGAACTACAGATTTATATATACGAGATTTTACTTCTGTTCTCAAGTATTTATTTTTCCAAATAGTGTCATTCAAGCATCCTGCTATTCTATTGACTTTTCCTATTTGTTCTTTTATTTCTTCTTCTACGTTGTTGTTATATAATAATTTAATTCCTAAATATTTAATTATCATCACCTGCTCTATAATCTGATTATCGATTTCCAGCTTGCACCTAATTGGTTCTTTCTATTGATTTTAGTTTTTTTCAGCCGATATTTTCATATTAAATTTCTTTACTGTTGTATTAAACTGATGTAATAATCTCTGCAAGTCATCTTCATTCTCAGCGACTAAAACAGTATCGTCGGCGTAACACAATATTTGTTTCTCTTTATCTTTATTGCCCACTTTATAGCCTTTTTTTGTTTTTACCTGTTTAATTCTTTCATCTAATATAATGTTAAACAGTAGGGGACTCAATGAGTCTCCTTGTCTAATATCAGTTGTTACATCTATGGGTTCAGTTAACTCCGAATTTACTCTCGCTTCTATTTTATTTCTTTTGTAAATGTTCTCAATTAGTTTTATTATATCCAATGGAATATTCTTGTCATAAAGTGTGTGCGCTACGTCTTGCAGCTGTACTCTATCAAATGCTTTTACCAAATCTATAAAGCATAAGAACGCTGGTCTGTTATACTTAATTGATTTTTCACTAATTTGTCGGATTACAAATTCATCGTTACAGGATCTTCCGCTTCTGAATCATTGTTGTTCTTTGGAAAGCTGTATAAGTGGAGTTATTTTATTGGTTTTTGTCCTCAATTTTAAAGTTGTGCACAAGAGGTTAATTCCTCGATAATTATTCGGATCGGTTTTCTCTCCTTTTTTAAAAAGTGGTATCATGCTTGTTCTCCATTCTTCTGATATTCGCGATCCCTGTATTATTTTGTTCAGGAGCTTTGTCAATTTTTGGTCAGTTTCACTCCTCCGTACTTTAGTAGTTCATTTTGTATTTCGCCCTTACCAGCTGATTTTCGATTTTTTAATTTTTTGAGAGCTTCTTCCACTTGTTTATCATCTATTTTTAATGTTTCATTGATTACTATTTCTGATGTTTCGGGTCCCAAATTTTCTGTTGTATTATACAATTGCTTTATATAATTTTTCCATGTATCTTTTTCGATGTATCTTACTTCTATTAATTCTTTAATTTCCTTTCGCTATCCACATATCATTCTTCAAATCTCCTTTTGCATACCATAAAAGTCATGTTCCATTTCTTTAGAGAATTTGTCCCAGTGTTCCATTTTCTTTTTTCTCACTAATGCGTTTGTTTCATCGTGGATTGTCCTATATTCTTCATATGTTTCTCTGGTTTTTCTATATTTAAGATAGGCGTTTTTTTTTGTTGGGATTTTAATTTCACTTCCTCGCAGAACCAAGGTGAATTATTCGGTTTTCTTGATGTTCCGTTTATTTTACGTTCTCCAAATGCTTCTTCTGTGTCTTCTACTTCTATGACTGGATTTTTATTTATTTCGTTCTCCAATATTGTCTGCTAAAGATCTTTTATTGATTCGTCTTGTAGGCTTTCTACCTTTGTCTTTGTTTCGTAAACTATTAGTCTTGTTTTTTGAGGTCTCTTTATTGTCATTCTGATTTTTCCCAATACAAGACTGTGATCACTTCCTACATCTGCAGAACATAAACATCTTATATCTAATATTTGTGTATAATGTATTACTCTATTAGAATGTAATCTATGATTGATCTATCTCCTCTCGTATTTTGAAATGTATATTTATATGGTTCTTTATGTTTAAAGGAGGTGTTATTTATTCGGAACTTATTTTGTGCGGAGAAGTTTATCAGATATTCGCCATTCTCAACGCTCATCTCAATTGCATCAATTGTTGTAAGTAACGTTCTCCAGTAATAGTATCGTTAGATTGGAGCAGCTCATAATACACTACACTCAGCTAATCTCACCAGATACACAGCATAAGCTTGAAGCCATGAATATTCGGCTTTGACGAAGATGTTGATGGTTCACCGGATGATTGGTAAGATACTTGATGTCGAAACCAGTTTATGGTCGGAAGAACTTATCGGCGTACTAACGGTAACAGTGTAAATCTCTGGATTAATAGTTAAAAAGAGATCAGGAAGACTGGTGAACTCTTTATCACGTCCAGGAATTCATGTTGGTACATCCATAAGCTGAGTAAAGCCACAGCTGATCGAAAAAGATTCAGCTTCACGGCCATGTCCGTAGGTGGTATTTCAATACGTAAGCGAGTTAATGTTGTGGACATTAAAGCCGCCTAGTATGGCAAGTCCGATACTGGAATAATTTGTAAATAAGCGATGGTGTCTGCAAGAGAAGCTGAAGTTGCTCTAAAGTTAGTATCACTTGGGGGTTGGTTAAAGCAACAGATAAATTTTGATTTTTTGCGCTTTGGATGATCGTAGCGTATCCATCTATCATCACCAGTTACGATACGATGAAAAAAACCTTTTCAATTGTACCGTTGACGCAGTTGTTCACAGGTGAAAGACTGCCTTTCAACGTCTCTCGGTTTCAATTCGTACAGCACCTAATTTCCTTGCTTTTGAATCATTCCCAGTGCATGTAAGCACCTGGAAATGGTTGTGCAATCAACTCCTAATAATTTTACAAGTTCTTTTTCCATTTGGTACGAGTAATCGAGTAATGCCTCTAATCCTTCTTCTTTAAACTTTTTCGGCTGGCCTAGACGTCTTCCGTGTCGAAATTACCACTTTAAAAGGGTCGAAACCAGTGCTGTAATGTTTTTATCGATGGAATATAATCACCATAGGTTTCAGACAGTAATTAATGACTTTCAGCAGCACTTTTCTTCGAATTAAACAAGAAAAGTAACGCTTCCCGCAAATGGCAAGTAAATCGACATATTCAATGTTTAAAAAAATATGTTCTTTAAACTTCGGCAAAATAACATATACTGAAAATTAAAGACTAATGATGCTGCTTCACCATGAATATACCAACAGTAGGCCCCGATGCGATATAATACAAGTTACGCCCTCTCTTAGAAATCCCTTAAAATTAATTCACACTCCTTATAAAAGAGAATTATTAAGAAGCTTTATTAATTTCTTCAGCTCGTTGAAATTTTAATTAATTTTTTAAATTAGCTTAAAAGTGCTTGAAAAACATTTTTTTTACCTCTTTAGCCATAAAAAATATTTAATTAAGTACATAAAGATTGAGAATATATAATTATATACACGATGTTTGAGATCTTTACTGCCATGGCTGAATGGAAAATCGATCCAGAAAATGTTTGCTTTCCTTGACTTTCTAGATTACAAGAAAGACAGTTTGCTCTTTCTGTCTGTCAGTCTGATGGCACGATAACTCTCAAACAAAATGAGATATCAATTTTAAATTTGATACACACATAACACTTGAAATAGGGAAGGAACCTATATTTTTGAGCGTTATCGATTTAGGTGAAAAGGGTGAAAGGGGTGGGTATCAATAAACTCTGTATGGTTTTCATAGTAATATGAAAATTATTGGTGAAGTAGTAAACAAATTTTAAGTATAATTATTTACAATTCAATTCAGTATTCAATATGTTTATTCATATTTCATTCAACACAAGGCGTTTACAGTCATATAAGAAATGTATAAATACATTTAAAAAATAAAAATACAATAAATATAAAAAAAGTAGATAAATAATAATGCGTACGTAAATATCAGTCTTAACCTCACATGTTAAACATAAATATCATATTTAGCCCAGCCGAGGCACATTTTGACGACAAGCTCTTATTAAATGTTAACCGGCTGTATTTTGGCATACAGGTAGTTTTTGGACGTAGAATACGCTGCTCTGAAGTGTACGCTAAGCCTATTAAATCGAAAATAAAATCAAAAATTCGGTTTTTCGCAAATATCTCAAGAAATAAATAACCGGTCAAGTGCAACTTGAACTTGCGCAATTAGTGTTCCGTACGTTGATTGCTTCTAAAATAATAAAAAAATTGTAATTAAGGTATAAAAAGATCAGTGACTTCAGAAAACACACCCCAAATGAGTTTTCAACAAAGTTTGTTTCCGATCTTTAATGAAAACTGATGACCTTGAAATTGTTGTTTTTTTATATACCAGATAAATGATTAAAGGTAATGCACTCGTGATAATTTTCGGTCAATCTACACTCCGTAGAGAATATTCCAGAATTTTTTCAAAACTTTTTTGTAGGTACTTTTCGAGATAAAGGGAGAACAGCGATTTTTTAATAGCAATAAAAAGAAAAGCGCGGGCAAATATTATATCATATATATGTTTAAACTCGTGTTTTTACAAGCTTTCATTTGACACCCCACTCGAAGACCTAGTAAAAAAAATTTTTTCACTCCCGATTTCACCTCCCAAAACTAACCCCATAAGTCAAAATTTAACTTTCAAAACTACACAGCTCTAATGAGGCCATTAATTACTATATTAGTACCAAATTTCAACTTTCTATGTCAAATAGTTTCCGAGAAAATCGGGTGTGATAGACGGACAGACAGACAGTGATCTTATAAGTATTCCGTACGGAACATTAAAAAGATATCGAAAGACTAACATCACCACGTGAAAGAACGGGAAACTATACAAAAAAAATAGTATAAAGATAATTTTTTTTAGTTCTACCGTAATTTAAAAAAAAAATATTTAAAATAAAATGGCTGGTTTAACCTCTTCAGTTGTAGTGGGAATCATGCTTCCAACCTCATTTATGATTAAATTAACGCTTCTGTAAACCGCTAAATATTTTAAAATTGGCTCTTAAGGGGTTTCTCGGGGTGCTGATTAAGAATCCGATGACAGATTTGAAAAATTCAAATGGCGGATCCAATATGACGACCAGAGGGTTCATAATTCATTTAATTTCTTCGTGTAATTTAGAATTTTTGTGTTTTTAATAACGGTTTTCTTTATAACTGGATGTTTAAATAAAATATAAATACTTTTACTTAAAGCTTATACTTTTATCGTTCATTTCCTACCTTTAATTTTTTTTTTTTTCAAGTTTAAGTTGAATGATTAATAACACAGCCCCACAAAAAAAAAAGTGGGGTATACTTTTGATGCGATATATCAGATCCGTAGTATTTTTGCCCGCTGATCACGAATCTGACGTCAGAATATCGCCATCACATCTCAATTTTTTTCTAACCTCAAAAAATAGGTAAAAATTAGTAAAAATTAAGAAAAATATACTCCTAAAAAATTGATTCAAGCTTTTTCATGAATCCAAAGATGTATTAATATGTATTCGGACACGCTAAGCTAATATTCATCGGTTGGATTGAGCCATACAGTTCTGTTTTCTTTCTAACCTCAATAAATCAGACAGATATAGTGCTTCTCGAATGCAAAAACGAATTCAAATTAAAATTCAACCGATCCTTACCAAATTTGGTACACGGGGATTTTTTGGGTCGCTGATCACGAATCTGAGGTTGGATTTGCAAAATTCAAGATGGCAGATGTTTTCGCGCCATTTTAAACGCCGAGAAAATTCATCGGTCGATTTTTATTCTTCTACCTGCATCCAGGGCACCTCCACGTGGTGACGGTGAGCAACGATGTTACTCCACTAGCCGGCAGAGTCCCTGGATAACGGCTTAGATGCCGTCATGGCAGGTAGAAGAAAGAGAATTACGATGCAGGGACTCGGAAACCCAGTATCGGCGGTTGGTCAGGTTGGGAAAGCGGGCCCGCAGCCGTCGTCATCCAGCGACCGTAGCTCTTCATGTGTGGGTGACTTGGCTCATGTAGAGTATAACGCTACAAGAAAACGGTCTCACGGTACAAGGACTTTTCATAAGTGCGATAAAAACAGTGATTCATTTTGTTATATTTGCTGTCAACACGTATTGAGTAAAATGGGGTCACCGATAACGGATAAGATTAAAACCTTATATAAGGATTGTTTTAACATTGAAATACAGCACCAGGATACAGATTGGGTCCCCCACTCATTTGCAGTTCTTGCAAAATAATGTCGTACATCAATAAGAAGGCCATTAAATATTCCAGACCAGCAATATGGAATAGACCATACAGTGAAAATGATTGCTACTTTTGTATGAATGTTGTATCTAGGCATAACCGAAAAAATAAAAGCACTATTACTTATAACGATGTTTCGACAGTAACAAGACCAACTAAACTAATTCCGCCTCCTGAACCACTTGATGCTGATGTTATGGAAACAAATGATTTCACCTTATCAGTTCATGTCGAAAACATTGAGACTGTCGAAAAAGATTCAAACACTGTTACTAATGAATGTTCTAGTGACAACCTATCATATACTAGTGACACAGATAAAGAATTTCTACCATACAACCGTAAACCAGAACCAATACTCGTATCACAGTCAGAACTTAGTGATCTAGTCAGAGATTTAGGCTTATCCAAAGATGGTTCAGAGCATCTTGCTTCCTTTTTAAAGAAAAGACATTTACTTAAGCCAGAAGCTACGATTTCTTATTATAGAAACAGAGATGAAGAATTTCGTAAATATTTCACAATGGACGAGGAATTGTCACTTTCATATTGTACCGATGTAAAAGGTCTAATGGATGAATTTCAAAATAACTCATACGATCCTGAAGAATGGAGACTGTTCATTGATTCTTCTAAACGGAGCATTAAGGCAGTTTTGCTGCATAATACCAACGTTTACGCTCCCATTCCGATTGCTCATTCCACAGTTATGGAAGAGCAATATGAAAAAATGAAGCAGCTTTTGATAAAAATAAAATATGCTGATCATAACTGGAAAATTTGTGGAGATCTGAAAATTGTAACAATATTGCTTGGCCAACAGTCAGGGTTTACACTTTATCCCTGTTATAAATGTCTGTGGAATAGCAGAGACAGGGAACGTCATTATAAGAAAAAAATTTGGCCAACAAGAGAATCGTTCACTCCTGGTGAAAATAATGTATTGTTTCCACCATTGGTAGATCCAGGAAAAGTTCTTATTCCCCCGCTTCACATTAAGCTTGGACTTATGAAGCAATTCACGAGAGCATTAGATACAAACGGCCCATGTTTCAAATATTTGCATAAAAAATTTCCGAAATTTTCTGAAGCTAAAATTAAGGCAGGCGTATTTGACGGGCCACAAATAAGAAAATTGTTTCAAGATTCATTATTTGTTACTAAAATGAATAAAGTTGAAAAAAGCTGCTTGGCTTAGTTTTAAAGAAGTCGCAACAAACTTTTTGGGAAATAATAAAAGTCCTAAGTACAAAGAAATAGTCGAGAAAATGGTAAAAAAATTTCAAACATTAGGTTGCTTAATGAATCTAAAATTACTTTTCCTGGACTCCCACATCGATGATTTCCCAGATAATCTTGGTGACTACAGTGAGGAGCAAGGGGAACGTTTTCACCAAGATCTGAAAATCATAGAAAATCGGTATCAAGGACGATGGGATGACCATATGCTAGCGGACTATTGCTGGTCGCTAAAAAGAGAAACAAGTCCTCAAAAGCGTTTGAATAGGTCATTCGCGGAAAAAAGAACAAGATACAGCCAAAAAAAGGAAAGTTAGGCGCGGGTCTAACCTTCGCAATTCTAGGGCTTAAGGGTCTACTATTTGAGAGTATATGGTTTAAAAAGTCCTGGTTTTGAGTTTATTGGGTCTCATTTTTAAAGTTACAGGGTTATTGAGGTCTATTTTTTGAGGTTACAGGGTGTGGGAGTCTAAGGTTTCAGGGTTTAGGGTTTAAGAGTATCAGGTTTTAGGATTCCCCAACTGTATACCAAATTTGGTAGGAATCGGTTGGTTTTCAAAAATTTTGTCCGCCATCTTAGATCCGCCATTTTGAATTTTGCAAATCCGACCTCAGATTCATGATCAGCAACCCAAAAAACCTCCGTGTACCAAATTTGGTAAGAATCGGTTGAATTTTAATTTGAATTCGTTTTTGCATTCGAGAAGCACTATATCTGTCTGATTTATTGAGGTTGGAAAGAAAAGAGAACTGTATGATTTAATCCAACCGATGAATATTAGCTTAGCGTGTCCGAATACATATTAATACATCTTTGGATTCATGAAAAAGCTTGAATCAATTTTTTAGGAGAATATTTTTTCTTAATTTTTACTAATTTTTACCTATTTTTTGAGGTTAGAAAAAAATTGAGATGTGATGGCGATATTCTGACGTCAGATTCGTGATCAGCGGGCAAAAATACTACGGATCTGATATATCGCATCAAAAGTATACCCCATTTTTTTTTTGTGGGGCTGTGTAATAAGCAAAAAGTACATTTATCATGAACACTTTTTAAAGAGCAACATTACAAAAAAAAGAGAAACATTTTTAAATTTAATGATTTTCTAATATCAACTATACTTTTAACTGTAACTAAAAAAAAATTGACTTTATTTGACCATTTCGTACTGCCTTGAATGTAAAATTACCTGTAGTGCACTACAGCAGACAAATTTTCATATTTTAAAACTCAATTTTTAAATAACACAAACAATGTGGGTATTTTTCATTATCCTTATATTGAGACTTAACGTATAATAATGATATGTGCACAATAATTTTTTGTCAGTACTATACTTTATTAAAAATTTGTAATTTAATGTGTGCCCGTTAAAATCATGCAAACAAAAATTTCGTTTACAAATTATAAAGCAATAAAAATAAACACTAAGCCAAAAGTCTCTGCTTCAAAAATATATCTTTTAATTTTGCTCTAAGTTGCTGTCGACGAAGGAGGAGGAAATTCTTTTTGTTTCATCGTTTTACAAAAGTCAAAAGTAGCGTCATTCAAACAGCTGTAACGCATTCGAGACATGCGGCATCCTACAAACTATCTGAATATTAAAAATCCACAGTGCTACTAAGATACTCATCTACTCCGCATCGCCCACCGCACCAAGAATGCCGCAATCTTTTTAAGGTAATCATTTTTTGTTAACTTTTAACTGATATAGGCAGTTTATTGTAAAACTTAATAACAAAGGTACCTTTCTTGAGTAACTTAAATCTAAAAGATTCAGTTTTCTAATAATTTTTTGTCGTGTATTATGGTCATGGACTGTTGTGGCTTGAGAAACTTTTACAAGATTGTCATAAGTAATTAGTAGATATTTATAGACGGGTATTGAAGGTAATGTTACAATACGGAGATCAATAAATTTTTGTTTCCCATCGTCGCGGTATTGCAAGCCTGTTATGCGTATTACTTTTCGTTGCAGCTCAAAGATTCTTGCTGTTGCTGGTGCTTAGCCCCAGTTTATTAGTCCGTATAACATATGAGAAGCGATTAATCCGTAGTAGACATATTTTTGGAAATTTTTGGAGCCAGATGCTCCACATATCAGATCTAGTTGAACTTCGAATCTAGGTATATCCCAAGGAATTTTGCACAATCAATATTATCAATGTCTCTTACGGCTCACTGGGAAAAGAACATATTCATCGTTTGGTTGTGGTTCAGAGAAAGTTTATTTTGGGTAAACCACTCTTTGGCTTAGTTGAGACTAGTCGGTAAGTTCTCCAGAGTAACTTTTATATTGAGGTACCATGTGCGAAGTGTGGTGTCGTCCACAAATAAGGAATGAGGAGCAGAATTAATAATATCATTGTAAATAAGATATAAAATTGGACCTAGGACAGAGCCCTGGGTCACACCATTGTGTGTGAGTAAAATTTTAGATAGTTTACAATTGTATGCTACGCAGTGGCACTAATGGGACAGAATATCTTGATACGATTAAGATTACTTTCGTAGAAGTTATCATATTTAAGTTTTTTTTTCATAAATATTTTAAAAAGTATAACGTGGGACACAATACAGTAAAATGCATAAACCTAGAGAGGTAGAGGAGCTTTATATATATCGTGTTATATACCTCATTAAGGATTCCTGGAATCAAGAAAAGTGAACATTAAATTATTTTTTCATTACTCCCAGTTTTAACGTAGAAAAAAAGTCAAAGGGGTGGTGATAGTTAAACATTATATAGTTTCAACAGGACTATGAGAAGTTTTCCAGATTTTTGGTTGCGAAAATGATAAACATAATTATTTCATTAAACATATAAAGCTCTAAAGGAATAAGGAAGGATGTAAAAAGTGTAACTTCGTATTTATTGTGTAACAGGCCTTCGTCAAGAAAATATTTAAGTGATAAATGATGGTTTTGTTATTTTCAATTTTGACAGGGAAAGAGGTAGATAAATACTGTATAGTTTCAGTAGTACCATGAAAATTTTTTCTGGTCTGCGGTTAAAATAATGGACAAATTTGAAGCATAAATACACAATATAAAATACTAACTCATATAAGGAGAGTTAAAAGAGAGAGAAGGGGGGAGTGTTTTCATGTATAGCCTGTCCCAAAATATAAGGTCCTGATTTTGTCGTTTTAAGTGGGCAATATAAAAATTCTGACCTTTTATTTATGATAGGTTGCACAGATGGACTTAAGAATGTTATTCATTAATGCAAATAAATAAAATTGTAAGTGCTTTTGAAGATGTAAAATAAGAAGTACAAATATACAGTTTCAATGAATGGGGTTTACAAGAGGGGACATATTGTATAAATAAAAATATATTTTAACTTAAGCCTAATTCGGTTTTACTATCACTGTCATCAGCTGAGATAAATATCAGTGGTTTTATATTATTTACATAAATACATGAATCTTCAACTTTAACAACGTGCTGAATGGAATTCTGCCAGCTTTCACAAGGTATATCATTCATAACTAATTCAACCACTGACAAACTTAAAGTAGGAACAACATTTTGTGCCCTTATTTTTGATTTAACTTGATTCCAAATATGTTCAATTGGATTAAGCACACAATAATACGGAGGGAGCCGGAACACAGTGTGTCCCATTTTCTCAGCCATACTATCATAAACATATTTCTTTTTTAATTTATAGTCTTTCAAAACTTCCAAAAGACCACTAAAGTCAAAATAAATGTCATTTTCTAACATACTATATATTCCTGTGTTTCAGATTTGGTGTTGGCTGCATTAGGAACCTTATTTAGTAGGAGACTATGGTAACTTGGATTGTCCATAACTATAACACTCTGTTCGGGAACATTTGGCAAAAGGGAATTTTGAAACCAATTTTCAAAAACTTCTGCGCGCGTGTCTTCGTGATAGTCCAAACAAGAATCTTTTATGTTTTTTGCAAATAATAGTAGACAATTTGAAACCCAGCCCTTTTCAGATCCAGCATGCAAAAATGGTTATTCGTTTACCTTTATTTGAAGGTGCGTTAGTCTGACATTTTGTACTGCTATCAACCCACCCTTTTTGCACAGTGTCATGGGTATTGAACCATGTTTCGTGAAGGTAAATTATTGGCCAATTCTCTGATCGATATTTTTTAATTTCTTTTGTAAATAAGTATGTCACAAGATTCGTAATTTTTGTAACTCCATCACCACTTGCCTTTTGTTGATTTTTCGGAACGTGAATCTCATTCTTAAGAGAATTCTGTGAAGGATTGATCGGCCACAATGTATATTGTTCCCGTCCTGCACCAGTCTTAATTTTATTTTGCCTAGTGTCGGTACCAACTGCTCTTCATACATAGAATATATTTTTCTCCTGATGACATCTTTTTCACAATCGTCTACATGATGCATTTGAAAATCTTTCTGTTTTTTCCTGTTCCTGAGTGATGGTTTTCCTACAATACCTTTAATCGTAGAAATTGGGATTTTTGTTAGTTCACTGGTTTCTTGAAAAGCACTTTGTTTATTCAAATTTCTTTTTACCAAAGTGTTGTAAACATTTTTTACTATTTGTTTAGCATCAAATGATAAATATTTTCTCTTGCGATAGCCATTTTTGCAATTTTCCCACGGACGCCACATAATTAAAATAAAGCCGTTACGTTGTAAGTAAAACTAAAAATAAAAATAATAAAAAGTATCTTACGAATCTTAACGGGGTCCTGTGGTCATTAAGCCTATATTATCAAATACTTAAAGGACTCCAAACCGGGTTGCCAGCTAGTAATAGGTAAAAATAGATCCAATATGATTGCAGGTGCAAGTGAGAGGGGTATACAAAACAGGTAAAATAAAAAATACGTTTATCGTAATACCTGGCAACTATGCATAAAACCTTAATTGGGTCGTTTATTGCCACATTGTAAAGGCAAAAAGGCAGGATCTTATATCTTGGGATTTACTTTATATTGTGTTAAACGTCCTTTTCAGGGTTCTTGGAGTAAAAAATAGGATAAGTGTCATTATAAACGTCCATTGTAGAGTTTTTGGAGTCGCGAAATCTGAAAATTATATTATTTTTCAATATTTCCAACTTTATGACAATCCTTTTCTCTATTTAACTTCTTCTTCTCTTGGCTGCTATCCGTTCTGGATATTCGCAACCATATTAGCTATCAATACCTTGTTGACTGCGCCCTGAACAGCCGCGTAGTGGTTATCGAAAACCAAGTGCGAAGTCCTTCTTCTCCCCACACTTCTCTTTCCACACACTTTACCTTGCAGTATATTCTGTAACAAATGGAATCTGCTCTCATTCATCATAATGTGGCCAAGGTATTCGAGTTTACGTTGCTCGATGGTAACTAAAACCTCTTTTTATGTATTCGTTTTTCAAAGAATTCTTTCATTCGTGACTGGGTCCATCCATGACACTCAGCAATCTACAATATAGCTACATTTCAAAGGCTTCCAGTTTTTTTATTGTTGCCTCTGTCAGAATCCATGTTTCCACTCCATAAAACAAAATAGAGAATACGTAACAACACAGAAACCTCACTTTCGTGTCCAATGTCAAGTGATGGTTTTTGAATATAGAGCTCATTTTGATGAATACTGCTCTAGCCTTTTCAATACGGCTCTTTATTTCTTGAAAGTAGTCCCATTGGTCATTGATGTTAGTGTCTAAGTATGTATACTTATTTACTCGTTCAATTTTTTTCTGTTGATTTCCAAATGACAGTTAGGCAACTTGTTCTTACTAATAACCATTAGTTTTGTTTTATTTATGTTAATATCAAGGCTATATCTCTGGCTGCAGCTCGTCGGTCTATTCCTTAGTAATTGCAGGTCCTACAGACTGTCAGCGAATATGACCGTGTCATTAGCATATCGAATATTATTCATTCTCTCTCCATTCAGTAGAATTCCGACATCGGGATCTGCCAGAGCCTACCTTTGTTGGGAGTAACTATTCCTTCCATCCTTTTCTAACACCTCGAAGAATTTTTATATGATCCGTACGTTCTCCTTCAAATCTCACAGAAGCAGACTGATTCCAATAAAAGTTCTTAATAATTCTCAGATCTTTGTCATCCAGTTCTATATTCTTTAGAATATTTATCATCTTGTGGTGTTGTACTCTGTCAAATGCTTTTTGGTAATCCACAAAGCATGCATAGATGTCAACGTTCACGTCTCTACAGCGCTGATAAAATACTTAGACACTAAATAAAGCTTGGGGTGTAGCGTGTCTAAAACCGATCCGGATTGGAGATATCGGTTCTTGGATTATTTTAAGAAATATTTTCAAAAGGTGTCTCATCAAACTGATTGTTCTATACTCTCCACATGATTTAGCTTCGAGTTTTTTGGGTAGAGCTATGAATTCAATCTTTAGCCATTGAAGGGGAATGATTCCAGAATCGTAAATATGATTGAATAATGAAGTCAGCCATTTTATATTTTCTTCATTTAGAAGCTTGAGGAATTCTGTTTCTGTGTTATCTGAGCCTGGTGCTTTATCTTCTTTCATTGTTCTTATTGCACTTCTGACCTCCTTCTCAATAATGACCGGTCCCGTATTCCCACTTACCTGGAAGTGTAAATTATTAGTGTTCCGTACGGAACACTTATAAGATCACTTCGGTGTCTGTCTGTCTGTCTGTCTGTCTGTCTGTCTGTCTGTCTGTCTGTCTGTCTGTCTGTCTGTCTGTCTGTCTGTCTGTCTGTCTGTCTGTCTGTCTGTCTGTCTGTCTGTCTGTCTGTCTGTCTGTCTGTCTGTCTGTCTGTCTGTCTGTCTGTCTGTCTGTCTGTCTGTCTGTCTGTCTGTCTGTCTGTCTGTCTGTCTGTCTGTCTGTCTGTCTGTCTGTCTGTCTGTCTGTCTGTCTGTCTGTCTGTCTGTCTGTCTCTGTCTGTCTGTCTGTCTGTCTGTCTGTCTGTCTGTCTGTCTGTCTGTCTGTCTGTCTGTCTGTCTGTCTGTCTGTCTGTCTGTCTGTCTGTCTGTCTGTCTGTCTGTCTGTCTGTCTGTCTGTCTGTCTGTCTGTCTGTCTGTCTGTCTGTCTGTCTGTCTGTCTGTCTGTCTGTCTGTCTGTCTGTCTGTCTGTCTGTCTGTGTCTGTCTGTCTGTCTGTCTGTCTGTCTGTCTGTCTGTCTGTCTGTCTGTCTGTCTGTCTGTCTGTCTGTCTGTCTGTCTGTCTGTCTGTCTGTCTGTCTGTCTGTCTGTCTGTCTGTCTGTCTGTCTGTCTGTCTGTCTGTCTGTCTGTCTGTCTGTCTGTCTGTCTGTCTGTCTGTCTGTCTGTCTGTCTGTCTGTCTGTCTGTCTGTCTGTCTGTCTGTCTGTCTGTCTGTCTGTCTGTCTGTCTGTCTGTCTGTCTGTCTGTCTGTCTGTCTGTCTGTCTGTCTGTCTGTCTGTCTGTCTGTCTGTCTGTCTGTCTGTCTGTCTGTCTGTCTGTCTGTCTGTCTGTCTGTCTGTCTGTCTGTCTGTCTGTCTGTCTGTCTGTCTGTCTGTCTGTCTGTCTGTCTGTCTGTCTGTCTGTCTGTCTGTCTGTCTGTCTGTCTGTCTGTCTGTCTGTCTGTCTGTCTGTCTGTCTGTCTGTCTGTCTGTCTGTCTGTCTGTCTGTCTGTCTGTCTGTCTGTCTGTCTGTCTGTCTGTCTGTCTGTCTGTCTGTCTGTCTGTCTGTCTGTCTGTCTGTCTGTCTGTCTGTCTGTCTGTCTGTCTGTCTGTCTGTCTGTCTGTCTGTCTGTCTGTCTGTCTGTCTGTCTGTCTGTCTGTCTGTCTGTCTGTCTGTCTGTCTGTCTGTCTGTCTGTCTGTCTGTCTGTCTGTCTGTCTGTCTGTCTGTCTGTCTGTCTGTCTGTCTGTCTGTCTGTCTGTCTGTCTGTCTGTCTGTCTGTCTGTCTGTCTGTCTGTCTGTCTGTCTGTCTGTCTGTCTGTCTGTCTGTCTGTCTGTCTGTCTGTCTGTCTGTCTGTCTGTCTGTCTGTCTGTCTGTCTGTCTGTCTGTCTGTCTGTCTGTCTGTCTGTCTGTCTGTCTGTCTGTCTGTCTGTCTGTCTGTCTGTCTGTCTGTCTGTCTGTCTGTCTGTCTGTCTGTCTGTCTGTCTGTCTGTCTGTCTGTCTGTCTGTCTGTCTGTCTGTCTGTCTGTCTGTCTGTCTGTCTGTCTGTCTGTCTGTCTGTCTGTCTGTCTGTCTGTCTGTCTGTCTGTCTGTCTGTCTGTCTGTCTGTCTGTCTGTCTGTCTGTCTGTCTGTCTGTCTGTCTGTCTGTCTGTCTGTCTGTCTGTCTGTCTGTCTGTCTGTCTGTCTGTCTGTCTGTCTGTCTGTCTGTCTGTCTGTCTGTCTGTCTGTCTGTCTGTCTGTCTGTCTGTCTGTCTGTCTGTCTGTCTGTCTGTCTGTCTGTCTGTCTGTCTGTCTGTCTGTCTGTCTGTCTGTCTGTCTGTCTGTCTGTCTGTCTGTCTGTCTGTCTGTCTGTCTGTCTGTCTGTCTGTCTGTCTGTCTGTCTGTCTGTCTGTCTGTCTGTCTGTCTGTCTGTCTGTCTGTCTGTCTGTCTGTCTGTCTGTCTGTCTGTCTGTCTGTCTGTCTGTCTGTCTGTCTGTCTGTCTGTCTGTCTGTCTGTCTGTCTGTCTGTCTGTCTGTCTGTCTGTCTGTCTGTCTGTCTGTCTGTCTGTCTGTCTGTCTGTCTGTCTGTCTGTCTGTCTGTCTGTCTGTCTGTCTGTCTGTCTGTCTGTCTGTCTGTCTGTCTGTCTGTCTGTCTGTCTGTCTGTCTGTCTGTCTGTCTGTCTGTCTGTCTGTCTGTCTGTCTGTCTGTCTGTCTGTCTGTCTGTCTGTCTGTCTGTCTGTCTGTCTGTCTGTCTGTCTGTCTGTCTGTCTGTCTGTCTGTCTGTCTGTCTGTCTGTCTGTCTGTCTGTCTGTCTGTCTGTCTGTCTGTCTGTCTGTCTGTCTGTCTGTCTGTCTGTCTGTCTGTCTGTCTGTCTGTCTGTCTGTCTGTCTGTCTGTCTGTCTGTCTGTCTGTCTGTCTGTCTGTCTGTCTGTCTGTCTGTCTGTCTGTCTGTCTGTCTGTCTGTCTGTCTGTCTGTCTGTCTGTCTGTCTGTCTGTCTGTCTGTCTGTCTGTCTGTCTGTCTGTCTGTCTGTCTGTCTGTCTGTCTGTCTGTCTGTCTGTCTGTCTGTCTGTCTGTCTGTCTGTCTGTCTGTCTGTCTGTCTGTCTGTCTGTCTGTCTGTCTGTCTGTCTGTCTGTCTGTCTGTCTGTCTGTCTGTCTGTCTGTCTGTCTGTCTGTCTGTCTGTCTGTCTGTCTGTCTGTCTGTCTGTCTGTCTGTCTGTCTGTCTGTCTGTCTGTCTGTCTGTCTGTCTGTCTGTCTGTCTGTCTGTCTGTCTGTCTGTCTGTCTGTCTGTCTGTCTGTCTGTCTGTCTGTCTGTCTGTCTGTCTGTCTGTCTGTCTGTCTGTCTGTCTGTCTGTCTGTCTGTCTGTCTGTCTGTCTGTCTGTCTGTCTGTCTGTCTGTCTGTCTGTCTGTCTGTCTGTCTGTCTGTCTGTCTGTCTGTCTGTCTGTCTGTCTGTCTGTCTGTCTGTCTGTCTGTCTGTCTGTCTGTCTGTCTGTCTGTCTGTCTGTCTGTCTGTCTGTCTGTCTGTCTGTCTGTCTGTCTGTCTGTCTGTCTGTCTGTCTGTCTGTCTGTCTGTCTGTCTGTCTGTCTGTCTGTCTGTCTGTCTGTCTGTCTGTCTGTCTGTCTGTCTGTCTGTCTGTATGTCTGTCTGTCTGTCTGTCTGTCTGTCTGTCTGTCTGTCTGTCTGTCTGTCTGTCTGTCTGTCTGTCTGTCTGTCTGTCTGTCTGTCTGTCTGTCTGTCTGTCTGTCTGTCTGTCTGTCTGTCTGTCTGTTCTGTCTGTCTGTCTGTCTGTCTGTCTGTCTGTCTGTCTGTCTGTCTGTCTGTCTGTCTGTCTGTCTGTCTGTCTGTCTGTCCTGTCTGTCTGGTCTGTCTGTCTGTCTGTCTGTCTGTCTGTCTGTCTGTCTGTCTGTCTGTCTGTCTGTTGTCTGTCTGTCTGTCTGTCTGTCTGTCTGTCTGTCTGTCTGTCTGTCTGTCTGTCTGTCTGTCTGTCTGTCTGTCTGTCTGTCTGTCTGTCTGTCTGTCTGTCTGTCTGTCTGTCTGATGTCTGGTGTTCTGTCCTGTGTGTCTGTCTGTCTGGTCTGTCTGTTGGTGTGTAACAAAGATGTTCTTGGTCTGGGTCTGTACTGTCTGCTGTGCTGTTCTGTCTGTGGCCGGACCTGCTGTCTGTGGTTGCGGTCTGTCTGCTGGGGCTGTGGTGCTGGTCTGTCTGCTCTGTTGTTCTGTGGGTTTCTGGTCTGTCTGGTTCTGGGTTTCTGGGTCTGGTCTGTTCTGTGGGTGTGCTGTCTGTGCTGGGGTCTGCTGGTGGTCTGTGTGTCTGCTGGGCTGATCTGTCTGTGTCTGTCGGTGCTGGGTGGGGTGTGTGCTGTGTCTGTTGTGTCTGTCTGTCTGTGTGTTCTGTGTTGTCTGTCCTGCGTGTCCTTGGTCTGGGGGTCAGTGCTGTCTGTCTGTCTGTCTGTCTGTCTTGTGGCTGGCTGTTCCTGTCTGTCTGACTGTCTGTCACTGTCTGTCTGTGGCTGGGTGTCTGTCTGGGGAACTCTGTCTGTCTGTCTGGTCCTGTCTGGTTCTGTCTGTTGTGTCTGGTCTGTCCTGTGCGGTCGTCCTGTGGTCTGTGTGCTGAGCTGTCTGTTGCTGTGTCCTGGGGGCTGCTGTGTGGGCTGTGAGTGCTGTGGTCTGGTGTGCGGGTCTGTCTGTCTGGGTGTGGCTGTGTCTGGTCATGTGTCTGTCTGTTCTGTCTGTCTGTCTGTCTGTCTGTATGTCTGGCTGGTGGGTATCTGTCTGTGTCTGTGTGTTGTGAGGCTGTCCTGTTCAGTTGTCAGTTCTGTCTGTTCTGTCTGTGTCTGTTGTGGGTGGTCTGGCTGGGGGGTGTCCTGTCTGGGTCTGGTGTTCTGTTGTCTGGGTACCTGGTGTCCACCTTTTTTTTCCCTGTGATGGTGGCCTGCTGGTGTTGTGTGTTCCTGTTCTGTCTGGTCTTCAGTGTCTGGTGGGTTCTGTCCTCTCTCACCCAGTCCGCCCGTGTGGTCTGTCTGTCTGTCTGTCTGGGGGTTCTGCTGGTCTGGTTTGGTATATTCTTGTCTGTCTGTGTGTCTGGGGTGCTGTGCTGGTTCTGGGTGCTGTGGGGCTGTCTGTTGGTCCTGTTGTCTGCTGGCTGCCTGTCTGTCTGTCTGTCTGTTGGGTGTTGTTCTGTCGTCGTGTGGTTGTTGTTGTCTGTCATCTGCTGTCTGTCCTGTGAGTGTGCTTCCTGTTGTTTCTGTCTTGTATGCTGTGGTCAGGTGTGCTGTCTGCTGCTGTCTGTCTGGGGTCCTGTGTGTGTCTGCTGTCGTCTGCTCTTCTTCCCATTCTCTTGCTTCTGTCTCTCTTTGTTCCCTGCTGTGTGCCTTTCCCCTGCCTTCTGCTGCTGTGGCCTGTCCTGTCTGGTCTGCTGCCTGTGTCTGCTGTCTCTGTCAGGGCCTGTGTCGCTGTGGTCTGTGCTGTGTCTGTGTGCTGGGCTCGGGGTGGGTAGTCTGTGGTCTGTCCTGGTCTGTCCTGTTCTGGTCTGTGCTGTTGGGGTGTTTTCTCCCCCCCCTTCTCGTTTCCGCTCCTCTTTGCTGTTGTGGTCTTCCCTCCTTCTCCCCTGTTGCTGTGCGCTGTCCTTCTGGTGTGTCTGTCATGGTGCCTTTGCTGCTTCTTTGTGCTGACGTTCCCCTTGTGTGCTTGCTGTCTGGTGGTCTGGGTGGTTGGGTCTGTTCTGTGGCTGCTGTTGTCTGTCTTGGGTGTCTGGGGGGTGTGTGTCCTGCTGTCTGTGGTCTGTGTGTGTTGGGGGGGTCTGGTTCTGCTGTCTGGGCGAGGTCTGTGAGGTGTGGTGGGGTCTGTTCTGTTGGCTGTGGGTCTGTTCTGTTGGCTGTCTGTTGCTTGTCTTGTCTGTGCTGGGCTGTTCGTTCTGGTCTTGTCTGTCCTGCTGTTGGGTGTGTGTCTGGTGGGTTTGTTTCCGCTGTCTGGTCCGTGGGTGTTGGTTCTGGGGTCTGGCTGTTGTCCTGTCTGTGTCTCGTGCTTGCTGTTCTGTGTGTGGGTCTGTCAGTGGGTTTCGGTTCTGTCCGAGTCTGTATTGAGCCTGTGTGCCCTGTGGCTGGCTGTGTCTGTCTGTTGTGTTGTGCTGCTGGGGTGTCTGTGTTGGTCTGTCTGTCCTGTCTGGGTTCTTCTGCTGAGGGTGTTGGTGTCTGTCTGTCTGTCTGTCTGTCTGTCTGTCTCTGTCTGTCTGTCTCCTGTCTGTCTGTCTGTCTGTCTCTGTCTGTCTGTCTGTCTGTCTGTCCTGTCTGTCTGTCTGTCTGTGGTGTCTGTCTGTCTGTCTGTCTGTCTGGTGGTCTGTCTGTCTGTCTGTCTGTCTGTCTGTCTGTCTGTCTGTCTGTCTGTCTGTCTGTCTGTCTGTCTGTCTGTCTTCTGTCTGTCTGTCTGTCTGTCTGTCTGTCTGTCTGTCTGTCTGTCTGTCTGTCTGTCTGTCTGTCTGTCTGTCTGTGTCTGTCTGTCTGTCTGTCTGTCTGTCTGTCTGTCTGTCTGTCTGTCTGTCTGTCTGTCTGTCTGTCTGTCTGTCTGTCTGTCTGTCTGTCTGTCTGTCTGTCTGTCTGTCTGTCTGTCTGTCTGTCTGTCTGTCTGTCTGTCTGTCTGTCTGTCTGTCTGTCTGTCTGTCTGTCTGTCTGTCTGTCTGTCTGTCTGTCTGTCTGTCTGTCTGTCTGTCTGTCTGTCTGTCTGTCTGTCTGTCTGTCTGTCTGTCTGTCTGTCTGTCTGTTGTCTGTCTGTCTGTCTGTCTGTCTGTCTGTCTGTCTGTCTGTCTGTCTGTCTGTCTGTCTGTCTGTCTGTCTGTCTGTCTGTCTGTCTGTCTGTCTGTCTGTCTGTCTGTCTGTCTGTCTGTCTGTCTGTCTGTCTGTCTGTCTGTCTGTCTGTCTGTCTGTCTGTCTGTCTGTCTGTCTGTCTGTCTGTCTGTCTGTCTGTCTGTCTGTCTGTCTGTCTGTCTGTCTGTCTGTCTGTCTGTCTGTCTGTCTGTCTGTCTGTCTGTCTGTCTGTCTGTCTGTCTGTCTGTCTGTCTGTCTGTCTGTCTGTCTGTCTGTCTGTCTGTCTGTCTGTCTGTCTGTCTGTCTGTCTGTCTGTCTGTCTGTCTGTCTGTCTGTCTGTCTGTCTGTCTGTCTGTCTGTCTGTCTGTCTGTCTGTCTGTCTGTCTGTCTGTCTGTCTGTCTGTCTGTCTGTCTGTCTGTCTGTCTGTCTGTCTGTCTGTCTGTCTGTCTGTCTGTCTGTCTGTCTGTCTGTCTGTCTGTCTGTCTGTCTGTCTGTCTGTCTGTCTGTCTGTCTGTCTGTCTGTCTGTCTGTCTGTCTGTCTGTCTGTCTGTCTGTCTGTCTGTCTGTCTGTCTGTCTGTCTGTCTGTCTGTCTGTCTGTCTGTCTGTCTGTCTGTCTGTCTGTCTGTCTGTCTGTCTGTCTGTCTGTCTGTCTGTCTGTCTGTCTGTCTGTCTGTCTGTCTGTCTGTCTGTCTGTCTGTCTGTCTGTCTGTCTGTCTGTCTGTCTGTCTGTCTGTCTGTCTGTCTGTCTGTCTGTCTGTCTGTCTGTCTGTCTGTCTGTCTGTCTGTCTGTCTGTCTGTCTGTCTGTCTGTCTGTCTGTCTGTCTGTCTGTCTGTCTGTCTGTCTGTCTGTCTGTCTGTCTGTCTGTCTGTCTGTCTGTCTGTCTGTCTGTCTGTCTGTCTGTCTGTCTGTCTGTCTGTCTGTCTGTCTGTCTGTCTGTCTGTCTGTCTGTCTGTCTGTCTGTCTGTCTGTCTGTCTGTCTGTCTGTCTGTCTGTCTGTCTGTCTGTCTGTCTGTCTGTCTGTCTGTCTGTCTGTCTGTCTGTCTGTCTGTCTGTCTGTCTGTCTGTCTGTCTGTCTGTCTGTCTGTCTGTCTGTCTGTCTGTCTGTCTGTCTGTCTGTCTGTCTGTCTGTCTGTCTGTCTGTCTGTCTGTCTGTCTGTCTGTCTGTCTCTGTCTGTCTGTCTGTCTGTCTGTCTGTCTGTCTGTCTGTCTGTCTGTCTGTCTGTCTGTCTGTCTGTCTGTCTGTCTGTCTGTCTGTCTGTCTGTCTGTCTGTCTGTCTGTGTCTGTCTGTCTGTCTGTCTGTCTGTCTGTCTGTCTGTCTGTCTGTCTGTCTGTCTGTCTCTGTCTGTCTGTCTGTCTGTCTGTCTGTCTGTCTGTCTGTCTGTCTGTCTGTCTGTCTGTCTGTCTGTCTGTCTGTCTGTCTGTCTGTCTGTCTGTCTGTCTGTCTGTCTGTCTGTCTGTCTGTCTGTCTGTCTGTCTGTCTGTCTGTCTGTCTGTCTGTCTGTCTGTCTGTCTGTCTGTCTGTCTGTCTGTCTGTCTGTCACACCCGATTTTCTCGGAAACTGTTTGACATAGAAAGGTGAAATTTGGTAATAATATAGGAATTGATGGCCTCATCAGAGCCATGTAGTTTTGAGAATTAAATTTTGACTTAAGGGGTTAGTTTTGGGGGGTGAAGTCGGAAGTGAAAAAAAAATTTTTTTACTAGGTCATCGAGTGTGGTGTCAAATGAAAGCTTGTGAAAACACGAGTAAAAAATGTATATATAATATTATACTTGCGCGCACTTTTCTTTGTATTATTTTTAAAAATTCGCGAAAAATCGCTGTCCCGGGCCTTATCTCGAAAAGTACTTATCAAAAAATTTCGAAAAAATTCTGGAATATTCTCCACGGGGTGTAGATTGAACGAAAATTATCACGAGTGCATTACCTTTAATAATTTATATGGTATATAAAAAAAAAACAAAAATTTCAAGGTCATCAGATTTCAATAAAGATTGGACACAAACTTTGTTGAAAACTCATTTGGGGTGTGTTTTGTGAAGTCATTGATCATTTTATACCACCGTAACATAAATTTTGACTTAAGAGGTTCGTTTTGAGGAGTGAAATCGGAAGTGAAAAAAAATTTTTTTTTACTAGGTCATCGAGTGTGGTGTGTCAAATGAAAGCTTGTGAAAACACGAGTAAAATATATATATATATATATATATATATATATATATATATATATATATATATATATATATGTATATATATATATATATATATATATATATATATAATAATGTAATACTTGCGCACACTTTTCTTCGTATTACTTTTAAAAAATCGCTGTCCCCTACCTTATCTCGAAAAATACTGATCAAAAAATTTTGAAAAAATTCTGGAATATTCTCCACGGGGTATAGATTGAACGAAAATTATCACGAGTGCATTACCTTTAATAATTTATTTGGTGTATAAAAAAAAAAAAAAAAAATTTCAAGGTCACCAGTTTTCAGTAAAGATTGGAAACCAACTTTGTTGAAAATTCATTTGGGGTGTGTTTTGTGAAGTCACTGATCACTTTATACCACCCTAACAAAAATTTTTATTTTAAAAACAATCAACGTACGGAACACTAATTGTGCAAGTTCAACTTGCACTTGACCGGTTTTTTTTCTATTAATATCTCACCATAAAGTATCTACGTATATAGTACCGAGTTGTAATGCTTGAATTAAATTATTCTTTAGCGTCCAAAAGGCAAATTCAGTATTTATTTTGGAGCTACGTGTTTGCTAGGGAAATACTGAGCAAAATCTCATTATCAATTTTTTTACAAGACATATATTCGTTAAGGTCAGAAAGTTTTTTATTTTCTTATGAAAATTTCACAAATGTTATAAAAGAGTGGCAAAAATTTAAAGTTTGAATTAGCTATTAAAATTTTGTATACTTATGTAAAATTGTTACAGAAATAACTTTTCTTCGTAAAACTTTAAGAAATTTTTATAAACAAGCCCGTTTTCGGCGGATTTTTATTTTGCTTGTTAAGAACAAGAAGAGTTTTTGCATTTCTACATGTTTTAGGATCCCTAAGTCGTGAAAATCTTCTTCTTCTTCGGGTAGTATTATAATCTTGGTTGGGTTTTAATGGCAAGTACAACTTGTCTCCAATAATTTCTATACAACATGGCGTCTCCTGGTGGTCTTTTGTTGGTCGGTGCTTCCTGCCACCACCACCACCACCACCACCAATCGGTTGTCCGGTGCTCTCTGTACGTATTCTGCCCATCTTAGCCTTTGTAATTTATATAAGTATACGGGCACGATATCTTCCTGGTACAGTTGTCCCAACTCGGCATTTGTTCTTATCCGTTATTGTACCAGATCTTGGATTGGCTCTTGGTATTTTTCGTTCGAATATCCTTAGATTGTTTTCGGTTACTCTCATAAGGGTCCATGTTTCACAGCCGTAAGTGACTACAGGTCTAATTGTACCATGATATAGTTTTAATTTCGGCTATCGTGACAATAATCTGGATTGAAAGGGTTCCCTCAAGGCATAGTAGTGTCTATTGCCCCTCTGGATTCTCGCCATGATTTGCTTTTCCATGCTGTTGTCTTTGGTGATAATTGTGTCGAGATATTTCAAATGCGTAAGTCACTCGAAATTATAGGTGTCGATGGTTATATTTTGTCTTATTCTGTCTCTTCTTATTCTTCTGGTGTTATGCATGTGTTTTGTCTTTTCCTCATTAATATTTGGTCCCACTTGTTTAGTATCTTTTAGATTTAATAGTCGTTTTGCCGGTAAGTTTAATATCATCGGCAAAAGCCAATAGTGTGAAGCTATGGATTTGAAAAGACTAAATTTATAGAAAAGCAATTCGTGGATTTTATCAGCCCATTGATTATTCGACAATGTATGGCAAAAAACAGCATAAATACTTATGGCATTCACTGAATTGGAAAAATGCATTGTAATATCAATGGGGCAATAAAACAAAAATGGAATGAAGCACTTCAGTTCTACCAAAAATTGAATACCAAACTACATTCGAGAGCTCGATAAAACTGTCACAAGTGCCTCGCCTCAGGTGGAGACTGCTTTGAATGCGATAGGGTTTACATTTTTTTTTAAGGTGGTAGTAACTATATAAATAAATAAATAAATAAATAAATAAATAAATAAATAAATAAATAAATAAATAAATAAATAAATAAATAAATAAATAAATAAATAAATAAATAAATAAATAAATAAATAAATAAATATATATATATATATATATATATATATATATATATATATATATATGTGTGTGTGTGTGTGTGAGGTGAAAAGTATAGGGATAGCGGCCTATGTAGTAAAATAATTCTTTTGTTGTTTAAAACTCTATATTTCGCCAATCCTTCTCGGCGTCATCAGGAGTATTACAACTAGAATAGATACTACTCAGTATATATCACCACTACACCAAACACTTTATTTTTGCACTCGACGCGCGTCTCGCTAACCATGTTATGATGATTGATCGCTCCTGATGAAGCTAACATGGTTAGCGAAACGAGCGTCGACTGTTTGGTGTAGTGGTGATATATACTGAGTAGTATCTAATACCATATCATGGACTGGTCGAATGATTTGTGAAGTTGTAGCAGCTTTTGAATGACCTTCGCGTGGATCATCTTCGAGGCTTGTACGATCAGATTTAAAAAGAGCAGCCCATTTTTTTTACAGTGGAAAGTGAAGGTGATGCATTCTTATACACTTTTAACAATTTTGGATGAATTTCGTTTGTGTTAAACAATCCAAAAAAAAAAAAATTAATCACTACACGATATTCAATTTTTTCAGTTTTAAACAATACAGTTATGGTTTCACAGTTTCTAACACAATCTATGTGTCAGGCCGAAAACTTTTCAGACAGCCTAGGCAAGAAATATATTTCAAATTCAAAAAATTAAGATTTCCTTATGATCACATTTTTATTAGCCAAAAACTGACGTACGGTCGTACTAAAATTTTGCAGGCTATCATAAAATGAAGTTCTAAACACTTTTTCTGGATCAATGTTTTCGATACTTTAACAAACAAAGTGACTTTCGGATTTTAAACATAGGAAATTTCAAATTACAATCGTAATTGCAAAATCATTTTTCTGAGATTCAAGTAACGCAGAATTTACACACAAATCCTTTTTTTTCTAAATTTAGTAATAAAAAAATTCTCATATGTCACAGACTTTCTACCTGTTACCGTATAAATGATTACGGGAGACAGTTATAAATTAAAGAGATATTAAAAGTTTATAGATATACACGCACGGCATACCTAGAATGCTATAGCCAATAAAATGTATTTTATATTTCTCTCGTGATGATATTTTCAATATGGGTCTGCACTAGTAGAACACGAATTGCATTTACGGCTCTGCCTTATTGCAATATACTAATATGTGACTAAATATAATCCATAATATATATTCAAAACTGCTTTTCCTTCTACCACGTCGCGTGAAAAGTCTCGAGACTTTTGAAGAAAAACAATGTTTTTGCCAAAAATTAATTTTATTTTTCAAAATAGTTTCCTTCAAGAGCGATTCACTTATTCTAGCGATCTTCCAATATTTAGATACCTTTCACATAGTACCATTTGTCCAGTTCTCCAAAATAAGCCTCAGTTACCCATTCGACTTTTTCATTTCAGTCAAATCTATTTCCCTCGAGCCAGCTTTACAAATTTGGAAGGAGGTAATAATGGCTGGGAGTTAGATCGGGTAAATACGGCGGAAGAGGAAGCAATTGATTCAATTTCACGACAAACACTTTTTTCTTCGCTAAATGGGGCTTTTTTTTTACTTCACCATTCAGATGGTCCAATAAACCAAGAAATGGGATCATTTGCCCCTTACCAAGATAGTATTATTACATGCGCAGCTCAAAAAATACTAGCCAAATCCTTACCGGCTGATGTTAGTATTTTTGGACGCATTGGTCGGCTTCCGTGCGGTTCCAGTCACTCTGCAGACTGCCTAATGGACTCGGGCGTGTAGTGGTAGATCCAGGTTTTGTCCATTGTTATAAATCGATGCAAAAACTCCTTTAAATTATGCCCAAACAGTACCAAACAGCGCACACTGGGGTATTTAAAAATGCATTGTTTCAAAATTCTCTACAGGTCACGGTTTTCATCCAATTTGAATTTCTTTTGTTCATGATTAAATAGGGAAGCGATCCCTCACAGCTTATTATTAAATTGTCGTAGGGAAACACCTCTGAATTTAAGTAGACTTTTAAATTAGTCAAATTGATGTGGTTAAAAGTACTCATATCTTTGTCAATTTTAGTTTTCATAACTGTTTGAAAACCAAAATAATAAAACGTGGTTTTTCCAATTGATTGGAAGATTTTACAGTCCAAGTATGATTCTTAGCTTGTTGCAATTGTGGATATTCATGCAATTCCCAACTACGAGAAGCCATATTTAAATCCTTGTTTCTCTCGAATTGTTTGAGTAATCGTAACTTTTGATGATCGCTCACTGAAATGTGTGGCATTTTCCAAAGTACTTTGTTCAAAGTCACTTTATAGGTTTCCTTTTTATCCAGAATTTATTTAATGCCATTTAAATCTGAACTGCTTTTGATTAATATCAATTCTTGACGTCACAGCTTAATGCATGGATGACTACAGCAATTTTCTTAGACTGGTTTCATCATTCTTTTATTCGTCAAGTCAAAAGTCATTTAAGAAGTCTCAACTTGCCTGAAAGAGCCCTGCTAATCGTTGATAACGCTTTGAGCCATCGAACTATAGAAGAGCTGACTAGTGAGGATGGACAGTTTACAACATTATTTCTTCCACCAAATTGTACTGCACTTTTGCAGCCTATGGACCAGAATGCAATCAGACTGACAAATTATTTTATCGGAAAGGTCTTTTAGCCCATATTTTATCAAATAATGAAGAGAACCTTGTTAGATTATTAAAAAGCATTAACCTAAGAGATGCTATGCAATTCATGGGAAAAAGTCTCCCCCCGAAGTCTTGAAAAAGTCCTGGCACAAAATTATGGGTTATGTGGCAGATACCAACCCAGACACTGAATATGATGCTGAAGATCTGATTCGTTTGGGTGAATTGCGGCACAATTTGCTTTCCACAAATGAAGAAATGAAAGGTAAAGCCTGAAATTTTTCTTTTAGTGTTTTTTTGGTTAATTCGTAAATATTTAACAGATGTTTCAGATATGCTGAATGTTCTCACTGAACAGAATCTCACGAACGTGGAAATATGTAATTGGCTTGAAAATGATGAAGATTTGTTACCACTGGAAGACATAGGTGATACAGATGAACAACACGAGAGTGATAATGAAGATTCAGAGTTAAATACTAATACAAACCAGACTGCTAAGAACACTGTGAAGAATGATGAGGCAGTTAAAAGTTTCAATGTATGCATGAGATGGGCAGAAGAAAATGATATCTCTCTAAGTGATGTTCTTGTACATCAAAGATTAAAAGAAATTGATGAACCAGAGAAGGGTCAAGCAAACAAAAATTACAATTTTTTTACAAAATAAGATAAAACTTGATAAGATATGCTTCTATTTTAAATATTATTCTATGTATGCACTATTTTTTAGTTGTTTCGTATTAAATGATTCGTTTTTTAATATAAATAATGTCCTGCTTCAGTAATTCGAATTATTTACTAATTCGGATCACCGCGGTTTTAATTAGTCCGGATTATCGAGGTCGCACTTTATATGTACGTACATAAGCAAGTTAATAATACTGCATAATGCTAAGGATGACTTTCGGACCAACCAAGTTTCAATTATTTTGAGACTCTCAGATCAATCGAAATTATTAAGGACCATCCGTTAGGATATCTCTGATATTTGACATAATGTAGGAAACATATTCAGTTTTATCTAAACAAAAGTTTAATGTTTTCCTCCGTTTGAATTCAAAAAGTATGTGTTTATTACGAAAATAAGGGAATAGGGGGCGAAGCTAGAGGGTAAGAAGGGGGTAGATTTGATATATGTCTGGATATATATATATATATATATATATATATATATATATATATATATATATATATATATATATATGTATATATATAAAATAGGTGTTTCAGTTAATAATGTCGAATTTTTCCGTTACAAAATGAATTACCTTAATAATTAAAGTATTGGCCATCGTTAGCTATGAATTTGTCCCATCTTCCTGTCAAAGAATGGATTCCGCACCAGAAGAACTTGTCATCTTTTGAGGCTAACCATTCATCAAGCCAAATTTTCACTTCTTTGTAAGAATGTAAGTGTTGTTCTGAAAATCCGTGCTGCATGGATCGAAATAAGTGGTAGTTTGAGGAGGCTAAGTCCGATGAATACAGCGGGTGAGGTTGAACGTCCCATTTGATGTTTTCCAAATAGTTTTTAACACATTTTGCAACATGGGGCCTAGCACTGTCATGTTGAAAAATGACTTTATCATGTCTTTGGGCATATTCTGGCTCTTTTTCCTTCAATGTTCGGTTCAACTTTATCAATTGTTGTCGGTATCGCCAGAATCGTGTCACCAGGTTTCAGCACTTCGTAACACACAGCCCCTCTACTATCCCACCAAATACACAGCACAGCTTTTTTTTCCCTGTATACTGCGCACTGGTTGTCACGTTGAGGGCTGGCCTGGGTCTACCTAAGTTTTTTTGGGTTGGAGCATGTTCATCATAAGCTTCAACCAACAATCGATAACTTTAAGCAGCCGTTTTCTTCAAATGAAAGAATGTTATTAAACTTCCCCGCAAAACGTCTTTTTCTAATACGAAACACAACATATTCAAAACTATGAAGAACTATGTTTTTCGCACAATGACAATTAATAACGAACTGGCTTTTGATGGCCTATGTTTAACTTCCCAAATGCCATAGAGGTCACTAGTCTATACCAACAAGTGTATTAGTAATACCACCTCTTAGCAAAATCGACATTATTAACCGAAACCCCTATTATATATATATATATATATATATATATACTTACTTACTTACTTACTTATCTTTAACCTCTCCAGATCCTCCCCCACTGCTTCCAACCATTTTCTTCTGGGGCGTCCTCTCCTTCTCTTTCCGACCACCCCCTCTATGAACAGTTTTTTTGCTGCTCTGATATCTGGCAATCTTTCTACGTAACCTAGCCATCTGATCCTCTGTGATTTCACTTGTGCTGTTATTGAATGGCTGTTGGAAAGTTCATATAGTTCACTATTTGTTCGCCTCATCCAGATTCCGTCCACTTTTTTCCCCCATATATTCTTCGTAATATTTTCCTTTCCCATATTTCCAAGTTTTGTTCTTCGGCTCTATTTAGCGTCCATAACTCGCATTCATATAGGGTTACAGGTCTTAACACTGTCCTGTATAGTCTTTCTTTTGCTCCCTTATACACCAATTTGGATCTAAACAGTTTCGTTAGAGCTCCTGCACTTCCACTTTCTTTGTTTATTCTGTAATTTATTTCTCTGCTTCCTTCATTTCTACTATTTAAGTTCACTCCCAAGTAAGTAACGTTTTCTGTTTTACCAATCCGTACTATCAGCTTTTCATCTCTAGTTTCTTCCTCAGGTCTTATCACCATGTACGTGGATTTTTCTCCATTAATTTCTAACCCCCCTTTTCTTGCAGCGGTTTCTAGCCTTCTGGTTACGTCAATCAGTTCCTTCTTTGATCTAGTTAATAATACCAGGTCGTCTGCGTACTCTAGACATTGATGTTTCATATTGAGTAGCGTGCGTGTCTATGGATATTGCTTTCCCTCATTACATTCTCCAGCACTATGTTAAATAGAACGGTTGATAATGGGTCGCCTTGTCTCACTCCTCTATTCGTCTTAAATGATTGGGTTTTTTGTCCATTCACACTTACTTTATTTGCTGTGTTTTCGAGGGTCATTCTTGTCAGTCTGATCAGCTTTTGTGGTATTTCGAAATTTTCCATACTTCTGTAGATTTCTGCTTTATATATTCTATCGTAAGCTTGTTTGAAGTGTATGAATAAGTTATTCTCGTAGCTCTTCGATAAAAATCGATGTAAAAATCTGTTCGTTAACCGATCGTCCTTTCCGAAAACCTGCTTGGTAGTGGCCTATTACTTTGTCGTATTTATCTAGACGTATATATATATACTAACGACTTTTCCAACGATATTTAACGTTTTTGGGGTCGCTAGTTACGAATCTGATGTCACATTTTACAAATTCAAAATAGCAGATCCAATATGGCGGGCGAAAACTCAAAATTAGTTTACTTTTTTGCTATTCAAATATAAAATGGGAGGGGGTCAGGTTGATGAAGAATGACCCATATATATATATATATATATATATATATATATATATATATATATATATATATATATATATATATATATATATATATATATATATATATATAAAATAGTTAAAGTTTTATCTTTTTATTTTCGGGAAATCGGTCAATAAGAGGAAACTCATTTGTTGTTAAATTCTATATTTCGTTGGTAATTTCCAACTTCATCAGGAATGTAAAAACTGAAAGTAAAAGAAAAAAAACTGTGTGTACTAAACAAGAATAAACAAAGGAGACTCACCAACACAGAGTATTACAAAATCAAAGGTGATGTTAACATTCGCCACACACCACTAACAATTAAAAACACAAATATGACAAGGAACAACATAAAACCTTCTGTCCCGATCACTATAATTTAACTGATGATTATGATGGTAATTATGTTTCAAGTTTGTAGATTTACAGTATAAACTGATAAGCTATTAAAAATTAGGCATAGGCACTACTTACACAGTCAAACCACTGTTCAAACAAATTACCATCATAATTATCAGTTAAATTATAATGATCGGGAGAGAAGGTTTATTGTTCCTTGTCATGTTGTTTGTGTTTTTAATTGTTAGTGGTGTGTGGCGAATGTTAACATCACCTTTGATTTTGTAATACTCTGTGTTGGCGAGTCTCCTTTGTTTATTCTTGTTTAGTACATACAGTTTTTTTTCTTCTACTTTCAATTTTTACATTCTTGATGAAGTAGGAAATTACCAACGAAATATAGAATTTAACAACAAATGAGTTTCCTCTTATTGACCGATTTCCCGAAAATAAAAAGATAAAACTTGAACTATTTTTTACATTAACTACGGTCGTTATCAACGAGAATTAAAATAAATTGTATATATATATATATATATATATATATATATATATATATATATATATATATATATATATATATATATATTTATATATATATATATATATATATATATATATATATATATATATATATATATATATATATATTATATATGATGTAAATAAAACAAGTAATAAAAAATGTTTCTATAGGACACGACCCTGTGCAGAGAACACTATAAATATGTGTATAATAATAAACGTTTATTGTAAAATAAAGGCAATAATCATAAATTACCTAAAAATTTCCTGATACCTTTTTTCTTCTATAATTTTCGACTTATTTATGGACCTATCCGAAAAATATAAATTCTTCCAAACCAGGTTACGGAAACGGAAGCCTTTGTAGTGGAACCTTTTGAATGGCGTCGTTGAAATCCATAAATATACTAATTTAAAAGACACATAGCTCAACAATAAATCCTTATAAAGTGAAACGAAAAAACAAATAAAGGGAATAAAAATAAATAAAAAATAGGATATGTTTTATTGCCTTCTGTGTAATAGAGAAATACTAAAACTTATATTAGTTTGAGATATAAAGAATTTGAGAATAATTACTACTATCTCTATCTCAACTTTATCAAAAGTTTAATAACATTTCATCTTCTATACTACCTATCATGGGCGTTTGTAATAAAAGAAATATTCCATTTTACAATACTACAAAGAAAAGAGCGCAGGGAGGATGTAATACGTCACATCCATAAGAGGTTCAGCTTATCATTCCTCGTACCACTTTTTCAGGAAGTCTTTTATAGGGAGAACCTCATCCTTTTGAAATGATTTGGTCAGAACTGTGTTTCCCAACGAGTACAATTTACAGCGATTCAGGACCAACGTGAATCACTTTCTTATTCTATAGGATCGATTGAAAAGTCTACAAAAAACTAGTGTTAGTTCGTTGGCACATTTTTTGAGTACTATGGTAGATATTCCATCAGCGCCAGAAGCTTTTTATTGTTTCGTACGGAACACTTATAAGATCACTTCGATGTCTGTCCGTCTGTCCGTCCGTCTGCCCATCTGTCCGTTTGTCTGTCTGTCACACGCGATTTTCTCCGAAACTATTTAACATGGAAAGTTGAGATTTGGTACTAATATAGGAATTGATGGCCTTATCAGAGCCGTGTCGTTCTGAAAGTTAAATTTTGACTTAAGGAGTTGTTAGTATTGGGCGGTGAAATCGGAAGTGATTTTTTTTTTTACTAGGTCATCGAGTGGGGTGGCAAATGAAAGTTTGTAAAAATACGAGTTCAAAAATATGTATAATGTAATACTTGCTCAGAGTTTTCTTTGTATAAAAAATCTCTAAAAATCGCTGTCCCCCCTTATCTCGAAAAATACTGATCAAAAAATTTTGAAAAAAATTCTGGAATATTCTCCACAGGGTATAGATTGAACGAAAATTATCACGAGTGCATTACCTGGAATATAAAAAAAAAACAATAATTTGAAGGTCATCAGTTTACAGTAAAGATCAGAAAAAAGTTTTGTTGAAAACTCGTTTAGAGTAGGTTTTGTGAAGCCATTGATTATTTTATACCTCCGTAATAAAAATTTTTAGTTTAAAAGCAATCAACGTACGGAACACTAATTGCGCAAATTCAACTTGCACTTGAACGGTTATTTGGTGTCTGGCTTCATTAAAATACGTTTTATGATACACTGTCTGAAGACAATATCGCGCATCCTTGACTGCACTATGGGAATTGTGGGTAGTATTAGACTGAACTTTTTGTGCATCAACTGAAAATCTTGTTCTTATATTTGACTCTGCATTTTTCAAAACTTTTTCTTACTTCTCTAATGCAACTTAAAACAAGAAAGATGAACCTTTAATATCGAACGGAATTTTTAAAATTGTATAAATAAAAAGCACGAAACTGACATTAACAACTAATATAATTAAAAACTAAAAGTTTCTACATAAAAATATCTGAAAATTTTCGATACATAACATGTAAATCATAAGTTAGTAATCTAAGTATCTTACGTAAATCTTACTTTAATTTCGAAGTTTATGCCTCCCTATTCTTGCTCTCATTGTCCAATCGAATCTCTTAAATCAGCAAATCACATAACAATTGAAAATGTTCCTGATCAATCGCCGTAAATTTGCTAACACATGTACGATATTAACTTTCTGCTCTACTGCAGGATATATTAGATAGCAACTGCATGGGCCATTTTGAATACGAGAAAAATCGTTAGTTATTTATTTAAAGATGGTTCATTCCACAAGGATTTTCCTTATAAAAGGATAAGAAGTGGGTGCAAGGAGTCACGTGCTAACAAATGTATTAAGTTATTGACTGTAAATGGACCTCCCCTCTTACACGCTAATTTGAAGAGTTAACCAAAAATGTTACCTATAGAAATTGTGACGCTATTGAAGGGGTTGTTTTTTGATAGGAGAGTGAGTTAGGAAAAAATGACTAATAAAAGGTCTTCTCAAGTTAGAGTTCTCTCTACGGGAGAGTTATAGAATATGAAATGGAATAGAGAATAGAAGTTAGAGTTTTCTTGTAGATCCCATTATAGTTGGACTAGAGTTTAAAATTATTTGATTAAGGCAAGTTTGTAGTCTCGAGGGGAGCTTAAGGAGCGAACTGAGTCGCCTGTTTGGGTGCTATCTTTGGTACTGATGACTGCTAGTTTATATCCAATATCAATATGGCTTGAGATCCAAAGAAATATGAAAGTTATATTACTTAAATAGCTAATATGCAGTAATTCAAGGGAGAAGAAGGAAAAAAAGTGTCGGGATTTGTTAGATTTGGCATTGCTTCGTGAATCAAATATTAGATCTCTTTGCCCGAATTTTGAATTAAGATCTAACCTTAAAGATTCTACGATTCCCAACACTTCTCCGGAGAGAATGGAATCAAGGGGCTTAGTTGGAGCTATCCGCAATTCTTATTAAGCCAAGTACATTTAGCATCTTAAAGATATCAGTGTTAATTTGTAAATAGCTGTGGTATTTGTCGTTAGTTAAGTGTAGGATAGAAGAAATAAATGGACACAATAACAACACATTGAAGATATTCGAGATATTTATGGATTTTAAAGAAGAGTCGTCAGCTTAAATACATTTCTAGGAATATTTAACCACATCTTAACTGAAACAACGTTTAGTCGCATTAAAAAGATTACATAAATAGGTGAAGATTACAGCATTTGCTCAGGATTGTACTTTCACCCAATTTAACTGCAATAATTTAAGACCAACAAAACCTTACCACAGAAGGGTTTACTGTCTTACCAGTCACTTTTGTCACGGATGTCGTACGCACCTGAATGTAAATATTCTAAACTATGTTGGTAAACTTTATGTTCCCGATCATTATTACCCGTCGGATATGTTAAATTAACTAGATTAAAGGACAAATAACCTTGGTAAAGTCTATAAATAGGGACAAGAAAACCCATGTCAAATACGACCTACGCTTGGGAAAGTTACAGCTACATCTGCGTCTGTAAAAGTTTTAAGTAATTCTAAACAGCAATATATCATAAAATACGTACGTTTTTTCTTTGTCACATCCAATAAGCATCTGAAACGATACATCAAGTGCCTGCAATTCCTTGAGGATCATGCTATCTGTTTTCTGTTATCGGCTCGTTCGTGATGCTTATAACTTGAAAACGGCAACAAAGAAAGGAAAATATAATTTAATTTTTAAAGAATTTTCAGTTTGGTAAGAAAATTCCTAAATTACTCTGTTTTTTGTTTAAAGCGCAGCAAGAGCGCCGCGTGTGTGAAAAAAGCGATTCGCGTTGTACTCGGTGGAAAACACTGTCCAGGGCCAATCATTTCAATGGGATGACGTTCTGCATATTAAAGACTGTTTGAAAAGGGTTGTACGGGAAATAACAAGCTGAACCTCATACGGATGTGATGTATTAGTACGACCTATCTTACTAGTTTGCACTTCTCTGGCAGGAATTAAGCATGCTACATCCACCGAACACTTTTCATGAAAATTTTTGTAGAATAGACTCAAATCGCCAACCGTTCTTCGATGTTCTAAGGAATTAAGGCTGCTGGTGAATTCTGGGTGTTCAATTAAGCGAACAGCTCTCTTTTAAATAGAATTCAATAAATGCAGTGTATGTTTGGGAGCAGAGGTCCAAAGATGGGAGCAGTGTTCCATCTTTGGTCGAATTTAAACTTTGTACAGGGTGAGTCAACGATAGAGTAAAGTTCATTATCTCATTTGTTTCGGGAATGACGAAAAAATGTTAAATACAATAGTTTTAGGGAATGTTAAGGTGCACAGTTTAAAATTATTTTTGAGTATACAGGGTACTTCAAAAAAGTATGGCAGATATAACTTAGGTTTTTTTAAATGGAACATCCTATTTTCTAATTTATTTTTTAAATTCTGCGTAAAATTTTATAAATTTTTTATTAATAATGTTATATACCTAAACCTAGTAGTTTTTCTAATATTTAATTTTTTTTTAAAGAATACTAGTTTTCAGTTTTGAAAAATTGCCAGTAGCGCCATTATTGCTGAAGGTGGAATACTCATAATTGGTACGAGCGTTCTATAGAGATGAAAAAAAGATATATGTAAAGAAATTTGAGATAAATATTATAGAGTGTTCAAAATAAATTTTGCATTTCGACTATTTTAAATTGAAAAATCTCAATTTTTTTAAATGGCACACCCTATATATTATTATTATTTCTGATAGATTTTACAAAACCCTCCAACATATACCTATTTCTAATAGTTTTCGATTTATTTTGAATTTTTTAAATTTTACTCTTGTTTTAATACACTTACGCTATAACATCATAGTTGCCAAGACAAAACAAAAATGTAGGCATTGTCAAATTTTGACATGTCTATTAAGCAAGTAAAAATAGTTTAATTTGTTGTAGTAAGTGACGTATAAAGGTAATAGTTATGGATTTTCCTAAAAATGAATTAATTGATTAATATGATTTATATACTGGGCGAGGCGGGAAATAATTGTCTTTTGGCAGTAAAGGTTTGATGGTAGTGGTAGCGTTGAGTATACGAAACGGAATGTAGTAAACCAGAATGCTACCAATGAGGAAAAAGAAATGGAGATTTTACTTCATGTTGAAGAGAATCTCCAGGTCTGCAGCCGTCAACTAACCGACATCCCTTTCCATCCATTTTGGGCCCGAGAAGTTCAAAATCAAAACCGTTGGTGGCTTAATGTATGGTGTGGAATATTAAAGTTTCGAATTATTGGTCCATATTTTTTCCGCGAACCGCTTACGGGCCTAGATATCTAAATTTTTTGCAAAACGAATTACCCCAGCTTCGTGAAGAACCGCGAAGTTCGAGTTGCCCATAAAAATAGATCGGTAGGGATGTATTCATTCAGTGGCCCCCTTGATCATGTGACTTAACACCTTTAGACTTCTTTTTGTGGGGCTACATTAAAGATCGTGTATATGTGAATCTCCTTACAACCCTAGTAGATATGGAAAATAGGATACGGGATGCGTGAGGGACAATAACGCCCTTTATGCTAAGGAAAGTGAAGGAAAATATAGTAAAACGACTAAACATGTGTTTTCAAGTAGACGGGCATATTTTTGAACATTTATTACGTCATAATAATTAATCATTAGATAATTACTATTATTTGTTCTTAACTATTTGTTTATATTTTCACAATAGCGTAAGTGTATTAAAAACAAAGGTAAAAATTGAAAAATTCAAAACAAATCGAAAACTATTAGAAATAGGTATATAACATAATTAATAAAAGTTGGAGGGTTTTGTAAAATCTAACAGAAAAAATAATAATATACCGGGTGTGCCATTTAAAAAATTTGAGATTTTTCAATTTAAAATAGTCGAAATGTAAAAATTTATTTTGGACACCCTGTAGCATTTAACTCAAATTTCTTCACATATATCTTTTTTTTTTCATCTCTATAGAACGCTAGTACCAATTATGAGTATTCCACCTTCAGAAACAGTGGCGCCACTGGCATTTTTTTACAGAACTGAAAACAAGTTTTTTTTTAAAAATTGAAATATTAGGATTAGGTATATAACATTATTAATAAAAAAGTTATAAAATTTTACGCTGAATTTAAAAATAAATTAGAAAATAGGATATTCCATCTAAAAAAACATATTTTATATTGGCCACACTTTTTTGAAGTACTCTGTGTACTCAAAAATAATTTTAAACTGTGCACCTTAACATTCTCTAAAACTATTGTATTTAACATTTTTTCTTCATTCCCGAAACAAATGAGATAATGAACTTTACTCTATCGTTGACTCGAGCTGTACGCAATTAGCAGTTGTTGTGGAGTGTATAGCTTTCTACTTCGAAACAACATTTCCAGCTTTTGAGAAGCTCACCTTGCTATGCATGTAACAAGTTTATGCCAAAACATAAGTAATCAAAAGTTAACGCCCAACAGATTAAGTGAGACGTAACTATGTAGCAACGTTTTTAGAAAAAACTGCCGCCTGGGTTTTTATAGCGTTAAATTCTACTTGGTTATTATCATCCTAAGATAGAATTTCTTCCAAGTTTTTGTTAATTTGAACGACTTCCTGCTGTCTGCGGATATTTGCATGAGTAGCCGATGTTCGAGCATTCAGAGTAAATGGTGTTTTCAAGCAGATCATTAATGTAGAAGAGAAAACGAGTGGAAGATAGTATGAAGCCTTAGGAACACCGGCATTGATAGTAAATGTATTAGAAAGAAATCAGTTGACAGCCACCCGTAAAGAACGCTCTCTGAGGAAACCCAAGAGTCATAAGCAAAACCTTTCAGAGGAGCGTAGCTTATCCGACAATCCGCCATACCAAACACAGTCGAATACCTCAGATATATCAAGTACAACCCTCGGGATTCTACAGAATGTTCAATTGCATTATTCTAAACATGTACTACATAAGTTATCGGTACTTACGAAAACTATCTACTTCAATTATTCAAAAAATTTTTTTTTTAGAAAATTCTATTCCATTACAAAGTTACAGCATTAAATCTGACCTGGCGTCGGATTGGGACCACTACCTTTCTTCAGACACTGTCTACAATATTACTCAGTCAATTTCTAATATTTTTAAACTTTTCTTTAATCTTAATAATTACTTTTCCTACAAACTGTTGAGAGGTTTTTTTAAATTTTACTAATAGACAATTTTTTATAAATAATAAAACATAAATTTTTTGGTCGATATTAAAGTTTGAAACACCGTAAATTTTTTATTTTTGAAAAAAAAAACCCTTCGACAATTTTTAACTACTACATTATTTTACAAGATTAATTTTTATTTTTGCAAATTGAATTTTTTTTGTGAAGTTATCCTTCAGACGAGGCGCCACAGTTTTCATCAGTGGTCAATTTAACCCTATAAAAAAATAATGTTAACATTTAAAACATATTTTAAAAAAAATCTTATAATTTAAAGTACAATAAAAATCGCCATTCTGTTGTATTATTTACTTAATAACCTTTAAAATGTTTTTTTTTTTAAATATACATACTTTTGCATCCCCCAGGTGTATGTAACACAGCGTTTCTTAACGTGTGGGGCGCGCCCCAATAGGGGGGCGTGATTACACTATTGGGGGGCGCGAGCGTATCGAAAAGGAATTGTTATTAAAAACATTTATTAAAAACATTTAATATAATTTATTGAAAGGAAAGCAAAACAAAATACACATTTACACTGATATAATACACCTATAAATAGGATTGTAGTAGTACTGCACAATGTATTTCCTAATAATTAACAGATCAATATTAAACTAAAAACAAGTTTAATAATTATTAGTGACTCCCTTGAGCCTGTTTTCCAGAGCAAAGATTTTCGAAGGATGGTTTAATATTAGAAATAGACACTCTGAGTTCTTTTTCTATATTTAGTTAAGATCTATGTTATATTTTGTTTTCAAAGAAGCCACCGCAGAAAATCCAGTTTCGCAAAGGTAGGATGTTGAAAATGGTAATAGTATACGAGATGCTCTTGTTTTCAGTGCAGAAAACTTATCATTCACCCCTACTCAAAATTAAAACAGTGATTTATTATTAAATTGCCCCTTGCCGTGAAGTCTATGAAGTTGAGAGCCCTTCGGGAGTATTTTGAAATGGATCCCTAACCCACTCGTAACTTGCTACCAAGTTGTCGTCAGTAAGAAATTACTTTTTAAAATTCTTTGTCAACATGGCTAGATGATTTTCAATGGTTACTAAAACAACTTTCACATGTTGTTCTTCAGCCTTGTATGTTTTAACACATTCACCTACATTTGCAAAAATTTCTAGGTTTTTTTTTTTGCTTTATATTTCTGCTCCACAATTCCAAATTTCTACAAAAAGCATTAATTTTATCACTTGTATCGAATATATGTGTATTTGTTCCTTGGACTTTGAAGATTTAAGGTATTTAGTCTCTCGACTATATCGACCAAGTAGCTCAATTTCATCACAAATAAACTATCTCGAAACTTCTCGGCTTCCGGTCGGTTTTCCTCTTCTAGAAAAATGGCGATTTCATTTCTTAATTATAATAATAATAAACACGTTGCAAACATTTCCCAAGTGATAACTCTCTTGCCTCGCAATAAAATAGTAACGTTGAATGTTCGGTACCCATGTCTTTACAAAGTGCAGAAAAAATTCTAGATTTTTGGGGTGTCATTTTAATATAATTTACTACGGCTACAACTGTAGTAAGCACAATATTCAGAGCAGGACTCATTTCTTTGAAAGCCAGAGCTTCTCTGTGGATCATACAATGTGTCCACACACATAATGGAGATTTTTGTTTCACAAGTGCTTGTACACTTTGAAATCTTCCAGACATTGAATGAGCACCATCGATACATATTCCGACGCAATTTTTCCACTCTATATTTGCCTCGTTTATAAAATCATTCAAGATAGCAAATAATGCGAGTGATGTTGCTTTGAGTTCTATTGGTTTGCAGAAAAATAGTTCTTCTACTGCTGACATACCATCACAAAATCGAATATATGCAATGAAATGAGCATCTTTATTGCTATCTATTGCCTCGTCAAGCTGAATTGAAAACAATTTGTCACACAACTTCCCGAAAAGCTGATGCTGTACATCTTCAGCTATATCACCAATTCGACGGACAACAGTATCATTTGATATAGGTATGGCTAGCAGTTGTTTGGCAAAATTATCTCCAAACATAGTTTTTACAATCTCAATTGCTGCTGGCAAAACACGCTCTTCACCAATGGTGGGAAGCTTTTTACATCTGGCTATTTTATATGAAACTTTGTAAAGCTTTTTCATTCACAGACAAAGTTTTTTTTAAAAGTAATTTCTGCTTTACATATGATTTTAATTTTAATTCGAAGAATTCTCGGGGTTTGTTAAGGTATTCACTATGAAGCGTTCCCAAATGTCGTTTAAGTTTATTTGGTTTCATGCTGTCTGCTGCCAAGATTTTTGAGCAAATAACACACATTCTTCTTCGTTTACTTCAGTACTGGTAAACACTAAATTTAAATATTTTTGAGAATATTTTCTTGATTTTATTTTCTGAGCTACGCTCGTCTGTGCACTTGTTGATGCTTCACTATCGTCTAATGCTCGCTTACGCCCACTTAACAATTTATCCATGATTCTGTATAAATTTCAATTAACACGATAAATCCGATAGCAGTAGGAGGATCAACTCGACTGAGACGGGCTGTAATTGAACGAGGTGCAGCATTTATACACTTTTGGGCAGACTTTCCGAATGTTCGAGACAACTCGGAACTTCTCGCGAAGCCGCTATCGATATGGTGGACGTGACAGAGAGCAATAGAGAGGCCTCGATTCTACTTTTGTCGACACAGCAGATATGTGTTGCCAAATAGGAATAAATTTACTTATTCTTGGTAGTTTGTAAGGTTTGTAATTAAGGTCATAGTGTAGCTTAAGCATCAAAATATTGAAAATACATTATTATTGCACGCATTGTTATTGTATGAGGAGGCGCGATGAAAATTATGTTTGAAAATTGGGTCGCAAATACTGAAAGGTGAAGAAACACTGCCTTTTTTAGATATCCGATGAACTGTAGCGCATTTCCGGCAAGAAGAAAGTATTTCCTTTCTGTAGGATGGATTGAAAAGTCTAAAAAAACTAATGTTAGTTCACTCGCGCAGTTTTTGAGTACTATAGCAGGTATTTCGTCAGTGCCAGAAGCTTTTGTGGTGCCTAGCTTCATTGAAATACGTTTTATAGTACTCTGTCTTAAAACAATATCGGGCATCCTTGTATTCGTATTAATAAAATAGACTTAAATGTCCAATTTTTCTTCAATGCTCCAAAAAATCAAGGTTTTTAATGAGTTCTAGATTCCATCCAGACGAATGGACCTCTTCGAGATAGAGCCTGACAAGTGCAGAGTATGTTTGAAAGCAGAGCCCCAAGCAACGGGATAATATTCTATCGATGTCCGAATTTGAGCTTTGTCTCGTATTAAATGCTGGTATTACGTATGCAATTTTCTAAAAGAAAATAGTATTTCGGACTTTGCTAGACTTGTAACCTGATCGAGTGTTAAGTAACGTCTAAGTAGTTGAGTGACTATATACCAGTGAAACAAAACGTCCATGACATAACTACGTTGGGTTTTGTAATGTTAGCTTTCTGTTTTTATAACGTTTAATTCTACCCGGATTTCAAAAGAAAATTTCTTCCAGGTCTTTTTTTATGGATATACCACACGTACAGCAAGGAAATCTCTAAAACGCTACAGGAAGGGCGGAAAAAGTGGTTCACGTTGGTCTTGAATCGCTGCAAGTTGTATTCGGTGGGAAACATAGACCTGGACAAATCATTCCAAAGAGATGAAGTTCTTCAAGCTGAACCTCATTGTAGAATAGACTCAACTCGCTTCATCCTTTTCACCCCGTATATAAACGATACAATAACCCCCACCCTCTAAAGCCTTCTTTCGTGTTAATAATGAAAATATTTAAAAAAAGATGTAGTGATTCAATTCCTTGACTAAAAAACCGCGAAAAAGACTTGTATTAATATAAGTACAGAGTTACTCTTCTACGTCCCCTCTCCACACTTTTTGTGCCTCGTATGTTTGCCCATTATCCCATTCAAAAACCTGAGAAAATTCTCATAATACTATCGAAACTATACAAGATTTTCACCTCTCTTTTACCCCATTCCCCTATGAAAATTAATATTAATGAAAAAATAACTTATTTTTCTTATTCCTACAATCCAGGAACCCTGAAATGGATATATACCACGATACATATGAAGCACAAACAAGGCGTTGATTGTGCTTATTTTCAAAAAGGAAAATAAATTCAAATTGGAGAAGTACAGACCCATCAGGCTGTTATCGGTCAAAACATATAAATTAACCAACAAATTAGACAGATTCAGCACTTCGGAGCATCTTCAAACAATTAGATTACTAGTAGAAAAAGTCAATGAATATAAGGTCACCTTGTGGACAGCAATGGTTGACTACGAAAAAACATTTGATTCGGTAGAGATATGGGCAGTCCTTAACGCCTTAAGTAACAGCAGAGTCGATGACAGATACACAATTCTTCTTGAATACACACATAAAAATGCCACATCACAAATAATGCTTGAAGCAAAAACAACGATATCCCCAAAAATATTCACGTTAACTCTAGAAGACATGTTCAAATCGTTAAAGTGGGAAAATAAAGGAATACTAATGGACGGTGAATGATTAAATCACTTAAGGTTCGCAGATGATATTACTCTGATCGCCAACACAAAAGAGAAATTACAAGAAATGTTGATGGAATTAAATAACAAGTCTCTAGAAATAGGTCTAAAAATAAACTTCACCAAAACCAAATATTTTAACAACGAAAGTGAAGATAACAGCTAGTGAAAGACAGAAAGTGAAAGAACAGGAAAGGTACAAAAAGTCGAAATATCAAGTAATATTTTAAAGGTTGGCTTGGATAGAAGAGTCTCGTTAGCTTGGCCTGCGTTCGGAAGGTTACAATCTACATTTAGATTGGACATCCCAAATACAATAAAAACCAGAATGTTCAATCAATAAGTACTGCCGGTATTAACATATGACACTGAAACGTGGGTTTTAAATAACAGTATAATAAATAAACCCCAGATAACCCAAAGAGCAATGAAAAACAGAATGCTAAATATTAGACTCTAAGATCGTATTCCTAACAACGGGATACGAAGGAGATGAAAAGTGACAGATGTAATAAAACGAATATGTGTATTAAGGTGGAATTGGCGGGGGATGTCGCAAGGATGAGTGATAATAGATGGACACGCCGTATAGTTGAATAGAGACTTACAGAACACAAAAGATGTAGAGGTAGGCCACAGACAACATGGACGGACGACATAAAAAGATTAGCAGGACACGATTGGCTTCAAAAAGCAAACAACAAGGCTCATTGGAAACAACTTGGGGAGGCTTACATCCAACTATGGATAGAATAAGCTAATGATGATAATGATATATGAAGCAGCCCCTGTAACGCCTCTTCCCACCCCAAGACCCCCTTATAAACTGTATTCTAAATAATATACTTAAAATTTACCAATTACATCAACCAAAAAACATGGGAAAAGTCCCAAAATACTATTCAAACTGATATAAAATATTTAGTGGCCTTTACCCTCTTCTTGGGTTAAAATTAAAAATAACTGGCCAAGTGCAAGTTGGACTTGCGCAATTAGTATTCTGTACGTTAATTGCATTTAAAATAAAAATTTTGGTTATGAAAGTATAAAATGATCAATGACTATTCCAGAATTTCTTCAATTTTTTTTTATGGGTCTAGCACACGTGCTGCAGGGAGGTCCCTAAAGCGCTACAGGAGCGGCACGTGTGCGGAAAAAGCGATTCACGTTGCTCTTAAATCGCTGTAAATTGTACTCGGTGGGAAACACAGTCCTGGGCAAATTATTCCAAAGGGATGATGTTCTTCATATAAAAGACTACTTGAGAAACGTTGTACGAGGAGCAACAAGCTAAACCTCATACGGATGTGAAGTATCAGCGCGATGTTTAGTTTGATTAGTACTTTTCCAGATAAGGGAGGGGACAGCGATTTTTCGCACTTTTTTGAAAATAATACAAAGAGAAATTTCGCAAGTATTGCATGATATATATTTTTGAACTCGTCTTTTTACAAGCTTTCATTTGGCACCCTACTTGATGACCTGGTAAAAAAAAAATTTCTCACTTCTAATTTCACTCCTCGAAACTAACACCTTAAGTCAAAATTTAACTTTAAAAACTACACGGCTCTGATGAGGCCATCAATTTCTATATTAGTGCCAAAATTCAACTTTCTATGTCAATAGAAAATCGGGTGTCACAGACAGGCAGACAGACGGACACCGAAGTCATCTTACGTGTATGAGTGTTCCTTACGGAACACTAATAACCAGAAAAAAACTTATTTTTAAATTTCTCGACTCCCAAAACTTTGAGATCTAACGCCATATATACGAAAAAAAAAACCTTTAATCTTCCCCCTTCTTTTACCCTTTTCATGTTTAACTAACATATAAGTATTTATGAAAAATATTTGTTTATTATTTTAACAAAAAAAAACAGGAAAAATTGCCATGCTACTATCAAAACCATACAAAGTGTATCGATCTCAACCCCTTTCACCCCCTTCACCTTAAACGATATCGCTGAAAAACTATAAGCTTCATTCACTTATTAGGTCATATATGTACCGTGTTTGAAATTGATATCTCATTTCGTTCGAGAGTTATCGTGCCAACACTCCGACAGATCGACGGAAACGAGTAACTGATCTAGGAACCCTAAAACGTGAAGAAAAGCAAACATTTCGGAATGTGATTTTTCACGAATAAAATACACTGGTGAACAAAAAAACTCAACTGAAACCATTCAGCTTCATTTAACACCCATTCTTGAATTTAATTTTCAAACAGTGGTATTATTTTTGGTATCATTAGAATGCTGATTTTCTACTCTTTTCAATAATACCAAAAACATTTGGATTTCCAAAGAGTTTTTGGAATCATTAAAACGGTTTTACTCAATAGAACCGTTTTTTTGCTCGCTCAACAACGGACTCGTTGCGCGCTATTCATCCCTATAAAACACATGCAACTTCATTTTCCTATCATTCCTTTATCGGAATTTGAACCGTCAACATCTCTGCTATACCTGCTCACTAATTAAGTCATCGGAAAATGGATACCACCCCTGAAGAAACGGCACAAGTCATTGCCCTATTGCAAGAATAGCCAACGTGTAGTCGCTTCACAACTGCACCTGAACTAACCTGAACCAGTCAGCAGAACAACTCTAAGAAATCGGCACTTGACCTGCGCGGCATTAAGGTCCAGCAGGAGCTCCGACAAGTTCGTGATCGGACTGTCAGTCATTGGACAGCCAGAAGAAAAGTTAAAGAAGCTAACCTAACTCCGAAGAGACCAGCTGATGGACTCAAATTGACAGCAGCGCATCGACAGGCGACTCAGATTTGGCCCAAAACATGTCTACTGTTTTGGGCCAAATGCCAGGAACAGATGCAAAGAAATTATCGACGAAACCAAGGAGGCACACAGTTAGCGGATTAGAAACAAACTTCTTGCTTGTCCCAACAATTCCAGGTCCTTTTGGTGAGTCGCTAAGGCAGTCAGTCAAAATTTCACCAAATCCACCAAACCACCACTCACACGGCCAGATAATTCTATTGCAACGACACCTGTTGAGAAAGCGAACTTATTGGCTGAACTCCTTGCTTCACATTCTACTGTCGATTTCCAAGGAAAAACACCACCTACTATTTCCATAGTGCAGTCAAGTTTTATCCTCCGACAAGTCCTGAATATGCCTTCATGGCAATGATGGAAAAAGACGAGTCTAGAGTGGGCCTGGGGAGCCCTATGCGTAATGCTGCATTACTGAAATGGTCGCCTACGGAAGAGGTTCTGTCATGGCATGGAGAGGCATCTCACTGGATGTGAAAACCGATTTGGTTTTCGTGACTGATGAGACTCGTAGCAGTTGATTAACAGCTCACCGGTTCATCGAGGAGATTCTGCAAAAACACATCGTTCCTTACGCTGGGTTTGCTCTTTAATATTATATTACAATTTGATGTCACTATAGGCTAAGGCAATTTTTAATTGGAATAAAAACTTTCACGTGACACCCCAGAATATCGAAATTTTACAATAACTAAAATTGAAACATTCCTATTTAAAAGTGTACTATCTCAGCCGATTGTCTATTACTATACTATACATGGTAAAGAAGGGCCTCTTTAATAACTTATTAAAATTTGATGTAACTTTTTGCTAGGGCAATTTTTTATTTGAAATAAAACCTTCACATGACCCAAAGATTATCGAAATTTTAATAAAATTGAAATATTTCTATTCAAAAACGAACTCTCATTCTCTTGTCTCTCTTCACACGTGGTAAAGAAGAGTCTCTTTCATAACATATTAAAAAATTTGATGGCACTATCTACTAAGGTAATTATTTATTTAAAATAAAACCTTCGCGTTAAACCCGAGAACACTGAAATTTTATAACTGAAACTGAAACTGTCGTATTCAAAAACGAATTATTTCAACCGATTAACTATTACTACACGTGGTAAAGAAGCACTTCTTTATACCATCGACCCATCTGACTGCGCCAGGGAGGTTTCCGGTATTATTTTGGCCGGTATGGAAGCTTACATCCCTTTTTCGAGAAATGCCTTTCCAACGGCAAGCCTTGGTTTGACCGAAAATGCAAAGAAGCTGTTGCTTCTAAATATCTTGCATACCGAAAATGGCGTGAAAATCCTAACACCATAAATCGTAACACCTTTGTTCGTGCCAGGAACAGATGCAAAGAAATTATCGACGAAACCCAAGGAGGCACACAGTTAGCGGATTAGAAACAAACTTCTTGCTTGTCCCAACAATTCCAGGTCCTTTTGGTGAGTCGCTAAGGCAGTCAGTTAAAATTTCACCAAATCCACCAAACCACCACTCACACGGCCAGATAATTCTATTGCAACGACACCTGTTGAGAAAGCGAACTTATTGGCTGAACTCCTTGCTTCACATTCTACTGTCGATTGCCAAGAAAAAACACCACCTATTATTTCCATAGTGCAGTCAAGGATGCCCGATATCGTCTTCAGACAGCGTAGCATAAAATGTATTTTAATGAAGCTAGACACAAAAAAGCTTCTGGCGCTGACGGAATATCTGCCATAGAGATCTCAAAAACTAACACCAGTTTTCTGTAGACTTTTCAACCTATCCTACAGAAAGGGAATATTTCCTTCCTGCTAGAAATGTGCCACAGCTCAGCCGATACCTAAAAAAGGAAAGAAGACCTTGCCAAATAACTACCGACCAATCGCACTGCTTTCAATAATATCGAAAGTCATGGGAAAGGCTATCAATCAGCATCTTCTAAAATATCTTGAAGGATTCAACATTATTAGCGATCATCAATATGGCTTTCGTAAAAATAGATTAACAGGAGATCTTCTGACTTATGTAACACACGTTTGGAACAACGCAATTGAACACTTTGGAGAATCCGGAGCGGTTGCTCTTGATATATCCAAGGCATTCGACCGTGTTTGGCACGATGGGGGCTGTTGGCTAAGCTACGCTCTTATGGTATGTCTGAAAAGTTCTGTTTGTGGCTCTCATGTTTCCTCAGAGAGCGTTCTTTACGAGTGGCAGTCGACGGATTTCTTTCTAACACCTTTACTATCAACGCCGGTGTACCTCAAGGCTCCATACCATCTCCTACTCTTTTTCTCATTTACATCAACGATCTGCTGGAAAAGACCGAGAATCCAATCTACAGCTTTGCATATGACAATACGCTTATCTCTTCATTCACTTTGAACGCTTGGACATCGGCTACTCAGACGAATATCTGCAGACAGCAGAAAGTCATTCAACTTAACAAAGACCTGGAAGAAACTTTATCTGACAGTAACCAAGTGGAATTTAACGCTACAAAAACCCAGGCAGCCGTTTTTTTTCTAAAAAAGTTGACCTTGCTGAACCCGACATAGTTATGTCGGGGCACTTCATTCCTCTAACATCGTCACTCAATTGTTGGGCGTTAATTTGGGAGCAAATTTTTCCTGGCATGAACATGTTGCAGGCATAGCAAGGAGAGCTTCTCAAAACTTGGGAATATTATTTCGAACCAGAAAGCTTTACACTCCACAACAACTGTTAATTCTTTACAAAACTCAAATTCGCCCAATTATGGAATACTGCTCCCATGTTTGGGGCTCCGCTCCCAAACATACACTGCACTTGTTGGATTCTATTCAGAGAAGAGCTGTTCGTCTGATTGGAGACCCGGAACTGACCAGCGGCCTTGATTCGCTGGAACATCGAAAACGGTTGGCGACTTGAGCCTATTCTATAAGTATTTTCATGGAAAGTGTTCGAAGGATGTAGCCCGCTTAGTTCCTCCCCAGAACGGTGCATGTTAGAAGTACACGTCGCGCTAATACTTCATATCCGTATGAGGTTCAGCTTGTTACTCCTCGTACAACGCCTTCAAGCAGTCTTTTATATGGAGAACATCATCCCTTTGGAATAATTTGCCCAGGAGTGTGTTTCCCCCACCGAGTACAATTTACAGCGATTCAAGAACAACGTGAATCGCTTTTTTTCCGCAGACGTGTCGCTCCTGTAGCGCTTTAGGGTCTTCTTCCCTGCAGCACGTGTGCGAGACCCATAAAAAAAAATTGTTGTCACTATCTGCTGCAAATTTTAATAGTAATTTTAATAATAATTTAGTAATAAGAACTAAGGGGTAATACAAAATCTTGATTTTGGTTTTTATCCATAAATTTAATTGTTAAACTTAAAATTTGTTTAATTTTTCCTTTTCCTTACCCCTATTTTCAATCCTTATTCTCCTTATTTCCACTCTCAATCATTTTAATCAGAAAAAAGTATGTGGTATGCTATGGAATTTGGTATCATTAAAAAGAGAGTAGAATAGGCTTTCAAATGATACTAAAATCCGTAAAAATATATGAACACTAAATTCTAGGATCTAAGTTAAATGAAACCAGGTAGTTTGAGTCGATTTTTTGCTCACCAGTGTACATTTCTTTAGCAAGGAAACTAAAAAGTAAAGTATTTCTTTATTAATTAAAGTCTGACACGCAATTTCGTACCTTAGCATATCTAACACCTATCTTCATCTTACGAATCATTAACTTTAAGAAAAACTCAAGAAAAAGTCGGCCATTTAGCAGACAATGGAAGCAATTTGTTTGTTTCCTTCCATGACAATTTCAAAACAATGTAAATGCTAGGACTAACAAAAGCTTCCCTTTCTAAATGGATAATTCATTTGAACTAATTCATTCTGGACTCTCTTGTCTGACAGTTAGTGGATTAAGTGAATAAGGAATGTAACATACTTAAAATAGCAAGAGCAATCAAATAACTATTAGTGGATATTTCGAACAATTTAACATACAAATTTTCGTCTCTGCTATTGCTAAACTAAAATTAGTATCGTCTCTCGGTCAATAAGTTTTATTTTGAAACTGATCGTCAAGTATAAATTAAATTGCAGATTTTAGCGTCTGTAGTAAATCTAAAATTAATATACAAGGTGAAATAATTGATTTCCAGTCCGGTATCTCAAATTTAAACAAAAAAAATATATAATTTTCTCTTTATGCCTCTAAATCAATAGACTTTACTTTATCTTCTAAATTTATATAAATCACTGCCTCTGACCCGTACACTGAGATTTTTTTGAACTATTCTAATTTTTTAACATCCAGTAAATAATATTAAGGGGTTACATACACCTGCGTGTTGCAAAAAGTATGTATATTTTAAAAAATATACTTTAAAGGTTATTCAGTGAAAAATACAAAAGAATGACGATTATATATTTTTATTGTACTTTAATTTATAAGAAAAAAATATTTTTTTAAATATGTTTTAAATGTTAACATTATTTTTTATAGGGTTAAATGAATCACTGATGAAAACTATGGCGCCTACTTGTCTGCAGGATAACTTCACAAAAAATAATTCAATCTGCAAAAATAATTTAGTAGTTAAAAAATTGTCGAGGCTGACGATTGACCAAAAACGCTTTCGAATGCGTATTTCTCTCAAGCGTGTTTGGATCGTTTTAGGCAAAATTAAATGGATATCAAGCATCGTTTCATAACTGTTGATGAAATTTGGATCCACCACTATACACCAGAGCGAAAAAACAATTGAAACAATGGATTAAAACCGGTAAAAGTGCACCAAAGAAGGCAACGACGTTTCATCAGCAGGGAAGGTTATGGCAACAATTTTTGGGGATTACAAAGATATTTTGTTCATCGATTATCTTCAGAAAGGTAAAGGAATTAATTCGTTAATATTATTGTAATCTTCTGAATCCAATAAATAATATTAAGGGGTTACATACACCTGCGTGCTGCAAAAAGTATGTATATTTTAAAAAAATATACTTTAAAGGTTATTCTGTGAAAAATACAAAAAAATGACGATTATATATTTTTATTTTACTTTAATTTATAAGAAAAAAATATTTTTTAAATATGTTCTAAATGTTAACATTATTTTTTCTAGGGTTAAATGGATCACTGATGAAAACTATGGCGCCTACTTGTCTGCAGGATAACTTCACAAAAAATAATTCAATCTGCAAAAATAATGTAGTAGTTAAAAATTGTCGAGGCTGACGATTGACCAAAAACGCTTTCGAATGCGTATTTCTCAAGCGTGTTTGGATCGTTTTAGGCAAAATAAAATGGATATCAAGCATCGTTTCATAACTGTTGATGAAACTTGGATCCACCACTATACACCAGAGCGAATAAAACAATTGAAACAATGGATTAAAACCGGTAAAAGTGCACCAAAGAAGGTAACGACCGTTTCATCAGCAGGGAAGGTTATGGCAACAGTTTTTTGGGATTACAAAGATGTTTTGTTCGTCGATTATCTTCAGAAAGGTAAAGGAATTAACTTTTAATATTATTGTAACCTTCTGAATCAGTTGGATGTAAAAATTCGTGAGAAAAGACCTGCCTTAAAGAAGAAAAGAATCATTTTTCATCAAGAGAATTCACGTGTTTACAGAAGTGTGTTAAAGATGGAAAAATTGATTTGGCTTCCTATGACTATTGTCTGTTTCCAAACTTGAAAAAAATTTTAGCTGGAAAGCGTTTTACATCAAATGACGAAGCTATTGCAGCCATGGATGGATATTTTGCAGACCTTCCGGAATCACACTTTAATGATGGTACTGAATTATTGGAAAACATTGGAATAAATTTATTGTTTCAGGAGATTATATCAAAAAATAAAACATATTTTACTTAAAAAAAATGTCTTCCATTGTTAGCCGAGAACTTTTAAGGCAAACCATGGATAATTGTTCCATCATCGACCTGAAACGGCACAACTTTAGCAACCGATGCAAATATACGTAAGCACCATAAAGTTGCAACAAAGACCTGGAAGAAATTCGACCTTGGAATAATAGTAACTTTATTTCTCTAACGTCGTCACTAAACTTGCTGAACGTTGACTTGGAAGCAAATATGTTTTCGCAAGATCAAGCAAAAAGAGCTCCTCAAAAGCTAGGAATATTATTTTTTTTTATGGGTCTAGCACACGTGCTGCAGGGAAGTCCCTAAAGCGCTCCAGGAGCGGCACGAGTGCGGAAAAAGCGATTCACGTTGTTCTTGAATCGCTGTAAATTGTACTCGGTGGGAAACACAGCGCTGGGCAAATTATTCCAAAGGGATGACGTTCTCCACATAAAAGATTGCTTGAAAAGCGTTGTACGCTGAGTAACAAGCTGAACCTCATACCGATGCGAAGCACCAGCGCGACGTGTATTTCTAACATGCACCGCTTTGGGAGGAATTAAGCGGGCTACATCCTTCGAACACTTTCCATGAAAATACTTGTAGAACAGACTCAAGTCGCCAACCGTTCTTCGATGTTCCAGCGAATCAAGGCCGCCGGTCAATTCCGGGTCCCCAATCAGACGGACCGCTCTTCTCTGAACAGAATCCAGCAAATGCAGTGTATGTTTGGGAGCGGTGCCCCAAACGTGGGAGCAGTATTTCATAGTTGGTCGAATTTGGGCTTTGTAAAGAATTAACAGTTGCTATGGGGTATAAACCTTTCTCGTTCTAAATATTATTCCCAACTTTTGAGAAGCTCTCCTTGCTATGCCTGCAACATGTTCATGCCAAGACATATTTGCTCCCAAACTAACGCCCAACAAATTGAGCGACGATGCTAGGGGAATGGAGTGCTCCGACATAACTATGTCGGGTTCAGCAACGTTAACTTTTTTAGAAAAAACTGCGGCTTGGGTTTTTGTAGCGTTAATTCCACTTGGTTACTGTCACCCCAAGATAGAATTTCTTCCAGGTCTTTGTTAAGTTGAACGACCTCCTGCTGTCTGCGGATATTCTCCTGAGCAGCCGATGTCCAAGCGTTCAAGGTGAATGAAGAGACAAGCGTACTGTCATCTGCAAAGCTATAGATTGGATTCCCAGTCTTCTCCAGCAGATCGTTAATGTAAATGAGAAAGAGAATAGGAGACAGTATGGAGCCCTGGGGCACACCGGCGTTGATAGTGAGGGTGTTAGAAAGAAATCCGTCGACCGCCACTCGTAAAGAACGCTCTCTGAGGAAACATGAGAGCCACAAACAGAACCTATCAGACATACCATAAGAGCGTAACTTAGCCAACAGTCCATCGTGCCAAACACGGTCGAATGCCTTGGATATGTCAAGAGCAACCGCTCGAGATTCTCCAAAGTGTTCAATTGCGTTGTTCCAAACATGTGTTACATAAGTCAAAAGATCTCCTGTTGATCTATGTTTACGAAAACCATACTGGTGATCGCTAATAATATTGAATCGTTCAAGATATTTTTAGAAGATGCTCATTGATAACCTTTTCCATGACTTTCGATATTATTGAAAGCAGTGCAACTGGTCGGTAGTTATTTAGCAAGGTCTTCTTACCTTTTTTTAGGTATCGGCTGAACCGTGGCACATTTCCAGCAGGACGGAAATATTCCCTTTCTGTAGGATAGGTTAAAAAGTCTACAGAAAACTGGTGTTAGTTCCCTTGCACAGTTTTTGAGAACTATGGCAGGTATTCCGTCAGCGCCAGAAGCCTTCTTGGTGTCTAGCTTCATTAAAATACGCTTTATGATGCGCTGTCTGAAGACAACATAGGGCATCCTTGACTGCAATATGGGAATAGTAGGTGGTGTTTTTCCTTGGAAATCGACAGTAGAATGTGCAGCAAAGAGTTCAGCCAACAAGTTCGCTCTCTCAACAGGTGTGGTTGCAATGGAATTATCTGGCCGTGTGAGTGGTGGTATGGTTGATTTGGTAAAATTTTGACTAACTGCCTTAGCGACTGCCCAAAAGGACCTGGAATTGTTGGGACAAGCGAGAAGTTTGTTTCTAATTCGTTGATTGTGTGCCTCCTTGGTTTCGTCGATAATTCCCTTGCATCTGTTCCGGGCATGAACAAAGATGTTACGATTTACGGTGTTAGGATTTTCACGCCATTGTCGGTAGGCAATATGTTTAGAAGGGATGTAAGCTTCCATACCAGCCAAAATAACATCGGAGACCTCCCTGGCGCAGTCAGATGGGTTATCGGATCGAAAACAAATGTCCATCTAAGGGAAAGTTCGAAAGTATTCCATGAGATCTTCCCATTTAGCAGATTTGTAGTGCCAAATCTTGCGCGACCTAGGCGCCTCTCTGTCACTGATTGGCAGGATACTCGATGTCGAAAGCAGTTTATGGTCGGAAGAACCTAACGGCGGATTTACGGTGACCGTGTATATCTCCGTATTGGTGGTTAAAAACAGATCAAGAAGACTGGCGAACTCCCCGTCTCGATCAGGGATCCGTGTTGGTTCGTCAATAAGCTGAGTTAAGCCACAACTGATTGAGAATGATTCAGCTTCACGACCTTGTTCGTCGGTAGTATTTGAATATTTAAGCCAGTTGATATTGTGGACATTAAAGTCGCCCAGGATGGCAATTGCGTCGCTTGGATAGTTACTTTGTAAATAATCGATGAGGTCTGCAAGGGAAGCGAAAAGTGTTCGAAAAATTGGTATCACTTGGTGGTCGATACAGGATACAGATGAACCTTGTGGTTTGTTGAGTCGTTATTTTTAACCACATAACATCAAAGTTTGGGGGCTCCAGAGCTTCTTCTCGTTGACAAGAGAGGTCGCTTCTGACAAAAAGACAGATTCCAAAGTTACGCCTAAATCGGGAATAGAAGTCGTACCCAGGATAAAGATAGTTGACACATGAGGTTTATTTGATTGCAGGTGTTGATGCACTGAATTTATGTTCGAGTTTATACCTCGTATGTTGCAAAAATCTATCTTAAAATTATGATGTCTGCAAGTCGACGCCTCCGAACCAGCCCCCACCCGGAGATCCGAACGGGGGGCCATTCTGCCTCCGGAACTTCTTGCATCCAGGCGCCTCATCATGCTCTTTGGTCCCACAGTAGTTAATGTGGAATTTTCCTGTTCTGTCACATGTTTATCTTTGCCTTCTTTGGCTTTGATCCAGGAGGTGTTATTATTGGGTAGTTTGGGTTCTGACCAGATACTTTTCCAATAATCTGTGAGTTCTTGTTTGTTTGGTGGTTCGGTCACTGCTGTCTGTTTGCTGTGCAGTTTTCCGGTAGAACTGTGTTTGGCTTCTTCGGAAGAGGTTGTTGGTATCTTTCCTCTCGTTTGGTTCTTTGTATCTACGGAGTCTTGCGGCATATACGGATAATTTTTGTTTCAGAGTATCCAGGATTTCTGGCAGTGTTCTGTTGGTAGACCCGGACTTGATCTTGTTTATACTCTGTGTGACTCGTTTGGACACGTTCCCGTTGATAAACTGGGTAAGGTATCCTAGATATCTCCTGATGTTGTTGATTTTGTTTTCTATTCTTATTTGCCGTTTGAATTTTGATTTTGTGCTGTTGGGATTTCTTTGTCGTTGCGGGAGTTTTTGATTAAATACTTCGTCGGTTGCGTTTGGGATTGATGGTGGTGGGTCTAGGCGGCGAGTAATTCCCTTCTTAGTGGTTTCTTTGTCAGGACTTGTGCTTTTATCAAAGCAACGTATGGTGTGTTCGTTTGTTCCTGTAGTATAACTCATGCGTTGCCTTGATTTTCCTGCCTTGGTGGGTGTCGGCTTACTCGCCGTCACAACACTTTTGGCAGGTCCATTGTCAGTTGCCCCGGTCTTCATCGTTTTGGTCAAGCTGCCATTTGCCGCGACGTCCTCGACCGTTACGTCACTCGCCCGATGCTTCTTTTATTGGTCTACCGTTCTTTGGGATGTTTTTAGTGTTTTGTGGTGTCAGAAGCTCAAAGGACCAGGAAGCTTTATACTAACGACAACTCTTCATGTACAAATTCGACCTATGATGGAATATTACTTCCACTTTTGGGGTTCCCATCCCAAACATATACTGTCGGATTCCATTCAGAAGGAATTTTCTTGTATCATATGTAGTCGTTTTTTAAAACTTAAGTATTGTGTCTTTTTTGTGTATCTGCAAAGAAAGCACAGGGTAAATCACATTATCGTTTTTTTCTTTAGTGTTCCGTATGGAACACTTATAAAATTACTTCGGTGTCTGTCCATTCATCTTTCTGTCTGTCTGCCTGCCTGTCTGTCACACACCCGATTTTCTCCGAAACTATTTGACATAGAAAGTTGAAATTTGGCACTAATATAGAAATTGATGGCCTCATCAGAGCCATGTAATTTTGAAACTTAAATTTTGACTTAAGGGGCTAGTTTCGGAGGGTGAAATCGGAAGTGAAAAAAAAAATTTACCAGGTCGTCGAGTGGGGTGTCAAATGAAAGCTTGTAACAACACGAATTCAAAAATATATTTAATGTAATACTTGCGCACACTTTTCTTTGAATTGTTTTTAAAAAATTACGAAAAATCGCTGTCTCCCCCTTGTCTCGAAAAGTATTGATCCAAAAATTAAAAAAAAAATCTGGAATATTCTCCACGGGTGTAGATTGAACGAAAATTATTACAAGTGCACTACCTTTAATAATTTATCTGGTATATGAAAAAAAACTAAAATTTCAAGGTCATCAGTTTTCAGTGAAGATCGGAAAAAAACTTTCTTGAAAACTCATTTGGGGTGTGTTTTGTAAAGTTATTGATCATTTGATACCTCCGTAACAAAAATTTTTATTTTAAAA